>FR989930.1:2445000-3645000 GCA_905404155.3 Plebejus argus | reverse complement strand
ATTGAATCGTCGATGAGCGAATGAGCGCTAACATATCGCGACGACACGTCGCGACGCTTCTACTTTGCCCCAGTGTGAGTTGAGCCTAATTAAGAATGTTTCGTTTCCACAGATGCATAGACAAAGTGATAGAATCATAGAATATTAAAAGAAGTCTGTCATTTCCGTCCATCCGTTTAATCTGTCAGTTTTTAGGGTTCCGTAGCCAAAATGGCAAAAAAGGAACCCTTATAGATTCGTCATGTCTGTCTGTCTGTCTGTCTGTCCGTCCGTCCGTATGTCACAGCCACTTTTCTCCGAAACTATTAGAGCTATACCTTTGAAACTTGGTAAATAAATGTAGTCTGTGAACCGCATTAAGATTTTGATGCAAAAATGGAAAAAATATTAAAAATTTTAGGGGTCCCCATAGGTACAACTGAAACAAAAAAAAATTTTTTTCATCCAACCTATGCGTGTGGGGTATCTATGGATAGGTCTCTAAAAATCATATTGAGGTTTCTTAAATCATTTTTTTCTAACCTGAATAGTTTGCGAGAGAGACTCTTCCAAAGTGGTAAAATGTGTGTCCCCCCCCTCTAATTTCTAAAGTAGGAGCATGATAATTCTAAAAAATATATATGATGTAGATTACTATAAAAACTACCAACAAAAATTGGTTTAAACCAGATCTATCCAGTAGTTTTTTTTATACGTCATAAATGGTAAACCTTAATATAAATTTCATTAGATCGACTGATATAAAAAAATAAATTAAAAACCTTTTAATTTCATAAAAATAAACCTTATTGCTGCTGCGGAACCCTTAATGGGCGAGTCCAACTCGCACTTGGCCGCTTTTATTTTTTTGCTCTTTACGTGTAACTATAGATACAACCTATCGTGTATGTTTGCTGAGAATGGTGACAAATAATAGAATTATAACTGACAAAATATATAATTAAACATTGTACATCCTGTCTACATCTTGTTTGCCAGTTTCTCAAAAGCTCTGCACTTTTGAGATAATTTTATAATGCATGCATTTTAAGTTCTTCAATATAAAGGAACAGTTTTATAATAATAAAATTGTACAGATTTTAAAAAGGAAAACTTTCATAATTTATGTAGATAGATAAAAAGTTCCTCAAAGTTTGAAGAAAGAGTTTCATATCACAAAGAGTTCTCGTATTATGGTGTATTTTTAGCTCAAAGTAACTTTTTATGAATCTTAAAATCAACCAATACAATTCAATTTAAGCATACAATATTATCCTCCCTTTCTTGTTTCTTACAATACAATATAATGTTTTCTAAGGAATTAATTTTTTATTACTAGGACATCCAGCTGGTGTAGCTATAACTTTTAAATATACGTCATTATCTTATAAGTCTCATATTATTATATCAGATATATTTTAATATTTTATTATTATTAACAATTAATTTCCAGATTCCATACTAATATTATAAATGCGAAAGTGTGTCTGTCTGTTACCTCTTCCCGCACAAACCACTGAACCGATTTTGCTGTTTACCATGGAGATGCTTTGAGTCCCGGGAAAGGACAATGGATACTTTTTGTCACGGAAGAATGTACGGTTCCCGCGCGATAAACGAGTTTTGGCGCAACGGAGATGCGGGCTTCATCTAGTTTTATGATAATATTGATACTAATATTATATATTACTCGAAACACTGGACAATAGATAATCTGATCGCTGATGATTATATTGCAGTAGAAACAAAAAATCCAATCGCTAACAGACCAATAAATCAATTAAACATTGCAACAATAGAAGTATCGGAATTCGAACGGGCCTGGAAGTTTGCCAGGATCGTGCCTAAAACAACGGTAGTTCGACTGCAATTGTCTGAATTAATGCAGCAGTTTGATAGATCACTTCCCAGTGGCGACGTGAAGGCGAGGATAGATGATGTTATTACACATTTAGATGCAATTGTGCACTCGGCAAATTAAAAATTGGAAAAGTTTGGACGTTTCCGCCAATTTGTGGACCAAATAGCTGTGGGGCTTGAACGTTTTGATACTTCAGCGAGCTGCGCAGGTTTATTTTAGATGTGGTGAATGATTATGCTCGTCTATAAATACGATTAAAATATTTTCGATTTCACCTTGCAGTTCAAATTTATTTTCAAGTTCAAAAGGACTTTTTTGTATATAGCAGAAAATAGAAATACCTCCTAAACTTTGAACGAGTTTTCATCAACTGACATAACTGACTGCAGGGTATTTTAGAACCACTCCCGAAATTGTTGAAAATGAAATTGATACTTTGATACTAACAATTTTAGACTAGGTCCATGCATCTTAAAAGCCTCAAATAGATATAAAAACAGCATTTAGGTGTTAATTATAGTAATTTTCAATATTTCATCTTAGATCTCATAGCCTGAACTGATAAACAACCCCTTTTTGTAACCTATTGCTCTTCAATTCGGGTTGCTGTAGCAAATTTTCACTTTAAGGATTGGGTAAAAAATGTTAAACTCGCGTTAGGACATGAAGGAAAGGGTTGAAAGCAATATGTTATGTAATGTATATAACATTATACGTGCATGAAAAGTGTATACTGACCAACATGCTTCTGTCTATGTAACTGCTCCTGCTGTTGCTGTTTCGTTTTTACTTTTGCTGGCAGTCCCTGGATTTCCAGTGCAATTTCATTTTCTAAATTCATTTTCTAAGTATCTCTTTCTTCCTTCTGATTTGACAGCATAATATTATCAGCAGACCACTGTTCTATCAATATCGTTGCAGTTGACGTTGCAGCTCACATTAGTGAGTGCGTGTGCGAGCGGCGAGCGGAGACGACGCCTGATTTATCGGACCACCTCCTGCCCTTAACGACACGCGGTGATGTACGGCCCAAACGTGTGCCGTGTGTCACAAGCATAGGCGGAAGCGACATTACTACTCAACATCTAATATTATGTACTATCAGAGAAATTAATTCATAAGCAGGCGGACGGACGTATTTGGTCGATTTATGTCAATCCCAGTCAACAGAATATCACTACTACAGAAATAAATCAAGATAGAACGGCTAAGCGGGTGAATTTAAGTACACGTGTTTCAATCTTGCACAAGTTTACAAGATTCGTTGAACGTTCATTCAGTCAGCGCACACGTCTCGAGCGGTTGTGCGAATTGTGCAGTGTCTAATTGTAAAAACAGAAGTACGAAAATTGAATCGGTCAAAAGGAAGTATTTCTTTCCACGGGTAAGTTATTTGTTCTAACTAAAAGCAAAGCAGAAATTGACACGAGCGATTCCTTAGCGACGCACGCTCGTCGCCGTTCTATCTTGATTTATTTCTGTGATCACGACAACAGACAAAACTGTACTGGAGCAAACGACACATCTCGGACGAAGTTCTGATATAAAATTGTATAAACTAAACCACAGTCCATAAATAAATATTTTTCACGTCTTACTTATAGCTTTTTAGCAAAAATCCTATTACTTATAAAATTTTAAATTTTTTCATGACTAAAAAATCTGTGAGTTTTACTTATTCACAGTTTCCAAATAAATATATTATAGTTAGCCTGGACGTAAAATCACGTCAATATCTTTGTGAAAATTTTGTGATATAAATTCAATCCAGGCCTGGAATCACATTAGGATTACACTTGGACCGAACACAAAAAAACGGTAACAGCCATCTGTACAGAACAAAGAGAATTATTCCAAGATGAAGTCAACCGCGTTATTGTTGCACGGACGGCCGACGAGATAGATGGCTGCTGTAATTTACACACGCTTTTGTTTAGATCTTTTATTACAAATAAATCCGCTGAGCGCTTTGTACACGGTAAATCAAATTGCAGACTCAAATAGACTGTAAAACTACATACCGATCCTTCAATCACAAAGGAGTAGACATGAAGGGTTGTTAATTTTGAACTACATAAAAAGATGCGGCAGCTAACTCGGTAACTCAGGCAATCGCTTGATAAAATCAGCAACAGGCAGTTTTAAATACCAAATTGTTAATGTTATAAAATAAATTACTGAAGAGTCAGTTAAAAATGCTATGGAAACAAAAATATTAGTCAAAAAGTCTCCATCGAAAAAGAGGCAGTGTATGTACACTTAGTAATTTTTAATGTTTAATAACTTTAACCTTGCTTACTTATATTAAACAACAATGGATCAATACCACAAAAAATTTCAAACTTCAGCGATTTTCGGGCGAATTTCGGGTAAATCCAGAAAGTTTTCGTTGAATTAATTCAAGTTTTATTCAGTTACCTTCTCATAAAATATATTAGCACAATACCAGAGAAATTCGAGTTGCTATCCCCAACCACTTGTTAGAATTTCTAAGAGTATGACGAAAATGCTTACCTTCGATACATTATAATGATCTCAGATTTTCTTTTTCTAATGTAGGTATGTTTGTCAAGATTTTTCGACTACTTACTTTTTATATGAATTTATTTATTTTAATATTGTTAAAGAAAAACTTGACAATAATTAATTTTATTTCAACAATAAACTATACGTTTTTCAAATCTTTTGTAATATGTTACATTACTTCATCAAAATAAAAAATGTGTGCTTATAAATCTTAAAATATTTCGTCATAATTTTATGTTTTCAATTTTTTACTTTACTTTGCACAATCAGAAAAATTTATCCAGAAAAGTCGATTTGAGTCAATTAGTTTTGAAGATTTAATGAATTTGTTCAACTCTTCTCTATCAGCGGCATTCAGGTTCGTAGATCTTGATACCACCCAAGCGAACTCTAAAATGTCATCGCCGTTTTCAATGCAGCTGTATTTAATCGCAAACTTGTCGTATTTAACTTTTGCTATAGTCATTGGTACTTCAAATTCATTCTTGGGAGCTGAAATAGAAGATAATTTTAAATTTATTCTTAAATATTATTTAAGAATAATAGATATTATATTTATATCTAAGTAGGTAACTTTAAGGACGCTATTACAAATATCAGCGATTTTCCGGTACCATTTTAAAGAATTAGGAGTCAAACTGCGAGGATATTTTGGTTTCAAATGAAAGATTTGCCAATATCGATTATACAGTGTAAATTTTAATTATAAGTGTAAATTTAAGTAAAGGGTATAATGGGATTGACATATCTTCGGATAAAAATCCCTAAATAAATATAGATAAAAAAAAAAAAAATGAAAGATAATATATTCATCTCCACGACTGTACCATAAAAATTCTATAGCCGCATACAAAATTTTCACATAAAATACGTTTTAACCATCACAATAATCGCAAAATATGAAAAAAATGGGGTCTGATTAGGTACCTTAATATCTAAATACACTGAACTGAGGAAAATAAATATACAAAAAAATTGTTGCTTATTTAGTCCTCTATAAAGTCCGCTAAAAATTTTATATATAAATAAACAACTTTTCCAGTTATAAGAAAAATAAGAAAATTTCTCAAATTTTTTCATACATTTTCGCCATATCAAGAACGCGGCGAGTGTCGTAACCGCCACTGTACAAGGCGCGCTAATATGAATCTTATTTTAATGTCATTAACGTCGATATTCGTACTGACAGACATCCGACCTGCTAATTCTCCGGTTGGAGCATCCTTAACTATAATTTTTAAATTATAATATATTATGATCCGTCCATTTGAAATTGTCGAATTTCACGAACTACCAATCAAAACACAAATAAAACACAGTGATACTTGCACTTTTTCCACTATATTCATTAGTTTTTACAAATTTCACTTAATCACGACCGGTTTCGAATTAAATCATCATCAAGTGTAAGTTTAACGTCGGTAGTTTTAAATAATTTAAATTATTTGAATGTGGAAGTGGAATGTGGAATGTGGAAGTTAAATTATTTGAGTGGAAAAAGTGCACGAAAATTGTGTTTCATTAGTGACCATATTTTTAGCCCCGCTGTTTGTGCAGAAAGAGGAAACAGACTGACACATTTAGAAATTGCAATGGATGGATTACAAACAATAGTTAAAAACAAGAAGATTTCACAAAAAATTGCATAATACTTACAGCCAATCAATCCTTTAAAATATATGCTTCCATCAGGCTGAGGTTTGCCAGCAGCAGTTATAAAGTTTGGTCCCTCTACTGGAACTGGATTATTTAAGGTGACGACATTGCCATCGTACGCATAACTCACTGACACACATGCTTTGGAGGATTCGATGCTGTTGGGATATCTTGCCAAATCGTGCCAAACTCCTGATGCGAACTGTGAATATTGTAGAAAGATTATTAGAAAATTGCACCATTATAAAATTTTTAATAGGTAGGTATTATACATAGTTTAGAGTAATTTCCCATTACAACGTTTTTTATAGGGCTAGGCTAAGCTTTTCAATTTAATTTGACAATAAAATTGAAAAGCGAACGCTTCCGTTAGGGTTCTGTAGTCAACAAGTCCTCGTTGCCTACTGAGCCCTGTAAAATGTATGAACCGATATCCGATATCAGGCCGGACAATATGAAAGACAGGTACTTATTATTATTTCATACATTTTACTTACCCCGATATCGGATCGGCGTCCGACACCGATATCGGATCGGATAATGTGAAAACGCTCTAAAACGGAACCCTAACGAGCTGATTTTTTGTTGTATAATATTTAAGAGTAATATTGTCCTACAAATAGAACAATCCATATATTTTTAGGACCATCAAATCGAAATTTTAAATCCTTTCTATCTCTGTTAACTACCACTTTCGAGATTTTTCGTAAAGGAAATTGTTGTTCGTCTTATCAAAATGAAAAATTAACTGGAAAAAAATTGTTCTAGGGAACCTGTAGGCTGTACCCCTTCACCCTGACGACACACCCCTACTACCGAGGGCCCGTTCTCGGGAGATTTAATATCCCATGGCTCATCCGCTCGTGACCATATTTTTAACCGACTTCAATAAAAGGAGGTTATCAATTCGACGTGTATGTATGTAATATTTCCAGAACTGCCCAGTTTTTGTATATAGTAGTCTATATCAGCGTCTGAACAAATGTGCCAAATATCAAAAGTGTATGTATGTATGTATGTTTTTATGTTTGTATCTCCGGAATTATAAGTCCGGTTTCAGTAATTCTTTGTTGTACTAGGTATTGTTCAACTTAGGGAACAGTGCAAGTTTCATCAAAATCGGTTCAGTAGTTTTGGAGATCGAATACAGTTATTATTAATTACCCGTAGCAGTTTCTCTGTGACTCGAGGAAAATAATATTTTTTTAGTACTCACCGCAGCCAAGTTAAAATTTTCTGGCGGACGTACTACAGGACATTTTTTAGCTTCAACGTAAGCTACGTACAAAACGAATAGCACTATCTTTAGATACATCACTGAGAGTCTAATTCACTTCTGGTAGAATCCTGTTCCTTGTCAGCTTTATTTATATGAAGTAATATGTTTAACAAAAAAAAAAAACCTAAACGTATTTAAATTAAAGATTAATAGGTGCAATTATTATTATGTAGGTACTTACGTAATATTTTGGATGGTAAAATATTGCATTCATTGCAACTATAAATTACCATAACAAATTTGAATCAGAGAAAAAAACCTGCAAAAACCTTGAAGTATTATATTATAAATATTGGCCTTTTTGCAAAAGATAGATTTACTTGCAGTTATACATTTTCATGTTACCTAACTTCTGTAGGTACTGTTTAGACATCTATCTAGCAGCTTCCATTGTTTTTCTGCGCTGAATGAGCGTCTCTACAAAGCCACAATTTACGATTGTCATGACTAACACCTAAAACGGTTCACTTATTTCGTGTTCAGATCGCATTAGTTTAATTTTAGGCATCGAATCCTGCGGTTGGATGTAATAGCTCGGTTTACGCGTCGAATTTAGTCCAGCGGTTTTAAAATTAAGCAGTCGTGCGACAAGCCAATTCCTATTTATGATGTTCAAGATAGTTATTTCGTATTTTGGAAGACTAGTAGCAAAATTCTGGACATAGCTATTCACAGTTTTTAAACCTCAGAAACTACAACAAACTTGAAAGACATCTTTCTTCAGGATCTTTTTCCTCACAAAAATAAGAAGGACGATATATTTTTTATTTTATTTTATGTATTTTTATTTATTTATTTATTTAAATCAGGCATCTTGGCACATATTATAAATATCTTATAGACTAACATACATACAATTATACTAAAGCTAACACTAACCATACCCTTGTTGCTTCACCAGACCTACATTAAAAAGAGCAAAGTCTGCAATACACTCTGACATTGGCAACCCACGAGACTGCCATTAAAGAAGAAGAAGAAGAAGAACTACACACTAACACTAAACTCGTATTGTCTGCGACGTGGGGCGCGAAGTGTTTGGAAGTCGTCCTCGGAACTCCTATTTATCCTATCAGTTATGTGGATTTCGATATATATCGTAAATGGCCAGAAAAAGAAGTAAAAAGCACTGTCAGTCGCGACGGCAGCGAAGACAAATGATGACGCTATTCCTTGTGAAGACATTAATAACAATTAGCCAGGCCATAACGCTGCAACACATTGTTTCTTCCAAAATGGCATTTTCGGCATTTCCGATTTAGGTTTAGGTTTCAAAGCATTAGTAAACTAGTCTAATCTTTGAGCTGGACAATAATTAACCAGACTAATAATGCCATAAATAAAAAAATTAAAAGTATAAGTAAAAAAAATAATAAAAAAAATGTTTATTTCAGACTGAAGTCCACAACTACTTATTTAAATAAATACTTAGATTAAAAATCAGATAGAGAATTGAGAAATATCACACGGTTATTTTATTGTATATCATGATCTGAATTTAAAGTCTTAATTGTTTTAGTAGATAAATATTTATATTACTATGCTAAAATCTGAAAGCCAAGCACGACGAAATGACTATACGCTATTAAAGTTAATTTGTTATTTAAAACACTCTAGGCTTCCTTTCAATATTCATCACAATTAAATTATAAATACACAACTAGATGGACGAGGGTCTAAAATTATAAATTAATAGAATTAATATCGAATAACTGAAGCGACCCTTGTCTATTTCAAAATCAAGCATCATCTAAATTGAAATGAAAATAACGAGATATAATTTCTGAAATTCTTCATTGATAATTATTAAACAATTTAATTAATATTGTCCGGATAATAGTGTCTTATAATAATTATGTCTGAGACGATAATGCAAAAAATTATCAACTATTTTTTTTAACCAATGTCAAAACATTGAGAGATTTCGCAATTCGACCGAAAATAAATGTTTTTTATGATTCCACTCAAGACAAATTCAACCCAAGACTGCACTCGATGATAATGATGAGAAAATGGACCAATAAATTGTAAACTTTAAATTGCTTCTATCATAAATTATATTATAGGAGCCAATAAAAGTCAGAAAGAAAAATGATAACCCCCACAATATTACTGCATTTGCTAATTACGAAATCGCAATCAATCTTGTATGCTCTGGCTGCAACAAATTTTCATTTGGATTCCGTTTAATTACTGATAGGCATTAAGGGTTTTATTAAAGCTTTTATCTGTATGCAAATTTTATTTGCGACGGTCATTTCATTGTATCGATTTTTTTTTATTTGACGCATTATGTACTATCATGTAGCTGACATTAAAGTGGCATAGCCTATGCCTATCCCAAATCCTAATAACTATAGGTCTACCAGCCGGCCTAGCATACGCCAACGAGATATCTCTCTCTACGTCATGTTTCTCGATGTTTGATAGTTTGTATCTTCATCTCTATTGATCCTAGCATGATAAACATTTTTTCTCGCGTAGATCTATCATCTAAATAACACATTTTTATAGAGTTTTGTCGAGATAATGTCGAGATTTTGACATTATGAGACGAGTAGTTTTTAATTATCTCGAGAGTGAGATAATATCTCGTTGGCGTATGCTAGGCAGGCAGAATCTGATGGCAAAAAGTGAGAAAGTAAATTATTGACTCAAGCAATACCGGGGTAGGCAATGGGGGTAGGTAATTGGGATAAAACATTTTAAGCCTTTTTCATCCTTATACCTAGCGAGCAGCGGCTGATTCTGTGTGTGAAACATGCAAATATATAAATTGATCCAATGATCGAGGATATTTTCTGAAAATCTGCCGTCATCAGATTCTGGTATACTTAGACAACGTAGTGACTATATTCTCTTTGCTAATAACTTGGGTCTCATATTATCTGCCTAGGAATCAACTTCTCTGATAGTACATAATGTGAAAGACTCTGTTTTCTTTCAGCGGAGAGAACCAATACAATGAATGCTTGCTTTTTTTGTTTGCATTTTTTTTTTAATCGAAATAGTCAGCCCAAAACACAGCGTGTGTGTGGTTAGGTTAGCACTAGAATACAGAAATATGGAGCATTGGAATAGAACAGAATTCACAGTATAGAACAGTATTTCGGTGGTAAATTATTTTAGTTTCTTGTGTCGTTTAATTTTTGGGTGTTTACTAGGAGATAGTAACAAGTCAATGACCAATATTTTCCTGCTCAATGGCCTTGACCACGATAAGCCATATTGTATTCGTATTGACCATATCAGGAGACCAAGCTTATCCAAATTACATTTATATTTAAACCTAGTTGACCCGGCAAACGTTGTTTTGCCATTTAAAGTACTGCCATTTAAGTTCTACTTCATCAGTAATTGATACAAAATCTTACCCCCCTTTTGTCCCCTAAGAGGGGTGGGGGGGGAGATTGTGTACACCTGATGTTAAGTTGGAAAATACAGTTAATAATATGACGTAAGTCCATTAAAGAAAAAATTTGATACAAAATCTGACCCCTTTTTTGGTCCCCTTAGAGGGGTGTTGGGAAACTTTATACACCAGATGTTGAGTTGGAAGAAGGCGAATATATCTGCGAAAACCGCTTTCAAATCGGATCAGTAGTTTTCGTGTGATAGTGGAACAAACATACAGACAGACAGACAGACATACAAAAAACTAACCACATTTTTGGCTTCTATAGCGATCTAGTGACACCCCCCGCTTATTATTTTTTGAATATCTTTAATGTACAGAATTTCCATTTCTACAGTTTTATTATATGTATAGATTTTCCTCTGAAACTATTTAAAAAGAGATTAGCGGCGCACTCAGAGAGATTTAATGATGATTAAACTTCAATTTTTTTTTCTTTCATTTATTTAATATAATGAATAGTTTGACAGAAAATGTATGGGGCTTATGTCAAATCTTAATAAACATATAAATATTTTGTCTCTGAGTACGACAGTAAGACTTCAATCAGGTCAGAGGCCACCAGAATTATTAATCTAACATGGATATTAAGGGTCGTTGCGCGATATCAATAATTAACAGAATATTGCTTAAAATACTATATAATTTATTATTACCCGACTGCCAGGAGGGTTATGTGTTTGGCGCGTATCTTGTATGTTTGTAATATTCTTTATTACCTCGTATCTTCAGAACCGCTAAGCGGATTTTCATATTTGAGGTATCGTTAGATTTGTCTTAATGGCCCAAGTGTTCTTAGATAGGTGACATTAAGAAAAAACCAAAATGGCGGATGTTTGACGCCATATTGTGAGGTAAACAAAAATAAAAATTCACCAAGCATATCGAGTGGGGTATCAAAATAAAGGATTTTAAACACTGATTCTAAATATGTATATAACTTGCAGTTTTAATATTAAATCGAACGATAAATTTACACTAACAGTATAAAGAGGAACGATTTGATTTTTGTTTGTTTGGCTCGGAAACTACTGGACCGATTTGAAAAATTCTTTTACCATTGGAATTCTACATTATTTTTGCTGAACATAGGCTGGATTTAATTTTGGAAAAAAATAGGGTTCCGTAAGATATTTGGGTTCTTCGGACGTAAGGTGTAAATAACAACCAGAAAATATACTTATTTTACGTACGCTGCCTAAACTATAAAAGATAGAACCATAAAATGTTCTAAGTAATTGTAGAACTTATAAATATCTACAAAAAAGTCCGCGACACACTATACCTATCTATGTCGAGTGAGGCACAATAACCATTTTTTTTATTTAAAAATATTGAATTTTTTTTGGCCTACATGTAAACTCATTTAATTTACTCATTCTTTTAATCCTCATCAAAATAAATTATTCCATCACTAAGTACAGTTTATGTAAATAATATTTGGTCTTTGAATGATTAAAATTGGACGTTTGGTTTTGAAATTATGGCGAAATTAAAATATTACGATAGTGGGTGTCACCAAGGCGGGGGTGCGCGTGCGGGAGGAAGACAACTACTACTTAAAACTAGAAACATACATTGAAACAGTACCAAACCTATTTAAGTACCTATTATAACGTATTGTAGTTAGGTATAGACACGGAAATATCAGCAGCGTAGTTAGTAAATTTTTTATTAGATTGATTGTCGAAATGGTTAGATGACTACAACTAAAAAGTCGCAAATAAAATAAATTAACTAAAAATAAAAAAACCCGACTGCAAAAAATGTTAACTAAAAAGAACGAAACAAGACCTAATTCTGCCGGAGGCATCGAATCCAATATCCATGTTTTAATTGATACGACTCTTGCTTACGAGTTTCATGCCAGGATAAATAGAAGGTTACATAGAAAAATGTAGAAGAAGAAAGTGGATTATAAAATGCAGTCGGAGGCATAATATTTTATAATTTATGATTAATTAATGTTAAACTTGGTGCGACATGCCTCCGACTGCATTTTATAATCCACTTTCTTCTTCTACATTTTTCTATGTAACCTTCTATTTATCCTGGCATGAAACTCGTAAGCAAGAGTCGTATCAATTAAAACATGGATATTGGATTCGATGCCTCCGGCAGAATTAGGTCTTGTTTCGTTCTTTTTAGTTAACATTTTTTGCAGTCGGGTTTTTTTATTTTTAATTAATTTATATTCAATGGATCTTGAATTTGCAATACAGTTTTACCTTATATTACTTTCATATTATGCAGTTATATTATTATAATAATTATTAATACGAATCGAATAATTTTGGTTTATCTTAAATACTTATTATTTATAAAACATTTCATTCAATTTCATGTTGAAAAAAATTCTTGCAACTGTAGGGTTTACTCATTTCACTTGGAAATAAATCTGTTCTTGTTTCACATGGTAACAAATTAGAATATAAATCATGAGACCAGGTGTGTAAGCTGTGGTGATTGTAATGTCATAGGCACATCTTAGCATTTAAGTGTGTGATATTAATTCTGTAAATGCGGATGTTTTACATAATATTATCTACGGTAAGAAATGTCTGTGTAAAAAATCTTTGCCTCAATTTACGTAAACGACTTGTCGGTGACTAACACGAGACTAAGAGACTGTTTCACCACTTCCTGATAAGTGCCGAATAGGCTATCTACCTCTTAACTTGACAGTTGAAGTATGGAGAATCTGTCAAAAAAGTTAATAGCCTATTCGGCACTTTATCAGAAAGTTGTGAAACAAGCCCTAATAATAGGTTCTTCTATGTACTATAATTTTTTAAATTTTGTAGGTCTCGTTAAAACTTGAGAAAGTCTAAACTGATTTGGCTAATTTTAGTATTGAAATACTTGTAAAAGTTCAGGTCAGGTTTGTACAGACTACAGAGAGAAAATATTATGTTATTGATGTTGTTGAAGTTTACCAGGTCATCCAGCTTTCTTAAAATTATATTCGTATCATAAATGTGTCTTATAGCATGCTATTAGATTTTGAATTATTTAGTTCAAAATATTACTGAGCCAAGGATTTTCCTGTTCAAAAAACTATCGACATAATCTTTATAAAAGGTCAGTGTAGATTACAATAATTTAGAAGAATAAAAATTAAATAGATATAACAATATAAACCTCGTTTAACGTATTTCGTAACATTATTACATTTTAAATATTATTCCTTCTCTACCGAGAACTCAAATGACGCTTGCTAGCTGTCTTGCTCTACATAAATGTGTTTCAATATGATAAACAAAGACAAAAGTAGTTTTATCGCTGTATTTGCACACTTCACCACAGCGCCCCGGAAAGGGTTGCGCCACAGATGCGGACTTTGAAGTGCGCCCCTTAGCGGGGTTCGCCGCTCAATATGATCCATAAAAAAGGTCAGTGTAGATTACAATAATTTAGGAGAATAAGGGCGACAATACACGTCCGATTTTTTCATCCGATTGTCTGATCCGGTTGTCTGATCAGACTATCGGAAGCAAAATCGGACGTCTATTCCCGCTCTAAAGATTAAAATATAGACAACAATATAAACCTCGTTTAACGTATTTCGTAACATTATTACATTCGACTCTAGCATTAGTTTAAAAATAAAATAACCAAAAAAAGTTATTACAAAAATATGTATAATAATTGATCGTTGTTTTTATCGAAAGTCGGAGATTAATAAAATTGATTTGTGCTAATTTATTTATTTGTGCAATAATTACATTTTGTCAGAGTGTCCATCTAAGATCTTTATTGCTTGCATTTTTCATCTGAATTATCTAACCACATAAGTCTATTAACATCTATGACGTTGGACGATTTTAGAAAATTAAGAACCGTATCTTTGTCTTCGTCTTCCAGATATTTCTTTCTCGATACTATCCAAAATGATTCTGTAAAAAATGTAATGGAACAAATGAATAAAACCATCAAAACGTTAAAAAAAATAACATTGTTCTTATAGTTTCCAGGGAGTAATTTATTCTATTAGCGTATTTTATAGATATTATTTTCATTTTTATTATCTTATGACATAGAGTTACCTCTGGTGTCGTTATTTTTATGTATACAATCATATACCACGGCATACTTTTGGTGATCTACAAACATTATAGTAAGTGTAATATCAACAACCTGTCGAGGATCTGAAAATAAAAAAAGTAAACACTGTATACCTATATAGATGATTATACTAGAAGAATGTTAAAAAATAACTACAGCAGCTGCACAGAACTAAAAAAATCTAAAAAGCAGAAATTAACTTCCTATAAAAGATTTTGATCAAAATATTTTGAAAGAAATTTGAATTCATTTTATGACAGTAATAAGTATAACAAAAGTAATTAATAAAAATACATACTTCGGTAAGTATTTATAGTCGTACTTACATCCAGTGGCCACCGTTAGTGAAATTGTTTTATCGGCTTCAAGTTTTCCAGTTCCAGTTATAAAGTGGTGCTCGTCTTCAGCTACATCTATACTGTCAATCCTTATGACATCACCTTCTTTGGAATATTTAGCTGATATACATCCCTCTGCTGTCTCAAAATGATTTGCGTATCTCGCTATATCATGCCATACACCAGAAAAAAACTGCAAAAATGTAATGTGTTAAATTATTTCCACACGGAAAACCCTTTACAGCATTTAGATTTCTAGCGTAATTTTAAACAATTTCTGTTTGTACAGGTATAATGGTAATAATCGAAGTATTTAATTAACCCTTAGTCATTTAAGCTGAATTCATATTAGCTTGAGTAATAAATCCACAATTTGTACCAATAAAAACTTGGATAGCCTGCCTTTGTATTCTTTCTCTGGGGTTTTTTTTTATATGAGGGTAAACAAGCAAACGGGTGGTGACACACTTGATTGGAGATTCTGCCGACGCCTATTGATACTCGCAACGTCAGAAGACTTGCACGTTCGTTACCAGCCTTTTAAGAGGGAATCAGCTCCTTATTCTTGAAGGCTTATGAGGAAACTTGTTGCTTACCGTGGTGACGTTAAAGTTATCAGCTGTTTTTACTTCAGGACACGTAGCTCCGATTTCAACTACGTAGTAAAATACGAAACACACCGTAATTTTTAAAATATTCATTTTGAGACAAAGTAAACGTTACTATACTTTAGTTATTGATCCTCTTAGTTAGTTGCCAAATATTTATAGTTACCAGCGATGCACTTTTTGCAGGGAAACTGTAATTAAAGACTTCTAATAATGCAATTTGACAACATAATTTGACATGTAAAATATATATTACAAACATTAATTTTACAAACGTAGGTACCTAATGTCGTGATAATTATTTCTCATTAGTTATTATTTTATAGTAAGTATTTTAATTATTTATCTATACATATAATACATATAATAAAACTAGTTGACCCGGCAAACGTTGTTTCGCCATTTAAAGTACTACTTCGTTAGTAGTTGATACAAAATCTTACCCCTCCCCCCTTTGTCCCCTAAGAGGGGTGGGGGGAAAACTGATGTTAAGGTGACGCCTTGATAATTTGGCTGTAGCGATGTCCATTTTTCTCAGCAGTGACTAAAGCTAAGAAATTAAAGTTCACTGTCAGTATTCATCATGTCTTTGTCTTTGAATTACCCATAGCATAACACGATTGGTCAACTTTTATAACACAGAATAATCAATCAAAAAGACCTCTGTAAAAAAAGGGATTCCTATTTTGCCAACAGAGGATGATATAAGCTTCCAAAATTTGTACATAAATTGGTTCTAGTATACACTTTAATTTGTCCATAGCTTATATGAAATGTATTTATGGTTTTTAAATTACGCGACAAAAACCATTTTGTCGCTACGCCCTTTCAATTTTTTGCTGTTCCATTGCTTGATTTCTATGAGAGGCCGGTACAGCCTCGCATAGAAAACAAGCAATCTCAAACACATCCAACACGGTTTTATACATGGCGTCACCTTAAGTTGGAAAATACAGTTAATAATATGACGTAAGTCCATTAAAGAAAAAATTTGATACAAAATCTGACCCCCTTTTGGGTCCCCTTAAAGGGATTGGGGGGGGGGGGAGTTTATACACCAGATGTTGAGTTGGAAGAAGGCAAATATATCTGCGAAAACCGTATGCAAATTCTGTCTCTCTTTCTGTCTGTCTGTATGTTTGTTCCAGCATCACACGAAAAATACTGATCCGATTTGAATGTGGTTTTCGCAGATACATTTATCTTCTTCCAACTTAACATCTGGTGTATAAAATTTTTCCCCCCACCCCTCTAAGGGGACAAAAGAGGGGGTCAGATTTTGTATCAAACTTTTTTCTTTAACACGAAAACTACTGATCCGATTTGCATACGGTTTTCACAGATTTTTCACAGTTTTCACAGATCTATATTATATTTGTCTTCTTTCAACTCAACATCTGGTGTATAAAAATCCTCCCCCCCCCCTCCCTCTCAACCCTCTCTGGGGACCAAAGAGGGGTCAGATTTTGTATACAACTTTTTCTTTAGTGGACTTACTTCATATTAGGTATTAACTGTGTTTTTCAACTTAATATCTGGTGTATGACCTTCCCCCCCACACCCTCTTAGGGGACAAAAGAGGGGGTAAAACATGTATCAACTGATGATGTAGAAAATATACTTTAAATGGCAAAACAACGTTTGACGGGACAGCTAGTTATATTATAAATCTGAAGAGTTTGTTTGTTTGATATTTGGCCCAGGTATAGAGCAGACCACGTGAGATCACTGAGAAATCGGCTATTTAGGCTGTGCTTAGGTATTATGCACATAATTTACTTCAATCACTAACAATTAAATAATAAATAAAAGAATTTTGTTTTGTTATGTCATTTTATTAGAATTACGGCAATGTGCTGTGATTTGTGAATCACCGGATAAAAAAGAAAACAAGAATAATAATTTACAAAAAGAATAATATTCGGCTAAACAATATAATATTATTTTAGTAAAAGTTGCAAGAACGAGGATTCAAGAAATCTACTTTTTAGAAAAATAAGGAACTGAATTCATATGATAAATTCATATTATGACTGCATTAGATTTAAATTCTTGTTTTCCAAGAAGCTTTCTGGTTTGTGTGAGGATCTACGTATGAGTCCAAGAATTTTTGAATCTCTGCCTTGACTTTCTCGTCCGGATTTTCTTGTCTCGCTGACACCCATGTAATTTCTGTTAATATGAAACAATAATTTGTAATTGGTCCAGAGCTACAGAGAATTAATAATAATTAATTAAAAGTTGTACATTGTAAATGGTATTTGTACATGATATTGTGTGTAAAATTTTGTAGGAATCTGTATTGTTTTCACTTTATGATAATAAAAATGATAATTATAATTACAAAATGAAAATTATTGCTGTTATTTAGATAGAAAATAAATTTGAAACGTTTAACTGTAACAAATTAGATAAAATTATACATATTATAAAAAAAGGCGTGAACGAAGGCTACTTTGAGTGGAGTTTATACTGCGTGACTGGTGAGACATGTTCAATACTCGAGGACGTGATATTTGGCTATTATATTAGTTGGAAAAAAATAATATAAAAAAATAATATCAATTGATCACTGAGTAAATGTAGCTTAAAGTTAAATAATTATTTACCCAACGCATGGACACCGCGAGCGGGAGGGGTAGTTGTGTGGTGTTTCTTTGGTAGCGCACGCCTCTGCACCGGCCGCATAGTATGCCTACTTGCCTAGCCGCGTAATTTACTTAGTATCCATGATTCATTTATTTTTGGGAAATTCGGAAAAAAATTAAGTACCTAATTTTATTACATAATTATAATGAGAATCGAGTACTGAATACTCTCCATAAGTATCGGTATTGACTCACCAGTCATGTTGTAGAATATAGTAATCTATACAAATCTTACCACTAGATTCGTCTCCGTTGATGCAGCCAAAAAGACCAAGGATTTCGTCACTTAGAGCTACCACAGTTATTTCAGCATCTTGTCTAGAATCTGTTGGAACATAGTTTTATTGGATTTAATGAAAAACATTATCTTTCTAGCCGAAATGGGTGATATTGTGACTTACAAGGTAAGATCTTTGTTTATAGCTACTACACAAATTGTAGCTATTATACTACTTCAAACTAATAGTATATTATAATATTATGACGTTGTTTAACAACATCATAATATTAAAATATACTCTAAATAAAATATAAAACTATTAACTTAATAGTTTTACTTATTTAGATAAGCATTCAAAACATAGGTAAGTACTATCTTTTCTGAGGAAGGTTTTAGTGGGACTTTAGGAAGAAGAATTTCCTTCTAATATGTCGCACATGAAACCAAATACCGTATTATCTCAAAAAAGTGAGTTTCGAGAAAACGCGTTTTGAAAGTTTCAAAAAATCATAGAATTAATACTACTTATCTGATTAGAAATCTATAAATACAGTTTTATTCATCAGTTATTTGACTATCAATTTTGATAAAAAAATAGCTATAAAAATGAGGATAAGCTATACAAAACCCATCTTTAAAAAAAATGGTTGAAGATACTACGGTGTTACCCGGGATTAAAAATATGTTTTTGTTTTAATACTCTCTTGCCCGTTTTTTAATAACGACTTCAGAAAAAATTTTGGGTGGTAACTAATGCCATCGACCTAATGACGCCAAGGTAAAGACGGCTGCAGATAAGGATCGGACCATCGAGATTCGGGAGGAACCATGTCAATGTTCCAGTAGTCTTTTTATGTTTTCAGACAGCTGCTTGAAGCGGTTTTTAAACGTCCAGTGACTGTCAAGAACCAGGCAGAGGTAGGTACGTCATGGTTGACTTCTGGTCACATGTGGAACCTCCTCCTTATCGGAGTCATCCGATGACTGGGCCATTATCAGTGGTGATCAGTCAGCTCTGGATGGAAAAAGGGCAGAAACGACATTTTCGCGCAGCTCTGGATCGAGACTCTTGGTGAGTGGTGGGCCGGCGGGGCGAAACTTATGCCTTACCCATTTAAGGGCCTACCTCAAGGATCCCGCTCCCAGGCTTTGATCTCGGCTCGGATCTCTGATGCTGTCTGAAGGCATGACATGTCGCACGGTACCGGTATCGTACAGCCTTTCTTTCTCATCTTGGCTACGATAGCCCCTCCGTCTATATCTGACATTTTGGCACCCAGCAGCTATGCGTGCAATTCACAGCTGTTTTATCTCCGGGTGCCACCAATGCGCCCCGTATCGAGGCCAAGAGGGCGCACCATCGGCATACACACATCGCAAATTGCCTGCATGGCATTGTTTAGCCACTCTGCGTCCTCTTCGGCCCCCCACCCGTAGGCAGTAGTGCCCAGGATACCACTATTACAGCCTCCTTCAGGATCTCTTTGTTCAGACCTCGTAATGACCACCTAGGCGTTTGAGGATTCACGACTACGATTGTCAGGGACACGTGCTAAGAGTTAAGACATCATAACGAACTGTCTGTATTTAGTACCAACAAACTAGGTGTAGATACAATTACTATGGAAAAAGACTTTTCTGAGTCCTTTTCCATACTGATATTAGTCTGAAATGAAAATTACAGATACAATAATACAAGCATATTTAGCTTATACGCAGTTTTTATAGTCAACACAGTATAATTAACTCATTTAACACATTAAAATTGCAAATTAAAAAAAGTCTAAAGAGTAATATATCAAAATTACAGGCTGCCGTACAGTGCCACACAGTAGTATCTTTAAATAATACAACGACGATTGCAAAATACAAAAGTTTTAAACAGGCAACATGGTGTTATGTCAAAATAAAACAAGATTTTGAGGTATGCACGAGTAGGCAAAAGAGTAATATCTCAAAATAATACTGTGTACCTTTCCTCATTGATACACCTAAACAGGTGGTATCTCAAATACACCGCTGTTGCCTATTGCAGGGAGGGCAAAACGGAGGAAAGACGCAGTGGTAAAACGAAATATCTTCAGAAATATTGCAGTTAAAAAAACATGGAATAGACGAACTTAAAGATAAAAAAATGCTTGTATTTCTGCTTGATAAAAGTGAATTTGCCACTTTTTTGAGATAATACACTATTGGGTTTCATGTGCGATGTAATAAAGTCTTTTTTTTCCAAATTTATCAAACCGATGTGTATTGCACTCAAAATTTTGGATTAAAATTAAGATAAATATTACCTCCAATGCCGAAGCTGAAGACCATTTTGCCATTTGATACAACTTGGCCTGTACCTCTAACGTAATCATCATCAGTTAAAGGAAGGTTTACTGAGTTGAATGATATTATATTATTATCACCGTAGTGATTGTAAGCCAGCGATGAGAATATTTCTCTATTTGGATGGTTGTTACGGGTTACTGCGACGTCATACCAGACACCATTAGCCCACTGCAAGAATTTATATATTAATGATTAAGATGAGGTTTACAAAATGGTTATGATATCTATACATAAATATTATACTGCGTGACTGGTGAGACATGTTCAATATTCGAGGACGTGATAGGTATTTGGCGATTATATTAGTTGTAAAAAAATAATATCAATTATTGATCACTGAGTAAATGTAGCTTAAAGTTAAATAATTATTTACCCAACCATGTCCATGACACTGCGCGCGGGTGTAGCGCGCGGCGCGCGGGGCGGGGTGGGCCGCGCCCGGCCGCATAGTAATTTACTAAGTGTCCATTATTCATTTGTTTAATGGGAAATTTGGTTAAAAATTAAGTACCTAATTTTATTACATAATTATAATGAGAATCGAGTACAGAGTACTCTCCATAAGTATCGGTAATGTCTCACCAGTCATGTTGTAGAGTATCATTTGAAATACATTTTAAAGAACACAATTGCAAAATTTCATTTGATAGTAGTGCAAAAATTAAGATTTTCTCCCTCTGTACTCTGTTCCACTGCATGGCTAAAGGCGGAAGACTGATATAATCGTGGCAGACCTTGGGGCAACTCAAGATTTGCCACGATTACATTATCAGCCTGGCTTGTATGTCCAACTTGTATGACCATCTCTCCAACTTTTTGAGGCCGGTTACGGTGGCGTCGTTTATCGATTTTATAGTATTAATTCTGTGGTGATCTTTGCCAAATATATTGTTGGATGTCAATTAGGCTTTATTCGGCTATTTTGGGAAGTAGATTTTTTTAACTCACCTGGTCCAAGTCAACGTTGTCTACTGGCTTCACATTAGGGCAGCTGCATTGAATGAACGCAAGTTGGTAAGCAACTAACAGAAAACCAATTTTGGTAAGAGACAACATTGTGATATCCAAGAAGTTGAACTCAGTGATTTGTAAGACTGAACTGTAGTTTATATACTAAGAGAAGTAAATCTAAACTTAATGCTTTGAGTAGGTATATCATGTTTTATTACCATATCTATTACATTTTTATGTTATTGTTGACAACGACAAATAAGTAGTTCTAGTTTATAATTTATGTTAACTATAACAGTTAGCAATATAATAATAATTCTGTAATTACATTTGGGGGCGTCCACAAATTACGTGAGGTGTTTAGGGGGGGAGGGGGTCGAGTCAAATCTCAACTAATCTCAAGTTGGGGAGAGGGGAGTCTCGGAAAATCTCATGTAATTTTTTTCTTAACAAAATAAATACTATTTTGGTCCATTTCATCCAGATTGCTTAAGATTTAATCGTAAGCTTATTCGTTATACGATTAAGATCATTCACAAATTTGTTCGAATGAAAAACTATTGACTGTCAAACCAAACGTTTACGTAAGAAACCCACATTTTGAAAAATCTCTTGTGAGATTTCGGGGGTGGGGGGGTTGAATAAAATCTCACGAAATCTCACCAGGGGGGAGCTGGGGGGGTCAAAAAATAATAATAAAAATACCTCACGTAATTTGTGGACGCCCCTTTTTACGAAACAGTATTTTATGATAGTATAATAATATGACCGATGAGTAATGTTTGTATGAAATTCCGAAATTCCGAAATCTTTGGGTACGGAAACCTAAAAATTTAAAATTTTGAAATCAATATCTAATTGGTCCCACTCTGGGAGTTAAAAAAAACTTTTACATTTAAAATACTTTTAATAGAGGTAAGAAAATTCGTTGAGAATTCAATACATAGTTTAAGAATTAGAATTTGGTCATCCAAGCAGCGTGTTGCTTGGTGAAGGGGCTTATGTAGGAATCCAAGTAGTTTTGGACTTTGGCTTTAAGCGCACCTTCTGGTTTTTCAACCCTCGCTGCAACCCAAACAATTTCTGAAAAACAAAGATCAGTTATTAAAGCAAAATATTAATTAAAATTTGGCGAAAAGGGGGTTTGGGGGTGAGGTTTGGAGGAGGTGGTTTTGGTAGTAGGTGTGATTTTTAAAGTTCCGATTGACGTCCGATTCCGATAGCAAACTAAAGAACAGACTTTCGAAAGGCGAGCATTGCTCGTCGTTTGGGAAAGCGACATGGCACGCGAAATACATACACATGCGGTATCTGTCTTTACCTAATATGTCTGTGGTTTATTCAGAATCTATGATTTACCTTGATGCTCGTCATCATTCTTGCAGCCGTACAGTGAGAGGAAATCATCATCAAGAGCTGCAATCGTCACCACATTATCCACTTGCTCCTTTGGTTCTAAAATTAATATTAAATATTGATTACTTTTTTTATGACTAGATGACGGAATTTTCGGAATGTAAAATATCCTATGTCCTCCTATTTTTCCCGGGACTTAAATTATATCTCCATACCACAGCAATTTGGGCGTGAAGAGGTAACAGGCAGACAGTCAGACAGACAGACACACTTTCGCATTTATAATATTCGTTTGAATTGTAAGTTGTTTTTACCATTTTTGAAAGCACCAGCCACCAGATGCTTTAGTTTTTTTTTGCGGTATTTATCTAATCCTAGGTGGATTAAAGAGCTTACAAAATTTTACAAGAAAATGTAAATAAACAAAATGTTAAAGCTGTAACAAAGTCTTACCTCCAACTATATAAGTGTAAAACAATTTTCCGTACGATAGCACTTTGGCGGAACCCTCGACGTAATTAATATCATCCTTAGGGATCCCGGCTGTTTCGAAGGTGATTTTGTCGCCTTTTTTCGTATACGTCAAAGATGCAAAAATCTCCCCATTCGTTAGATTGTTGTGTGATATGGCAACATCATACCAGGTGCCTGACGCGAACTAAAACAAAGTAACAAAGTAAGCAAAAAAAAAACAGAATTGAGACGTTTTTAGACAGGATTTTAATATTGTGAGTGGGTTGCACCGGCTTACTTAAACCATAACTTTAACTTTAACCATAACAAAATGTGAAATGAACTGTCAAATCCCAAGCAAAAGTCGCCATATTTGACGATAACCTTAACCTTAACTTTAACTACGCTTCTGGTGCAATTCAAACATTAGATTTTTTTACAGAACGACAAATCATTTACCATTACCACACTCAAAAAAATCTAAGAAAACAGGCATTATTTATCAGACAGCATTATTAGTCTTGACGAACGTGAATGTTTTGCAAAGGCTTTGTCCACATTGTGCCTTTTTCTGTTCGTCAAGGGCATGCGTAGTGCAGTCAACAGCGAACATACAGCTAACGCTCGCTATGACACTTTTCTTTCAACGCGGGTGGATTTTTACGCATTCAATTATTGAATATGCCAAACCAAATTTGAATAAAAAGAAGATGACGAAAATTGAAGATGAAATTGCATAATGTGGACATAGCTACTGACTTGCAATAATCCTTTTTAAAATAATACTTTGAACAAATAAAGTTAATTCCTAGTTAGATATATAATAAAACTAATGTAAGCTTATAAAATCATGAAGATAAGCAAAAACGCTCAAGAATAGAGGTCGGCAAAACCATAAATAATACTGTCGCAAAAAATCTGATGTTTATTTTGTCTCTAAGGTTATAAGTTTATTGACATAACAGCTGCTATTAGACGACGTCTGCAACTCATTAGCGCTAAATGTTTATCGCCTGGGCACCGTGCATTTTTCTGGAATAAAAAGTATCTTAATCCTTTCCCAGAACAAAAAGTAACCTGATATCGAATATCAGGAAAATCAGTTTAGTGGTTTGGATGTGAAGAGGTAACCGACAGACCAACACACTTTCGATGGATCAGAAAATACCATAATATACACAATTAATAATTTACCTTGTCCAAATCGATGTTTATTGCCGGTGTAACTTCAGGACATTTGCACTCTATAGTAATTGCTAAGTGGTAAGTCAAAATAAAAAAGCAGATTCGATTTATGAGCAACATAATATACAGACTACAGCTGATAATCTTTACGAATGTTAGGCAACTGATTGTTAAATGAAACAAAATATTATATAATACTGTATATTTTGATCAGAAAACAGGTCTCTCATATATCAGGTTTCATCAAATGATATCATATTTTGTTTTGTTTGTAAAATTCATGTTTTTCGATAGGTTTCTAGAATTATGTGTATTATCTTATTATTTTTATTGTAGCTCTTTCGGATTGCTGTTTGCTGCACGCAAAAAATAACGCGTTTTTGATTAATGATTACTAATGAAACCAAGAAATTGCTGTGGAAATTTACCACCTGCAGGCATGAGCAATATATTATTATACTACATGTAGTCTTGAAATCCTGTAAGATTCCCAAATAAAATAAAATAAAATAAAATAAAAAAAAATACTAGCTGTCCCAGCAAACGTTGTTTTGCCATTTAAAGTGTTTCTACTTCATCAGTTGATACAAAATCTTACCCCCTCTTTTATCACCTAAGAAGGGTGGGGGGGGGGGGGTTTTGTACACCAAATATTAAGTTGGAAAACACAGTTAATAATATGAAGTAAGTCCATTAAAGAAAAAAGTTTGATACAAAATCTGACCCCTTCTTTGGTTCCCTTAAAGGAGTAGGGGGGGGAAAAGACAAATATATCTGCGAAAACCGTATGCAAATCGGATCAGTAGTTTTCGTGTTAAAGAAAAAAGTTTGATACAAAATCTGACCCCTCTTTTGTCCCCGTAGAGGGATGGGGGCTAAATTTCTTATACACCAGATGTTAAGGTGGAAGAAGAAAAATACATCTGCGAAAACCGCATTCAAATCGGATCAGTAGTTTTCGTGTGATAGTGGAACAAACATACAGACAGACAGACAAAAAACTAACCACATTTTTGGCTTCTATAGCGATGTAGTGACACCCCCCGCTTATTATTTTTTGAATATCTTTAATGTACAGAATTTGCATTTCTACAGTTTTATTATAATATGTATAGATATTCGCAAAATAAATATTATATTTAAATATTATTTTTGAAAAAGTAACAGATTACTTTAGATTTCTATATAATATAATAGTATATAAGTCTATTAATAGCTCCCACACCGGTTTCGGTGACGGTGGCCGGTTTCATTGAAACCAGGCCAGTTACGCGGGAGTAATTTTATAGTGCCCAAGTGTGTGCGCAGTACACAAGAGCACTCTCTATTCCTTTACTCTCATAACCCAGTGGGACGGCAGACCGACACGATTAGGTTTCTATAGTATTTAAGCTAAGTGCCTTTTTTTTTTTTAAACGGGCAAATGGCCCACCACACATTCCCACCACTGCAACTCCTGTGTCGCCAGGATCAACAGTGGTAACCAAAAGCTAAGTGCCTTATTAATATCATGAAAAATACCAACGAAACTTCTCACATTTATATCAACACTAGTATATTTTTTCAAAAGTATCTTTAAATGTCCTTTCCCGGGACTCAGAGTATAAATTTGACCAAAATCAGCTCAGCAGTTTAGACTTTAAACGAACCGATCGATAGACAGACAGACACACGTACAGACAGTCACACTTTCGCTTAAATAAATAATATTAGTATGGATTTCGCTTAATTTGTCTGATGTATCATGTAATCCACATATCCATAAGTAGATTAGAATTATCAAAATGGATATCCAGCAGAGCGTGCGCCAATTATTATTATCACTGCTTGAATAGATGCCGTTTCTAGTCTATTAGACCCTCCAGAATAATCTGATTATGTTATTTCAGATAATGTTGTATTCATTCAACCAAAATATTCGGGAAAATTTTTGTATTTCTGAATAACAAATCGTACAGTTTTCTTCATGTTTAGTTAGCGTATTAGATTATGAATTATTATTTTTATACCAATTAAAGATATTTGTTACTTAATTTTGCTACATCTAGTACGAATATTGTAATCGTTTATAGTATTTAAGTAATGTAACTATGTTTGGACGCTTTAGTGCTTACACATAACATAAAAGAATGGAGCTTCTGAATAATAATAATTATATTATAGGTATTATATTCAGACTCATCTTGGATTTAAAAATCGTAGACAGGTCATATAATATTGTTTGTTTTTAAGAACAACATTTTATCCCACCAAAAATAATAATTCATGTAAGATGTTACCTCGACGACCACAAACTGGTTTGCCTTGTGAAAAAGACACCAGATCTAATGTAGAGCCAAGCTTCTGAATCTACGCGGCCTAATTCTATCGATCCTAATTCCCACAAATTCTACATAATATTATTTTTATCAGTAAATATTTATGTCTAGGCTGTTTCGCTACCGTCGTGGATATGAGGCGAATATTTAGTTTCTGATCTAAAGTAAGTAACGAAACAGCCAAGCCATATAATATATTTACTGATATTATAATATGTACGTGGGGAAACTCGTGACGCTCGGGCTCTTGCCCATACAAAAGTGAAAAAAAAATCGTCTTTCAGCGCTGCTACTTTCACAGTGAACTCTCTACAAGGAACACGTACACACCCTAAAGTATTATCACTTATTTTTGTTACACACTGTATATCCATACTAATATTATAAATGCGAATGTGTGTATAACTGTCTGTATGTCTGTTTGTATGATGTCTCTTCACGCCCAAACTGCTGAAACGATTTTGCTGAAATTTGGTATAGATATAATATTTTGAGTCCCGGGAAAGGACATAGGAACTTTTTATTCCGGAAAGATGTATGTTATAAACGAATTTTGGCGCAACAGAATTTCGGGCCACATTTAGTTTAAAAAGGAAACTCTTTCAGCGTTGCTACTTTCACAGTAGATTTTTTATTTCTTTATGTAATAAAATATCCTTCCGAACTTGATATTATTATGATATTGTTATTTACATAACGTAACGAATGTGTATAATATTATTGCAATTATCGACGATAGTAGCATTTTCAACCGACGTCCAAAAAGGAGGAGGTTATAGTTCGTCTGTTTATAGTTTTTTGTTTTTAGAAAATTAAGTGCGTACTCATTAATTAAAATTTAGACTTTGTTAAAAATAAAGAATTTTAACAGACTTTAACTGATAGCTCTGTTATCTAAAGGTCGTCTGTGTGATTGTAGGTACTTAATTGTTTAATACTACCTACAAGCAGTATGCTCTATTACGAAATGGTACCAATTACCATCCATTATCAATGTTTTTGTCAACATAATTCGAATATATTATGCTAAATAAGTAGCTTAATATTAACAATTAGCTAAGACGTGAGTGGAAGAACCTAAAAACTAATATTTTGTAACATTAGGACATTTACACATTTTTTCCCTTATAATTTGAACAAACCTTGTAACTTATCTACTTCATCACATGGCTAATGTATCTGGCAGATGGCTTAACGCCTCCGAGGTCCAGTGGTCTAGACTCTAGAGCGTCGCTATTGACTCGGAGGTCGTGGGTTCGATCGTGGATCGAACACGGGAGTGTTGGAAACATGTTATTTCCAAGTTTGGTTAGGACAATGCGGGCTGATCACCTGATTGTCTGACAAGTAAGGTGATCCATGCGTCGGATGGGCATGTAAAAATTCGGTCCTGCGCCTGATCTCTCGCCAGTCGTGTCGGTCTGCAGTCCCACTGGGTTATGAGAGTAAAAGAATAGAGAGTGCTCTTGTGTACTGCGCACACACCTGGGCACTAAAAATTACTCCTGCATACCTGGCCTGGTTTCAATGAAACCGCCCACCGTCACCGAAACCGGTGTGGGGAGTATTATAATTTATAATGTATCTGGCTACACATGCACACATATAAAATGCACATTTTTTATTCCAAATCATTTTTCCGCCACTAAAGCCTCCATTTATGCAAAAACCGGCATTATTTTTTTACTGTTCGTTATTGTGTTTTTCCACTCACGTTTTCAATTTATCGGCAATTAATTTACAACTAGTATAATGTTAATTATATTACGTATGCAAATTAAATAGGATATTCCCTGTTTAGAATAATATCATATAAAGTCCTTAACGTGACCTATTTACTATCATAATAAGATAAGTTAAGATAAGTAATAAGTTTATGGTCTATAGTCAATATAACAAGATATGAGAATCAATAAAGCCTAAAGGAGTAGATTATTTTAATATCAATTATTATTATCAATGTATACTAATCGAACATAATAGTTTTACATTAAAGATACGTCTTCACATTGCAAGAACAGAAAACGTGAACGAACAAAATGTTAATAAAAATACTTCTTTTACCGGCACTTTTTAGTTTAGTAGCAAGTGAAAAATTCAGATTCGATAACTACACGCTGTACAGAATCACACCGGAAAATGTTCAGCAGATCAAGATTTTACAAGACATACAGAACACTGAGAGCAAATACGATTTTTGGACCGACCCTGTCCCATCGGCGGATTTTGTTTCGGTGATGTCGAGTCCGCAGGATAGGAATGCCTTTGAGAATATTCTTAACGAGAATAAAATAAGATTTTCGATATCCATGGAAAATATTCAATTTTAATAGCATATTTAAACAAAAAGCAGATTTAAGAAAATTGTATTTAAGTGATATTAGAAAAAAATATTTAAATCGATTAACAAATCTTTATCAAAGTCATTGTAACATTTCAGAGCAATCGATAAAGAAAAGGTGGGAACGTATACCAGAAATAGTAGATCTATGCAGTGGAATGCGTATTACACTTTGGATCAGATCTACGCTTGGCTTGACGATATAGCTAGAGCCTACCCCGACATAGTTTCAATCATAATCGGAGGTCGTTCCTATGAAGGAAGATACATAAAAGGAATCAAAATATCCCACGGACAAGGTAGAAGAGCTGTTTTCATCGAAGGTGGTATACATTCGAGAGAATGGATATCTCCGTCGGCAACGTGCTATATAATCAACGAACTATTGACCAGTTCCGATTCGGAGACAAAGGCTGCAGCAAACGATTTTGATTGGTACGTGTTTCCCGTTACTAACCCCGACGGATATATCTGGACACACACACAGGTGCGTACTTGTAAGAACTTTTTATGAAGACATAATAATATGAAAGAAAAGTCGTAAATAAGATAATAATTTCTAAAGTAAAAATACAGTTTAAAAAGTTGGTACCTTTTAAAAAGTTAGCTATCCAGACTAATCCATACTCAAAATAGAAATGCGAAAGTTTCTCCACTACCTTTTCACGATTAAGCCGCTAAACCGATTTACTTTGTTTTGATTTGATTTATTTTGTTTTAAAGATACTTCACGGAAAAGAACTGAAAAGATTTGTTTTTTTGCGAATTCAATTCCGTGACGTCTACTGTTTAGTTAAATAAAACAAACATAGGGGTTAACTTAACTGTAAGTATTTTGTTCTAGTTTCGAATGTGGCGTAAAAACAGAAGGCCTTTTGGCAATAACATTGGTGTCGACTTGAATAGAAACTGGAATAACAACTGGCTCGGTAAGATCTTGTCATTTACTAAACCAAAAAAAAATATTTTTACCAGCCGACCCCGCGAACTTCGTTTCGCTGTTTTAAGAAAGTTAATATACTGGTAATCTACTATTATTGATTAAACAAATACACTTATCAAATGATACACTAATTGACATTAAAACTAGAACGACTAATTCAGATATTACCCTGTTCACCATATTGACAAACCATTTATTTTTGATAGAAAAATCGTAATTTAAAATTACATATTATTTGAACATTTTTTTAATAATAATAATAAATGTTTTATTTTACAGTTGCTGGTTCTAATCTTGACGCATCTACAGACATATTTGCTGGTCCTGGGCCGTTTTCTGAACCTGAAACCAGATCTTTGTCAGAATTCATAATGTCAATTGGCGACAAAATCGATCTTTACTTATCTTTCCACTCCTTCAGTGAGCTCCTTCTGATACCATTTGGAAACTCAACACAGCCGTACGCAAACTACCATGACGCGGTATGTTAAAGTTTTTAGTACATTTCATGAAAGCATTACGCAAAGGTGGTACAGAGGGCGCTAGTAAAAATCCGCCCAAAATCCAATATGTTGTACACATCATGTTTGAATATTGATAGAAACGTTGTCAAATGTCCAGCAAAACTTCTTGTTTAGCCCGGCCGCACATTGTACGACATTTCTGATCAGAAACAGTTGAACGGCGGCGGCGCGGCGCTGTCTCTTACATTTTGTACTGAGCCGAGTGAGCTCGAACTCGCCAGAAGTATATTTCGGATAGTGTGCGGGGTGGCGGTCCGGCGGAGTTCAACTGTTTCTGATCAGAGTTCGGACAATGTGCGGCCGGGCTTACCGTCTGTGTTGCCGTCTAGCGTGAAAACGCTGGAGTAATCATTATGTATCCTTTTATGTACCAATTTATCGTTGATTTTTTACCTTTTTAGGGTTCCGTAGCCAAAATGGCAAAAAAGTAACCCTTATAGATTCGTCATGTCTGTCTGTCTGTCTGTCTGTCTGTCTGTCTGTCCGTCCGTATGTCACAGCCACTTTTCTCCGAAACTATTAGAGCTATACTATTGAAACTTGATAAGTAGATGTAGTCTGTGAACCACATTAAGATTTTGATGCAAAAATGGAAAAAATATTAAAAATTTTAGGGGTCCCCATAGGTACAACTGAAACAAAAAAAAATGTTTCATCTAACCTATGCGTGTGTGATATCTATGGATAGGTCTCCAAAAATCATATTGAGGTTTCTTATATCATTTTTTTCTAACCTGAATAGTTTGCGAGAGAGACTCTTCCAAAGTGGTAAAATGTGTGTCCCCCCCCCTCTAATTTCTAAAGTAGGGGCATGATAATTCTAAAAAATATATATAATGTAGATTACTATAAAAACTACCAAGGAAAATTGGTTTGAACGAGATCTATCCAGTAGTTTTTTTTATACGTCATAAATGGTAAACCTTAATATAAATTTCATTAAATCGACTGAAATATAAAAATAAATCAAAAACCTTTTAATTTCATAAAAATAAACCTTATTGTTGCTGCGGAACCCTTCATGGGCGAGTCCAACTCGCACTTGGCCGTTTTTTATTTTGATCATCAGCGTACTTGTTTATAATAATTATGTATTATACTGTTATAACGATATTGTTACGATTTTAGTTGAACATCGGTCGGCGTGCAATGGGTGCTCTTTCTGTGAGATACGGTACTCAGTACACCACTGGAAATATTGCCGAAGCTATATGTAAGTATCTGTAGTCTCGCCACCGAACACCATTAACCTATCACTTCTTGTCTCTTTCATTGAAACTGGAAAATGTAGTATGAAGATATTTTGAATAGAAAAGAAAGAAAGCCAGAAAGATAGCCAAGAAACTATTGTTGCGGCAAAAAGTACGGTTTTTGTACAACGAATTTCAGTGTGAACAAAGTTACAATTACAAATATTCAACAAGTTTATCTGGCATCATATGATTCCTATTTATATATTATGTCACCGTAAGATTGTAAACACCGCGAGATTGTAATATGACTATATTTTTTTTACAATCTTATACATCTCATACCATTGGGCACTTAAGTTATTCTAAACACAAAATAATTAATTTAAAACCACCGGAAAACTAGTTGTGTACAATCCATCACTTAGTCATATTACAATCTGGCGGTGTTTACAATCGTACCGTGACATATACATTTTATACATTATAAATATACCTACCTGATAAAATATTACGAATATTATGATAAAACGCATTAAATTAAATACGTAAATGGATGAAGTGACCAGCATAATATTTGAAAACTGCCGTTTTTTTCTTGCATAAATGGAGGCTGGCTAGTGATTTTTTTTTAAATTATGTATACTTACAAAGTTAGCTAGATGACGAAATTGAAATTATGAGGAAAGAAATTAGTTATTGCTCTTATGCTATAAAATGTCAGTTAGCCACTTCATAGACTTACGGCTTCAATTATTGTATTGCTTTATAGACCAAGCAACGGGAGGCAGCGTTGACTGGGTGAAGGAGCACCTGAAAGTTCCTCTGGTCTACTGCTACGAGCTCCGAGACAAAGGGCGGTACGGGTTCCTGCTGCCGGAAGACCAGATTCTCCCCAACAACCAGGAAACCATGGACTCGTTGTTGGAGATGATACATCAGGCCAGACGATTCGGATACATGAACAGCGGACATGGCCTGCTTGCATCTATTACTTTACTTTTAGTGTCTTCTATCTATGTAATTGTTGGGTAGATTGTAATTGTGAATGTTGAATAAAACTCATTTTGTATCCCGTATCTCTGTTTGTGGCATCTCAACGGACAAACGACCCATCCACTCTTTATTTAAAAAAAAATTATCAACCTACTCCTAAATAGTAGAGCTCGGTGAACATGTAATAAAAAATTCTCCTCGCTTCATCACATACTTATTTTTTAATAGCTTATTCTGAAAGGTGTTATTTCGCAACATAATAAAATCAATATATTCTGGAGAATTTCATTCACCGAATTAATTCACATCTGTTATAAATATTTCATTCATTTTATTCAATAAAAAGTAAGATGCTTTGTTCCAATTCAATTCCGATGTTCTCTGTTTTAATATTCACTTTATAAAACCTAATATCAAAAATCTTGATGCCATTTCGAGAGAGAAAATTCAATTTAAAGATTGCCATCTCTCTGTTAGAGGCTTTTATATTACTAGCTCCACAAATGTATGATATAAAATGAAACTACTTTCCGATTAAAACAGAGGTCGTATTGACTGAAACATGTGAAGATTTAGCCTCCAGCCATAAGCTATATGGGGTGGCCAGACGAATGGATGGTTTTATGCAAATGGTTGCGTTTTGTGAGGCTTTTATAGTATTATTGCAGGTACTAGGTACTTAGTACAGTAATTGTTGAAGATCATAATTCTTAAGGTATTATAACACTATAGTTAACTATAGTTGGTCATATTATTGTGTTAATATTAATAAGTGTTTTGATATTGTTATTTTTTAATACCTTGTAGGCTGTGTATGTGTTCCTTGTAGTGAGTTTACTTTGAAAGTAGCAGCTCTGAAAGACTAATTTTTTTTTCACTTTTGTATGGGCAAGCGCCCCAGCGCGGCGTCATGTGAGTTTCCCCATACAAAAGTAAAAAAAATCTGGTCATTCAGCGCTGCTACTTTCACAGTTAACTCTATGTCAGGACTCAGGAACACATACACAGTACACACCCTAAAGTATTTTCACTTAGTTTTGTTACATTCTGTATACGTATTTAGCCGGCAGGTATGAGTATTTTGAAACTTAAAATTTTTCTTAAGTCCTTTTGTTTGAACTAGAAAATACCTAATATATGTATTATAACGTACCTTTACTCACAAATTTTTCTGCGATATTAAATTTACGTAAGTATCTCTTTTTCGTTCTTTAATAATCTGTTTTTCGTAATATTATATTGTTTGTTCACTCTCACATACAACGATTCGCAGAGTGGAGAACCACGTCTGGTGTTCGAGTTATCGCAATCAGTTCTTTGAGTCTAGTCTCAACCGCTCACGTGAATTCCTCGACTGCTCTCAAGTCTGAACTAACATAATATTATTTTAATGAATGAATAGCTTACAAAACAATTTGATAATCTTTGATTTTTTTATTGATTTACATGATCTGGTGAGCTTCATATCATCACTTTTCTCGTATACCTTGCCTTTTCCTCAAATAATTTTCACGAATATTTTAAAACTAAAATCAGCCAAATCAGTTCAGCTGATCTCAAGTTTTATTGAAACTAACAAAATTGAAAATTCATTACGTATTATTTTTATAAATTAATTTAGAATACTTAATTATTTTTACCCTGAGTTCTGAATAATAATAATAATTACCTCTTTACATAATAATTAAGTCTACTTTAATTTCTTCACTTTTTTATAGTATATTACATATTATAGTAAGTATAAAAAAGTGAAGAAATTAAAAAGTGGCAAACATCGTAGTGACCCTATTTTAAAAGTTAAAGTAGCGAATATAGTGTATAATAAAAAAAAACAACTTGTACAATTCGGTGCTGGACTGAAGTTCAAATTCATAAAATTAAACATAAATTAAAATAATATTATGTACAGTAATTTTCAATTTCAAATGCTGACCGCGAGATAAAATAATATATAACTGCAACCAGAACTGAATCATAACTTTTAGTTATTCTCATTGCGAATAGTATTAAAGCCACCACTGATGATACTTTATTAATTAAGACTAAAATATTTTTTAGCCCAAAATGGCTTCCCAACAGGGCCTGTAGACAAGTGTCAAAACGCTAACGCTAACGCTCACGCTAACGTTACAAAATGTATGGGATTTGACATTAGTATTCGCTAGCGAAGCGATGACTTATGTCAAATCGCATACATTTTGTAACGTTAGAGTTAGCATTAGCGTTAGCGTTTTGACACTTGTCTAGGGGGGCTGAGCACTCAGAGATAATGGATATGGTAGGAATTAATTATTTTCAGTGTGTCCAGGACTTTTGGCCAGATATCTAAATAAACCATATCCCGATCTCATAAAGTTGAATTTTCTCTGTATACTTTAATATTGTTAGCTTTATCATAGACTTGGGAAAAAGTAGTCTTCGTTTTGTGAATTTTGATACCTTGGCACCTGTAATTACTTTTTCCTCTTATAAGTAAGCGTGACATTTTAGGACGCTGCTTATTTTTATTTTTTGTTAAAAAACTCATAAAATATTAGCTTCTCAGCTTTCATCTTCTCCGAATATTATTTTGGTAAAGTAAGTAGCAGTGGTCTAAAAATATATTTCTGCTTTTTCAGTTATTTTACTTTTTAGAAGTGTCTAAAACTCTAATCATAATCAGTAGAATATATTGTGTATCAAAAAAGTATTATTTTCCTCAATATGTCCACGGAAAAGCGGGACCCTGACAAAGATGGAGAGGCCCTTTGGGATTGCGAAACAAAACTGCCCATCAAAATCAAAATAAAACAGGCGTTAGACCTCCGATGATATATGGCACAAAATATAGGTTAAAAAATTCTTATTGTAGCATAAAAAGAAGCCAAAAATACACTGGTACAAGCGTATAAATTTTGTATTTTTACTACGAAATTAGAAATGTACTCGTAGTCTAACAGAAATGTATTGGCACACTTTATTGTTGGATGGTCCCAATGTAGTGAAGATAGCGAGGTAAAAATAACAAAGGAGGAGGTCACCTCAACACAAAAATGTTTTCAATATTCAGTAGGTACAACTCGCAAAGATTATAGTACAATATGCAGGCTTATAGAACGAGGTCATAATATAAACGGGCGATATTTCATATTATCTTTTAGAAATTCAACAGTAGCGTTAGCTTCCGATACGAGCATCGAAATGCAAGCGAACCGTGACCCCTTCGGTTTCCAATAAATTGACCCCCGGTTGCACGGGTACAAAATGTACCCATTCGTACACTCACAATACACATGTACCCGTGTTTCCATGTACCTCACATATTTATTGTTTTGTTTGAAGTTAAACGTACCAAACACTTGCATGCAGTTTTTTGGTGTTTTATTCTATTGTTGGTTTTTGGAGTGAGAAAAATTTATTTATTCGCAATGTTGGCGCTGTTTTATGATATAGTCTGCTTAAAAATAAAATATTTCAAATTGAAACGTTGTTTTCTGCATCTATGATTATTTTGTTGAAATTATTTTGGCATGGCATAAAATAGAAAGTAAATAATAAAATACTGAAACAAATATTTGTGAGCCTAAAGCTATACAAAATAACAGTCAAATTATTGTTAGTAAAAACAAGGGAAGGCCATCATTAAAGAAAGCAATAAAATAACCCTAACGAACTACACGTACCCAATCCTAAAGGTTACCGTTAAAAATAAGAAAAAAACAGCTCTTGATCTTATAAACAAAAGCCCGAGTCAGCAGAACCCTAATACTCGCTCTGTCGACTAAGCCAATTTTAGTTTCCACCTTTCAAATATTTATAGTTAGAAATAAATACTGGTACGGATGGTTGAATTCAGTTTTCCGATTCTATGGCTGCGTTTTTTAAAATGGCTCTTTGTTACGCATTTTTGAGTTTTTTGCATAAAACATGGGTTTCGGATTTTTTTCCTGAATGGGTCTCCGAGGTTCGTATTTTGCTTTTACCAGCCGTGATCAGACAATTGAGAACTGGGCATAAAAAGGTTAGAAATTTGCGACATTGGTTAATATTATGCTCTATTATGAACTTTTAGTAATTCATTCATATTATGTTATTTATTTGAGGTCTTTGTTTAATACCTTGGAAAACACTCATCGTAGACAAAGAGAGCAGAACGTATATTGCATTTCATAAAATTTGATTAGCAAGGGAGTAAACACGAGTTTAGCAGTATACGAATACTGATAATATATTATAATTGAAATCATCGAGCCGCGATAAAAACTAAAACACATTCAATAGGATTAAATTACTTTTACATAACAGAGGCAGCACCAGCGTTCAGAATAGACAGTAAATAAAAAAATCCACTCGTTCGATTTTGAGAATCGACTCGTCGCACTCGTCAGATTTTGGTCGGATTATTTACTGTATGTGCTAGTATTGCCCTCTATTCCGACCCTTGCGTAATATTCAATTTTTTTCATTTTTTTTTATTAAATAAGGGGGCAAACGAGCAAACGGGTCACCTGATGGTAAGCAACTACCGTCGCCCATGGACACTCGCAACATCCGAAGATCTGCAGGTGCGTTGCCGGCCTTTTCAATAATGCTCAAACACAATACGCCTTCAATTTTTATGTCGTAATCGTTACAGTTTTCGAACCCGCTTCTAGTTGGCATTTCTTCTCTATTATGAATCGGTCCACAGGGAAAAAAGCGGCCAAGTGCGAGTTGGACTCGCCCATGAAGGGTTCTGCAGCAGCAATAAGGTTTATTTTTATGAAATTAAAAGGTTTTTGATTTATTTTTACATTTCAGTCGATTTAATGAAATTTAGATTAAGGTTTACCATTTATGACGTATAAAAAAAACTACTCGCTAGATCTCGTTCAAAACAATTTTCGTTTGTAGTTTTTATAGTAATCTACATCATATTTTTTTTTAGAATTATCATTTACTTTACTTTAGAAATTAGTGGGGGGGGACACACATTTTACCACTTTGGAAGAGTCTCTCTCGCAAACTATTCAGGTTAGAAAAAAATGATATGAGAAACCTCAATATGATTTTTGGAGACTTATCCATAGATACCCCACACGCATAGGTTAGATGAAAAAAATTTTTTTTTGTTTCAGTTGTACCTATGGGGACCCCTAAAATTTTTAATATTTTCTCCATTTTTGCAACAAAATCTTAATGCGGTTCACAGACTACATCTACTTACCAAGTTTCAATAGTATAGCTCTAATAGTTTCGGAGAAAAGTGGGTGTGACATACGGACGGATAGACAGACAGACAGACATGATGAATCTATAAGGGTTCCGTTTTTTGCCATTTTGGCTACGGAACCCTAATAAAAAGGGTTTCTCCCTTATAATTATTGCCAAGCTGTATGTGAATTGTGAGAGCGTCAGAGGTGAAAACGATTGATTGCAACGTGAGCTATTATGTTTATTCGCTTTGAAATCTAGTACCACTAATCAGTATTGGCCAGTTTTTTGTTTACTTTAATTATTGATTTTCTTAATGCTTAAAGAAGATTAGGTTTTGAATGCATTTCATTGCATAACAATAATTTCTAGGTACAAATATATTACTCCTCTCATTATTATTAATTATTATCAAATATTTAGTTTGGTTTATGTAATAACGTGTGTTGCTAATCCTTTCTGTTCAACATTTTTATGTAAGTCTTAGTGTCTAAACACACTAGGCCGAAATTATGCGGCGTAAATTCCGCATGATTCCGCCTGCAAAGTATTTTAAATTACCGATGACACATGACTATATTCCGTCGCGTTCCGTCCTTATTTTGTATGCGTTTGACATTACGGACGTAATCATGCGGAATTTACGCCGCGTAACTTTGACCTATTGTGTTTAGACACTGCATAACAGACACTGCATAACTGCATAACGCCGCTAAAGAAGTTTCTACTAAAAAAATGGTTTCTTTTTTTCAACGAACCAATGCGCCCCAGCGCTGCTACAGTGATCGATCCATTATCGATAAGAAGCGTTCCTATTTCGAATGTAATTGATTGATACGGAGATAACAGCAGAAAGTTAATGTTGTTTTGTTTACACCTTCCATTTAGTTCTCTAACCGTTCCTTAACTACTTATTTAACATGAGCTTAGCTACTTATTGCCCACACCGGTTTTGGTGACGGCGCGGCGGTCAGTTTCATTGAAACCAGACCAGCTACGCAAGAATAATTCTTCAATCTTACGTCTCCACGTAAGTGCATGAAGTCCATATTTAACATAATTATTGTTATAACATTAGGAGCAATTACATAAGGGAAAGATCCTTTATCATTTGAACAAATCTTATAACTTACCTACTTTATTATCTGGCGAAGTATCTGGCTAATATATCTTGGCCTTAAATAAAATCCACATTTTTTGAACCCATTTCATTTTTCCTGGTCCTAAAGCCCCAATTTATGCAAAAAAAACCGACAATATTAAAATTGTTTCCTACCTACATCCCCACTTACGTCTACAATTTAAAAGTACCAAGTGCAGTATACAAGATAACTCTGTTCTTTCACTCTCATAACCCAGTGAGGTGTACAACAGACACACTTCTGACTTGGCTATTGACTTGGTACATGTCCACCTGACGCGGGAATCAAGCTTGGAGAAAACATTTTTGCTAACGCGAGAATCGAACCCACAACATCCAGTCGAGACTCAAAACCATTTAACCAAATTTTCTTTTAGAAGTTAGAAGAGTACTCAATTTCACCTAGACTTGCGAAGAAAAGACAGCAAAACAACACTCTAAAAACTATATATTATATGATATTCTAACCTTCTTTATTTTCTCATAATCCAAACATCCTGACCTCTAAAACAATTGCCCATTAAACTACTGTTACCAAGAATAATATTATAATGTAGAGCAAAAGCTTGTTCTGATAAACTGTTCCCATAGTTTGGTCGTTACTATCGACATCAAATGGTAGAAATGCGTGATATTTAATTATAGTACGCTGTGGGAAAGGGGAACTAACTTAATAACAACATTTACTTACACGGTGTTTGCCATGTATTATATTGATATTAAACAGACAAACTCATAATTGTGTTAGCTGTGAGGCCTGTAAGAAGTTGAGCAAACGGGCTTCTGAAGAACGCTGGCGGAACGGGCTTCTGAAGAAACTGTATTCCTGTGCTTTTTCCCTTTTCATCTTAATTTCATGGTTAAGAGTGCGATTGAGTAATTCCGTTGCAGGTTCGACCACAGGACAAATCCATACTGATATTTTTTGCAAAATTTTGTCTATAAGTGTGTTACATTCTTCGCTTCACATTATATACGTTTTTAAAAATTGTGTCATTATTGCTAGGTGCAAAGTGAACATGTTCGTAATAAATAAATAATAATAGGTACATACAGACTCTTTAATTTTCAAAATAATATTTCACACAATATTGTCGTTTCACATCTAGAGGTATAGAAATTTTTGTTCTATTATTAATCAAAATGGCTTCTTTCTTGCATTTTTTGAAGTCGGTCTGCACCGAACCTAAATAAGCAAGGGAATTTCTTCAATACTATCACAGTTTCTTCCATTTTTAGGGTTCCATACCCAAAGGGTAAAAGCAGGACCCTATTACTAAGACTTTGTTGTCTGTCCGTCTATCCGTCTGTCTGTCTGTCTCCAGGCTGTAACTCAAGAACGGTAATAGCTAGAGATTTGATATTTTCACAGATTATGTATATCTGTTGCTGCTATAACAACTAAAACAACTAAAAATAAAATAAAATGAATATTTCAGGGGGCTCCCATACAACAAACGTGATTTTAATGGCCTTTTTTTTCTCTATATCAAAAATAGCAACAGGTAGGTACTTGAATTTTTTACAAAATCCTTAGTTATATGTGTACTTTAATATTTAATAATAATATTAAAATAAAATAAAAAACAAGGGGGCTCCCATACAAAAAACACAATTTATGGCCTAATTTTGCTCTATAATGGTACGGAACCCTTCGAACATCGTAAATGTAGAGTCACTTTTCATGAGGTACCATTAGCCCAATTACTTAGCACAATGCTATCAATATTATTTAAATTTAGGGCCTGTTTCACTACTTCCTGATAAGTGCCGGATAGGCTATTCACCACTTATCTTGACAGTTAGAGTATGGAGATTGTGTCAAAAACCTGTGAATAGCCCATTCGGCACTTCATCAGGAAGGAGTGAAACAGGCCCTTAGTGCTTTATAACAATAAAATAAAACCTTTCTTTTATTTGCTACTTATTAAGTAGGTCCTATCCCTGAATTTACCTTCCTACTAAGTAGTAAAGTAATAAAATAATTCTTTCAGAGGAATTTTAAGATACAAAATATTGAATCAAGTCCACTACTAATAATGAACTATCAAAATATGTTACTGCAACCTTAACCAATTTCTTCAATTTCTCATCAAAGTTTACCAATACACTTTTTCTCGTTTACATTTAAAGAAATAGCGATTCAGATCAACAACAGAAGCTTGTTACCAAGCACAATTAGGCGGCCCACCTGCTCGGAAACAGAACTCCAATGACATTTGATTAAGAATTAAGTACCCATAACATGTTTATTTGAAAATGACCTCTCCATGGTATATTTTATCGACTAAGTGAATAATAATGACCCAATTATATTCACATTCCCGAATATTTGAACAGTCATTATACGTCACAATAGAAAATAAAGTCTTTGGTAATGAGGAATGATATTTGGAGGTGGTATTGCTTGGTTATTATGGCAAAGCAATTTTTTACTTGTTTTTTTTTTTTATATTTAGCAAAAAATCGTTTCATTTTCTGTATGAAATACTAAAATTTCAATAATTTTACCATCTAAGGACGATATCAAAAATATTGTAAATTATAGAGATGCTTTATGAAATTATAATATTATATAATTATTTAACCTTCATTTTGCTTTTTAAATGAATGTTTCAAAAATATGCTGAAGCTTTACCTTAAACATATTTATGAACCGTGTTTAAGTTTTTGGAATTCTTCAAAAATGTGTTTTCACAATTTTGAAGCGTTCTAAAATGGCCATGGAAAGCCGTATCTAAACTTCCAACTCCGTGCATCTAAGCGCTCAGCAACCTGCGAACAATAGCTTTTTATGGGAATCGAAAGCCTGACGTTTGTGACTGATGTCCATTCCAGCTTCCATTATACTCATATACCCGATTCCACTAAATCTTGACCCAATATCGAAATTTTGCCCAATATCGGTATTAAAGGACGCAATAATTGAGGGGAAAGAGTACAACATTTTTGTATTATTGTAAAAATATGATACTCAAATACTAATTGCTGCTCTCAATTCTGCGCAGAAATTGCTTTCTTGGTACGTTTGTATGGAAGACGGCCATGTTTGTATTTCATTACGTTTGGAAGTTTTAAACAGCCGTTCTATCAATACATGCCACTTAATATGACAGGCATGCTAGACTCTAAAGTTTTCCCAGGGAATGCCAATAAAAACTATGCAGTAGAGTATACTGTAAGTACCAGAGCCGACCCTCCGTAAAGTGGGAAGAAGAGCTAAGAAGAAGAGGCTCTTAAAGTACCAATAATAGTTTGTCAGTACGTAATTTCTAAGATCACGAACCTCCCTCAAGAATATCACGGTCTAAATCCATTGTTTATGCCGGTCTATGATTTAATTACAAACTCGCTATTTCTGGGGTTATCCGAAGATGCCGATATTTAATTAAACGGAGGATATCTAGCCCCTAGCGTTTACGTCAAAATTATAGCTCCTCGGACAATGGTCAAGCGATTTTAACATCTAATGTGTTCTCCAAAGACGATATCTTGGCGTGTACGTCTCGGGTTACCGATCTTTGATTTGATATTCCTATAGCTCCCTGACAATCAGTTAAAAGTGATTGTCCTGAACACGTCTTCTGTTTACGTTTTGCAATTGTAATATTTGGAAGACGTTTCGACCATCAGCGTCAGAGGCAGTTATCTCAAAAATACCATCATTCAATATTATTTTTTTTAATACGAGCAAAATAGTTTCAACACTGATTTTGATATCGTTGGTCGATTTAGGTAAAAGAACGCACAATAATTCTTTTTTTTATTTCGGGCGGGCAGCTCAAGAACGACATCAGAATATGGGTTTTCCATTATGAGAAAATAAGATACTAAATCGTTTAAACTCATCAATAGTCAATTAAGTAAAGTAATAGTTTTACGCGTTCCTATCACAACTAAAATTAAATTATTTTTAGAACGGATAACGAATCCGCGGCCCGCGGGTCGCGCTCTCTCCTCGGCTCGATATTGGCAGATTCGAAGGAAATGCCACTATCCTACAGAAGAAAACTGCTGGTCCTAATTTATGCCACTCTTTTTATTGTTAAGCACTCCCTGTTACTTTCCTTTGTTATGGTCCCAGGTCTTTTTCCTGCTCATCCGACTCATCATCATCATCAGGTGATCAGCCAATCTAATATAACCAAGATTGAAATCAACATTTTCATTTCTGTTGAGTTCGTATTTTTATGATCTCACTCAGTACTAGATACTAAAAGGAATGATCAATAAAATATAACTTTTTACACGTATACCTAAAAGATATTGGAGATTCTTTATCATGTAGTAAACCAAACCGTTTTATGGCGACTCGAATGGTGGACCATAACATATCAGGTTGATTTGATTGATTCGAGATAAGAAACATCAAATATATGATCAATCAAATTGGTTCGGGGGTGGAAGTTAAGTCGATATTAAGTTTATCTCGCACGTAAAATTTTCATACGTTACCATGACTTAATTTCGTATCAATAGCCTATAGGTTTTAGATTTTGTTTAGAAATTACTTTTTTTTTCTTTTCGTATTTTTTTTTATTAATTTATTTTAATTAAGAAAATATTATCAAAATACAACTACTAGTAAGAAACTACACAAAATAAAATGTAATATTACATGTCTTGCATTTACAGTGGCTGCAGAAAATATGAAGTATCCGGTAATTTATATTCTCAAACATCTTATATTCACTATTACACATTCTTCAAATACTGCACCAAAATCAAACTGCACCACCGAGAAATATAATCTGTTAAAATTGAAATTTCACCCGTCCGAACGTCGCTGAATCTGTGTTTACACAAGCAGAACACCCATTCACACGAAATACCCCAATAAATCTTGATGCGAACTTGCCACTTCCGTTCGATAGAGTCTGTATCGGAATGGACGTTGAAAGACCTCCAGCAAATATTCAAGTAGCATTAGCATATGAATGATGAAAAAATTCCCCGGAGGTGTGGTCGGAAATGGGGTTTCAGAGGCTAGACGACGCGAAATTGAATCGATTCGAAACGATTTTTAAAAGGTATATTATTCGATTTAATTTTTCCGATTCCGAGCTGGTTCGATATTTGAATTTGAAATTGCTCGAGTTCGATTTAAATACTTCTACTATTCCAGGTAATATTAGTGCTATGCTCAATTTTTGTATCAATGGTATTTGTATCAATTTCGTATTATTAACAAAATGGTACCTACTTTATGTCGAGTCTGGTAGTCTTTCTTTGATCTTTACTCCATACAATCGCTACAGTCTATCGTTTAAAGTCCCATCGATCGTTGAAAAGCACATGCAGCGCACGTATTACCCCGGAAAGGCTACGCTGATTTTAAGTCTCTTTTTGCAGTAATCTTAAAATGCCCACTCTATAGCGTTTTAGGGTTAAGAAAGGCTCATTCTGGTGAAAAGCATTTTCTACTAACGAGATATACACGTGCCAAGATACCACTTTGGATATGAATAACTCGAGTTAGCCTTTCATATTTTAATACTTTAGCCTGTTTGAATAGTTTAAGCATCGTCTGCACAAGATTCAATTACTTCATTTGAATAAATATTATTTTCTGTCTAAAGGAGGTTCCTAAATTGTTACTTAAATGGTAAGAAATACGTCGGGTTTCAATGAGTGGTATAAGGTTTTGAAAAACGTAGATTAATGATTATATCACAAAATATACCTATTTACATTACTTTAGATAATTTTTCATATTTTTTTTTAGAAATTTCATAACACATAAGACAACAGCAGGAGTAGCATGGTCACCATAAAACGGTTTCTTTCTACGGAAGAATCGACATACTGACAGATTTTTTTGACAAAATGACGGATTTCCTTTGTCTAATCTAACTGTCACTTTGTATATTCTTCGGTAGAAAGAAACCGTTTCTATCGTGACCATTCACCATGCTACGCCTGCAGCATTTTTTGGTTGTCCGTAAAAAATTATCTGATACTCTTTTTAAAAGGGTTCCGCCACCAAAAAAGTTTGAGAGCCGCTGGCATATTGTATATATTACCAAAATGCAATCCCTTAGTGCAAAATCGAAAAAGCTGGGATTTTACGACCACGGAACGGGCAGTGCTTTAACTTTTGTTCGGTAAAGCGCCCGCTACTTTGTGGCTGTGAGCATTGGCTGTATTGTTATCGATTCCGAAATAGCTTCTGTGTTTGTTCTAGAAATGCTTTGAGTCGGTTTAAAGGAAACGGAATTGATTCTGATCCAATTCTATTTCTTTGTTGTGACTTTTCTATGGTTATTGAGTTAAATGAGAAAAATGTAGATACATTATGTTGCCTTTCAGAAACATATGGACGTTGACAAGAAGTTTTTATATGTATTATGTACTTGCTTTCGTTTGTAGCTCGGGATCCATTTTCCGAGAGAAAGCTAGTGATATGTTCTTTCCCGAAAATCAAAGTGCCATCCCAAATATTGTTAAAAGAGATAACAAACAATCATAAAAAGAAACACATTTCACATTTCTAATATTGGTAAGTATTATTTTAGCCTATACCTACCGTAATGCGATCCTCAAGCAATATTTCAGGTAAAACCTTAAGTTTAAGTCACCATAATCGCAGCATTAAATCCCACTCAAGTATATATCAGCGGATCTGTTTCATAAATAATAATCATAAAAGCAAAGCCTAATAATCCTACGTTAGGATCTAACCATTCGCCACCCACTGGTTTTCATAAATAGTCATAGATATGAGATCAAAAAGCGAGGAATGAGAGCAGCCCGTCTATAATGTACCCCGTTAATATGTAAGGAGTCCATTAAAGCACAGAGCACTGAGGCGACAGAGGGTTCAGATGGCAAATAATCACTTCGCTTCGAAAATTGAGGTGAGGAGAGACTAAAAAGACGATAGTAAGTTGAACTGTTAAAACCAGTGATTCTAAAATATATTAAGTACTATAGAGGTAGATTAGTAGTTAAGTGTAACTTGACTCGTGCCGGTCAATAATATTGTAGACATTGTTAATAAAAAATACATTTAGCAATTAGCAATAACCCAAAATCACAAAACGTTTACAGTGTACGGATTTCACATATTTCAAAGACGTTTCTAAAGGTAACTTAAATTCCGCTAATTTAATTCGTAATTTAGAAATAACAGTTAGTACATAATACATATTGTTGATTGCATAGGAATGCCATTTTGTAGTTTGATAGAAAACTGGGCCAAATAGGACACAACTAACGTAGGATACAATAGAATTGAGCTACTGATAATATATATTCAAAAGTTTATAATAATTATAAAACAAAACGTAACCTCTGCCATCAAACTACTCTACACACATACGTCACTTAAGCCGAGGTGAACTTAAATATGGCGTTAATGTGTTTACTAGTTTAGTTTTAAAATACGGACTGAAAGTAAACAAAATAGTAATGGCGCGGCGTGGGGCGTCAGATAACTCTTTATTCTAATTAAAACTTTCGTAACAAATAATGGTGTAAAAGGATGCACCTGAGTGAAAGTAAAGGGTATCCCTCAGGAGGTTTCCATGACAAAAGTAGTCTCCATGTCAATTTACGAAGGATAAAAGTGTCCTTTGTACGTTTAATATGACCACAAAATTTGTTAAGCCAACATTATTATAAACTATCACTTATATTGTAGAAGTCATCTCTTAGAGAGAAAAAACGAACTAACGGGTTATAACTTTCTGTTTTACGCTGCGCCGGCTGTCTACTAAATATAGTAGAAAATTTTCGATATGGTCAGTGTCCTGACGTGATTTAATAAAATTTTACCCCTTCCAAAAAGTACAAAACACCACTAGAGGAGTCACAAAACTTTTGACTCTGAAGTCAAGACTATTTTGAAAACAAATTTGTGTTTTGCGGTTAGGAGTTTTTTTTTTTTTTTTATTAATAATTCCTCCCCCTAACATTATCAGGGCTGTTTTTTATCTTTTAATTACAATTTTTCGCTTTTATCTTTTCCTACTCTTTTTGTATAATTTTTCTTTTACTTACTACTTTCTTACATGGCTAATACATCACATTGTCTTTTATTTCTTATAATATAAACACTCTGTCCTTACAATATTCTTTTGTTTTCTTAATTTCAGGAATAAAATACAGCTTTAATAAAAACCAATTAAAATTTAAATAATAATACAATAAAAATTCAATAACATTAAGTCCAATAAACTTCAGAAAATAATAAAAACGACAGCACAAACATTATGACTACACTAATATCACAGCTAATTATCGCACAATTTACTACTATGTCTCTTATTAACTACCCCCACGATCGTCCTGCAGAAAGCTAGGAATATTTCCCGCTTTTTGCCCCCCAGGATGGATGGCAGATTCTCACCCGTTATCGGTGTGCCCAATTTTTGTTCAATATCGAATTTATTGCTCGCAAAAATTGGGCAGTCGAGTAACAGGTGAGGAACTGTCTCCTCAACTCCTGGCTGACACAGGCACGACGGATCCTCCTTCAACTTGAATCTATGCAAGTAGAAGGCGAATCCGCCGTGTCCAGTCAGGATCTGTGTGGTGTGGTGAGTTATGTCTATCTTTTTAACTATCTTATATGCAGCAGCAGCGCTTGGGAAGAAGAGTTTCGTAACTCCGGCCGTCCCTCCCACTTCGTATCTCCTGTCCCATTCCTCAATCGTATCCCCCCTTAAAATACGCTTGACGAATGAAACAGGACACAGATCGTAGTCGGGTTTCCTCTTCAATCCCAGCGCGGCCTCCTTGGCTAATTCGTCAACTCTCTCATTCCCTCTCAACCCTGCGTGCGCTTTGATCCAGAACAAGGAGACCTCCCGCCTCTGCGATGCAGCTTTTCGGAGGGCCGCCCTTGTTTGCACTGCCAGGGGATGAGGGGAACTAAGAGTGACAGCCTGGAGAGCCGATCTGGAATCGCTGAGGATTCCGACCTTCGCCAGTCCACTCTTGCAGGCTATATTTACTGCTTTTTGGAGCGCTAGAAGTTCGGCTTGGTAGAAGGTGCAATACGGCGGCAATGCAAGCTTGACGGCCTTTGTCTCGGCCTCACCGTTCCATACGGAGAGTGCGGCTCCGACTCGACCCTCAATCTTGCTGCCATCCGTATAGATCCGATGGACGTGGCTGTTAACCACGTCTGCATATGAGTCCTCATCTACCAACCCGAACCTCAGCTCTACCTGCTCTGCCGGATGTGGGTCCTCAATCGCAGGAGCCATTCGCTCCACCTCCCTCTCTCTTAGCGCTGGGTGTGGTACTCCCTTCTTGGCCTCATAAAGCCTCGATGCTTCGAGTATTCTGAGGTCAAGAGGGAGTATCCCAGCCAACAGCATTGCAGAGTTCAGAGAGACGGTTCGATATGCTCTGCAGATCTTCTGGGCAAAACCCCGTTGAACGGTGTTGAGCCTTTTTTGGACCCCCATCTTTTCCACGGTGTGTGCCCACGCTGCTGATGCATACAAGACAGTCGGTTCCACTACCGCGGTATATATAATTTTAACTATCTGGGGGTTAAGCCCCCATCCTACGCGAGCTGCTCTAGCTAACTGTTTATAACGCGAGATCGCCTTTTTACAGACGTCTCCAACGTGCTCGTTAAATGTAAGGCCGCCGTCTATTTTCAACCCTAGCACTTTAATAGTGTCAAAATATTTTATTTCGATACCCCCCATCGAAAGTCTTGGCGCGTCATATTTGAGTTTCCTTGTGGAAATTAGTGCGCAATTAGTGCGGTTAGGAGTTAGGACCATAATCAAGCCTAACATAACTTTACTTGAACATAATATAATATAACACACATAATAGAAATTATATGAGATACCAACTAGTACATTAATAGAGTAATAAAATCTTAAACCAACTGTAGCCGGTTAATAAATCAGATCCAACATAAATCAAGTTTTTAATAAAACACCGTTCACCGCCATAATTGCTGTGAAGTTATCGACTAAATCAAGTCATTCGCAGCGACTTATTGCGTCTAGATACATAAATCTATTACAATAATGACATAAATCTACGTGGACACGCGCTTTCTTAATTGATGCTAGAAATAAAGTGAGGAATTGACTTAAATATTTGAGAACAGATCATTCTTGGCACGGTTGGGTATGATTTTGCGCTTTGTTTTTAAACATGACACTCGCAACTCCGTTGCACCAAAATTCGTTTATCCCGCGGGATAGACGAATTTTGGTGCAACAAATTTCTGAGATAATAATTTATGTATCCTTTGTCCTTTCCCGGGATTCGAAGTATCTCCAAAAAAAAAAACATAATGGCAACTAAAATTTATATAGGTATACACTGAGTTAAGCTTAGGGTTCGCGCACACTTTGTCGGCGCGTGCCGGGGCGGGTCGGGGCGCAGCGCAGCGCAAAATGCGCTATAGCACACTATTGCCGGGTCGTGTCGCATCGCATTGACGGATTTTAACGTTCACTGAGGCGGAGCGTGCCGGGGCGTGCCGGGGCGGGTCGGCACGCAACGCATTGGCGGATTTTGAGTTGAGGGCCAAGGTTTGCCGGGCCGCATCGCATCGCAATTCGCGCGTCGCTTGCCGGGGCGCAGCAGGTCTTGTCGGGCCGACATGTCGCATTGACGGAAATCCGCCGAGCAAAAATCCGCGCCGATGCGCCCCGACACAGTACGCGATACGCGCATCCGCCTCCATATAATACAAATTGTATGGAGCCGGATTTTTGCGAATATTAATATAAATGTCGAAGTATCGAATAATTTTTGGCCTCATTAAAGCTCCAACATACGCAGAGGCCAATTATTGTTCCGATTCGACCGATAAATCGATTTCTTCGATGGTACACAAGTGCCTTGCAATCAATAGGCGCCTCCCATAGAGGGGTATAACCACGGGTATAACAATGACATTTAGCTAAGTTACGAAACAAAGGCACATACGTATTGCGTCAGAGCATGGGCGTAATGAACACAGCACATTAATTAATAAATCAAGTTGCGTGCTCCGCCCCCGCTCGATATCTCAATCGCCAACTTGTTCCCATGATCTATATCTTAACATCTTCCTGGTCTACTGCGGTTCCTGCATTCGTAACATAGTACCGCCTAATTATTTATTCTGTGGTACCGCATCCATAAGGTGCTACAAAAGTTATAAATTATAATACTTTAAGGTTTATGGGTGTTTAATAGTCCCCTGTATTATGTTGACTTTATGCAAGGGAATACATATTTTATACACACCCTAAAGTATTATTACTTAGTTTTGTTACATCCTGTATATGAAAATAAAATTAATTTTAAATTTTGTTTTGAACCGATTTGCCATAGTCAGTTGTTCGTGGAAGTCCAGGAAAGGATTGACACAAGCACACGCTATTTCTTCCAATTCTGTGCGACATCTTTGATCTTGCCATGTTGCCTTTTCCACCGTCCTCATCCCTTCAGCGGTATCTAGATACTACTGAAGGCATAAAACTTGAGGTGGCCCACCAGTCGTCTGCCAGTCACTTGTCCCACAAACGCTTTTTTAGCCGCTCGGTCATCTTTCATTTTTGTTTAACGTGACCGAAGCTGCGAATTCGGTGGGATTTCTATTCCCCGGTAATATTTGGCGTCACCACGAGGTCTTCGCGGTTTTTCCGTGGCCGTCTGCCGATATCCTTAAGGGGCACTTGCGTAGAAAAGAGTGATAGAGATGGCATGATGTTTAACTCAGAGTTAACTTTAACTCAGATCTGCGCAAGTGGGCCTTAGAGTATAATCCATATCCATACTAATATTATAAAATATACGAAAGTCTGTCTGTCTGTTACCTCTTCACGCCCAAAACGCTAAACCGATTTTGCTAAAATTTGGCATGGAGATACTTTGAGTGCCGGGAAAGGACATAGGATACTTATTGTTCCGAAAAATGTACGGTCCCCGCGAGAGAAATGAGTTTTGACGCAACGGAGTTGCGGGTATCATCTATATAGTATATTATATCTAATTCGCAATCACTTTGACCAGATCATAATATCACGCTAGGAGCCGGGATGACTTCGTGAAATATCCTTGGACAAATACTGATAGACTTCGATATTTCGAGAATATATTCTTTGTCGATATCGAGATGATACAGGGCCTTTAGACAATGTATTCTTTAGTTAAAAACGATGACGAAATTCGTTATCAAAATGTATGGGATTTGACATTAGTTTTCGCAAGCGAAATGTCATTTAGCGATGACTTATGTCAAATCGCATACATTTTGATAACGAATTTCGTCATCGTTTTTAACTAAAGAATACATTGTCTACTGCCTCTGATGTGCGAAGGACGCGATTTGGACGCGATAAGTGGAATATAAAAATTGTAAGGATATAATATCTTCCAGATCTCTAATCTCTCCCATGAGAAATTTTTATTTTAGTGTAACATCGTTAAAAATTGTTGCTACAAATGTTTTACTATATTAGCCAAGGTATTATAAATAGTAATAAAAACAAAATTATTTGTAAATCTTCAAAATCGAGATAAGGACTAAAATATATACCTTATCCAAACTTATCATCAGCAACTAAAGTACGACAAACTTGCTACTCTAAGTTATTTGCATAAGATCTTAAAACAGCAATCGTTTGATAGGTACATTTTATGCCAAAGTCAACAGCGCCCCTGGAATTTGCAGGAGCACACAGATACTTTGTGCCAACACTCCAAATCTTATCATAACTACTCCGTTTACTTTTACTTAAGTTAACATTTATAATGTTATTTACATCTTTGCAGAGTGCAGACTCTTCTGCACACACATGGGCTAGGCACTTTTATTCCTGTACATTAATTTAAGCAGTGTACTGAGCACTCATACTACCTACCTTTTTTGGGACTCTTAACCATTTAAACTACCTGCGGTTTGCCTTCAGCCGATACGGAGGGATGTACTGGACATAGGACTCCTTCCATGACCGGCCGGTCTACCTCAAAAGGGACCGGACTTACTCCAAAATAAGGGAACACTTAGGCATCGTACTAGGTAGGTACCTAGTACGATGCCTTTTTTTTTTGCGTTGGGGAATTGCGTTTACGCATCCCCGGCAGTCTGGGGAGGGCTACCGGGGTATGTGGGACTCCCTGGGGGCGGAGGCCGCGCCCGGGCATACCCACTAAAACCCCAACGGTGTTCCTGCTCTTCCGCTTAAGGCAGAGCCACGGGATACGCGAAATACACAACCGCGACCCTGCCAGCGGATGCCCCTAAAGGCTTCAGTGCACGATGCCTAAGCGTTCCCTTATTTTAGAGTAGGTACTCTAACTCTCATTACTCATACTAATAAACAAAATATTAATTATTATATTCATATTATACAGAGCGTGTGTGTTAGGTGGGATTTCACCAAACACACATAAAACTTAGTTTTATAAAACTTAGTTCCCATTGTCCAAATCTCGTTTTGTTTCGATTGGATTTCACAAACTTTTTTTGATCGCGATTATTAAATCTAAATTTACGTGACGTCACGCGATTATTTTACATGTTTTCTTGATTATTTTATTTTACATGTTAAAAGTATTTTCACGTTAGTTTAACTATAAAATATATGTAATTGATTGTACTGTCGGTTCTTGGTGGAAATTTATTTTAGACACAAATAAAACACAGTAATACTTGCACTTTTTCCACTATATTCATTAATTTTTACAAAATTCACTTGATCACGACCGGTTTCGATAACATCATCTTTGATGAATGAAGATGATGTTATCGAAACCGGTCGTGATCAAGTGAATTTTGTAAAAATTAATGAATATAGTGGAAAAAGTGCAAGTATTACTGTGTTTTATTTGTGTCTAACTATAAAATAGCAAGAAACAATACATACCCCGCGTTCCACCTGGCGTTAAAAACGATCAAAACGCTGAAAATGCCTCCTATTTTTAGCGTTTTGATCGTTTTCAACGCCAAGTGGAACGCGCCCATAAACTAACAAACGCATGTGTCAAAACTGTCATCTTGACATTTCTTTTGTCTATGTTTTTCGTTCCGCCATGACAGGGCTTGAACGGGTTTTATGACGTTTTAACTTCGGACTTTGGGCGTTCAGAAGATAAAACTCGGATTTGCTGTGAACGCGTTCAGTTTATGCTGGTGAAATGCATTTCTATGTTATAATCGCGTTTATACGTTATGAACCGGTTAAGAGTGCTTTGAACGCGTTCCGTTTCTTAGGTAAAATCGCCCCTAAATATTTTTATTAACCGTGCACGTTTTCTTCCGAAATTTCCGCGAATTTAAGATCAATGTCACGTGACTCTGACGCGAGTTTAACAATTTTTAACCTTACCCAAAAAGAGTGGAAAATGAAGGGAAAATGACTAAAAGATTTTACTTAAAAATGTACTTTTTCTGTCCTCAATTTCACGGTAACTCAAAGCAAACTGTGATTTTATTCCTCTAAAATCTTCACGCGATCATAAAAACTATTCGTCAAGACGCTATGCGAGTTGTAGTCCTCTTTGATTGAAGAACATGGCACCCTTTCCCGACAATTTAGATAAAATAGAAAAAGGTTCGACTGGGAAAACAAAAGAGAGATTTTATCTTTATAACTTTAGTAGCTGAATTGTAACATTTTCAGACAGTACTTTCTGGGGTATTAAAAATGATTTTCAGACACTGTTTTACATATCTTGTATGTAAAGGTGGATTAGAATATGTCAACTACGCTTTATTGCATTCTACATCATTTTCGCCAATTTACTAGACCTGCAGCCGTATCACGTATCTTGCGAGAGCAATGCGATAGCAATTATTATTGCGCGATAATTGCTCCAAAATCGCAATTTCGTATCACGTATCAGCCAAAACAATACGATTGCTATCGATCGCTTACATGATACCATTGTATTTTATACCCAGCAATCGATCACGCGATTATTGCTAGTAGATGCTCTAGTATGCTAGTAGCGCTCACACACTACAGCTAATATAGACAGAGTTTTTATGGTCTGATACATTTTAAAAACGTCTGGACAGTTAAGACTTTTATACACTATGTCAATATTTTAATATATTATAATAAGAGAGTTAATAATAATATGATATCTGCTTATTGTGAAATTTCTTCGTTTGATTTTACAGTACGTCACAAGTTGAGTACGCCAACACAAAGCTTTAACAAGCAACTCAATTGTTGCTAAACATGCAAAAAACACATTCAAATAATCGAGAAAATCTATCGTACATTCTGTGGATAGCGCATTAAAAATGCTGGGTTTGCAAACTATTAGTCTTCCGTTCAATAGTGTAATTACAGAAATGGATGCCTCCACAGTCGCGGGTTTTTCATTAATCTTACTATCACTGACGTGGAATCAATGGAGTAAAATACTTTATGGACGATATATTATTTTTAATAGCAATTATATTTTGATTGATAACTGCAAAGCACTAGGATCTGTATTATCAGATAGTATGTAGAGGATCTAGGTAGCAGCGTGTATTACATAATGGAATAGTTACAACTTTACTATGAAGAAATGCATCTGCAGTTAGTATGGTTAAAGTGGTCGCTTTGTTTTTTTAAAATCACAAAATGGTCACTCTGCTTGCAATTCATGTCTAGTAATAATTTGTACTAATTTGACATATTTTGACTGTTTTGACGATTCAGTTTCTGAATTGATTTTAGAGGAATTGCAAAATGCGACAATTTTTGCCCGGCTGTTCTACTATATTTCAATGTTTGGTCATACATCGCATACCAAACTCTTACATGGAATTTTCACACCCTAAAAGTGTTTTGTAATATTCATTTTACATTCAAACTAAACTTAAAATATTACAGTACTTGTTCAAGTGTATACTTATTCTAGAAAGAAAATATCAAAATTTCAAATTAATATTCTAGCAATATAGCTCAAGTCCGTAGTCCTAACTCCTAAATCACTTTGACATAGGTATAATGAAATAGAACGTGTCCAGAGAGACGAAGATAAATAATGCCTTCTTTTAGCTTTCATAATTCACTTTGAATGGCTATTTCACTTTCTTACTATTCTACGTCTTAATTTGATTTATTCTGAAGCTGAGAGTGGAATGAGAGGATGGGCTAATAATAATTACATCTGGATTATTTTCGAGATTGGTTTTTAAATGTATTTAATAATAATAATAATAATTTATTGATCCATTTTTTACAATTTTTTCAAACGCGAGGACACAGTGGCAGCAGTACTAGTATAAACTGTGTCACTGCTGCCTTTGTAGTTTACATCTCAAGTATTTCAATATACTAACCACACAAAAAAATTATAACCGCTTGCACACAGTAACAAAATTAATATTAATATAATATATAAAGACAGTAATAATATTTCATGCATTGAATACATTAAATTTAACTAAGTATAAAATTATTGTTTCAAGTAAGTACACAATTAAAAATAACATAACATAAAATATTTCGTAAAATTGAAATGGAACAATAACAAAATAATAGATTATACAATAAATTATTCTACATTAAAGCTTCAAGGAACATAAAATTTCAAAATCACTTTCATTTAATGCCAATTAAAATTAATATTAATACATTAATTTAAAAAATTGTGCTCATTATATTTATAAATATAATTATACTAGCTGTCCCGGCAAACGTTGTTTTGCCATTTAAAGTATATTTTCTACATCATCAGTTGATACATGTTTTACCCCCTCTTTTGTCCCCTAAGAGGGTGTGGGGGGGAAGGTCATACACCAGATGTTAAGTTGAAAAACACAGTTAATACCTAATATGAAGTAAGTCCACTAAAGAAAAAAGTTGTATACAAAATCTGACCCCTCTTTGGTCCCCAGAGAGGGTTGAGAGGGGAGGGGGGGGGGAGGATTTTTATACACCAGATGTTGAGTTGGAAGAAGACAAATATAATATATCTGTGAAAACCGTATGCAAATCTGTGAAAACCGTATGCAAATCGGATCAGTAGTTTTCGTGTTAAAGAAAAAAGTTTGATACAAAATCTGACCCCCCTCTTTTGTCCCCTTAGAGGGGTGGGGGGAAAAATTTTATACACCAGATGTTAAGTTGGAAGAAGATAAATATATCTGCGAAAACCACATTCAAATCGGATCAGTATTTTTCGTGTGATGCTGGAACAAACATACAGACAGACAGAAAGAGTGACAGACAGACAGACAGACAAAAAACTAACCACATTTTTGGCTTCTATAGCGATGTAGTGACAAAGGTGTAATTTCGGGTGTCATTTCATATCTTTTATGTACAGAATTTTCATTTCTACAACAGAATATTGTCTTCCCTTCCTCCCGCACGCGCTTTGGTGACGCCCACTATCGTAATATTTTAATTTCGCCATAATTTCAAAACCAAAAGTCCAATTTTAATCATTCAAAGACCAAGTATTATCTACATAAACTGTACTTAGTGATAAAATAATTTATTTTGATAAGGATTAATAGCGTGAGTAAAATATATCCGTTTAAATATAGTCCAAAAAAATTCAGGATTTTTAAATAAATAAATGGTTATTGTGCCTCACTCGACATAGATAGGTATAGTGTGTCGCGGACTTTTTTGTACATATTTATAAGATCTACAATTACTTAGAACATTTTATGGTTCTATCTTTTATAGTTTAGGCAGCGTACGCAAAATAAGTAACTTTTCTAGCTGATTTTTTACACCTTGCGTCCGAAAAACTCAAATATCTTACGGAACCCTACTTTTTTCCAAAATAAAATGTAGCCTATGTTCAGCAGAAATAATGTAAGATTCCAATAGCAAAAGAATTTTTCAAATCGGTCCAGTGGTTTCGGAGCCTATTCGACTCAAACAAACAAACAAACAAACAAACAAATCTTTCCTCTTTATAATAGTAGTGTAGATTAACGCTAAGATGTTGCCATACTTAAAATGTGAGTTAATTGTGTGTGTGTGCGTGTGTGTGTGTGTGTGTGTGTGTGTGTGTGTGTGTGTGTTTGTCTATGTGCATGGGTTGTGAAGAATTTTTTCTGTTTTATTATAGTCTAGGGAGGTTAACCAATTTATAAGATGTTGTTTACATTTTCTGAGGTTAAGGGGATATAAAATATTATTTTTATTCGCAACATTATAAAGATGTGAAGAAATGACGTAGTAATGTCGCCAAGCAGCCGAAGTACGGTGTCTAACTGCTGGACATATTTTCCTTGCACCTCTTTTTGTTGTTTTTACATACGGGAGTTCTTTATGCTTGCGGAGAATCGTATTCAGAATGTATAATTGCCTAACCGTTAAGATTTTGGACTCTCGATGTAGAGAAAATGAGCTGTAGCGGCGCGGAAGTCCATATGACCTTTAGAATGGCACGTTGAGCACGCTCCAGTGGAAGCAAGATACGGGTCCCACACCCTCCCCATGTAGCAATACAATATTGTATGAGAGACTGTGCTAGGGCAAAGTATACGCACCTCAATGTGTTAAGATCTGCCGAACTCCTTTAGTTACAGAATTTGTATCTTTTGAAAATTTTGATAGCAAGATTGATAAAGTAATTATTGATATTACTATTAATAAGGTAATATTTCAAGAGGACAAAGGATAATTTTAATTCCAAAAAAATTACAGTTCCAACGCTACAAACGAATTTTTGGGCAACGGAGTTGCAGTCGTCATCTAGTTAGGTATAGAAATAACAATTTGAACTACAGGGCAATCTTTTGCAAAATGACATTCAGTAAGAATTCTCTAATATCTGGGGGTGTCATAAGGGTGTGCAATAACTGTAAAATTGCCATACAAATAACAAATATAAAACACAACAATTCAAGACACACATCCCTGATGCAACTGGGAATTCCAGACGTCGCCTAGCATCTGCTACATTCTGTTTGTACCGTGTTAGCTTGGCCAAAGCTTGCATATTACGAGCTATAAATCTGTATGCACTGAAATGTTTATTTGAGAGTTTTACAAAAATCTTGTAATCTTTAATAATAAATTACTGTCTGTCAGTCTGTTGTTACCTTCTCACGCCCAAACACAAATTTGGTATGGAGATTTGGTAGAGAGACTTGTCCCGGGAAAGGATAAAAAATCGGTAGAATGTAACTTCTTTCAATTCAATAAAAAAATACTGTTCAAGTGACAATGTAAATAATATAAAGTGACAAAATAAAAATATAATTATGGAATAGAAAAAAGTTACTTACCTTAGCTTTAAAAAACAAACTATTCTAATCCATCCTGTTTTTCGTACTTGCAGTAGTTATTATTATAATTGATAAAATAACCACCTTTGTATTCAACATAAAATCTTTGCAGAGCTCACCAATTTCTGGTCGATTCTAGAACCAAATAAGGCCGCGAACGGGAATAGTTTTCAAATTAGAGTATGGGAACTCTTTGTTGGAGTTTGTTTTACAAACGATTATGTAAGTTCCGATAACATTTAAAAATATCTAAAAAGCAGTTCGGTTCTAAAAACAAAATACTTCTTAATAATTAAGCTCTGAATTGTTGATTTGAAATTAATTCCATAATACACGCGTGCCTCTGGGAGAGATAATAATTTAGAATAACTTTTTACTGTTCGCAGTAACTACATGGAATAATTTTGTTTCGCTCTATGTGTCCATCCGTCTGGATATTCTTTATAAAGCGAAGTCAAGACGTAGAATTCCTACAAAGTTAACTAATGTCGGGTATTAATTGATTACCAAGTGATTTCAAGTCCTCTGGCTTTTTTCAACCACGAGCGATAGAAACTTGCAAAGTTTCCATGCAATGCCTGTCGTATTTATAAATAATGCTCACAACTTTTTCAAGAAATTTTGACGATTCAACTATTTGAAAAAAAATAGTATCAATAGATATCGTATCATTAGATATCGTATCAATAGATTGATAAGTAGGTCACTTTACTTCCAAGAGAAATTCTGTACATTAAATTCATTTTTCGAATAATTTTGTGAAATTCGATTCCTTCTTTAAAAGCATAATTCAAGCCGCTTCCACTTTTAATAATTTCAAAAACAAAAAGTTAAAACCTGCAAACGTCCCTATTCTGATTATGAACTCGACGCGCTCTCGAAAAATAAACGAGAACAAAAACAATGTGCTTATCGCGGCTGCGCGGCGGTCGGCGATGCGTTTTTATTTTTGACAAGTGCCATCGATACTCGCCCATTGTTCTGCGCCCGCCATCATTGCTTGTTATTTTGAACGTTCTGGTGTTGCAAACTGACAGAATTTATCGCGCTTTTAGTTGGCAACGTTTTTCTTAATAGTCTAGCTGTCAAAATTGCAGGACACAAACTTTTTGTGCGCTGCAAAAATTTTATAAACATTCTTGAATTCGTCGGTTGATTTCCACCATTGTGAGATGTCTTTAGCAACCACAATTGACGTTGATATTGAGCATTCATAGATGATTATCTAATATATAAAATTCTCGTGTTTGTGTTTGTGCGCGAACTCCTCCAAAACAGCTCAACTGATTTAATGAAAATTTGTATGTACATAGGCCTGAGAATTATAGGTTTGTATCAACTTTTTATATTGATACTAGAAATAATTTTTAATAAAACAACGTTTGCCGGGTCAGCTAGTGCTTCTGTATGTCCATCTACTGAGATAACGTCGAGAACGTATGGATGGTATAAAATTTTCATGTTACTTACCAATAAAATAATTTACGTTGAAATTGCTACGATGTTGAAAATACACCGCGGTTTGTTAAGCACGGTAATGAGGACGTTACTTTATATATTTGAAAAGCGTGTATTTCTTCAATTGTTTTTACCGTGTCTGCATTTTGTATTGCAAAATCTCGTACGTGACACCGTATGTCCTAAATTGAATGTGTCTTTGTTTTGTAACAACGTGGCGTGTTTGTGCTAATGTTGTTTGAAGTAGAAATATTTCTGTTACTTTGAGCTTTTTCTTGTCTTGAAAGTTTTTATTCGTCTTATTATCACCTGCACCTTAGAAGCAATAATTTTAAAACCTCAAAGTATTTATAAAATGATTTTCAATTTTCCCCCTCTTTCTGCTCCTCAATATTTGGTATTTCTATGTTATTTAATAATTATTAAGTCACGTTGAACTATTTTCACTTAGTTTATGCCTTCTCATATTGCTGTTTTAAAATTTCCAAGCTTCCAATTATAATATTATCACCATCAGACTAAGTGATTCATAGTCAGATTGGCCTACATCATATTTGGATCAGGCTTTACCTAGTCAATGTATAATCACAGTGTAAAAATATAGTTATTAACACTGTGGTATAATATTGTGATGATACATAATCATCACGATATACATTGACGTGCTATGTAGCTTCACTCTGCATCCTCTATCGGTTGTATTACGGGGAGTGCTCTGAGGAATTGTTCGGAATCATACCACCTGCAACTTTTCGCCATCGTCCCACGCGAAAAACATACCATCCTCATCAACTTGATGAGTGGTAGTCTTCTACAGTGCGATTTTCGCGTAACTTTCTGCTGCGCACTGTAAAACTCTGGAACGAACTGTCACCAGCAGTATTTCCGGACCTATATGACCTACAAACCTTCAAGATAAGAGCGTATTCCCTCTTAAAAGGCCGGCAATGCACCTGCAGCTCTTCGGATGTTTCGAGTGTCCATGGGCGACGGTAGTTGCTTACCATCAGGTGACCCGTTTGCTCGTTTGCCCCCTTATTTAATAATAAAAAAAAACTAGAGATTACAGACTAGACATTACATTACTAGATATTGAGATATACATTGCACTACTGGGCTTGATACAACTCACCTAAATTCCCGAGGTTATCTGCTTTTGAATCAATTTCTCTGATTCATTGTATAATATATCTCTATCGCAATTAGTATTGCTAACTATATCACGTACGTAGTAGTACTACGTACTATGTATCATTATTTTATTTATTCCTTCTATTCGGATTTATATTCGTGCGGCAATTCTGTATCCTTTCTCGACAATCGTTATTTAATAACCGGTCGGTTTATACGGCAGCCGATGTTAGGCGGGTGTTGAATACAAAAGTGTAGATTATACATTTAAAAGTGCTCGTTAAAATATCGAGTTTGGCTCGTTCTGTTTGCGAAAATACACAAATTATAGCGTGAATGTAAAATAGGTGGCGATATAAAAATATTTTTTTTATCGTAACTAACAGCTGTCGAGGGGACTGGGGATAGTTCATTTCAGAATAGTGGTAGAAACAAGCCTATTTCTCCGTGGTTAATTTATTCACTCTTTGAAATCGGTTCGCAATTTTTAAAACTTATGTCATGAAAAAAAAATAAACAAGCCTTCCTCTATGTAATATTACTAGCTGTTGCCCGCGACTTCGTCCGCGTTAACATAGTATAATAACAAATTTTTGTGATTCCTTATACAAATGGTAAAAACGGGACCCTATTTAAGCAAACGTCAAACGCAAACGTCAATAAACTTTTATGTTTGTAACTTAAGAAATGACGGATTCAAACTTTCAACCCTAATTTCACCTCCTTGGGGGTAGAATTTCCAAAAAGCCTTAACACGTATCCATTTATTTATTAACCAGTAGCCCAAAAATAAAGTTTCATCTTCCTAATTTAAGAAATGACGGACTTTCATTCATACTTTCAACCCCTATAATTTCACCCCCTTCGGGGTAAACTAAAATTCCTTCCTTAGTGGGTGTCTACATAATAAAACAACCCTATTCACCTAATATCGTGGCTATAACTTTGACACTTCTTGCTCAGCGATGATAAATCAGTCAGTCAGGAGTTCAGGACTTCTTATTTTATAAGTATAGATTGTCAAATTATGTGGTGGGCATATCAGAAAAGGACTTTTGACAGAAAAAAGAAGGAAAATTAGTTTGTGAGTTCCTTTGACCGCAAAAGGACAGAACCTCGATTCTAGAGGTAGAAGAATATGTGATGTGAAACTTGACGTGTACATTAAAATCTGTGCCACGTGTGGAAACCAAGATTCTCCCATACTTATTACGGAAAATTGGCGTACAAATACAATAAACCCTGCCTATATAATAGTGATGTGTATCCAATGTCCATAGTTAAAGGAAAGCATAATCATTAAATAGCAGCCTATGTGACAATAATAACGGGTCTCGGCTCCGAGATCTCATAGATACCACGGATCGCCATAACTATCATACTACAGTTTGATTGACCATTTGTAAGGTCAGAGACCTGGAAGCTCGCGTTTTGTTTCAAACGATATGAGGTATAATAGCAATCTGAATTCTGAGTACCGTCAGCAAAACAATTTCAATTAAAAAAAATATATAGTTTACTAGCTGTCCCGGTGAACTTCGTGTTACTTTAAAACCTTCCCTGGACTTCTACGAATATTTTCAGACTAAAATCAGCCCAATAAGTTCAGCCGTTTTCGATTTTTAGCGCGACTAACACATTTGAAAATCCATTTTTATCTACACTACTATTATAAAGAGGAAAGATTTGTTTGTTTGAGTCGAATAGGCTCCGAAACTACTGGACCGATTTGAAAAATTCTTTCACCATTGGAATCCTGCATTATTTCTGCTGAACATAGGCTAATTTTTATTTTGGAAAAATATAAGGTTCCGTAAGATATTTGGGATTTTCGGACGCAAGGTGTAAAAAATCAACCAGAAAAGTTACTTATTTTGCGTACGCTGCCTAAACTATAAAAGATAGAGGCATAAAATGTTCTAAGTAATTATAGATCTTTTAAATATCTACAAAAAAGTCCGCGACACACTATACCTATCTATGTTGAGTGAGGCACAATAACCATTTTTTTATAAAAAAATCTTGAATTTTTTTTGGACTATATTTAAACGCGTTTATTTAAATAATGCTATTGACCCTTATCAAAATAAATTATTTCATCACTAAGTACAGTTAATGTAGATAATATTTGGTATTTGAATGATTAAAATTGGACGTTTGGTTTAAATGTTACGGCGAAATTAAAATATTACGATTTCTGCTGCACGTTGCGAATTGGGCGTCAAGGCGCGACGCGCGGGTGTGCGTGCGGTAGGGGAGAGATTTAATTATCAGTGCCACCGACTCGCCCGGAGAGTCCACGTAAATATTACCTCGATCGTGGGAATCGCAGACACAATAGATTTTCAATAGTTATGCGACAGCCGGGTGCTGCTTTATTGATTTGATATAGACTATAGTGCTTCATTATTATAATCCTAATTTCAAAAAAGCTTTAAAGTTATGACTAAGAAAGTAATATTTTTAGAACTTTTTAAAATACGTTTTGAATGACTGTTATTTTTGATTGCTATTATAATTAATTAATTTCTTTAACTATAAATCTATACATAATATAATAAAACTGTAGAAATGTGAATTCTGTACATTGAAGATATTGAAAAAATAATAAGCAGGGGGTGTTACTACATCGCTATAGAAGCCAAAACTGTGGTTAGTTTTTTGTCTGTCTTTCTGTCTGTATGTTTGTTCCACTATCACACGAAAACTACTGATCCGATTTGAATGCGGTTTTCGCAAATATATTTGTCTTTCTTCCAACTTAACATCTGGTGTATAAAAATTTTCCCCCCCACCCCTCTAAGGGGACGAAAGAGGGGGTTAGATTTTGTATCAAGCTTTTGCTTTAACACGAAAACTACTGATCCGATTTGCATACGGTTTCCGCAGATATATTTGCCTTCTTCCAACTCAACATCTGGTGTATAAACTTTCCCCCCCACCCCTCTAAGGGGACCCAAAGGGGGGTCAGATTTTGTATCAATTTTTTTCTTTAATGGACTTACGTCATATTATTAACTGTATTAGGTGTACACAATTTTTCCCCCCACCCCTCTTAGGGGACAAAAGGGGGGGGGGGTTAGATTTTGTATCAATTACTGATGAAGTAGAAATACTTTAAATGGCAAAACAACGTTTGCCGGGACAGCTAGTATAATATAAGAAGATTACTGACATCATAATAAATTATTATAATATTATATTATCTACGACGCCTTGAATATAATAGCATACTGACATGAAATTCAAAATTATAGCCGCAAAAGAAATTGAAAGAATAATATACAGCAACTATTTTCGTAAATTATCTATGTACAGGATAATCGTAGCGACATGGCTTGTCATATTTTGACATAGAAAATCATTTTAAAACAGGCTTACAGTTCAAGTTATTTAATTACGCTATAGTTTATACGAAAGTTGTGAATGATATTTAGCAAAATTTTAAGTTTTAAGCCGATGAAAAAATGCAAAATTCTAAATTGGTCACTGAAAGTAGGTATTCATCTGCTGACCCTACAAGGCACGCGGTGGGTAAGTACAATCGGGACGGCATAATGCAAACCGGTCCATGCCCACCAATGCGATTTCAATGCCGCCGCAAATAACATATGCTTACCGTATAAAAAGGCAAATTTACTGTCGCCCACGCGATAATGCCGTCCCAACTTCGACGCCAAGCAAGAAACGCTTCTATCACGAAGGAATAAAGTCGCATAAACAATTTAAAACTACGTGAGAGTTTAATACAAGAATGCACCATGTTTTAAGGACCACCGTCCCTCTTATCGCCTCATTGTGAGACAAAGTAAGGTCACTTTCAGGTTTCGAGTTTATAAATATTGAGATTAGTGCCATAAAACTTAATACAGAAGCCGGGGTATCAGAAATCTCAGAATATAATGTACGGCCACTAAAAGAGAACCAGTTGCAAAGTAATAAGAGTAAGGGATATAAAATGTTTATAAGAAAAGCGAGACGCATGATCTGAAATCAATATTAGATATTATGAATAAAGGGAGCACCTTTACTCGAAATATTTTAGATTTGACTTTGAACATTACATTACAATACACTACCCTGACCGATGAGCATTCACGTGTAACAGCTAGTTGTCGTTACAAGTTGTATCAAGGTATTACACAGTTACACACTGTATCATTACAAGGTGCCACTGATCTCTATACAAGTACGCTGGATTGCTGATAGCCTTTGAAATGACAGCTATTTTTTGTGCCTATTTGAAGCGGAATCAGTGCCCCTATTATTCGGGTAGAGAACTAAATCTGACGTAAAACTGACGTTTGAAAGCCGCCATATTGGCGCTGATAGCTGTAGTGAGAGTATTTGGAACTAATACTAGTGATGACAACTATTGTTATTGGTTGTGGTTACGTCAAATTTAGTTCTCTACCCGAATAATGGGGGCGCTGATTCCGCTTCAAATAGGCACAAAAAACAAGTCTGTATCAGCAATCCAGCGTACTTGTATAATAGAGATCAGTGCAAGGTGCGCATTGTAATGCTCGGCTCTCCTCTCTCACTGATGTAATGTTCGATATGCTCGATGCACCTTTAGGCATTTTGTTCTTAGTTCTTACTAACAAATATAATATTACTTATTATTATTTTGATAATTTTACTTTTATTATAGGTACAATTTTAAAGGTTCATTAAATCAATAGGTATTACATTTTATTCACATGATTCTAAAATAAAATCCAAAAGCAAAATATTTTTTATCTTCGTGAATAAATTTTATATATTATGTATTTTCAATCTCCGGTATCAGACAGCGTTGTGTTAAAGATTTTCTTAGCTATTAAGTACTATATTATTCTTAGGAAATTAAAGGCAAATATTTTATCTTGTATTTTATAATAGATAGTTGTTGCACTTTAAGGTCTAAAATCATATTTTTTTCTTTGTTAACTGTGATTCCGAAATTAAAATATAAAAAGTTTTTGTGTAAATGAAAAATTCTAAAAATGTTGTATATTTTTTAAATAATTAAAGTTTCTAAATAAATAATTTCAAAAAGTGTTGGCAGTGTTTATACTCTACCCCGAAGAGAAAATTGTAAGCACAAACTATTCCTTTTATTTCCTCGCTAAATTTGTACGAAGTTCCTTCTGTTTTTTAATGAAGCTCTCTTTGTACTAGCAGCAAAAAGTTGAAAAATAAATTTTTTCAAGACGTGAAGTATAACATTTTTATTTTAGAGGGTAGATTTCAGTAATCTATTCATTTTCAATATCATAATAATATACTTTTTGAGCGTTTTGTTTGAATTGTCGTATGCCCTTTATTACCTTTAATTATTATAATAAAATGTCAATCCGCTTCTCTAAAAAATATCTAAAGACAACTAAATTTGACAAAACTACTATGTAAAATGTTTTGTAACTTTTTCTGCTGCCCGTACACGCCGTAAACTTGCGCGAAATGTAACACAACCCAAGGTGTAAGTAAACACATAATAAAAATGACATTTAAAGGCCTTAGCTTGATTAGGAGGCCCCTCCTAAATATCCCTCTTTGTGTCCCTCACAAAATATTCTATTTCGTGTTTTGTGAACAGATTTTATATTACGGATAATTGCTTTTCTCGGGTTTTTTTTTGGTAAATTGTAGGTATAGTTTTTAAAAAATAAATTTTAATTCGTCGTATTTTTGTGTTATTTGAGGATTGTGTTTTCACTTTTTTTTTAAATAGTTTCAAGTTAGAAAATGCAATTTCTTTTACTTTGAGTTATATAACTTTCTCCTGATGCGTACCTATGTATTTTACTGCGTTACCTTTTTTTTAGCATATTATGTGACACTCAACAAAAAAGAACTTCTTTTTTTGTCATTGATCAAACATTTTAGCATTGCTAAAATGTATTGCTGTTGGAAAATCGTTCTCATGATTCTCATCAATATGTATGATCTCCGCTACGGTCATAACCAAAATATCGAGTCAAATTGTAGTTTAATCTGTCAACTGAACCATTTCTCCTAATCGGCGCAGCTGTGAACAGCTCTTTGTTATATCGCAATCAGGATTTGATAGTCATATAATCCACATTATTATTAAAGATTTGCATTAATCTTGTTGGATTAATTTTTAGGGTTCCGTACAATAATTAAGGGGGGCTCCCATACAAGAAAATATATAATTTTTCCCTATTTTCGCTCTATAAGGGTACGAAACCCTTCTTGCGCGAGTCCAACTCGCACTGGACCAATTTTTACAATTGGCAAGCTGGTGGTATCAGCTTTCATTTCGGTTCTTTCTGACGCTACTTCTGTCGCTTGGAATTAACTATGTAAGTTTATTACATAATTTCACAGCTTAACTGATTTCAATGAATTTGGGTTTTGTTATGTAAATAAAACCTTAGATTTTAAACTCTCAACAGTGTTATAAACTACAAGCTTATTCTATACAAAACGATAGATAATATAATATTTATTATGAGAAAGGACCAAAATGTTTTGTACTATGTTACCATAATATTATGTTGCTCTTCTAGGTATTTCAAAACATTGATGGAAATATAAAAATATACCCACCACCATATAATTTGTAAATACATAAAACCTATGCAATTTTTGGATTTATTCATGGCTTATCCGCAGCAAAATTCTAATAGGCCGCCATATTAAGCGCTACATTTATAAGTGCCTTCGGAAGCCGAGAGCCGACATCGAATAAATTTCGCCGGCTCTCGATTACCGTTATCGATACATCGCTCGAATAGAATCGATGATGCACATCGTGCAACGATATGCGATACGAACTAGATCATTCAGTGGCTATGATTGTTATAAGTAGTTAATCATTCAGCTTCAAAAAAATAACAGTAAAGGTGCCGGTTGGCAGCGGGCGACATAAAACAATCGCTACCGCAGACGACGTGTCGTCGCGACACTACTGGTTCCTATGTTTTTTAACCCCCGACCAAAAAGAGGGGTGTTATAAGTTTGACGTGTCTGTCTGTCTGTCTGTCTGTCTGTGGCATCGTAGCATCCAAACGGGTGGACGGATTTTGATCTAGTTTTTTTTGTTTGAAAGCTGACATGACGGTGAGTGTTCTTAGCTATAGTTCATCATCATCAGCCTGCTCATTGCTGAAATATCACGGTATATCTGGTTCGTGATAGGACGATTAGCAACTTGCAGTCGTTTGATGGCTTTTATATTTTGCATCCTGGTTCGAGACACTTATGAATATATACACATTATTGGAAAGTTGACCTGGTGGTGCAGCATCACCTGGTAATCAATAGGATACCCAACTCCTCACCAACTTAGAGCAGAGGTTTCGTGTTTGGGCTCATTTTAATTGCGACAACCAGTAAGACGTAGATAAACAGTAAATATTTGCATGCTGCTGCTGCAGCATCACCTGGATTCTATAGGAGCCAAGCTCCGTATGAACCTAAAGTGGAGGTTTCATGTTTGGGCTCATATTGATGGCCTCATCCAAGAGGACATATTTTATAGATGGTATTCATTGGGATATGATCCAGTTGATAGGAATTATTCTGCACAAGTTTAAAAAGCATAAAATAAAATTAAATTAAGAAATTAAAAAAAACCCCCGCCAAATAACTTTAAAAAGTAATGAAATAACATTTCCTGACTTTAAGTTTAAATCATTCCTAAGAGTAAAGTAATATTTTAGTCCATAATTGTTGTCAAGGTGTGTCGGGGGACCGCTAATGTAGATGTTTGATTTCACATAACAATATAAATTAAGGGTCTGTTCACAGCGACCCGAATCGAGAGAATCAGCGACTATTATGGCGATACAAAATGCAAAAGTCGCTGTTGTGGTAGTTTACTTAGCGGTCCCCCGACACACCTTGACAACAATTATGGACTAAAATATTACTTTACTCTTAGGAATGATTTAAACTTAAAGTCAGGAAATGTTATTTCATTACTTTTTAAAGTTATTTGGCGGGGGTTTTTTTTAATTTCTTAATTTATCTATGAAATACCCTCCGCAGCTAGCGGCACGAAGCTAGCGACACTTTTCATAGAACTATATAGAAACCAGCCCCCTTAGACAATGTATCTTTAGTTAAAAACGATTTGACATAAGTCACCGCTAAATGACATTTTGCTTGCGAAGACTAATGTCAAATCCCATACATTTTGATAACGAATATCGTCATCGTTTTTAACGAAAGGGACTTTGTCTACGGCCTCAGTAGTGTCGCGACGACATACACGTCGTCTGCTGCCGTTTCATATAACCGGCTTCCAACTTGTACCGTTATGCTAGAGTTATGGAATGAAACTGGTACCTGAGAGAAAATAATGTGATTGATTGTTTTGGAGCTCTATTAAATAAATCTTGTAATTTATACAATGTGATTCCTTTAGGCCCACTTGCGCAGATCTGAGTTAAAGTTAACTCTGAGTTAAACATCATGTCATATCTGTCAAGTCCGCCTTAGTGGTGCAACTGACGGGCTGAGTTCTTGGTCCTTGAAATCTACACTAAATATTTAAATACTAAATCTGAAAAGTTTATTAATTGGTTGTTTTAATAAATTAGTCTCAGGAATTAATTACTACATCAAATAGGTATATTGAGCATATTATTTACTTCACGTCAGTTTTCTGTAATGTACTAGAGGTTTAGTTAGCTATTGATTTGGTATTGATTATACTATTACTATTTACATTCAAGTTTTCCTTGTAGTGTTTTCATTCCTTTCATTCCAACCGTAAGTTTTCTAACCTCGACTTCTGAGTTCTGCGTCTAGATGTTATAACATCGATCATCATACTTTTTATTAAAACTTGTATTTTATAGCTTTATATTTTTCTTCGATCCTGTAGAGTTTTGATTTTACTGATAGGTGTTTACTGATTCGAGATACAGTGCGTCTGTAGTCTGTACATTTTATGTTACAGATGTTGAAGATACATAGAGGTGGGTGTCTACACTTCCTACACAAAAACAGTTATGTAAATGTAAAACACGAAAGTATTAAAGTTTAAACAATCAGACACCTGATCTTAAAAATATAACTATGTTTATGTTACAATATTTTACATACGTTGCCTTGCTTATGTAATTTATTGTAGCTGAATGAAACTATTTTTATTGGTTACTAGCCGTTCCCCGCGAGGAATAAAATAATGCAGGGACCTTGCATTTTCCGTATTATTTCTTTCTGCTTTACATCTGCGCCAAATCCTATTAGAATTGGTATAGCTAAAAAGTTAGTAGGTACTTAAAAAAACTAAATATGTACCGAATACATTAAATTGTACTTACATAAATATACGTCTAACATATAAATCTAATCTAATATATTTGACGATACATAAGGGTCCAAAGTTTATTATTTAAATTACAACTACTTGAAACTAGTTAATACACAATTCCTTTGCATATGTTAAAGTGGAAGAATGTACGGTATGTGATGAATAAGGTAAACAGCAATTGTATTAGATACGGGAATACCACGGACTGGTATGCGACTAAGTAGCTGGATGCTTCTCGAATCTATTTGGAGTACCCGTGGAATATTTGCATCGATTGGCTATCAACCATGATCAGCATCGGAAATGTTGCTGCTAGACTAAAATCTAATAATCTAGAGATTTAAATATAGATACAAATTATATAAAATATAGATTTAAATATGGAATAGAGTTTTAAATATATATTATGTAAAACTCAAAGGTGACTGACTGACATGGTGATCTATCAACGCACAGCCCAAACCACTGGACGTGGGCATCATGGGTTATGACGTAGGTAGGCATCCGCTAAGAAAGGATTTTGATAAATTCCAACCCCAAGGGGTTAAAATAGGGGATGAAAGTTTGTATATAATAATACTTCTTAATGCGAGCGAAGCCGCGGGCAAAAGCTCGTATGTATATAAAATTCTTGTATCACAGTGTTTGTGCGCGAACTCCTCCATAACGACTCAACCGATTTTATTGAAATTTTGTATGTACATTCGTTAGGCCTAAGAATGGGTCTTTCTCTACTTTTTATATTGTTAGTAGAATATAATATTGTATATGGCAATAATGGCCGGATCAGCTAGTATTACATGCATAACTATTTTTTTAGTCTCGCTAAAGCTTAAGAAAGGCTTAATATGTGATTTGGCTAATTTTAGTAAGTATTGAAATATTTGTGGAAGTCAAGGAGAGGTGTTAGGAAAGTGATACGAAGTTCACCGTATTATCATTTATCTAGTAATAAATCGAAACACGAAGTTCAAATAGGTGCGTCTTTAAGCTTTTTGTGGCTGTAAAATGTAGGTATCACTAAAGAAAATAGAAAAATACATTTATTTTCATAGTTACCGCCTTTAGAACATACTGTTTGATTAAGAGACAGACAGACACACAGATGACAGAACACAACTATACATAATAATTGTACTTTTCCTGCAGGTAGTAATCTTATTTAAAAAGAAGAAAAATTTTCCTCAATAATTATTATGCACGAACGGTTAGCCTAAATATTTTGATTACTGTCCCAAGCAATCAAAAATTCAATATCTTAAAAGTTTGATGGTTCATAAGATCGTAAATTATTTTTAACATAAATTACATTTAATACTACACTTAGGTGTCATAAAATATGCCCATATGAGACATAAATAAATATTGATTTTAAATTTTAATATATTTCTTGATGGAACGATTATTATTTTTAAAGCAGTAAAAGATGAAGGTATAAATTGTATTATGAAATCAAGTCAGAAAAATTTTAAGCCCGAAAATAGGAGTTCAAAATATGTAAGAATGTCTCTTGTTTTTTTTTCTTTTGTAATAAAAATTTTATGGAAGCAATAGATAACTAAAATATAGTGTGAAATAATATAAAAGAATAAAAATTTTATTTAATTTAATTATTTTTTGGAAATTAATAGATTCTATAACTACTTATGTATGTTAGTTGTATGTTACAAATAACATACATAGTTATAGAATCTAAATATAATACAAGATGGCCAATTAAAAGTTTTCACAGATAGAGAGATGCTAATCTAACAAAATCGGCCAAGTGCGAGTCGGAATCACGCACGAAGGGTTCCGTACCATTATAGAGCAAAATTAGGCCATAAATTGTGTTTTTTGTATGGGAGCCCCCCCTTATTTTTTTAAATTTTATTTTAATATTATTATTAAATATTAAAGTACACATATAACTAAGGATTTTGTGAAAAATTCAAGTACCTACCTGTTGCTATTTTTGATATAGAGTAAAAACGGCCAAAAAAATCACGTTTGTTGTATGGGAGCCCCCCTTAAATATTCATTTTATTTTATTTTTAGCATTTGTTGTTATAGCGGCAACAGATATACATAATCTGTGAAAATATCAAATCTCTAGCTATTACCGTTCTTGAGTTACAGCCTGGAGACAGCAAAAAAGGCCAAAAAATCACGTTTGTTGTATGGGAGCCCCCCTTAAATATTCATTTTATTTTATTTTTAGTATTTGTTGTTATAGCGGCAACAGATATACATAATCTGTGAAAATATCAAATCTCTAGCTATTACCGTTCTTGAGTTACAGCCTGGAGACAGACAGACAGACGGACAGACGGACAGACAACGTTAAGTCTTAGTAATAGGGTCCCGTTTTTACCCTTTGGGTACGGAACCATAATAAAAACGAGGCAGCGATAGACAATGGTGACTATTTAAAATTTGATATGGTTGTGTTTTCAGGCTAAGACCTACGCCGAACCTATTGAATTTCAATCGATCTAATCAGCCAAATCATTGTAATTTGCATAATTAATTCTCAATCTGCCTACTGTCATTAGCAACTTAATACTCTTACTATCGGGTAAAGCAAAAACACCGCTAATCTCCTATTAATAAGTTTGAATTTACCTTGAAATTTACACAGCCTACAGTTCGCAACAAAAATAAACAAACACTTAATCTCGAACAACAAGACGGCTTAATTAAAAGTTCGAAACGAAAACACGTGAATATATTAAATTGGCAAATTTAAATACATTAAAAATACATTGTGTACACACATAGCTTCTTTTGAATGAAAAATGTAGTTTGATACGTAAAGTTTTAAAATAAAATTCACAAATAACACAAATACCTTATGATAGACGAAATACTTACTAATGAAGTTAACACTAAACATCACGCAAAATTATTAATACTGTTATTTAGCTTTTAAGCTTCAAAAGGTGGACGCCGGACGGGTACACATTTTCTAACACCTACTTATAGTAAAAATAATTGGCACCAGCGGTCATTGACCGTTTTAGTCCAGGACCTTAGTGAATAATGGTCGCACTGTATTCTGTTAACTTTTGATGAAAATGTAACTCTTACAAAGACACAGACTATTATAGATTCGTCGGAAAACCTCTTGGTAACGATTAGAATGATAATTTTCAACTATTTATGAGTTCGAAATGAATATTATATACTTTATACTATGTTCACATCGAGTATGCAAAATACGACATAGAAACACCTGTCGCTTCATTGTCAATCGAGGTCTGTACAGGGGGTCAATGACAGCTACGGACAGAATTCAGCAATTTGAAATATAATAGTTTACTCTGGTATTTTGAAAAAAATGCGTGTTCAAATGATAACAAGGCCCATTATGGTATTTCTGAATTGAATCAAAAACTTTTTATAGAACGTGTCTTATTTTTACATTTAACTTGTGAATAATTTAACAAAATTGATCACAAGTTACCTATAGATGTTTTTGTAAAGATGGTACAGCAAGTACCTGGCGTACTGCGCGCTGCTGCAGTTAGCTAGCCGAAAACTATTTTTTAAAGTTACAATATTATATAGATTTGTGGTGACGAGACGAGAAAAAAAAAGACAGCCAGAAATCCTTGTACATATTGTGATGTGAAGTCGATACTAAACTATATAATATTGGCTATGAACAATAATAGAAAGAAAAGTAAATCTTGCGATAAATTAAATATTTGTAACAAAAAGTAAACGAAAACATATTAGTTTCAAATGTAATGTGAATTTATCATAAAATGAAGTTACGTAACATTAAATATTTCTGATTGGCTCGATTCGTGACCTAACTGCAAACGTAATATTGGTTAAGTTAATATTAAATTTTATGTTTGATTACGTTGTGATGCTGAAGACAATATTATATTATGTTGTACCAAAATTAATAGAATCTGTATAATATATAAAACTCAAAGGTGACTGACTGACATGGTGATCTATCAACGCACAGCCCAAACCACTGGACGGATCGGGCTGAAATTTGGCATGCAGGTAGATGTTATGACGTAGGCATCGCATCCGCTAAGAAAGGATTTTGATAAATTTCCACCCCAAGGAGTTCAAATAGGGGATGAAAGTTTGTATATTAATACTTCTTAACGCGAGCGAAGCTGCGGGCAAAAGTATCGTATCTAATAAAAATGAGGAGAGAAAACTGTAACTTTAGATATAACTTTAATTGGTATGAAAGGAACGATAAATTTTAATAGATTCCAAGATTGTTTAAGATTCAACAACAACTAAAATAAGCAATACTAATATACAAATTACAAGGTCTAACAAAACTAAGTGATAGGATACCTTAGGGTGCGTACGTGTTTCAAATATAGAGTTCACTGAGAAAGTAGCAGCGCTGAAAGAGCAAAAAATATTTTTGTGATTTGTATGGGCAAGCGCCCGCGCGTCATATTTTTTTTATACAAAGGTGAAAAAAAAAGTTACTCTTCAAGAGCTGACTACTTTTACAGTGAACTGCACAAGGAATGCCTGAAATGCCAAACCAAATAAATGCACATGTAGCTGCCGTATCAGAGTATCAGATTATGAACGAGCACAGATCTCTTTTAATCGAAAGGTAAAAATTAAACGCCTCTCGGCCGTGGTTTTTCGTGCAAAATTAAATGGAATGGTCCTCATTAGCGACATTTAGGTCCCTTAACGTCTTAATTTGAATTCGAAACGACTCGATAAAAAGTTACCGTTCTCAAATGACCTGGATCTTTTACACGTCCGACGGTCCTGCGTATAATAAAGTTAAACATACTTTAAAGAAGAAAGAATATTTTATGTCAATACCTTAACATAATAAAGAATCTGCTGAACTTAATATGTCAAAGATACCCGAGAAGAATTTGTGGTATGTGGTGACAAACATTATAATACAGTTCTCAAAATTAGTATAGCGGATATAATATTATGTGCTATAAATGTTAAATTACATTCTATTAATAAAATACAAATTTGAACAAATTGCTTGTTAGCTTGCAAAATGATTAATAAGGTGAAAAAATCATTATAATATATCACAATGTTTAATAACATGAAAAAATCAAATCAGCTAGTATTTAATATTTAAAATTATTATACTTTGAATAAAAAATCGCAATCAGTGTGAAAGCCTTTTCGTTCCAGTTGCTCGTTTTTTGCGGTCCCTTTTCACACTATTGACTTGAAATTGAGCTGCTGGTAGATATTTCGACCTTTTTTCATAAACACAAGCACGCAAGATATAAATAAACGCGGTGAAAACTGCGGGTTCTCGGAGATTTTATTTTATACCCCTTAATTTTGAGACGCCATCATAAATATGAAAAGCTTTAGGGGCTTAAAAGGTCTTATTAATAAGGAACTGTAAGCCGATTCTGTTCATATTTAAATAAGTTGCACGTGAATTTTTAAAGCCTTAGCCTTCTTACCGTGAGATGTTTTAGTACTTACGTTTATTATTCACCTGCTTGGTGCCGATTGATGATTTTAGTCTTATATAATTACACTCTGTATAGTATTAGCACTGTCTCGTCACTGTCTCGAGACTCTCGACTCTCGACGCTCGATGCTCGTTAGCAGTATTCGGTATGAAAAGTAAAAAAATGCATATTTTCTTTTGTTTTCTCCGCCTATCGCTAGCACTTAATGAGCATTTAATTCCTATGTATCATTTATGAGTGTCGAATTCGTCAAAGTACTCAAATCAAGAGGAGCATCTCACTGGTACCGTGAAGTTAGCAGTATACGGTATAAAAAGTAAAAAAAAGCATATTTTCTTTTGTTTTCTCCGCCTATCGCTTGCACTTAATGAGCACTTAATTCCTATGTATCATTTATGAGTGTCGAATTCGTCAAAGTACTCAAATCAAGAGGAGCATCTCACTAGTACCATGAAGTTAGCAGTATACGGTATAAAAAGTAAAAAAATACATATTTTAATTTCTTTTCTCCGCCTATCGCTAGCACTTAATGAGCACTTAATTCCTATGTATCATTTATGTGTGTGGAATTCGTCAAAGTACTCAAATCAAGAGGAGCATCGTTTCTGACAAAATTCTGTAATCTAGAAGGTTTCTCAATTCGACCGTATACAGCTGCATGACTGGTGACCGTGAGACATTACCGATAATTAAGGAGAGTATTCAGTACTCGATTCTCATTATAATTATGTAATAAAATTTGGTACTTAATTTTAAACCAAATTTCCCTTTAAACAAATGAATAATGGACACTAAGTAGGTAAATTACTATGCGGCCGGGCGCGGCCCACCCCGCCCCGCGCGCCGCGCGCGGTGTCCATATGTTGGATAAATAATTATTTAACTTTAAGCTACATTTACTCAGTGATCAATTGATATTATTTTTTTACATATTTTTTTTTCAACCAATATAATAGCCAAATATCACGTCCTCGAATATTGAACATGTCTCACCAGTCGTGCTGTATAATAATATTACGTTCTTTGTTTATTTTTTATGTTTGTTCGCGGATATGAATCCCTCTTAGTAAAAAATACTCAAAGCATCAGCCCTATTCTATTGATATTATTATGTTTCGTTCTAAAACTGAGAACAGTATCAAATTTATTTTTAGTTAAAAGCTACCTTAGATCTAACAATTGAAAAATCAGAATTTTACAAACCTAAAATATTGTTTTCTTCTTTTCTTTGCAAGGAATAATTGAATCTCTACTTACGAGCAAGATTGGAGCAAGAGGTGAGCTGGAATGAAAATTATTTCCCTTCCATCCCTTTCATTAAAACTGAACCAATATTAAATTTTGATCGATAAATTTAATATGGCTAAAGCGAGCGGTTCTTGGACGAAAGTCACCGATGCGGAAAGGTTCAAATTTCCTATAGTTTGGAAAGTATTTGGAGAACTCTATTAGTGCACTAATAGAGTTCTGGTGAGTGGTCTAGGAATTTTCGAAGCTCAAATGAGCATACAGGTCACTTGTTACTTGTTAGTCAAAATCACCGGCTCTGATAGGTACTGCTTACATAAGAGAAAAAATATGTAAATAGATTGCCTTGATATTATACAGGTGTAACAAAACTAAGTGATTATACTTTAGGGTGTGTAATGTGTCCCTTTACAGTTACAGTACTAACGAGATATTATAAATACTTTTTGAGTTACAAGCAAAAACCTTGAAAAAGAGACCTTTCCCCCCCTCCCCCACCGCCGGCTCTTGTCCCACCCTCGGGGACTTTTAGTATATTCATCTGGACACCTTTAGGAACAACTGTACCAAATTTCAAAACTACACGAATTATTCGGACTGATCGACGATTTTGAAGCTAATTTTCTTAGACTAAGAGCCAGTGTCACAAACGTACATTTGTTATATTCATTAAACTCAATAATCTATACTAATATTATAATTAATGTGAAACTATGTGTAATGCCGCGGCCGCATAATATTCGTAGTGCTTCGCGCTAAAACCGATACTATTGAGTATTGGACGATCTGCGTGTATCGTCCAATAGTGTCATCTCATAGCACAATTTCACAAAGCTTCGGACGATAGACGGAGGTGCGGCCGGCTGTCTGTGTGTCTATCTGTATCTCTGTCTGTTACCTCTATACGCCCAAACCAAAAATATTTTAACACCAAAACACGAGTTTTTGTTAATACTGTTGACTGTTATGTTTCCAACTTCACGATGATGAATATTATTTCTTTTTGGATATAATGTGAATATAAATCATCGATTTATGTACCGCTGAAAGCTCAATACCTACTGAATAATTCACCACATTAATGTTTTATGAGCCCACCTTTGTTTATAATTCTACGTTAATTGAATGTTACAGTCACTCAGGAATCGACATTTTGACCTCATGATTATTTAATTCAATGCCTCTATAATAGTACACTTTGTTATAATACTATTTAATATAAACAGGCATTGGTTTATCGAAACTAATTTATACTGCTAATTAAAATAGTAACTCAGTTATTTTATTTACTTTACATATTAAGCGACATCCAGCCTTTCGTCATTTTATAAAAGCTGAAAGTTCAAAATATGTTTATGACCTCTATAGAGGTAAGAAGGAACCAGTATGGAATTTCGGTCGCGGTTACTTTAGTAGGTATACAGTTCTGAAGGTCTACCTTTGATAAAGCTTAATTTTTTATTTTAATTTCTTCGGGATAGCTTAAAAGAATTTCGTCGCCCACTCGCCACCACTTATGATGGTTGATTTCTATTGAAAGACCACCTGAAAGTCTGCTTTAAGGCAGTTTAAGGGTATTTGGCAGTGTACTGGATTATATTTCGGAACGTATTCCATAAAATATGTAAAACGTGAAGTATCGCCATTAATACCGTGAAAAAACGTAAGGAATCTCAGTAATAAAGCTGATATCTCGTGAACCCCCCACGGAAGCTCAACCGTCCAATTAATTAGTGAAACACAATCGTGATCACCGCTCCTATTAATCAGAAGATCGATGCGATAGCAAGGACCAACTGGTTTGTTCCGCCTGGTACTGAGTTTTTTCCTCTAAGTAAAATGAGACAAACAAGGTCTGATGGAAAGCAGTTGCATAGACTTTTTATAATAATTTCTATGTAATGTGCTAACGTCGCGTTAGGCTGGCCCGAGACGAGAAATTTTATGGCGCTATATTATCACGTATTGCGTAATATTATTGACCGTCTAGAGTTGATATTGAACATGGCGCGCCTTCAATCTAATTGTCAAATAAACTGTTCAATAAAATTGAAGCGTGATGCAATACAATTATTATTGATCGTCTAGAGTCTAGACTCTAGGGGCCGGCTTACTTGTTATAAAATGAATTGTAAATGAGATACCTAATATAAATAAATACATAAACAAAAATAAATAACAGTACCTAGTCGAAGGCGCGTTGCTGACCTAGAACGGAGTACTATAATTATATTATATTCTGTGCCTAGACTCTATTATTTAAAGTTTTGGTACATTCGTAGCTGATGATCATTTCCTTACCTGACATATTTAGTAATTTAGTACCCATGCACAAGCAATATTGACTCCTAAGATACAGGCATTGCCTAGTTTGGGAGTCAGAGCCTTCATAGGATCATATAAAAAACGTTTGATGATAATAAAGATTATTTATTTATTTATTATTCTCTGAAAGTTACTTTTCAGTTTGCTTCAAAACATTTTAATTTCCCTCTATAATAGCTATGCTATAATAGCCTATGAATTATAGTTACTGTCGTTTTATTGCATCAAGTTTTTCGAAATCTATTTGTTATACACAAAGAAATCTTTACTTTTACTATACATTAATACTAACTTTACTATTATAAAAAAATGAAATAAGTAAATAAAAAATTCACGCCTCCCTTTACTGCGGTCAGTTTCAGGTTCAGAATTTTTTTGTAACTTCGCCTACTTCATCGATAATATTGTATGAACGGCTCAGAAAATATATATTTTTCTGTGCGACTTGAAGCATCCTTGATTCTTCAAACATAAAGAGCAAAGTAAGAGCTTTCACACTTCTAAGAAACAAAAATCAAATAAACCGATTTCGAATACTCAATAGCATGAAAAGTATAATATTATGAGATTCCATTCAAATACAAAATTATAGATTACTGTTCTGTTTTTATAATACTTACCAGAATTCTATTTCCCCTAAGTATTTGTCATATAAATATAGACTAATTATTCCACGTTCAATTAAATTATCCTAAACGTATTGTGCGTATTAATTATGAAATTGTATAATTATACGAAATTTATCACGTACTCTGTACGTTTTATAGCCTTCATTATTAATCGTTTCAAATTTATAACACAATATGTTTTCATAATCATACTAATTTGAGTAAACCGACTGTTTTAGGGAGAGTAATGCATGGTGCCACCAACCTAATAGCTAGGCTTGAAAGGGATGAATTTGTTTAATTTAAAATAGCCGTTTAACATAATATTTTGTAGAAAATAAATAATAAGGATAAGGAACAACGGCAGCGGCCTCAAAACTGAAAATGAAACAACAGGCACAGGTAAACATTTTCATCGTGCGGTAGGAAAGGATAGGGGAAAAGGAGGATTTCCTCCCCTACGCTACGATTGTAGTAATTTACCTCTATCTCACGTGGCCTAACGCGAATTTAGCATAACAGTTCAAAAGTGGAATGTAATATTGACAGGTAATTAAAAATGAAAACATTGAAATTAAGTACACTTTATTATAGGACATTGATAAACTTAGCCTCCCTTATGATGGCCATCACAGAGTCGAAAGTCTCCTCACAAGTTGGCAGGACCTGGTTTACGGGCAACGTGTAGCCCCAACCACCTTCATCCCTCAGCAGGTAGGTGGCTGCCACCGGGGGGTTGAAACGGAATTTGACCCAATCAGCTATGGACCCAGTGGCACCATCTGGAGAAAAACATCCATAGATTATAAAGAAAATGTGTCTATTTTCAATATGCTTATAACAATGAACTTTTATAGTATGGCTATACTTACACTATACGTATTATAATAGTTTTTTTTTTATAAAATGATACAATAACTAGCGCAACAAAGTTGCAGTAGGTAACATTCATTCAGTTAATATTTTTCTGGACATCTTTATAATAATATGACTTCTTATGCGGGATGGTGACCAATATGATAAATAAAAGATAGATACCACATTAGGTAGATATAGTTAAAATTCTCGACAGTTTGCCTCCTAGGCAAAAGCAAGAAGTTAGCTATAGCATAACTAATCGCGTAAATCATACCATGTACTTCCATTGAGGTTCCCACTTGATATCGTGTATTATAGCGAACTGAAAGAGATCCCATCGCTCTTCTTCCAATAGTCATCTGGAGGAATAAAATTTTAAACTTCATTCTCCTTCTGTATTGATCACAAATCACTACAATTTACTCTCATAATTCTATTGTTCTCATAGGCACTAACTCACCATTTCGTTATAGTTTTGTAAATGTTGGGTGGTGTGAGCATAGGGTATCAAAAAACGTTGTCCAAAACCACCAAAAGATAGAAGACCAACTAATTTTGATCCTATGCTTTCAATGTAATTTGAGGCTCTTCTAGTTTCTGGCTCGGAAAACGGTCCGATTCCGATGTAGTTCCCAGCCGAAGGCGTAAAACTTCCACCATTTACTGTAATAAAATAATAATTAATTATATTAATATTATTAAAGCGCTATATTAAAAATAAGATTGTTGTTACTATAATACACGTGTTGGAATACTCAAACTAATATAATAATAAATGTCTGTCTATCGGTCTATCATTCTGTCTTTTACCTCTTAAGGCGCTATATTGAAAATAACGTCCTTTTTGAAGTAATACTATAGGACCCTCAGAAATGTTACAAATCTGGTAATGAGATATACATATCTTCATAGCCTTATCTAGGTTTGAGAAGAACCAGAAACACGATTAATGTATTTTGCCTCGATACATTTAATTTTCGAAATGACCTCTTAAAAATACGAAATTTGAAGATTATTTTTAACGAGAATAATGTATTGTAGGAAATTAGTCTAATTGATAGACACCTTTGCAACCCAAAATCGTATAGAAGCATTTTGCTTAAATGCTCCTAGTTGTTTTTTAAATAAACAAAATTATGTTTTTTCGCATGTTTTCCGAGCGAGCCGATAGCTTCTGGCCGCAGCGTATTCACGACTTTATTCATACAAATTAAGTATAAAATTGCCCTTGCGGTAAAATTACTTTCAATATAGCGCCTTAACTAGACGCGACGCTCGCAACTTGTATGAAGTTAATGTTTCGGAGACATTTAAGTCTCTCAACTACTATCATACTTCACGTTTCATACTATACTATATCAGCAAATGTATGATAGTTTTAACAACTAGAAAAATACTTACTTCCCCAATGAGAATTCCAATTCTTGGACAGGTCAACACCAATTGCGTTGGATACAGGTCGCCGGTTTTTCAGCCAAAGCCTTTCCTAAATCATAGAGATGCCAATAAAATGACAATTAGCCTGACAAAATGAAAGAATTCAGACCGAATAATTCGTGCAGTTTTGAAAGTTGGTACAGTTATTCCTAAAGTTGTCTAGATGAATATACTAAATCGTATTAGCTATGTCCACATTGTGCACTTTCATCTTCAATTTTCATCATCTTTGACATTCAACTTTCATATTGGCGCATACAATAATTGAATACGTCAACGAATGCAACGCCAACATTGTCATTAAAGAACAAAGCGAAAGTTTTGGATACGGTCAGAGGATATGCGTCGCGGGCATGCCTCACGTGCTCTGTTGCATCAAAGCGCAGTCTGCGCTATGATGCATGCCCTTAATGAACAAAAAAAGGCACAGTGTGGACATAGCTATTGTATCAGTAAAAATATGTAGACGTAATTTATAGGAAATTTAATGTAGATAATTAATGTAGAAGTCACTAAAGAGATATAATACCAAAATACTTTTCGAGTCACAAGCAAAAACCTTGAAAAAGAGACCTTTCCCCCTTCCTCCACCGCCGGCTCGTGTCCCACCCTCTGGACACGATCTGGACACCCTTAGGAACAACTGAACCAACTTTCAAAACTACACGAATTATTCGGTCTGATCGACGATTTTGAAACTCATCTTCTTAGACTAAATATAATTTACTTGATCTTGTTGAAGTCTGTCAACTTAAGCTTAATCTTTCATCTGAAACTAAAACTACTGATAGGGTACTTACAGCATTCTGTGTATATTCGTAGCCATCTGGATTTATTACTGGGAATATGTGCCACTCAAATTCTCTAGAAGCAGCTAAAGCCTCTGGGTCTTCTCCTAATACCAATTGGTTAACTAGGTACGTGACGACAGTTGGTGACAGCCAATCTGCTGCGATTTGACCACCATTAATGAAAAATGCTCGACCGGTTGTCCCTCTTGATATTTTTACACCGATGATTTCTCTACCTGTAAAATAAAAAGGTCTTAAAGTATTTGAAGTCCTTGCCATTTACTATCAGTTATTACTTATTTTCATTGTTTACCACAATATGGAATCTAACGAGAACAACTTATTCATACTTAACAAAAACCTAATGCAATATTATAAATTACTTTCTCGTATACATAATTATAACAGGAAAACCAATGCTAGCATATAAATATTTGTAATAAGTAAAAAATAACATTCGCAAATAAGTTTAAAGTTACCTTCATGAGATTTTCCAAGATTAATAATGCTAACAATGTCACTGTAGGTCCTGGCTAAGTGATGGAACCAATCGTTTATATCGTCAAGTGTCTGATAGTTTGTCCAATACATTTCACCTGCATCGCGCTTCCTTCTGCTCATTATCTGTTCATCGAAGGCTCTGTAATATTAACAATCAAGCATTTAAAATATTATTGCTTCAGTTGTATAGCAAAACTTCCTCAAAATAATATGTTTAAATATTTTATAGCAGGTAATTTGTTGCCTATAATAAATTAATTTTTGTGAACTATACATACTGTTGAATATTCTCCATCATTACATAATATGCAAGACTGCGTTTCTTAAGGGAATGTTCCACTTCGTCACGTTTTTCTGGTGACAAAACCATACTTGCATAATCACCAGCTCTCGTTGGTAATTTCCAAAAATCCACCCCATCTTCACTATTCAGTTCATTTAAATAATCCAAATGATTATCACTCTCTGGATGCAGCTTGTACAAACAGTAGTTGTCATATTTTATTGGTTCAGAACTGACATAAACTATGAAGCTAAGACACAGTACTATTTTTATTAACATCTTGACGAGTTCACTAGTAGGACTAAATCGAATTTCTGTGCCATATACTAATTTGATTACAAGCATTATCATTTCATTTTAGTCATTAAAATATCTCATTTGTAGGTGCATTTTCATAAAACAAGACGTTTATCTAATCGAATGATTGCGATAGTTTAATATGATTAAGGTATTAATTATTATTATTGATTAAAACAGTATTTTATCCTTATCACGAATATATTTCCCTTGTACCGTTTGTAATCCTTTAAGTTTGTAGTCAGAAGATGACTATTTCTACCGCACGATGCCAGAAGAATTTTATAATCATTCCTCTGCCATGGTGCTGTTACATCCCTATTTAGTTAGCACATTACGTTTAATAAGCATTTCTATATTCTTCCATAATTTTCCATTTACGTTGCAGTTTTCGGTTAGCATTCATTTCTAGTTCATTTCATAAGTCAGTTAGATTCTGGAAGCCGGGCAAGTAACGTGTGGGAAGTCGTAGCAAAGTGTAACTAGTTTAATTTTGAGTTAATAAATTAGTTAGGGTGAACTTTTGGTTTTTTTTTAAAAACTTACACAGAGGGTGCTGCAAAACAAATTGGTGTCAGAAGTGGGATGATATTTGATCCCGAAAAAAAAGTCTAACGTTTTAGACCAGGGATCACGAACCCGTGGCACCCGTGTTTTAAAGTTTTTGGTCGACGGTAAGACTCCGCCACCGAAGGCGCGAGCCCGCACCACGTTTTTTGGACGACAGTAAGCCTCCGCACCTCTGCGCGAGCCTGCTCCATCCGGTTCACACACTCGGACGACGGTCAGCCTCAGGCCCTAGCCTGAGCCCGCTCCAGCTACAACCCACGAGGACGTCGGTCTGCCCCAGCAGTTTCAACAGCGGTGCTGTGCTGCCTGAGCCGCTCCAGCCTAACTCACCAGGGCCACATCATCGGCCCCAAGCTCCGGGTAAAGCGTAGCCTCTGCACGCGACTCCGGGTCCACTCCAGTCTCCACGTCATGAAGGTTTTCGTCGGTTTCCTGTGAGTGTTTTCTATTTCTTTCTAAATCCTGTCTCTGTTTCTACTAAATTCAAGAAATCGTGCTAAATCAAAGTGCTAAATCTAAAGTGTTCTAAATCGTGAAGTGAATAATTCTAAATCTAATTTTACAAACTCTTAAGTCTAAAAAAAAAAATTCTAAATCCTAGTTTATTCTATTTTTAATTTCTAAATCTTTGCTGTATTATATTTCTAATTTTTACAAGTTCAGCATAACATAATTAATAATGTCAGTCAAGGGAGAGTCATCTAAAGACAAAATGTCCGAAAAAGTAACGCTTTCATTTTTAACAAAATTTATAAAACCTTATAAAGGTGACAGAGAGTCACTTCCTGCATTTCTCACAAATTGTGAAAATGCTATGTTATTAGCCAGCCCAGAACAACAATTAATTTTATGCAAATTTATTATTTCTCAATTAGAAGGCAAGGCACAAGTCGCCTGTAGCTTAAAAACTTTTTCAAATTGGGCGGAATTAAAAACATTTTTGCGCTCAACTTTCGGCGAAAAGAAACACGCAACTCATTTATTGTCTGATCTCCAAAATTGCAAACAATTGTTTAGCGAAGATGTTATAAAATATTCACTTAGAATTGAACAAATTTTAACTCGAATTCAATCCGATATTCATTATAGTTGCGTAGACGAAAAAGAACTTCCCGGTCGAATTGCGGCTATGGAAGAACTCGCTTTAAATACATTTTTATTGGGCTTAAATTCTTCTATTTCTACTATTGTTAGGTGTAAAAATCCTAAAACCCTCAGTGATGCAATTCAATATGCCACTGATGAGGAGAAATTATTTAATCTTTTAAAAAATAGCACTAGGGCTCAAAAATCGTGCTCTATCTGTAATAAATTCGGACATGGCTCTTCTGAATGCTATAAAAATAAAAAACCTATTTTCCAGAAATCTTATCACGTAAATCCTCAACGTAATTTTAATTCTAACTCAAATCCTAATTTTAATACTAACTCTATTACTAAAAATAATTCTATTTCTGTGTCTAAAAATAATTCTAATTTTAATGCTAAATCGTGTAATTATTGTAAAAACGTCGGTCACACGATCATGGAATGTCGTAAGCGTCAATTTAATATGAAACGCCGCGTAAACGCTGGCAACGCGCAACGTGACGACGGTCATATTCCTTCACATACATGTGACTTTGAATATAATGTTGATAATAATCATCAGACTCAATCCAATCACGATGATTTAAATTAAAAAGGATTTTGGTTCCGTGTCTGCCAAAATCCAACATAAATCATAAGGACACGATATATTCTAAATCTTATTATAATTTTCCTAATTCTACATCTCAGCCACAGATGCTGAGTCCATCTCAGTCAAAGTTACTGAGTCCATCTCAACGAAAAATGTTGAGTCATACTAAATCTTCTAATTTTTCTAATTCTACATCTCAGCCACAGATGCTGAGTCCATCTCAGTCAAAGTTACTGAGTCCATCTCAACGAAAAATGTTGAGTCATTCTAAATCTTCTAATTCTACTAATTTTACATCTCAGCCAAAGATGCTGAGTCCACCTCAACGAAAAACGTTGAGTCAAACTAACTTTTCTAATTTTTCTAAATCTACATCTCAGTCACAGTTACTGAGTCCATCTCAGCCCAAGATGCTGAGTCCATCTCAACAAAACATGTTGAGTCAATCAAATTTTTCTAAATCTACATCTCAGCCCAAGATGCTGAGTCCATCTCAACAAAATAAAACGTTGAGTCATAATTCATCCCAAAATCTGGGTCCTACTAAATCTTCATCTCGATCAAAAGAGTCGAGTCAAATAAATAATAATTCATTTCTGTCAAAAGAGCAGAGTCATTTAATTTTTAATGGTCAAAATAATTGCCAAGCATGTAAAAATAATTCTAAATCAAAACATGTCTCATTTTCTAACTCAATTAATACTAATTCGTCTCAATCGTCTCAATCGCCTCAATCGTCTCAATCTAATAAATTAATTTCTACTAACTCTAACTTAAATAATCCTAAATCTACATCTCGGTCAGATGAACCGAGTCAAAATAATTCTAAGGACGAAATTGTCCAAAATACTAATTCTAATATTAATCATAAGTCACTTAAATCTAACATAAATCCTAGTTCTTGTTCTAAATCTATATACGAAATTAATAATTATACTAAAAAGGTATCATTGCCTCATACTTATTTGCTTTGTAAGCATGCACCGGGAACGGGTATGCTATGTTTTCTAGTTGATACGGGATCAGCCATCAGTATTATCAAGGGGTCCTGTTTATCTCAAATTCCAGATCTTTCACATGAAATCGTTAAGCTAAAAGGCATTAACAGTTCCGAAAATCCTGTCGAGACATTAGGAACTTTTCAACTAGAATTTTCTATATCTTATGAAAAATTTAATTACAAGTTTCATGTCACAAATGACGACATAAATTTAAATAATTACGATGGTATTATCGGTAGCGACTTTTGCAATTTCTTTAAATCTAATATCGATTATTCTTCTAAATCTATGACTATAAATAATCATTCTATTCCTATTGTTTACACTCAGCCAACGTATATCATTCCGGCTCGTGCGGAAGCCTGTATTGAGTGTACTGTATCAAATTTCTCGCCCGAGCTTTATCATAACAACGAAGCTCTAGTTCTAGATCATACCTTAAGTCAAGGTGTTTATGTCGCTAATTGCATAGTAAAGGTCAAATCTAATGGAAAAGTGAACCTTACTATTTTAAATACTACTGAGTCCGATATCGAAGTCAAAGATTATCATGTAAAGTTAACACCATTCGAAAATGAATGTCTAAATAATCCTAAAAATTGTATAAATATTAATTCTATTTCTAGTTCTAAATCGAATCGCGTAAGTCAAGTTCTAAATTCAATTCGCTGTTCTCATTTAAATAATGAAGAAAGAAAAGCTCTCTTAGACTGCGTCTCGTCTTACACAGATATTTTTCATTTAGATGGCGAGCCCTTAACGTGTACTAATGTCCTTGAACACAGTATTAATACAGGTGACACTCCTCCTATCCATGTCAAATCCTATCGCTTTCCTGAGTGTCACAAAGAAGAGGTCGATTCCCAAATCCGCAAAATGCTAGATCAGAAAATAATCCGGCCTTCTTCTTCGCCTTGGAGCGCCCCAGTTTGGGTAGTCCCGAAAAAGATAGACGCTTCAGGCAAACAAAAGTGGAGAGTCGTCATAGACTATCGTCGCCTTAACGACGCCACTGTTTCAGAGTCTTATCCACTGCCTCTTATCACAGACATCCTAGATCAACTAGGTCATTCAAAGTACTTCAGTACCTTAGATTTGGCAAGTGGGTTTCATCAGCTTAAAATGAGTCCCAAGGACGCCCCTAAAACAGGGTTTACAATAAGTACTAATTCAAGCATGTCTGGACATTACGAGTTCACCAGAATGCCTTTTGGGTTGAAAAATGCCCCATCCACGTTTCAACGATTAATGAATACCGTATTGTCAGGCCTACAAGGTCTAGATTGCTTTATTTATCTTGATGATATCGTTATTTTTAGCCAAAATTTACTAGATCATATTACAAAATTAAAACATGTTTTCGACAAACTTCGTCAAAGCAATTTAAAGCTTCAGCCAGATAAATGCGAATTTCTTCGACATGAAGTCGCTTATCTTGGTCATGTCATCACCGATAAAGGTGTCTCTCCGAATCCTGAAAAAGTCAAGGCCGTTTCCCATTTTCCAGTTCCCAAAAATCCTAAAGACGTCAAATCCTTCTTAGGTCTAATAGGCTATTATCGCCGTTTTATTGATAATTTTGCAAAGGTTACTAAGCCTCTTACGTCTCTCTTAAAGAAAGATGCTGTTTTCCACTGGAATGCGGAACAGCAACAAGCATTCGAATTTTTAAAAGAAAAATTAATCTCTGCTCCTCTTCTCCAGTATCCCGATTATTCGCAACCTTTTATCGTTACTACAGATGCTAGTAATTATGCTGTAGGCGCAATTCTATCTCAAGGTCCCATAGGCAAGGACAAACCTATAGCCTACGCCTCGCGAACTTTAAATAAGCCAGAAGGCAATTATTCAACGACGGAAAAAGAACTCCTAGCTATTTTATTTGCCGTCAAAACTTTTAGACCATACCTATATGGTAATAAATTCAAAATCGTTACGGATCATAGGCCACTCGTATGGTTATTTAATGTAAAGGATCCAGGTAGCAGACTCATTCGCTGGCGCTTGAAACTCGAGGAGTATGATTACGAGATTGTTTATAAACAAGGTCGTCTCAATTCTAATGCCGACGCTCTGTCTAGGTGTCCGGTCAATGCTCTTAATATAAATAATTTAAATAATTTAACCTATGAAAAATACTTTAAAAGTCAATTTACTAATCAACTTCCTATTTCTAATACTATTATCGAAGAATGAACTCAAGGTTTACATTTAACTAAATTAAATAATATTGCGTGTCCAGTTTCTCTAGATTTTGACAATTCTATTCCGCATTGCGAAGAAATTTTATCGCAGCTAGAAAATGCTGACGAATTACTAAATTCTGAACGTGAGCCGTTCACAGTAAAACATTATAATTTTAAAGATAAAAATTACTATTTCCTTTTTACTAAAGTTCATCATTTTGATGAAACTCATTATAAAGTTATTTTTAATCTACTAATTAAATTAAGAAATATTTTAGTCAATTTGCAAAATGTTACGGATCTTGCTATTTCAGATTTTTCAGATCCATTTTCTAAGTTATCTTATACTAAAATTTACAATATTATTTCCTATATTTTTCATAATACTAATATTAAGATTTATATTTACAAAAATCAATTAATTTATCCTACTCCGGTAGAAGTTCCTAAAATTTTAAAGGAAAATCATGATTCGCCTATTGCGGGTCATCCAGGTTCTCAAAGGATGTATAAACGAATTAAAGCCAGTTATTACTGGAAAGGAATGCGCTCTGATATTGAGCATTATGTTAAAAAATGCAAACTCTGCCAAATCAACAAGCCTTTACGTAAATCTAATAAAGCTCCAATGGAGATAACGTCTACTTCTACAAGACCATTTGAAAGATTAGCTCTCGATATAGTGGGTCCTCTTCCCGACGCGGGTTTCCAAAATTTTAAATTCATCTTAACATTACAAGATGATCTTACTAAATTCACTAGCGCTTATCCTATGGTTTCGTCGACAAGTGACGAAATAGCTCGAAATCTTGTTCATTTTATGTCTCTTTTCGGATTTCCTAAAACTATTTTAACAGACTTAGGTACGCCCTTCACGTCTGATTTATTTAAACAATTAACTGAAATTTTAAAAGTAAAAGCATTATTTACTACTCCTTATCATCCTCAAACAAATGGCGCACTAGAACGCTCTCATGCAACTTTAAAAGAATATTTAAAATCTTTTGTCAATGAAAACCAAAACGATTGGCATTGTTATTTATTTACTGCAATCTTAGCTTATAATACGACACCGCATTCTTCTACTAATTTTACGCCACATGAACTATTGTTCGGTTATAAACCTTCTATTCCTAGCTCTTTATACGAGAATAATAATAATACTACTTATAATGAATATATTCGTGCTTTACAATATAGAATGCGCTTTAGTCGCGAAAAAGCAATTCAGAACCTTATCAGTAGTAAAGAAAGGTCAAAACAATATTACGATTCTAATTCTCGCGAAGTTTCTTATAAATCAGGTGACATGGTGTATTTAAAACACCATCATAGATTGCGAAAAGCCTTATCTCCTATATGGAAAGGCCCATATAAAATTCTCAAAGTTCATAATAAACATAATGTGACTCTACAAATAGGTCGCAAAAATGTCAAACATCATACTAATGAAATTAAGCCTGCCACATCTTAACTTTCTAACTCTACGTCATAAAAACATATTTCGTCTCTTTCTTTTCAGAATATTATGCTGTCATGGCTTTTGCCGCAGCGACGCGGAGTCAAATATCATTTCTATATCGCATAGTCCAGGAATCTATTTTGAACCTGTTACTTATGTTAATTTTTATAATGATTATTGGAAAGTTGTTACGCATATCGATTTATTTTCTCTTGAGCCTTATTTAAATAAAATACAAAATCTTTTATCTGATACAATTGATATTTGTAACAAGATTCAATCGCAAGATTTAAATTTTTGTAAAGACATATCTAACCCTATCGAGGTCTTGATTCATAGCAACAGTATTAAATTACAATCTTTGTCTCATATTATTTCTGATCATAAGACAAGTAAAGTCAAACGGTCACTAGAATTTGGTGGCGAAATTTTAAAGTTTTTCTTCGGCACGTTAGATGCTGACGATGCTAGAAAATATGATGCTGCAATTGAGTCTTGTAAGAAAAGCGAATCTGAAATGTTTCATTTAATGCGTGATAATATACACGTTATAAAATCTACAATTAATAATTTTAATAATACTATTTACAAGCTCAATCAAAATGAAATTAAATTAAATACGCAAATTAATAATATGAATAATATTCTTTCTAAAATTACGGATACAGATAATCTATTATTATACAATTCTAAACTAAATAATTTACTTAATATTATCGAAGGTTCTTTACTTACTATTTCTAATTTACTAGATACTACCTTAAATTCTATTTTATTTTCTAAAGTAAATATTTTACATCCTAGTGTAATTAGTCCTATAAGTCTCTATAATGAGTTAATTAAGCATAGTAATCAAATAAGTAAAAAATTGGAGTTCCCAATTTCTCTTAGTATAGAAAATATACATATTTTAATCGGTATTTCTAAACTTAGTTCCTATTTCTTAAATAATAAAATAATTTTTATTTTACAAATTCCTTTAGTCACACCTGAAAAATTTATGGTGTATAAAAATATTCCTTTACCAACTCCTCATGATGATGCTCATAATACTTTCGCATTAATTCAACCCTCTGACTCATATATCGCCTTGAGCGACGACAGACTGCATTATGCTATGCTGAGCTCTTTAAATGATTGTAAATTAATAACAAGTAATTATTCTATTTGTGAATTGTTCAACATTTACTCTTGTGTTAGTAATCCAAATTGTGAATCGAAAATCTTAACCGAGGTCACACTTTCGTTGCCCTCCGAATGTAATTCTAAAATTCTATACGGTAATATCGATATATGGCAAAAGTTGCAAAATAATAAATGGATTTTTGTACAGTCAAAACCAAATAAGTTAACTATTCGTTGTGATGATGAAATTAATGATTTTTCTATCCAGGGTACTGGTATTGTAAAATTAACAGCTGATTGTGTCGGCTATTCTAAAACTGTACAATTGTTACCAACTAATTCTTATTCTTTTATGATTAAATCTCCTTTAGATATAAGTTTTGATATTACCGAGGACGACTGTTGTAAGAAGGACATATTTAATAAAAGTTTACCACATTTATCTCCTATTTCCTTAAGTAAAATAAATTTAGACTCTTTAAAATATGCCTCACATCAAATGGATAATTTAGAAATTGAACTTAACAATTTAGAAAAGGAATCTCATTTTATTAAATATGGCCAATATTATTCTACATTTACTTATATTTTAATTGTGTTTCTATTTTTGTATTTTGTGTATAAGATTTTCAGATGTTTTAAAAATAAAAACTCTATGAATGAGTCAGGATGTTGCATTCAGATTTTTAATCAATGTAATAATAAAAAACGTATTCAAAATAAATCTAAAATTTCAAATTCTATTGAGATGACTCAGATTTCATCCTCAGATGAAGAAAGGCAATCAGTTAAATCCTTGCCGTTGCAACATCGAGCAAATATTTTTGACAAAAGTCAATTTTCTTCTAATAGAAATTTAAATTTTTAATTCAAAATAATTTTGTTTATTTTAACTTTGAAACAAATCATATATTTTTGTCTCGTTTTATTTTCAATGTCTTTATTTTTGTGAAGTCTACGATTTTTCTATTTCATGAAGTTTTACTATGTTGATATTTTAATGATGTTTTGATAATATCAACGATGTTTTATTTTTAGATATTTACTTTCTATTTCATTTGTGTTTTCGATGTTTTATATAAGTTTTCTATTTCATTTCCAATGTTTTATATTTCTATGTTTTGTAGACTTCGCACACTTTACGTCTCTATCTTTTTAACTTCGCTTATCTTAAAGAGATAAAGCTTCGTCAAAAGGGGGGAGCTGTTACATCCCTATTTAGTTAGCACATTACGTTTAATAAGCATTTCTATATTCTTCCATAATTTTCCATTTACGTTGCAGTTTTCGGTTAGCATTCATTTCTAGTTCATTTCATAAGTCAGTTAGATTCTGGAAGCCGGGCAAGTAACGTGTGGGAAGTCGTAGCAAAGTGTAACTAGTTTAATTTTGAGTTAATAAATTAGTTAGGGTGAACTTTTGGTTTTTTTTTAAAAACTTACACAGAGGGTGCTGCAAAACAGTGCGATAGAAATAGTCATCTGCTTCTAGGAGTACTTAATTATAATATGATCTATATTTTGAAACAATAATTATTATTAAGTATTGTTATAAGATTCTACTAAGTCGTAATCTAGATTTTTTAAATAAAAAATGTAATAAGTAATGTTCTTTTTATTTCTTATTGGAATACACCAATTAGGTCGTGTCATCCTCCTGGAAAATGAATACCGGAACAGCGCGAGATTATCCCGAACAACCCCCCTATTCTTCGATATCATTTTGGTTAAAGATTTTAAGTTCGTTATGCGTAACTGAAAATGTAAAGTAAGAATATTGAATAAATTGTAGAAACAAAATAGCACCTGGAAGAAATCACTTCCAAGTTCCAAGTACCATGAGTGTACCATGAGTATTTATCAGTTAATACGTACGTAAATTTTTCAGTAAAGATCAATCAAGGTGCATGCTTCAATGTTTTCCACTCTGTTTGTAAATAAATTTTCCAATTTCCTTTTAAGAAGTTTAATGAAACTCATAATCCGATTACTACTTTATACAAAGCTGGAGCTCCTAATTACAAAGATAATAAATATAATAAGCTCCACGAACGTAATTAATTTAATTATAAGTTGCACAATATTGGTATCCAATCATTATTACGGGATAGACAACTTTGAACCCTGCCTCATATTAATAAGGTTTAAACTTATAATTCATTTATGGAACATAGCGAATTAGTAATTATAGTTAATTGCACGTTATTAGTATGACGATAGAATGGCAGTCTAAGACCGCAGGAACCATAGACCACAATAATTAGTTTAAAAATAATTTTTGCCTTTTAAACTTGTCTGTTTTCACCAGCTTTTTTGTATAAGGTATATTATGTTTTACTGAGTGCACAAAATATTACATGACCCGGCAAGATCGAGAGCATTTGAATTTTATAATATGTCAAGAGATTAAAATATTATGATTATTAAAAACTATGTTTTTTTTCTTTACTATTTTTAACAACAGCTTCTTTTCATTTCAATGCTATTTTTTCTTAGGCCATTCACAATTAAGGAGTTCTGCAACAATTTTTTAATCAAACTTATCTAACGAAGTTGGCTTACAAATGTATTGGAAAGAAAGGCCAGTCGGTCACGCGACGAGAATCCCAAACTTGGGAATATTAAAGAACTTCTAGTGATAATTAAAAAAAGACTCTCTACGTTGGGGATAGAGTATACATTCTGTTGTACGTATAAGCATACGCCTATGAGTGGGTTTCTTTGTGCTGGGGGGTATTTTTTTGTGGAAAACCCAATAATTGGCTAACAATAGCTGCAGACAGCGCGGTCATCCTGTTGGCATGGAACCAAATCAGTCCGCTCGACAAATATTGTCTACACTAATGGTATAAAAAGATAAAAATTTTGAGTACTGATGCAACGTTTTATACCAAATTCAAAGTTGTTTAAAATGTCTTGAAAAAATTTTGACATTGTGACAGTGTGTGAGTTAAGTGAGTTTGTGACACATCACATTAACTTGACTGTCATTTGCCCCGCATTCCATTTGATTTTAAACGATCAAAACACTCAAAATAGGAGGCCTTTTGGGCGTTTTGACCGTTTTTTAACATCAAATGGAACGCGGGGCAACAGTCTGGTTAATGTGATGACTCACAACTCACACTGAACATAGGGCACTAGAGTCCAGGGTGATAATATTATCATAGTCGTGGAAAAGCCAAGCAGCTGTTATTCGAAGAGACACTAGCTTTAAGAGGATACACTACTGCCGTTTTCCCATACAAACGTCTCCCCTGTTTCCTCCCTGGATAATGCCGGTAGAGTTATATTTTTTTCCTCAATATCTATGGTCACTAATACAATGTCCCTATGTTTTCTTTTTTTTTCATAATTCAATTATTAAAAAAGATATTAACGTTCAAAAACCCAAAAAATGGCCAGATTTTCCGCTGTCTTCAAACATGCAGAAAACAAATTTGACTAGATTATACAAAAAAAACATAGGAACACAGCTCAAGCCCTGCTTTAATTTTTAAATGAAAAAAGTACTTAAATCGGTTAAGTTTTGGAGAAGAAATCAGGGGACAACAAATCGTTGATTTTCTGCAGTTGTCTCTATCGCGCTCTACGATATAGGCTTGAGGTAAGGGAGACTGCATTAGATATTACAAGTACTTTTCTCATTTCTTTAGCCCTTGGTGTATCCTCTTGTTGCGGTAGGTTCTATCGTACCCGCAACTCTGCCTTAAGCGATGAGTGGAGCACCATGGGGTTTTAGTGGGTAGTCTACCAGGAGTCCCACATACCCCGGCCGATATCCCCAATCTGCCGGGGATGCGTAAAGCATTTCCCCATTTAAAAAAAATGGTGTATCCTCTTAATCTATATTATTCATATATAATATCATAGATTAAGCTATGCTAGTATAGATATAGCAACTCCATTGCGCCAAAATTCGTTTGTCAAATATCAAATTTCAGCAAAATTGATTCATCTGCTTGGGCTTGAAGAGTTAAACAAACACACTTTAGCATTTATAATATTGGTATGGATTTCAACGACAATAATGAGCAAAATCATACTTAGTTGATACAAACTCAAACTCAATAATTACATCCGTTAAGGACGCTATGACAAATATCAGCGATTTTCCGGTACCCTATTAGAGAATTAGGAGTCAAACTGCGAGTATATTTTGGTTTCAAATGAAAGATAATATATTCATCTCCACGACTGTACCATAAAAATTCTATAGCCGCATACAAAATTTTCACATAAAATACGTTTTAACCATCACAATAATCGCAAAATATGAAAAAAATGGGGTCTGATTAGGTACCTTAATATCTAAATACACTGAACTGAGGAAAATGAATATACAAAAAAATTGTTGCTTATTTAGTCCTCTATAAAGTCCGCTAAAAATTTTATATAAAAATAAACAACTTTTCCAGTTATAAGAAAAATAAGAAAATTTCTCAAAATTTTTCATACATTTTCGCCATATCAAAAACGCGGCGAGCGTCGTAACCGCCACTGTACAAGGCGCGCTAATATGAATCTTATTTTAATGTCATTAACGTCGATATTCGTACTGACAGACATCCGACCTGCTAATTAAAAAGTTGGAGCATTCTTAACATTATCATTTTGTGAGAATTATGTCGTATTCTCAAACATTTATTACGTCTTCCCAGAAAGACCTGGAAAAGATTTTTTTTGGCACCCACAGTAATAAATAAATAATGTTATTATTATGTGTATTTGTAACCAAATTATTTGTGCATTATGTAATGGTTTTAGAGTTTACGACTTGTGCTAGAGTATAACTAGACCTTATGATAATTTATAATAATATTCAAATCAAGGCTTAGTTCTATCTTTTGGTATATTATTATGTAAGTACATCTCAGATTCCTGGTTTTTTAATTACATTCCAATATCTTATATCAATAGTATTGCAATTATAGTAAACTAGATATTGCACCAGTAATTTTTTCAAAATTATCCTAGTACGTCGTTTCTCGGGCTCTAAAATATTTTTATTTATAGACAGAACAAGTCTTGTCCGCACATTATTTATGTATTTTTATTTACTTTTTATCTTCATCCCATTACATACATCTTTTAATCCGTCGATCGGAGATTCTCGGAAATGCCATTGTATTCTATTGTTGTCGCGATCACCGGTGCTCGTACGGCACATGTTGGAGATGGAGGGCTTGATGGAGGGCTTGATGACGATCAATAAGACTTGTAATGAATTTTTGGAGTTGACTGTGAACCAGGCCCAGAGAACCCACCGCTGTTGCTGTCTACGCTTCCTGATTTTACATTTTTAATATCTTTCTAAAAGGGTTTCGATGTCAATCTGAAATTAATTAAATAATTTGCATATTCATTATTCGATGGTCGTAAATACAATTTTAGCATAATTGAATATAAACGATCGTTACGTAACGTATTACGATAGAAATTTAAACCTCTGGTAATTTTGCGGTTAAATTAACCTTTTTGGTTAAGTGATTTGAGTTTGTGATTATATTAGTAATTGAAGTATATGCCTAGTCTATACTCCTATAGTCTGTGGGATCCGGGATCAATGTTAATCATCATAATAGAAGAAAGTGTCAAAAGTTTCAATCAAATATCAAATAATAATAATAATACGGGATATTTTTGATTTTTCTTTCATTATTAATAACGTAATGATTTCGAAACAAATTGTGTCTTCTTTTGCTTTTTCCTCACACGCCATTCCCTTTGTCCTGCACACAACGTTTCCAAATTGAATCACAATTAAAAGCCGTCACAGACCTAGCTATAATATATATTAATATATTTATAGCTAGGCATATTAATATCTATTTTCTATACAATTTTCGCGTGACCACACACTTAGCTATAATATATATTTCTGGTCTCAGTGTGTTTAGTACGGTATATTATGGTATATTAATATAAATTATAGCTAAGTCTGTGCCGGCCTTAAAGAATATGAGCTGGCCCTTAATAACGCTATATGAAAGCTTTTTGAGAGACCCATTTTCCGGCTACTCGTTAAAATAAATACGAACCCGCACAAAACCTGGGCGACTAAAAATAATAAATTTCCCGAACACTCTGTACAAACGAGATTTGCCTAAAGCTGTCTGCGTACGTACGTGTTTTCTAACGTAAAATTGTCTGCCCATTTTAGCACCGAAATAAAAACTCAAAATGCATGTCTATTTGTAACAGAATGTAAACAAGGTTTTTCATCTATGAAATTGTGTGCCACGGCCATGTTTTAATTGAACAAATAAGTAAGAAAGTTTGAGTCACTGTGCTAGTAAAGTTAGAAGGCTTCGTAGACACACTCTTCTGTCTCTTCTTCCAATCATAAGTTTAAATTGAATAAAAAAAAAAGATATTCTTAATGGACCATATTTTATAGTTTCTTTGTTATATCACAGTGTAATTATTTGTACTGTGGTTATATTATGTTTTGTATGATATTAACGAAACGGACAGCCACACAACATAACTATAGCTTTTTAGGGTTCCGTAGCCAAAATGGCAAAAAAGGAACCCTTATAGATTCGTCATGTCTGTCTGTCTGTCCGTCCGTCCGTCCGTATGTCACAACCACTTTTCTCCGAAACTACTAGAGCTATATATTGAAACTTGGTAAGTAGATGTAGTCTGTGAACCGCATTAAGATTTTGATGCAAAAATGGAAAAAATATTAAAAATTTTAGGGGTCCCCATAGGTACAACTGAAACAAAAAAAAATTTTTTTTTCATCTAACCTATGCGTGTGGGGTATCTATGGATAGGTCTCCAAAAATCATATTGAGGTTTCTCATATCATTTTTTTCTAACCTGAATAGTTTGCGAGAGAGACTCTTCCAAAGTGGAAAAATGTGTGTCCCCCCCCCCCTCTAATTTCTAAAGTAGACGCATGATAATTCTAAAAAAATATATGATGTAGATTACTATAAAAAATACCAACGAAAATTGGTTTGAACGAGATCTCGCCAGTAGTTTTTTTATACGTCATAAATAGTAAACCTTAATCTAAAATTTCATTAAATCGACTGAAATATAAAAATAAATCAAAAATATTTTAATTTCATAAAATAAACCTTATTGCTGCTGCGGAACCCTCCATGGGCGAGTCCAACTCGCACTTGGCCGCTTTTTTATATTATACTAGATGACGTCCGCAACTCCGTTGCGCCAAAATTCGTTTATTAAATCGATAAAATGTATACTATGTCCTTTCCCAGGTCTCAAAGTATCTACATACCAAATTTCAGCAAAATCGGTTCAGCAGCTTGAGCATGAAGAGGTAACAGACAGACAGACACACTTTCGCATTTATTATATTAAATTAGTATGGTTTTTTTTTTCGATATCCATCGTAGCTGTTTTAGTGTAACGTACCATGACTGCTCTGGAAGCGCTGCATGTACCTAAGTAGATTTCACAATGAATTTTTACTATCGCTGCTGTGTTCTTTCGTAAAAGTCCCACTAAAATGTTTGCCAGAAATGAAAACTGACTGTACTAAAATCGAAAAGATTAGAAGGAACATAGGTTTTTCCCAGAGAAAAAATAATTAAAGGCGGGCTCCCATATTTTGCCGTGTTTTCTAGTAAGTATGACGATCCCGGAAGACGATTGACTTAAAAATGAAATTAATAAGATTTATATAACCATTGTTTATTTATCTAATTATATTCTCTAAGAGGAAAACACGATTTGCTTATTTTGACTCGATAGTTATATTTTTTGAAATTGTGAATCTTTCTGAGCTTTTCAACAAATATCTGTTACAGTTATTGAGTAACTATCATTAATTAACTTGCACTACTACAATCACATACTTTATAAAATAATAGCTAGCGGAAATATTTGTATTGTATTTAGTTTTTAAGTAATCACCAAAAACAGTTTTGGGACTTACGACCTTTACTTTCGTGCTATAATGCGGGGACCATTGTTACGCGATATCGTTCACTATTAGCTGCAGGCTGCAGCGCAAAACACAAAGCTCGGAGGCACGATTCATGGAATCATTGTATCACTATTGGAGGATAGCGGAGTGTGTAGGCGGGGCTAGCTTTTTGTCAGTAGGATCTTAATTATTATAACTAGATGACGATCACAATTCCGTTGCACCAAAATTCGTTCATCTTGCGGGAATCGTAAACCGAGATAAAAAATTATCCTTTGTCGGAATCTCAAAAAAAAAGACTCAAAATATCTCCATACCAAACAGCAAAATCGGACAGACAGACAGACACACTTTCGCATATTTTGTATTATTAGTATGGAAGTGGATTTGTACGGCACGGTACAGGCATAAAATGACATTACAGAACTCTGTATGAGCTAATTAAAGCTTAATAATTCACCCTCTGCGGTTTCGAATTCTCTAATCCACCAATGGCTTTACAAAGATCTCGTGACGTTTCCTTTCAAGTCCCCATTTTCATCCTTTCACGAATTAAACCTTTATATTATGTTTTGTAGCTTGATGGTCTTTTAAACTTCCATTAAAATGTATACCCTGAAAACCCTTGCATCCCCTTTTAGCGGTCTCTCCTAAGCCCTTAAGTTGGTATTTTAAGTATGGGGTTGTTTCTGTAAGTAACCAAAGGGTGGCGTTACCGCGATTTAGATTTATTGGACTGACGAATAAAATTTGCTTAATTGGGTCCTTAACAACTTTGCTCAAAATTTCGTCGGAGACTTATGACACGTACGTTACAAGGATGATTTGGCGTAAATGACAATGCCATAGAGGGCTCGGATGGAAAACAGTAAATAATACCTTAAGGTCCACTTGCGCAGATCTAGGTTACATTTAATACCGGGTTAATTTTTTTTTATAATATCGGTGATTTATTTATTAGTTCATTACACTGAGTTAAGAGCAAATAAAATATTAATTATAATAGATAACAACAATCTAAATACTAAAAAATACAATCTAAAATATACAAATATATACAAACTTAAAGTATAAAAACTATAAACCGGGTTTATAGTTTCTTTATATTATTCTTTATATTATATTTTACGAAAGAGATCACGTTTAATACTGGGTTAACTTTAACCCAGATCTGCGCAAGTGGGGCTAAGGCGTGTAATGGTGATGTGTCCCTTATAATATTGAATCTATCGTGAAAGTAGCAGCGCTGAAATGGTTACTTACTCTTTCAGCGCTGCTACTTTCAAAATCAAAAAATATCTAAATCAAAAATGTTTTTTTTTAATATAACAATTAAAATATAATATTATGTATATTTCAAAATTTTATCCCCAAAGAAGTTATTACATATAAGTGATAAATTTCTGTTTCCAGGAAATTCATGCGAGTGAAGCCGCTAGAAAAAGCTTGAATCAGCAAACAAAGAAATAGTAAAATGCCTTTCTTTATGGATCTGATTTCAATCTAGGATGCTAATGAACGGCGATATAATCTAAAGCAATTACACCACACTATTAACTGTCATGAAAATTATGCAGATGCGACCACAATCTACATAAAACTATAAGATCGTAGATAAAAAGACGTGTTTGAGTCGGTATATCTCACCTGCGAACTGCGTGCCGAAGATTTTAATATTGATAATAATTTACGGCTTCTGCCTAGATCGGAAAATTGATGAATCTTCGGGTAGTTGAAGAACTTCAATGAATTGGACGCCTGTCAGCTTAGTCCACCCGTGACCACAGCCACTGAAAAGCAGCCGAAACGTCGGGATTAATAAAAGTGCTCCACGACGAAAATCCGTAAGCGTTAAAAACCTTATAATATCATGGGTGATACTCGCGTAAACTTAAGAAATCATTACGGCTTACGGCACAACGACCCAAACTGAGTATTGGTTGTTACTAATATTATGTATTATGTGGTCAGAACACAAGAAATTTGTTAGGTGCCATGCGACAGCTTGCCAGGATTTCGATCGCAGCGCCATCAAGCCCTCCTTTTTTACACGGAGGAATGTTTTACACATGGAATAGAAATTGCCAATCCACCGGGGTGGATTGGGAATGTCAGCCAAGGAACTCCCTTGCATAGGGTCTACCCACTAAAACCCCGTGTTGCGCCACTCTTGACTTAGGTTTTTGGGTCCGATAGAACCTACCGCGACTCTACCAGCGAGCGTCCATATCGTGCAGACCCATACCTGCCCATCACGGCTCTCTCTAAGACTCATTGCAATGGGTGCGCCCATAGTCAAAATGCATTCGCCATGCCCATTGTATCAACGACAGATGCAGTATGGCATTAATATTTGCTACTTTAGGCTGCGTTTCGTCTGAAGCTGAGCTAAGCTGCGTTGTGAGGAATGTGATTTTAAGAATCAATAGAAACGCTTCATTTGCCTGACCACGTTCATTGCCATTCTATTGGTTCTTGTAAAACACATTCCTCTTAGCTCCGATGAAAACGCAGCCTTACTGTTATTCTGCCGAACACTCGCTCTCAGGCACTCTCAGCCTATCTCGTGAGTCAAAAATAAATCAATAACAGATGTTTGCGAAATCATATATCGTGCGTTAGTCCATTTGTTGCTGAAGCTACAGAACTGCTGAATCAGGGGAATTTCAGAAAAAATAATCACAAATAGAACTGTAATAAATATTTTTAACCCCTAGAATCACGGTAGTGCAGACCAAAACAGGAAAGTCATCGTGACTAGCATTAAAGCGTATACACAACACTAATGGCTACCAGAACAAAATAGGTAAAGCCTTTTTAAGTGTTTTTCCATTAGTTGAAACTCAGCGAAAATGAAATAGGGTATCAGTTTCGAATATGTAGAATCATGTAGTTTTGCGTTATATCTAGACTACATATTAACAAAGATAACAGGGATTACGAAACAGGTAGGCTACTATTAGGGTGACGCCGCGTTAAATTAAAAAACCGTGTTGGATATGTTTTAGATTGCTTGTTTTCTATGAGAGGCTGGCCCGGCCTCTAATAGAAAACAAGAAATAGAACAGCAAGAAATGGAAAGGGCGGGCGTAAGCGACAAAATGGTTTTTGTCGCGTAATTTAAAAACCATAAAATATATTATAATATATCATATTATAAGCTATGGGTTTTTGCTTTTTTAATTAAAGTTGTTAATTAAAGTTTATGCTTGAACCAATCTATGTACAAATTTTGGAAGCTTAAATCACTCTCCTCTGTTGGCAAAATTAGAATCCCTTTTTTGTAGAGGTCTTTTTGATTGATTATTCTGTGTTATAAAAGTTGACCAATCGTGTTATGCTATGGGTAATTCAAAGTCAAAGACATGATGAACACTGACAATGAACTTTAATTTCTTAGCTTTGCTACAGCCAAATTATCAAGGCGTCGTCTTAATCACTGGAAAATGTACGGTACCATTCCGCTACTGAAATACGACTAAATCGTTACCTAACATAATACTTGCTCGTTCGCGCCGCCGCTTATAAATATCCAACCTTATATTACTCAGTGATCTCTGAACCTTTTGTTTTGCAATTATAAAAAGATATCATTCCCACAAGTCTCAAGTGGACGGGTCAGTAAGTGGTCTTTTCGCGCTGTGTCGCCGCTTAACACCGTCATTGTGGTCCTAACAAAGAACTCAACAACAATGCCATAACGTTAAGCAGGCTGTCTGGAAGAGACACGTATCACAATCAAAATCTTAATATTTTTTTAGTAATGCTTAGGGTAAACGACGTAAATGGAGAGAATACTACCGTTTGCCAATAGATATAGGTTGACAATCTGTTGTTAACGTCCCCTTCTTATGGCCGTTCCCTATATTCAATCTATCTCTAGTTTGACATACTACCGATCGCAGCTGACATAAAATTGACATAAAATATATGGAGCTAATGTCTAATGTGAGCGATTACTATCTCAAGTAAGAGATAGATCAAATATTGGGAACGGCCGTTAATATATCAGTATTTTAACTTGCGTTTGTTGCAAATTTTTGTTTCTATTACCGCCAATTCTTTGAACTCCAACGGTTCGGCCCTGCTGTCGCGTGTCTCGATTTACTCTTATCACAATAACTTTTTCTAACGCTACAAATAATTTCAGTAGTATCTATTTTGCATGAACAAAATAAAAATAATAAATTAAAATTAATTATGAGGTTAAAAAATCCATAACAATTATTATTATTTATTAGTTATTAGTTAGATTAGGATGTGCAAATTAGCATAATTCTTGATACTTTACAGGTCCATGTTTAAAATACAGAAGCTCCTGATAATATTATAGTCTATATTATTGTTTAATTATGTAAATATTACGATATTTTGTTGTTAATACAGGTGGCAAGTTTCGTTTAATAGGCTTTGTAATTTAGTAAAATAAATTAATAAATTAAAATAGGTATTTAAAAAATAAATTAAGTATTACAAAAATTTTGACGGCATCCAATTTTTAAGTAATTTTAATAGGTATTTCCTTAATATTTCAATCTAACCGAGCTGTTAAAAATAAAAATACGCAGACGACTATTTCAAAAGGAACCTAATCAATCTATATTAATAAAAATGTATTTTCAATTTTGTTAGTCTCGCTAAAACTCGACAACGACTGAAATGATTTTGCTAATAAATTTGTCTTGAAATATTCGTGGAAGTTAAGGGAAGGTTTGTATGAGTAAAGTGATACAAAGTAAACGGGGTCATCTGGTTTATTACGGAGTACGATCACACAAAATTGAAAATCACATCCAGTAACACTAGCTCCGCCCGCGGTTCCGCTCAACAAAGGTTTTCACATTAAACGCGTAAACGCTGAGAGGGGCTTTTCGGAAGATGCCACTTGTTTGGTAAGCCTATTGTATAACATGAAAGGAGGTGTTGGTCGTAATCTCCTTATACAATTACGGTTGACATTTTTGCAGATTTGATTACATGTTTTGCGTGAAAAATTTGCGAAGTATTTTAACCCAGAAAACCGCGAAACGATGACAAGGCTCTATTTATATGTATACAACATGACTGTTGAGACATTACCGATACTTAATATGGAGAGTACTCTGTACTCGATTCTCATTATAATTATGTAAAAAATTAGGTTCTTAATTTTTTTCCGAATTTCCCAAAAATAAATGAATCATGGATACTAAGTAAATTACGCGGCTAGGCAAGTAGGCATACTATGCGGCCGGTGCAGAGGCGTGCGCTACCAAAGAAACACCACACAACTACCCCTCCCGCTCGCGGTGTGCATGCGTTGGGTAAATAATTATTTAACTTTAAGCTACATTTACTCAGTGATCAATTGGTATTATTTTTAGGGTTCCGTACTTTGGGTGAAAACGGGACCCTATTCATGAAACTTCGATGTCTGTTCGTCTGTCCGTCTGTCTGTCTCCAGGCTGTAACTCAAGAACGGTAATAGCTAGAGAGTCGAAATTTTCACAGATTGTGTATATCCGTTGCCGCTATAACAACAAATACTAAAAACAAAATAAAATTATTATTTAAGGGGGGCTCCTATATAACAAACGTGATTTTTTTGGCCTTTTTTGATCTTTATCAATAATAGCAACAGGTAGGCCCTTGAATATTCCACAAAATCCTTAGTTTTACTTGTACTTTAATATTTAATAATAATATTAAAATAAAATGAAAAATTAAGGGGGGCTCCCATACAAAAAACACAATTTTTGGTCTAATTTTGCTCTATAATGGAACGGAACGCTTCGTGCGCGAGTCCGACTCGCACTTGGCCGATTATTTGTATTATTTTTTTCCAACTAACATAATAGCCAAATATCACGTCTTCGAGTATTGAACATGTCTCACCAGTCACGCGGTATACGCGTGAACGAGCGGCTTGGCTGCTATACCATCAGAATACAAGCGATTGTTTTTTTTTTAAATAAATTGTTACATACGATTGCTTGTAATGTCGCGGTGTAGCGACAAGCGGCCTTAGTCCTAAACGCTCCTTTGCGCGGACGCGTATAAATCGAGCCTTATAGTGTCATTGGATTAATTAGAGACAAGGATGTTGTGGCACGTGGATATCTTGACACGTGGCGTGGATGCGAAGCAACCGTAAGTGGGCTTACAATATTCTAAAATCTAATTAAGTGATCGAATCCAGCGCTGGTTACTGGAATAATGTACTTAAACGCATACTGGATGCACTGGAATGCGATTCAGTGAATTCCAGTTCATTCCAGGGTAGGTATATCAGTGCCCGTTTACATTATTTCCACAGTAATCGAACGCTAATTTGAATCACTGGAGTTTTCCATTCCACAACATAAAATATAGCAAAAGCACGTTTGCCGTGTCGTTTAGTACGTAAAAAAACCCAGCTTATTAGCTAAGCTACGGTAAACGTTTTTTGGAGCAAAACGTTATCTTAAGGCACTATCTAATTGTTTATAAGCCAAGACAGCCAGACTTTCGTCAGTTTATAAAAGCTGAAAATTTTCCTGTGTCCTGTACGTTATTGAAGATTAGTTAGACATTCACAACTAGATAAATTCTAAAGTAACTGCGACCGAAACTCCATAGTTGCTGGTCGTTCTTACTAGCTCTATGCAGGTTATATTAAAACTTTCGCTTTTATAAATTGTTAAAAGTCTGTCTGTCACGGGCTCTTGGGTTATTAGGTTAGTCCCTCACAAATAAATTTAAAATACCCCCCAACATGAAATCCAATCGTTGTTGAAGTGAGAATGTGTCGTAAATATTTTTGCGAGCAATTTTATGTTCTGAAGACAATGAATGAGTCAACACAGCCCATACGTGCTATTTAACAGGTCATAAAATGAAATTTAAAGTTGCGAGCGTTATAGTATTTGTTAACGTGGGCATGTGAATTTTAGTGTTGATATGCAAAATGCCTAACGGTAAGCCGAGAAAACTTATAACTCTAACACCATAGTGTACTGTCAATATTATACTCAATGTAATATTGATAAAGTATAAACTATGAAAATACAAAATTAAATTAATTTCAGAATACAAAATTAAAACGGATACATCAAAGCATTGTGATTTTGCTGATCATCTTTGATGACATTGCCATCTAAAATCTACAGCAAACAAAGAATCTTACCTAATAGACCATGTTATTCTTTATACTATACCAATAAAGGAGACGGTCAAATTTGCATACGATGATACGATGATATTAAATAAAACAAGGACCATCGCCGGTGGCGAAATCGTGACGAAGAACCTATAGCAGATTAAGAAATCACAATCATTACAAACCACCTATACCAAGAGATACAAATGATTAAATACCCCGAGGCTACGATGCAACGAGCCGTACTATTGTAAACATTGAAGTATAATATTGGACGATCGTAATAAAGAACGCCCATTAAAATTCTATGGATGTAAAGTCACTGTACAAAATACCATGTAATAAATTAAAAAAAAACCCGTGACGTACAAGTGGAGAACAGTAATCTTTAAGCCTAAATAAACTAATATTAGACAAAATGACTCCAGAAAAGACTATGTTTAGTCTGTGAATAGTAGGGAGTAGGGAGGGACAATCAATCTAAAGGGGATTTTGATTTTATTCTTAAATTGAAATTTAATTGTTATTATTTTAATAGCAATGGTCACAGTTTAAGCTATACAATAGTAAGAGCCCATCCTGCTAGCCAGAACAGCCTCACCATAATCAATGACGCTATGAATCACCCACGCAGATTTTTGACCTGAACTCAACTCTGTATCTCATTGAATAAACAAAATATTATATTACCGAACGTGAGTATTACGAGTAAACAATAAACAACGGTAGTTTCGAATGAATATTAATTAACATACCAGTTTACTTTTGATTCCGAATTTAGATATGAAGTTGTGTACCACATGTGTGTTCAATTTAATGCAAACGATAATCTAAGAGAAATAGAATATCTGAAAGAAGATAAGCTTAGACAATTTGCAAAAGAAAATGCCGTGACGTACATAAGGCTTCTCCAGATGGGCGGCACTTGCCGTCGACGCGTTGACGGCTGCCGTCGATGCGTGCCGTCGACAAGTGACATTCGTCTGTAAGAAGCCTAACTGTTTACGTCTTGGAAGTAGCGAAACGCCTTCATGACCTTACTTCAGCAGCTCGGCTATAAGATATATCAAATAAATTTACTGTTTAGCATTCGTGAGCAAAACAGCCGCCGTCGCTTGCAAAGTTGAGGGTCAAACAGTACTTTATATTCCAAATTCAAGTGTGTAGGAACAAAAACACAAACGAACACATAATCTTAAATAATGCAGTTTCTATGATGCATTGTATGCGAAACGGCTTCTGGACCAGTTGTCGGTCGCCCACGTGATCATAAATACAGGGCTCGAGACGAACCTTTAACAAGAAGTTGTGACGTTCCAATGATTGGGATTTATTTACTGTTATCTAACAAAGCACTTATAAAAACTAACCAAAACTTTGTCGATGGTTTGTACTTTGTAGCTTGAAAGCTGTTTTATCAAATTCTGTCTTGGAGCTTTTATATGCCGACCTTGTAGTTCTAAATGATATCATTGTCTGAAATGCACCAATTTTGGTGACATTTGCCACACGCGCACCAATTACATTAATAAAGTGGTTAATTATTATTCGTCAAGAAATGTAAGCATTAGCGATAAGACTTAGACCACACTTTATTGATAATTCAGTATTTTTTATCAAAATGTACGTTTTATTTTTACTGTGGATGAATCTAGTAATCATTATAAATAAAGAGAAAGGGTATTTAGCACCCAATTTATTTAGCTTAGTAAAACGTAATTTCAATAGCTAAGTATGTAAATTGGAGGGTAATAAAATCGGGATTTCACCCACGTTTGTTCCGTTCGTGCGGACACGGCCGCTGCGACGAATGATGTGTAGGCGAGTTTTAGGCCTGACGATACTGTTAGCTATATTGAACGTTTCTTGTGAGCTTTAAAAATAATCAGTGGTCTTAATTCAATCATCTCAGGGTTTTCTTCTCTAGTCTTCTCTCCTTAATTATGGTCAATAGGAGTTAAAATATTATCACATTCACTTAAATTTGAAGCTCTCCTTTTTTACACCAACAATATTATCGTTATATTATTTTTATTTAATTTATTATGAAAATGTGACCTTAATCATAATATTGGCAAATATAAAATATAAAAGGGTTTTGTGATTACTTACTACAATCGATTCTTGCGACATAGGACTTGCAGTGGTAAGAATAATTTGAGAAGAGTCATTTTAAAAAAGTTATCTTTAAAGCCCTCCAATTTCTTTTTCTCATACTAATAGCTTAGCTCTGCATCTTCAGTGGTTCTCTGACCTAGTGGCGATTTGCACCGATCTCTTTTATTCTAGGAACAGCGAGATATTCCATTACATTTGTGTACCTATTCTTTTTGTTTTACGTAAAAATCTAGTCTGTTGTTATACAGTGCGAGCACATTGTGAGCTGTCGAATGTACGTAAAATCGATTGATTGCAGTTTCCTTCCATTCTTTAAGCACTTACCTAGAATTTAATTTTTTTATCTAAGTCCAATTTTGGATATATCAGCAGCAGCCATAGAATAGTACTGATCGAGCAATGTTATGTAGTGTCCAAAAATTCACTTTCAACTTCAAGTTTTTCTTTATTAGCGTAGATTATAACTTTTATTATTTTATCCTTACGAACTACTAAGTACTAAGTAGTTAATACTTAGTAGAATGAAAGAATGTAATAAATCTACGCTAATATTAAAAAAAAAACTTGAAAGTGAGTTTCTAGACACATTAGGTCTTAGACTGATTTAAAAAATAAACAGGAAAGGACATAGTCTACAAATGATTTCTGCCTGATGTTACGGAGATCAGCTAGTGTTTTGAAATAATTTGCATAAAAATCCAAGGCTTTGCACGAGGTGTTAATATCAATAGCAATTATAGTGGAGAGCGATTTATTCATCAACGCCTGGATAAGTAATTTCTGGCGACTGGCCAGCCGGAGTCTGCAGACAAATACGGGCTCATGGGTATGATAATGGACTATCATCATTACTCCGATCCTGCAGGAGTCCTCGACCCTGCAATCTCGAGTGAGATGAACAAAGTATCAAATCTACTCCGAGATGAAGAGTAGACAGAATTATAATATGAATATTGCAAATTTGCAATAGGTACAAAGAGTGTTACGTACAGTTATTTTAAGTTATTGCATAGCTTTATCACGGGCTTTGAGCCCGGCGACCGTATCAAGCAATTCCGCAAAGAAAGCCTAAAATACCCCACTCCACGCGGCATTACCAGACTTCAGCACGGCGTTTGTGTGCGTGCGACTAGACGTACGCGAATTATAATTGCATAAGATGATAAAAATGCTATGCAATAGCTAAAGGGCGGCACTGCGGCAGTCCCCGAGTGACATCTACCAGTTTCTCGATGATGGCTATATAAATGAGGCGCTTTGCAGACGACCGGGAGGGGGGGGGGGGTCCGGTCAATTTCGCCACGAACGATAGCACAAAGGGAATCCTATATTACCAACGCTGAACGCATACGGCGGGCAAAAAGACCGAGCCGCGGCTGATGCCCGGCGGGCACTGGCGGCGCATGTCCGCGGCTGCCCGCCGTGGGTGCGTGGATCACAGTACAAACCAGTTTGTATGCTCTTAACGCAGACGGCGTGTGCTTTGCGTACGCGGTGCGGGCAGCCGCGCCGCAGAAATCGACGGCCGTACGCGGCGAAACTGACCGGCCCGCCCCGCCCCGTCGTCTGCAAAGCGCCTTATATACCAATCATCACAAACTCAAGGAAATTATACGAGAAAGGTTGAGGTTTCCTGCTCCACAGATGATCTCCCAATCGATTAATATTTACTGCCTGGCCTCTTGAATCCAATGACTAGAAAATGGATTTGGAAATCGTTTTGATGGTTCGAGTCAGTCAGTTCACAACGCAACGTCTAGTGCAACTTGACGCAGATTCAAAACATGATCTTCATTATTCTATTACAAGATATGAAACCACTGACTTGCAGTCTGTGGAGTTGGACTGCCTGCCTTTATATTATCTTTTAAAAGTACATTACATCGCATTGTCACCTCCAAATGCAATGTGGTCTGACGTACCTTATAAAATTTAATGCTTAGCGTACCTCCAGTAAAAATCCACTTACATCCTAATTGTTTGATGTTTAATAACATTTAACTGCAAATCCTAATAGGTGCTTACAATTTTAATGGAGTCTAAAGATATCTACTTAAAATTTTAAAAAGATCCAGGGACCAGGCCATTCGATATTAATCGAAAAGTTATAACTGATAGTGATAAGTAATAACATAGTAATATTAATAATATGTATTTCCAATTCCAATCAGATTAGATTTATAATCATAAATATTTAGAGCAAAGAAGCTTTGATGAAAGATTACCTCATAGATAAATGAGTTCATCTCAAGACCCTGGAATTACGAAAAATCTTTGAATTAAGTACTTTGAATATCTAGAAATTAAACCTGCACCATGTCTATCCCGTTCGGCTATTTCCGTCGAAGCTCGGGTGCATCGCCGAAGGGAGCCAAACAATTTTCAGCCAGTCGTTTTCCGACGGTGTGCTGGGAGGGTGCGCTGCTCGGCCCTCGCTCCCGCGCTAAAACATCGGGATTTTGTACTGATGTTTGTTGAGTGGAGATCTGACTTGTGATGTGAAATGACGTTTGTGTGAGGATGCCCGGATGATATGAAGGTAACAGCTGAAATGTAACAATGGACACTTAAAATAGAGTCCTATAATGCTCACGCAATGAAGCTAGGTGTGCTGATAAACTGCTATACTAATAATTGTTAATTGTATTTCTAAAATAAGTGATGAATGAAATAATAATAAAATGTTGCATTTAAATAATTATTTTATTGAAAATGGTTAGGTTATGAACTCATAATAAGTAATGCAAAGTTACAAAATCATTTATGGTTCTAATGAATATTGAGAAGTTCATTTTTAGGGTTCCGTACCCAAAGGGTAAAAACGGGACATATTATTACTAAGACTTCGTTGTCTGTCCGTCTGTCTCCAGGCTGTAACTCAAGAATGGTAATAGCTAGAGAGTTGAACAAATACGAAATACAAAATAAATTAGATTATTTAAGGGGGGCTCTCATACTAAAAACGCTATTTTTTGCTCGATATCAATAACGGCAACACATAGGCACTTTAAATATTCATGAAATAGGTACTCAGTTGTATTTGTATTTTAATAATAAAATTTATATAAATTAAATAATTAAGGGGGCTCCCATACAAAAAAACACAATTTTAGTATGGCCTAATTTTTCCTCTTAGATAATTGTACGGAACTCTTCGTGCGCGAGTCAGACTCGCACTTGGCCGATTTTATATACCCCGCTCGTAAAATATTATATTGCAAATTGATAACTTAAGATTGCTCATTGAAAATTTGGACAAACATGATATAAATTGCAATATGGAACAGCAAACGCTGATTGGAACTCCCACCTTTAATAAAGTAAAAGGAACCAAAGTATAAAGTAAAAAGAACCAAAGTCACCGCAAAGTGTGGAACTTGTAAGTGCCAATTGGTGTTGGGTCAGATTTAAACCAAGTGTCGCCAGGGGCAATCTCAAAACGTCCCTTAAACTTTTGCCCAAAATTTTCCGCCCTTCGTAGAATGCCATTGTTATATTGGCAATCGCTGTGTGAGTGGACCCAGCTGAATTTCTCCAAAATTCATACTAATATTATAATTAATGTGAAAGTCTGTCTGTCTATCTCTTTGTCTGTCCGTTACCACTTCATGCCCAAATCGATGACGAACGAGACGAACAACTATTTCCTGTGCGAAAAATCATCAAATCGAAATATTAAATCCTTTCTCCACTTTCCAGAATTTCCGCAGAGGAAACTGTTGCTCTTTTTATCAAAATGAAGCAACTCACGAAAAATTAGCTTGATAGTACTAATGAAATGAAAAAAATGGTCTTTTTAGGGTTCTGTACCAAAGGGTAAAAACGGGACCCTATTAGTAAGACTTCGATGTCTGTCCGTCTGTCCGTCTGTCTGTCTCCAGGCTGTAACTCAAGAACGGTAATAGCTGGAGAATTGAAATTTTCACAGATTGTGTATATCTGCTGCCGCTATAACAACAAATACTAAAAACAAAATAAAATAAATATTCAAGGGGGGGTCCCATACAACAAACGTGATTTTTTTAGCCTTTTTTGCTCTAAATATTAAATAAATATTAAATATTGCGTTTATGAAAGTGATTTCATAACAAAAGTTGCTTTTAATTGCATAAGTTATCGAATGGTAAATAAATATTAGTTAATTTATGTAAAAAAATCGACTTATCTATGTAACTTTGAAGGCTCATAACAAAAAAAAATACAAAAGTTATGATGCTGAAATTTTGAAAATACCTATTTTTTACTGTTATATCTTTATTTATTAAAAAAAATCTGCTAATGTTTGACCTTGTCATCATCTAAGTTTATTGAGTAAGCTGACAATAAAATATTATCATCACAGACAAGGTTAATGTGTGAGAAATGAGCACACGTTTTGTTTGTGAGTTACAAATTATAAGAAAATAAACAACTGACAAAAAACGTATCTATTCACTTTATTACATAGATAAGCAGAGTCGTTTGACCTATTTCCGAATTCGCCATTGTTTTCTTCTTTTACAGACTAGAAAGCAAACGGTATCTACATACTAATTAAGTATGTATGTGTGTATGTATATATCACAGTATATATTATTGTTGTAACTTGTAATAATAATAATTGATGTTTGCCATAATGTTTGTAATTATTTATTTTAAAAATAAAAACGATTTATTAATTTTGATAGTCTTGCTAAAACTCGAGAATAGCTGAAGCACTTTGGCTAATTTTAGTCTTATAAAATGAAGTTCAGGAAAGGTTTACTTAAGGCGGGACTTGACACGATGTTCACCGGGGGTCATCTAAGACCTCAGTCATATTAATGATTTTTTTCATTGAAAGGTTCACAAATTGGCTGTACCACTAAAACAATTTTATAAAATAATGCAGTATGTTAATTGAACAACCTTCTAGAGTGAACACAGCATGCGATATAAATTACGCTCTTACAAAAATAATATCTTAACAAGATAATACATATTGTACTAATTTTTTTTTAAATCTCTGGTTGGTTCTCATATTTTATTGGTTAGGAATTATAATATTATCTATGTTATTATAATAATTATTTATAAGATGGGGGACATCGACAAAATAATCATTATGTTGTATCAATACCTAAATGAGGATGCACTTAATAAGTGAATTTATTCTTACTTATAAGTACCTACAACTATTATCTATTCTGTGCCTATACCTAAGTTGAATCAAATGATTACGAATTGTTCTACTGAAAGGGATGTTTTTCCTTTTTTTTATTAAAATGTTCGTCCTGTTTCGTTGTGAAATTTCAGTAGCATTAGAATTCAGATATATTATTATTATCTGAATTCTAATGCTACTTATGAGCTTGACCTAATTTAATCATAATATTTTGGCACAGAAATCAGAATATTACGTAACAAAACTAAACAAAAAAATAGATGTCAATAGACCAATATAGTCTATTGGCGTGATTAAAAATATAACAAAGGTTAATTACACAATGGGTTATTGCCCAAAACCAATAACCGGCAATACAATTGAATATCCGGCCACGGTTACTATTTTAATCAATTTACTTTATACAATAAAACAAAAATCAATTGAGCAATAATTAATGGTGCGGTAATAATTTAATATTGCCGGTGTTTTGTATTCCAAATAAAATGCGTGAATCAGGTGACAGCAACACAGTAGGTACGTTGTCAATGTATCAAAATTCCTTTCCCCGTTATTAATTTCCTATTTTTGTTTATTATACTCATGTTATCAGCTTCCAAATTAATACCGATTTATTGAAATCAAGCATGCTTTCAGCATCTCCTTAGTATTTACAAATTACGTTTATATTTTGAAACACACGACAATAGATAGACAATTTCATTAACTACATATATTATTATTCCACGTTTGAATTTTTTTAGATCAACTTTGAACTTAGATTAGTAAAAAATAGAATATTTGTGTTTGTGCGATCTCGGAAATGCGTCAAATGTAGTTCAAGGTCGTTTGCTCAGGGGATGGCCTTAAAATGTTGGTAAAATTTCATATGGAGAGATGCCTCCAGTTTCGAGAAAGGAGATAAAATACTTACTTTTGGTCCCGAAAAGTAAGTATTCTATCTCCTAAGTAAGTATTGTATCCCGCGCGATACACTAATTTTCGCGCAACGGAGTTGCAGGCGTCATCCAGTATTCCCTTTTAATTATTATCAATCCGTTTTGTCTAACTAGAATCTCTTCTTGCAGATACAAACAACACAAACTGAGGACGTTGAACATTTGAAGAAAAACAACGTAAGTACAGATTATCAAAATTTATTTATTATCATGTAATACCGACACAGTTTGGCAAATAAAATAAACCTTTGTTGATAGCACGTCATAACTCATAAGTGATGACTGATGACGTAGGTAAAGCTTATAAGTAGGTACAATTAGTTCCTGGAATACTGGCACAAAATAGAATTACAGTCACAATAATTCAATTCACATTATTGCATTATTTCTAAATAATTATATAAAACTCAAAGGTGACTGACTGACATGGTGATCTATCAACGCACAGCCCAAACGGAACGGGCTGAAATTTGGCGTGCAGGTAGATATTATGACGTAGGCATCCGCTAAGAAAGGATTTTGATAAATTCCCACACCAAGGGGTACAAATAGGGGATGAAAGTTTGTATTTAATAATTCTTCTTAGCGCGAGCGAAGCCGCGGGCAAGAGCTCGTTAAATATAAATGTAATAATTATTATAGTAATAAAATATATTATAATAAAGTAAAATTTACGTCATGAAGACCCTAAAATATTAAAATTTTATGAAATTCCGCAACTTTGCATATTTAAATTATTATTTTTAATTAAAATACTCACATTTTAATTGTGTTGAAAAAAGCAAATTAAATTAAATTTTCCCTGTCATAAAAGCTTTGGCTTTTTTCAATAGTAGATAATGAATAATAAAAGTAAAATAATAATAATACTGTTAAGTCACCTAAAAAGTTATTTTTAATTAATTTTCCTTCGCAGTTTTATTAAATGTTATTTGCTAACAATGTTTAAAATTCATTTTTATTTGTATTCACTAACTCACGCAGTTGGCATCCGCTGAGGGGACAAAATAACCAAAATGTTTAAGCTATAGAGAATGGCTAGTCCAGACGGACAACTGCATGATTCTCTGCCAGTTCACTTTTCGACCATCCATCCATCCATCCATCTTTAAAAAAATGTAAATAGGATTTAACAAAACAAAGTGACAATACTTTAAAGTTTAAGGTGTTTATGTGTTCCTCTTCTGTAGAGTTCATTGTGAAAGTAGCAAAAAAAGAGTTAAGTTAGACAAAATATAGAAATCAAATATTAAAACTTTTGTATAAATATCTAACGAGACTTCATTGCACAAAATATGTGGACTCGCATGTAATGACCTATTGCAGGGTTTCTCAAAGTGGGGTACGCGAACCCCTACGGGTTCGCCATTCGATGGCAGGGAGTTCGCGAGTCACGACAAGATTAACGTTATGGTGGCCACAGCAGTCATTATTTTCCCTTTTACCCTCTGCCACAAAAAGACATTTCTTTGGGCACCTTACGTGCTCTACGTGCTGCCTTTTATTTTTTCTTTTATTATTTTCTTTTAGGGGTGGTGAATTTAATAATTAGTAAGTAAGGGGTTCGCTGTCACCTAGAAATTTTAACAGGGGTTCGCGTCGTGGAGCCGAAAGTTTGAGAAACCCGGACCTATTCGATTCAAAATCTACTCACGTCCAAGAAAATCAAACGTACCAATTATTGGTCCCATATTCAGAGATTGGAAAATCCGAAGACAGAAATAGATCTCATGCAATCAGATCTTTTCCTAAAGAGTATGGTTAATAGTATTCAAAACCTGTACTACTTATACTTAGTGAAATATCTGCACGACTTATATAGTAATTCCATATACAGGTTTTGTAGGAGATTAGAATGCCGTTCGACCCCATCATGACGCTCTTAAAAGGGACTCAATTTGACAGCAGATGACCTTTGCTTAGGATGTGGGTTCGATTTCAGATTTGATTTTATATTCAACTAATCGTGCTTGAAGTAGCTCTGAGTGGTCTACTCAGTAAATAGGGAATATTACGCAAAGGTCGGAGCAGCTGACGGCTCTACAAGCACTGTATACAGTAAATAATCAGAGCCTGTAGGCAAGACTTTTTCTTTATCGCTTCTTTATAGAATAGACGATCACAATGTAATACTATGGAATTGACATATAGGAGTTCGTGAATATGCCGTTGACGTTCGACTCGTCTAATGTCAATTCTATACATTTTGATCGGCGTTTCTATACAGAAGCGATAAAGAAAAGTCTTGGCTAATGGTCCTGAAATGTTGCATACGTCATAATACTATCGGAATAACAAAAGCGTTGTCAAACATCGAACAAATCTTTTTGTTTACTGTCTTTGCTGGTGCTGCACTCTAGCGTCATTACATTGCAGTAACATTATTATCCTATTTAAAACTCCCATACCTAAATTTTTAGACGCTTTAAACTTTTAAGGATTTTCGGCAAGAGTCTGGAATACTCTTGCCGAAAAAGTCCACAGAACCGTGATAGTTTCATGAATTTTCCGGATTTCATGCAGGCTTTTCGCTTCTATTCTATTCTGTCGACACTTCTCGCCGTTTTCGGCTTTCTAGTTTCTAGGAGTCAGGTATATCAAGGGATTCTCTCATTTTTAATTTTTTAAATATTTTGTATTTGCTAGCAATCATTAATTTGGGCTTTCCACGCCAGGCGTTAAAAGCCCAATATTGTTTATTTTATATCTTTAAGTTAGTTGTTACTTGTTATCCATTATTAATATTATACATAATATTATATTGTTGATCGTACAAAAAATATATACAATGGAAGTTAAGCAATTTTATCTCAGTTATTAAAATTTTATTATTAATTTAAATTTTTATATATCTATACTTATAATAAAACTGTAGAAATGTGAATTCTGTACATTAAAGATATTTAATAACTGTATTTTAAAAAGATAAAACCGACTTCAAAATTGTACGTAATTGAGAATCAAAACTTCCTATCTCCAAAACTACTGAACCGATTTTGATGAAACTTGCACTATTCCCTAAGTTGAACAATACCTAGTACAATAAAAAAGAATCACTCAAATCGGACCAGTAGTTCCGAAGATACCTCCTTTTTTTGAAGTCGGTTAAAAAATAATAAGCGGGGGGTGTCACTACATCGCTATAGAAGCCAAAAATGTGGTTAGTTTTTGTCTGTCTGTCTGTCTGTCTGTCTGTATGTTTGTTCCACTATCACACGAAAACTACTGATCCGATTTGAATGCGGTTTTCGCAGATATATTTGTCTTCTTCCAACTTAACATCTGGTGTATAACAATTTTCCCCCCCACCCCTCTGAGGGGACGAAAGAGGGGTCAGATTTTGTATCAAACTTTTTCTTTAACACGAAAACTACTGATCTGATTTGCATACGGTTTTCGCAGATATACTTGTCTTCTTCTAACTCAACATCTGGTGTATAAAAATCCCCCCTCCCACCCCTCTAAGGGGACCAAAGAGGGGGTCAGATTTTGTATCAAACTTTTTTCTTGGACTTACTTCATATTATTAACTGTGTTTTGCAACTTAACATCTGTTGTTAAATTTTCCCCCCTCCTCAAAAGAAGGAGTAAGATTTTGTATCAACTGATGAAGTAGAAATACTTTAAATGGCAAAACAACGATTGCCGGGTCAACTAGTTTAACAATAAAACTATTGTATGTAATGATTTCCTGAATATACACATTTTTATTATTATTTACTAAAGCATTTCTTAATCTTAAAGTATTGGACGCTCAGCAACAATCTTTTCGCTATAAATCGAAGCCCAGTCCATATCAATTAGTACGATTAACTGAACGGAAGTCCTATCTGTTTCTATTTTATTTATTTCCTCGGCGATTCGTAGTTTTAAATCTAGGTCGAGATCGCGTTTGCCAAGTTTAGATATTGTACCGACCGGCGACCCTACAATTTTGTGCATCTGAAATTGGAACACTTATGTGTACTTTAAAAATGTTTTCTTTCCGAGAAACTACACAAATTTAATGGGCTTTCATTGGATCACGTATACCCTCGTATATTTTGCTAGTTTTATCTGCCTTGCATCATACTTAGGTAAACAGTTTTAAACAAAATCTTGTTACTGCCAGAGTCAGTTACAATCAGAAATCAAAAAAATATTTTACTAAATCGAGTAAAGAGTACCCTGATGCTGCTATTTTAATTATCCGACTTCTAAAAAGGAGTAGGTTAAAAGTTCAATATATATTTTTTTGTATGTTCAACCATAACTTCGCCGCTTGTGGACCGATTTTTTAATTACCAACACATTTATTTTGATACACTTCCCGTATTATAAACGTAAAGCCCTCATTAAAAAAGCGTACCGATTGGTCAGTACTCCAAAAATTTGTTGTTTAAGCAAATACAATTAATGATTATGCAAAACAATAATAATTTTAACACTTTGCTGATGATTAGATTCGAACTGGATCTGCATCTGAATGAAGCTCTATTAATGTTGGATTAACAGCTGAACGATACAGATCAAACAACAATGGAAATACTTTCATTACAATATGACGATGAAACTGCTGTATCGCTTGAACAATTATGAAAAGGCAATTTAATTCATATTGCGCGATAATAAGGTTGACATTTAATTAAGTTTACCGGCTCTGTTTACAGAATGCAATTACGTAAACGTTTATCAGAAGTCAGTAATCTATTTTTAGCCCTTTGATGTTTGACTGCGAGCAGACATTGCAAAGGTTCGTGAATTTAAATTCAAAGTAGATATTAGCTTAAGTTGAGGTATACAGAATTCATATTTATTTTGATAGTGTAATTCAATTCATGCAAATTTTAAAAATGCGAAAGTGGGTATGTCTGTCTGTCAGATAGACATCTGTCTGTCCGTCTGGCTGTTACCTCTTAACGCCCAAACCGCTGAACAGATTTTGAGTCCCGGGAAAATATTATGTATTTCACTTTTTATTTTGGAAAAATTCACATGCCACCGATTTTTCGCACGACGGAACTTCGGGTGTCATTATGGAATATTCACAAAAATATCCATTTTTTTAATGATTGGGGGTGAGTTTACACATTAGTGACCGACTTACAGTCTTTCAAGTATCTGAAATTAGAATTTAACCCACTATCATGATTATTAATGTGGGATGTGTCACTTTAGAGGCAGATACACACTTCTTTACTTATTCTGAGTGGTACTAATAATTTTTCATCTAAACTTGTCTTTCATTTAAGCGTGACCAAGTGCCACAATGTCTTCGTAGAATATAAGTCACTATTTTGAATAATAAAATTGTAACGACCTCTCGATTTCGCTAATAGTGTGCGCACGCCCTACATTGACATTAATAAACTTTTTATCGCCTATAAAATGCGCCGAAAGTATTTTAGTTCGAAATACGGAAAAGTTCTTTAAAATGCTTTCGAAGTTCGTTTTAATGTTATTGAGCTTAGAAGTTGTAAGTGTTTGAACTTTACTTCAAGTGGAAAAGCTGATCATAGCATTATGTAATGAATTTCATAAGAGTAAAGGTGAGTTTACACTATTGTTATCTAACTTCTTAGTTTTCATTTTCCTTATATTTTGTAACTTATTGAAAATTCCATTTTCTTTGGTCAGTAATCAGTATTTATAATTACTGTAATTTGCAACAATAACGATTTTAAATTGTATAAACCTCAACCCACAACTTGTGGATACCAATTGAAAACCAAAAACGAAATATTATTTAAAAACACGGTTTCGTTTTGTACGTCTATTTTTTTCAAGGATTCACTTATGTAGGTTAGATATGTATAGAGAATTCCATCTATTTTTGATAGCTCAGCCTAGTTAAACTCAGATCATGACTTGTCAATAACCTGACATACAATAAGTCCAATATTGAGCTCGACAAATGCCAGACATCAGCATATATATTTTTATTAAAAAACTTTCGCGATATTTCGCTACGAGCACCAACTTCTCTTTATTAATATTTTCGTCACCGAATGCCAAATCTTCGAAAGTTGAGTGTTGTTCCTGTCTCTCCTCTGTTCTTCTCTCCTTTATTGATTAACGTTTTCTGTGAATTTGACCGATCAAATCCGGCTGGAATCGTACATTTTACCGCGAGAAAAAGTGGCCGCTATAGCTAAGATGAATTTTATAACAAGCTATGTTGTATGTCGAACCCAACCGACAGATCACAATCTGCCTTGGTCTCTCATCTGCCTAGGAATCAACTTCTCCGATAGTACATTGTACAGTAATATGTATTTGATGGGATATTATAATACCAAGCTAAGTGTAATCGAGGCTTTATAGCTTGCCGATAGTTGAGTAATACGGTGGGTTCGTAATTTATAGATGCATCGGCTGGCCATTACAACATTCATGATATATAGTTTAACAATATGGAAGTTATTAACGCTATAAAAGTGACAATATATGGATTTAGATATCGTTGTATGGAACGTGGTTATAAGCAAAATCACAAACGTCAGATTTTGCTGCTGGTGCAAAGAAGCTCAGGATTTCCAAAAAAAAAAAACCTATAACAATCAAGAGCCATTAAATAATTAAAGAGTAGTTATTGAAAAAATACTATAAATTCAATTGTCTCTCAGCCGATCAGAAGATTAAAATATATTAAAATATGTATTTTTTGTATTATATTCTCTGCATTGCTACATTAAAAGTTAAAAATAATAATGTATGTTCAATAGATGATATTAAACCAAGTCCTAGAATGTCAGTGTACCTGATAAACAGTCTGATATAGGCTTGAAGTCTAAGTCGGCCCCTAGACGTGCAATTTTATTGTCAATATCACGTATTGCGTAATATTATTGACCCTCTAGGGTTGATATTGAACATCGCGCGCCTTCAATCTAATCAAACTATTTAATAAAATTAAAGCGTGATATTGACAATATAATATGTATATAAAAATGGATTTCCAATTTTGTTAGTAACGCTATAACTCGATAACGGCTGGACCGATTCTGCTAATTTTAGTCTTAAAATAATCCTTGAAGTCCAGGGAAGGTTTTAAAGTTACACTAAGTTTGACGGGATAGCTGGTTGATAATAAAATTGCTTGTCTAGGGGCTGGCTATGCAATAAGCAATGCCTTTAAATGAAGCAATTGACAGGATAGGCCTGTCAGTCTGTAAGATAAATTCATTCCCAAGTATTACGATGGATTCAGATGCGGTGAGATCATTAGTTAAGTCTGACTAAGAAATTGGACCGGCACAGTTAGGATAGTTTAAAACTAATTAATTTTAGTACATACTAGATCAGACAACAGCTTTCATTTACATGAAAAAAAAATGCAATGGAGTGTTTTTCTTATTAGAATTTGAAGTATTTTACAGCAGTTTACAGTGTACCGATTCTATAATTACTATTCAAAACATTAATACAGATCCATTGTTTATTCCATCCATTATTCTATTGAACCCATCGATTGAACCACAATATAATGACGTTCAAGAATATTTTTTGGCTATTTTATGTGGAGAATCTGCAATTATTTCTAGTATCAATATAAAGAGTAGATAAAAACCTATTCTCGATAAATTGGTTGAGACTTGAGCCGTTTTGGAGGAGTTCGCGCTTAAACACTGTAACAGGAGAATTTTATATACCTATTAGATAAAAAATCTTCAATTGTCATAAAATTTTAGAATAAAGGAAGTAAAAGTAACAAACAATCAAATTCAAACGCTGGTACTAATTGATTGTATAACTGAACAAAGGGTTTAATTAGTATCGAATTTCGAAGGGATTCGTAAACAGGAATATATGATACAGGATGCTCCTATTAACACGTTCTTATTAGCAGCCCCGTCCGATAGCAGTAGAGTGGAAATAGAAAGGGGTCAAAAAGTATAATTCTCGCTTTGAAATGAGTACTCTGGTGTTTCGTCCCAAAGTTTTTGGGCCCACTGGGACCAATGACCAGATATGAATTTTTAACATTTTTTCATCTAGCGATTGGTCCCACTTTTATGATCCATTGTTTTCTGGCAAGAAATTTTGAAGTAGGATTGGCACAAAAATAATCAGTCATAACCATAATATTGTTTTGTACATATAAAACATAGAACACTCTCACCTTAAACCTTATATTACAATTATTATTACCTAAACATACTGCTTCGAATTAGGTTTTTAAAAAATACTGCTCTATATAATATGTATATCTCAAATGTCGTAATAATATTTAAATTACATACTTTATAGTGTTTAGATAAACTTCATTATTGTTAAAGTATTCTTAATAATATAATATCATTGGTTAGTCTTAACTAGTCGATCGGTGCGGGCGCCCGCGCCATGCCCATTGTACTTATTTGCCCGCCTTACATAAAAAGTGCAATAATTTGCAGTGTAATAATATTGAGGGACCAACTAGCAATTCTAATATTTTTAAACTCAGTAAATTGTATTATTTATACTAATATTATAGATGCGAAAGTGTGTCTGTCTGTCTGTCTGTGTGTTACCTCTTCACGCCCAAACCGCTGAACCTATTTGCTGAAATTTGGTACCTAGATACTTTGAGTCCCGGGAAAGGACATAGAATACTTTTTATTCCATTGTTCTCGCGCGATAAATGAATTTTGGCGCAACGGAGTTGCGGGCGTCATCTAGTTAACAATAAGTTCACAATTACAAGGTACACCTGAGATGTTATTTCATAATAAAACCTGTGATTTTTATTGATATAAGATAATTACCTACTTTAGTTTTATTTCAAAGTTTTCAAACAAAAGAAGTACTAAGAATCATATTATGTTATTCGTTTTTATAGTACTTTCTTTATTTTATTATTGGCCAAGTATTGATTTATTTCCTATTATTTTTACTATTTGTTCGAAGTTTTAATTTGTCTTGAGCCTTGACCGATGTCAATAAATGTTTTCATACAATGTAATTATTTGGTTTTTTATTCAAATCTACAACTTTTTTGCTAGCTCTACGGACATAACCCCGACAGTCATAAAAAATAATTACTTGGGACCAATCGCTAGATGAAAAAATTTTAAAAATTCATATCTGGTAATTGGTCCCAGTGGGCCCAAAAACCTTGGGACGAAACACCAGAGTACTCTTAAAACCAAGTAGTCTACTATTTCATGGCGCTGTTGATTGAACGTACGAAGTTTAGCTAACCAACCAAAATCGCAATTGGATAAAATATACTTAATTAATTCTTGTCAGAAACTACAGAAATAGCAAATAATTAAAATTAAATGATTAGATACTACACGGAAGTCTCAGAGCAGCTAGACTCATTGGGCTCTATTTCTGTTCTAATGGTCCTGATGCACCTTCACCTTTGTTAATCACTGCCAGGGTATCGACGGGGTTATGGAGTACATTAGTCTGGTTTGAAGTCTAATAAGATAATGTGTGTCGTGTTTCAGCGTTTGGACTCACCGTTTTATCGTATTTAATGTAATTAATACCTTAAGTTTTCAAAATTGCTTAACTCCTGTTTAAGTGTAACTTTGTCTGCGACTTTGCCTGCAGACAATAAAATATTTCTGGTTAATACCTACTGCCGCATCAGAGAAGATCACATTGTTATAAACTATAGGTCTACCAGAAGCTGATGGTAAAAAGTGAGAAATTAAATTGACTCTAGCAATACCGGGGTAATTTGAATAAAACATTTTGATCCTTTTTAGGGTTCCGTAGTCAACAAGGAACCCTTATAGTTTCGGTCTGTCCGTCCGTCTGTCCGTCTGTCCGTCTGTCCTACAAAGCTGTAATTTGGCATGAATACACATATTATAAATGCCAACAAAATGGTACATAAAATATTTAAATTTTTTTTTTATGGTACCTCCCCTACACATCAAGCGGGGTTGATTTTTTTTTCGCGCCCACCCCATCGTGTGGGGTGTCGTTGGATAGGTTTTTAAAAAATATTATGAGTATTTATGAATACTATCTAAATCGAAAAATGATCTATGGATCATTTTTCGATTTAGGGATCCATTTGTGAAATATTAAGTTTTAAAGTGGAAAAAATCGTTAGAGTCCAGTGTCCCCCCCCTTCTACCAGCTAAACGGTTGCTTCTAGAAATGTGAAAAAATTCACGGGAGTTGGAAATATGCTGAATTTAAAAGGAAAATTATCACGGCTAAGAAGACTTCATAAGTTATTGAGTAATAGTCGATCAACTATAAAAAATGTATTCGGCGAAGTATAAAGGAACTTTTCGTTCAAATTCCTTTGAAAGTAACTGAGATGATGTTGTTAGTAGTGTAAAATATGTTATAAATGTACATTCATTGACCATACAAAAATTTTCAAAAACTAGCGGTACTACGGAACCCTATATTGCGCGTGGCCCCACACGCACTTAGCCGGTTTTTAATTTAAATAGTGACTAATTCTGTGTGTTAAACATGCAAATATAAAAATTAATCCAATGATCAAGGATATTTTTTAAAAATCTTCTGTCAAAAATTGCCATCAGATTCTGGTAGACCTAGTTTTTATTATTCGTAGTTATAAACTAAAAGTGTTATTCGACTTTTTGACAACGTCAGTATTTTGATATTATGACGTGTGCAACATGCCGGATTAAAGCCGTCACAGACTTAGCTATAATATATATTAATATACCTTAATATACCGTACTAAACACACTGAGACCAGAAATATATATTATAGCTAAGTGTGTGGTCACGCGAAAATTGTATAGAAAATATATATTAATATGTCTAGTTATAAATATATTAATATATATTATAGCTAGGTCTGTGACGGCCTTAATGAGTAGATGGAGCTCTCTACTGCGATCTTTGCGTAATCTCTATTGTACCTAGCAAAATATGCGAGTCATCTAAAGAAATATTATAGAGATTTAAGCGGCTTCACAAAGCGCTATGGCCACTGGCCAAATTGGTATCGCAAAACGTATTTTATTTAATTCTAAACGAATCACCAGAGTAAATCCTCCCCCTAGATTAGTAATGGGCAGGTTTCCAGTTTTGTTGTAGTCTCTAAATTAGATTACTCTGTACGTGGTGAAATTGCCCGCGTACCGCCCATAACAGTTAATTCCATTTTCCACATTGCTTCCTTTAGGCCACTAAGAACCCATTTTCGTCGGTTGTCATAGATTTTATTCTCCTAATGTCCGGCTGGGTTCACTGTTTGCACGAAAATCACAATCGTAGTGTCATCACCATCGTCGACAAAATTTTACCAACTTTTTTCTTTCGTTCAGCTTTGACTAAAAGGATCATTGAAAATCAGATACTTTACGCCTTTACGTCTTATTTGTAACAGAAAATTCAATTTCGCTATAAGTATCTAGTGTGTATTTTAATTCTTACTATACCGTAAAAAATCCTAAAGTCTGTTTAAACTGTTCATTTTTCTCAAATTGATAATTTTGTCTCGTCTGCAAAAGGCATATTTCCTGAATACTTTCGTCCGTTTCTTTTTCACTTGCACACTGTTAATTAAAAACGCCTCTAAACTAGAAATTGCCACCAGCTGTTGTGTCCTTAGCCGCACGAATTAATAACTGTACTACTGTGTACATCATAGTACCAACAGAGCTAATCAGTAGCTTGCAGGCGAACTACTTTTGTTTTACACCCTCGTTCGGCTCCCCTAGCCCCTACGCATTCATGATTCAATAGCGCAAGTCAGAACTTCTCTAAGTTTTCAGATCCAACATGTTGGTGCGTCACAATATTGCTGATAATATTATTCAAACAAGTTTTCGCACTTTAAGGGCGTTCCTTACAGAAATACCGTAATTTACCGTATTTCAAGCCTTATAAACTCATAATTTGAAAGCTACAAAGTTATAATAAAAATACAGCAATAATCTTCATTGTATCAACATTCATTTCCCCGTTTTAAATTTTCTATTTTTGTTTATTATACTCATAATATCAGCTTCCAAAGTAAAACCAATTTATTAAAATTCAAGCATACATTCAGCATCTCCTTAGGATTTACAAATTACTTTTATTTGTAACATACGCCAATAGATCGACAATATCATAAACTAAGTACATAATATTCCCCGTTTTCAATTTTTTAAGACAATTTTGAACTAAGATAAGTAAAAAAATAGGGTTTTGGTGCGATCTCGACAACGCGGCAAATGTATAGCCAAGGTTGTTTGCTCGGGGGACGGCCTTAAAATTGAAATAGAATCATTTCGCTTAACGTTTTTACATCTATCATTTGCAAGAATTAATAATTAATATGGGACAGACATAAAATATTTTACAGATCATTCGCAATACAAAAGTCCATACTCCATACCATTACATCTATCCCTATTTCCTATATCCAAAATGATTAAAGCAATCCATCACTTGGAAGATGGTATCTCACGACAACGATGCTTCAATAAAGTTAACGAATAATTTGGTAAAGTGCAAAGTTATAGAGGAAAGTGATTTTATCTTATTTTAAAGAAATCCCGGAAACAAACAATCCCAACCGCGATTCGATTCGGTTCCGATTTTATCGAATCCACACATTACGTATCGGGATGCTCGAGTAACCTTGGATTTCGTTTGCCGTGAAAGCGTTCCTTATCCAGCGTTTTGTTTTCGGATATTGCATAAATGAATTGGTTTTTACACTTTTGTAGCATCACATTTTATCACCGGCTTAGGCTCAAATTTTATGCCAGCCTGCAGAGGCTGCAGAAGTTTTTGGTGTAACGAGGCTTCAGGCTAGGCTTTCAGCAGTATACTGTTATAGGCTTTCGACATTAAGTACTTTAAGTTTAATTATCTATACATAATATACTTAAAGTACTTAATGTCGTACTTAATAATCTTCCGTCAATTTATGTGCATCTTTGCTGCGAGGCAAAGTTTCATTCCAAAATATTATGTAAAGAACACGTCGGGAACGTCGGTAACATTAAATTTAATTAAGTTTTTAAAGTGAAAATTTATATTAATAATAATGATACTTAAGCTACCCGTATACTAATCACTAAATCTGACAAAAAACAGCACTTTAATTAGAAAACACTAATCATAACGAAGAAGAGCATAAGTCGTAAACTATAATAAATAAAATACTTTTCTACATTGTATCGATTTCATCTTAGATTTTATTTCTGATTACCGATTTGTGACCATTATTTCCTGAGCTAAGCGTATCATAATAATTTACCTTTGATGTTTTCTTTAGGCAAGATAGCTTATTGAACTTCGGAGGTCAAGATAAGATGGACCGTCATTTCCTAAAAAAATTATTTGCAAAGAATTTCGATTATGTTAATTAAAATTCTTAATTACTCCGGTATTATTGTATATCATTAAAATAATAATTAAAATGGTAAATTTATGAGAATGGTGTAATAATATGCAGAGATTCGGTGATTGGACGCGATACGAAGTTCTTTGATATTTGATACTGTCGTAATACTCGTAATATGTTAGGCTTAATAGTTAATAGGTTTACTGCTCTATACTGGTTTCTGGGAAACGAAGACTATTATTTTTATTACATAATTATTATTGTCTGTTTGATGTGTAGCAAAAATAAAATTATTCGTCGCAAACTATAAAAAGACGAGTATTTTACTTACATCATTTAAATCGTACACCAATACTTAGCATTTTCAGAATAGTGTTAATTCTATTTTAAAAGACTAAAATTTAAATTTTCATCGTAATACAATAATTGATACTGATCTTATTACTCTCTTTTTAAATCCTATTTCTTCAAGCTTAGTAGATTTAAGTATAAATAAGTTTAAAACCAAAATAACAAATATTTCTATGACTACACAGAATTGCATTCCAAACACGTCAGGTATTTCTAAAGGCATCATTTACACCTTATTATCAATTGAATCTATAAGAAAAAAATATTCTACTTTCAAGAATACCGCAACCATAACAAACACAAAAGTAGCGTCAACAGAAAACAGTCGCTTAGTATTCAAAGAGCATATCCCTTTATAATTCCACCACTTAATACGCGCACGACCACCGAGAAGCACCAAATATAATGAACCTTGATATCTGAAACCGTAAACCGAACAGTATTATGCGTCCCGAGCTGTATACAAACAGGGAGGTCAAGATACAATGGTCCTTTATCTCGTACTTGCCCTCATCTCTTTGTTTCACAAAAACCTGATATAAAAGATTAACTGCTTAGTATTCGGGAACAGAAACAGTTTGAGTTACTGCGTGAGATGTCAGAAATGGACTTCCAAGTTAAGATTTTAATCAACGGTTTTTGTAACGGTTCGCTCCACGGCAAAAAACAGAATAATTAATTAACAACGGGTACACGAAAAGTGATATTTTAGTAATTGAAATGTCCTAGGTAGGGTAAAAATATGCCAAAATTCGATTATCGCACGGAAATCGTATATTTTTCCGGGATAGAACTGAAATCCAATGTCCTTTCACTCAAAGCATCTCTACTTATATTAAATTTTAGCAAAATCGGTCGGGGCGAAGAGGTAACAGACACACTTTCGCATAATTACAATATTAGTATGCACATTGCATAGTCGTGTTGAAAATTGTCATTCTTAGTTTTGGTATTAACGTGAATTCCGAAATTATTATAATACAGCATGACTGGTGAGACATGACCGATACTTAAGGAGAGTATACAGTACTCGATTCTCATTATAATTATGTAATAAAATTAGGTACCTACATAATTTTTGACCAAATTTCCCTTTAAACAAATGAATCATGGACACGTAAATTACTATGCGGCCGGCGCGGCGCGGGGGCATGCCGCCGCGCGCTACCCCGTGCGCGGTGTCCATGCGTTGGGAAAATAATTATTTAACTTTAAGCTACATTTACTCAGTAATCAATTGATATTATTTTTTTTATATAATTTTTTTTCAACTAATATAATTATTAGCCAAATATTATCACGTCCTCGAATATTGAACATGTCTCACCAGTCATGCTGTATAATATTATGTAGTTACAAAAACAGAAAATATAGTTTTTTTGACTGTTCTATTGTTCGTTTGATACGATAAGTAGATAATTAAAACGGAAGGAAGTGTAATGGAGAAAAGATTTTATTAGCACAATCAAATAACAGAACAATATTGTAGATATTACGAGACAACGCAATATCCGCCATTTTGGATTAATGGCATGTTTTATTGCCTTCTGTAATCTACTATAAAGTGATAACTGCGGATCTGGGACACAAATCGAGCGCTGTTCCTGATTTGGTACAATATTTTTATGGCTTTAAGGATACTTAAAAGTATAAATTGGTTATCGTAATTAGAATAATATGGATTGATAAAAGAAACAAACTTATAAAAATATTAAGTAAGTTTAGGACAAGCAAGGCAGTCAACGTTTAAAAAGATTCCAGAATTTTATTTTTATTTTTTTTTATTATTTTATTTTATATTCAGAAGGCTTACAGACTAATAACTTATATAGCTAATACAATAAATTAAATAAACAAATAGCTAATTACAAGCCAACAATATGATACATTTTCATGCTAGAGGGCTACCTCTAGCAATTACAGTAAAGGCCGTCACAGACTTAGCTATAATATATATTAATATATTTATAGCTAGGCATATTAATATATATTTTCTATACAATTTTCGCGTGACCACACACTTAGCTATAATATATATTTGTCTGTTTAGTACGGTATATTAAGGTATATTAATATATTATATTATAGCTAAGTCTGTGACGGCCTTAAACAAAAAGTTTTTTTCGACGTTTGACAACGTTTCTGTCAATATTCTGATAATGATCTGAACAGATTCTCAGATATTAAGGCTTACAGAAACAAGACATTCCGAGTTGCTTCTTACTTCCTTCAGAAACCTACACTAAAATCGGTGTTTTCCACACATGAAACGCTGAATCATCGTCATACAATCACATCTAATGAATTGTCTAATCCCTCATTGTCTTCTTAGTAATTGTTCTGAGAATCCCTCGACACACATTCTTTGCTGGTATTTTACCACACTTTTGTTGTAAAAGTCGGTCAACACTTTAAAAGCGGATTTAACTGACGTCTATTATTTTGTGTTTAGTGTATAATATTATTTGTAGTACAATCACAAAGTTAACTCACACATAAATAATCATTAAATTAATTACTATATAAATTAAATCAATGTATTGAATATTGATCTACATAACGTCAAGTTATCGAATCGCATACTGTGTTTAGATAATATTATTTTAATAAAATATTATACTTATGGACCATCACTTTGGTCTTTTTACACCTGAAAAGGAGGAGGTCCTATTTCTGATTTATTTATTTTTATTTACATTGTTAATTGCACCATGGATGATTGCACGAAATGGCCGATAAATTATAAAATTTATGACGTTAAATTAACTTACAAATTGCAAATCCCTCTGGCGCTTCATAAATTTAACAAAATTAAATAAAAATATGTAAGGTCAACGAGGTCGATCGTGGTTTAAATTTTATATTTAATTACTTATTATAACAATGTTAATTTATATCGTAACTGGAGCGCGGCGCAGTCCAATATAGAGTTCGTACATTATATATATTAATAAAATATAATAATAAATTTATATTATACCACAAAGAAACTAACGTTCCGAAGCAATTAGCCAAAACGTAACGAATTGCGAACTAATTTTTATGTAACGTCAACAGAAAAATGATTTTAATATACAGGGTGTAGCAAAACTAAGTGATTGTAATGTGTGGTAAATAGCTCCTTATATTTTCGATACACCCTGTGTATCGTAAATAAGGAGAGAATTACTGAAGCGCCAATAATTTTATGTTTCCATACCAAACATGCATGTCGCGACGCCATAACGTGCAAACCTAGAATAATGTAATAAAGATCCACGAATGTTGTGTGTGCACGCTACCCTTTATCACCATTATGGTTTTGGTGGTAGTAGCTGGAAAATCATAATTAAAATGCTTGACTTTTAAAATCCATAAATCAACAATTTTGGTTTGTCATTTAAAAAAAACATATTTTATTATTTTATGCTGACGGTACCAATGAAAGTACTTTAAGTTTTCAAATATAAGTCCAAGACCGAGCAATTTTCATAGCAATATTGAATCAATTGGTCTACGTAATAAAGACATTAAACTTGGTTTGCTATCGAGATAATCTCGCCACGTCACTACGTGCCGTACCGTTTGCAAAAAAAAACCTAAAATATACAGCCAACATAAGAAACGTATTCTGAGAGCGACGAAAGAAGTAAAAATTTTGCCGGTAAAAAGAGAGGGGATACTTTCTCGCCTACAACGTACTCCGTATACAAATTTTCCGTAGTATTTCCGTTTTCCCGTAGTATTACAAATTTTCGATCAGTTAGAGGCGTTACGCACTCTTTTGTAAAAAAAAATGCGTAACGCCTCAGTCTCTTTCTCGATACCATTATAATGAATCACAATAGTAATTATTATTATTACGTTGTAGTATAAACTACAGAAAATTCCTTAGTATATGGTTGTAGTAACCAGTTAATCAAAATGTAATAAAAAATACATTCAATCTTATTAGAAATCAGTGTTAGCTTTTAACCTTATATTTTAGTTTCACCCTATATTTTTTCACCTTATATTTCATAATTCATATTAATATGTACTTTTTTAAACATTGAAAAACATAATAAAAAAAACTTTTAAAGTACCCAACTTAAGGCCTTAAAGTTAAGTATGTAAATGAAAACGTAAGTTTCTTTCATGGCTGATGGTTCTTATAAGAGATGAAAACGTAACTTTCTTTCATGGCTGAAGGTTCTTATAAGAGAAAAATAAGAAGATGGTTCTTATTTTGGAAGGTCTGCCTATCTTGCAAATTTTTCTACGTAGAATAATAAATATTTTTACTTCGGGGTTAAATGACCATTCTTATCAAAATCAGCACAAACGGAAAGGCAAAGTTGTCCAGAGTGGGCTGTTATCCGGCCATTTAGGTACAACCCTTGGCTTATTAGAATTCGTAACAAAGTTTATATGGGCTTATCTCGATACGTGTTCGGAAAACTCACTACCTGTGTCAAAGGTTTAGTTTAAAAGTTAATATTTGTGCAGGCCCCCGGACTATATTTATGGGTTAACCCATTGTGAGTTAAACCACCGATAGGAGTTTGTTGTTGATTAGTTAGAATTCGTTTGCTACCATAGTATTTACAGCTTGGCTTAAAAGTGTGTGTTTTAAATGGGGCTTTTCTTTTATTGTAGGCAACCCATACGCTTGAAGGAACTTTTGATATTATATTATGGACATACTAAAGTATGTCAAGTATATCATTTGTCAAGTACTGTGAAGATGCCATAAATAATTTTTTTTAGCTCCAGACTCCCGTTTGCCAAGCTGTAGACTTGCTGTAGACTCTTATTATTAATTTAACTCTAGACGTATTTTGTCGCAAGTCGCAACTCTGTACGTGCAAAATGGCATCACACAGAAATCTGTTTGTTTCAGGAATTTCGGGTTTTATTTCAGGAAGTTCTCCTGAAATAAAGCGTGATCTTAGTCCTTTCCCATACTCAAATATCATTTTTTTTTCTATATAAAATAATGCAATAACCCAAAGAACAATAATATGCTTTGACCGCTTTTTTATTTTAAGCGGTTGGTTAAAAATAATCGGCCAAGTGCGAGTCGGACTCGCGCACTAATTGTTCCGTACCGGTATAGAGCGAAAGTAGACAAAAAATTGTGTTTTTTGTATGGGAGCCCCCCTTAAATATTTACTTTATTTTAATTTTATTATTATTTATTAAAGTACAAATACAATTAAGGATTTTGTGAAAATTTCAAGTACGTAGCTGTTACCATTATTGATTACGAGCAAAAAGGCCAAAAAAATCACGTTTTTTGTATGGGAGCCCCCCTTAAAAATAAACTTTATTTTATTTTTAGTATTTGTTGTTATAGCGGCAACAGATATACACAATCTGTGAAAATTTCAGAAGTCTAGCTATAGCGGTTCTTGAGATACAGCCTGGAGACATACAGACAGACGGACAGACGGACAGACATCGAAGTCTTAGTACATAATAGGGTCCCGGTTTTACCCTGTGGGTACGGAACCCTAAAAGGAATTTATTTGATTTTGATTTGGTCGGTTGGTTGAAGAAAGGTCAAGATCAAACTTTTTATAAAAACAGGTTTAAAAATATTACCAATATAAACAATAAGTAAAATTCATAAAAATGCCTTTATAACTTTATGTATATAATATGTACAAGAAAATAAGAATCCAGTCGCTGACAAGAAACACGGATGCCCGAAGCTGGTTCAAGAAGAATCATCACAAAACAAATGAATCAATATGATTGACAGCCGTTTTTGGTAGTGGTACTTGACTTTTTAATACAACAATACAACAATTAAATACGTGTAAACATCGTCTTTAAAGCTATATATAAAAAGGTTCATTTCGATCTTTTGTTTCGTTTTTTGCTAGCTGTACATTACAGACAATAATGACAGCTTACAAGTGTTCAACAAAATTAATAATGTTGTTTCAGTGATTTTGTTGCTATCGCTATGTCTTTATCGTGCAGTATTAGAGTGCATATTCGCTTAGCTGTGATTGTGGTGGCCGAAAATGGTTTGTCAATAATTGTCATGTTACGCTTTTGTGTTCGATTTACAAAGACAATGACGCTCGGTGGTCACTGGTCAGCGAATTCCGAATAGAATCTATAGTTACTTTGCATATCGACTTTGGTAACCTGATGTTGCATCATGGATCTGTCAAGTGGATATTGTGTCACAGACTCACAGTATAACAATATATTCATAAACTGTGATTATGTTCTCGGAGATGTTATTATACAAGATGACGCCCGCAACTTTTGACGTGGGAGAGCCATGCTTCGGCACGAATGGGCCGGCTCGACCGGAGAAATACCACGTCCTTACAGAAAACCGGTGTGAAACAGCGCTTGCGCTGTGTTTCGCCAAGTGAGTGAGTTTACCGGAGGCCCAATCCCCTACCCTATTCCCTTCCCTACCATCCCCTATTCCCTTCCCCTCTCATCCCTACCCTCCCTTTACCTTATCCTATTCCCTCTTAAAAGGCCGGCAACGCACCTGCAACTCTTGGTGCTGCGGGTGTCCATGGGCGACGGAAGTTGCTTTCCATCAGGTGACCCGTTTGCTCGTTTGCCCCCTTATTTCATAAAAAAAACTCCGTTGCGCCAAAATTAGTTTATCACGCGGAAACATACTTTTTTAAGCTGAAGCCTGAAAAGTATCCTATATCCTTTAATGCACCGCATGCCTTGATGGGCGTTAAGGCGCTATATTGAAAGTAATTTTACCGCAAGGGCAATTTTATACTTAATTTGTATGACTATAAAGTCGTGAATACGCTGCGGCCAGAAGCCATCGGCTCGCTCGGAAAACATGCGAGAAAAACGTATTTTTGTTTATTTAAAAAATAACTAAGAGCATTAAAGCAAAATGCTTCTATACGATTCTGAGTTGCAAAGGTGTATATCAATATCAATTAGAATAATTTCCTACAATACATCTATTCTCGTTTAAAAATAATCTTCTTTCGTATTTTTAAGAGGTCATTTCGATCGAAAAATGTATCGAGGCAAAATACACTAATCGTGTTTCTGGTTCTTCTCAAACCTAGATAAGGCTATGAAGATATGTATATCTCATTACCAGATTTGTAACATTTCTGAGGGTCCTATAGTATTGCTTCAAAAAGGACGTTATTTTCAATATAGCGTCTTAAGAGGTAAAAGACAGAATGATAGACCGATAGACAGACATTTATTATTATATTAGTTTGAGTATTCCATCACGTGTATTATAGTAACAACAATCTTACGATATCTTCTCTTTTGATCCGCGTTTACCATTTTCTGGTGTCTTGGACATTTCATAAGATATATAGTTTCGTGACTCTATTTAATTTTAATCACGATTGTGAGGGTGGAATCGTGATTGTTGACATGGTTTCGGCTGCACGAATCAGGAGACATAGAGATCGGACCTCTCTATCGTTTCCCCACGCTCAGAGAGGGAGGTGTATACCTATATTTATTGTTCCGAAGCAATAATGAATTAAGTTCTTGCGACTACAAATCAATTGGAGAGTACAGATTAATAATAGTTCCTGCTAACGAGCGAAATAAATCATTTAGATATTGTATTATAGAAATAAATTGCTCTACCTGTTTGGTGATCTGTAATTATAGATCTGTAATCGTGATATTAAAATATACCTAATCAGTATTTGATCAATACGTTACTTTCCTCATTGAATTTAATACTAACATTGTAAACGTCGGATATACCTCATAATAATAATATTATGTAGGTAATAACACACGGGATACTATACTATGACTTTTAACCGCTGTCCATCCATCTGTTTAGCTAACTTCAGACTACTGTGTAATAAAATAGCATATAGTGGTGCGCCGCTTGCCCTATCCTCTGCGGCCGAGGTGTGGTTGGTGGCAGAGCCACAGACCTGATCTGCCACATGGCCTCCAAGTAGCAGACTCGGGGGGCGTCTGCTACAGCCCTGGTGGGGGCCGAGGAGGAGGGCGCACGTGTTGTGCGCCCATCGTGGAGTCTTCGGACCGCTGGCGGGGTCGCGGATGTGTGTATCGTTCCCGTGGCCCCGTCAAAAGGCGGCGTGGCGGAAGATGGGGGGGGGTTTTAGTGGGTATACCGTGGTCTCATCAGCTACGGGAGTCCCACATCACCGCTCGGGTCGCCCCCTGCGCCTGGGTGGTATGCGTAAAGCATTTCCCCCTCCGGAAAAAAAAAAAAAAAAAAAAAAAAAAAAGCATATAGTAATATATAATATTATGTAGCTCATAGCACGAGAATATCGCGCACCATACATAGCGTTTATAATAGCAAGCCAACAATAATATATAGTACGTTACGTACAACGTACAGTGTGAAACTGTGAACGGGTCCATAACAAATTAATGTATGGTGCGCGATATTCTTGTGCTATGAGCTATTAATGCTATTATATTTATAGCGTAGTCTGAAACCAGCTTTTTTCTGTCGCTAGTATGTACCATCGAGGAAATTGATTCCTAGGCAGTTGACAGATCTACGTCACCTGGTCGGCTTAGGTACCTATGTCAATTCAATGTTAAGGGCAGGTAACAGTGAAATAGCGCGTGGACAAGTTTTTTGATCCTGTTTCATTCCTTACATTATCATCTAAAAATTTTGAAAAAATTACGACCTTTACTTGAGGATATAACGTATTCGGCTTCGCATTAATTGACACAAACAGAAGAACTTCACTCGATAGAAAACAAAGCCAAAGTTACCTCTTTTTAAAATCTTTTTTCAATGCTCTGCCAAGAATACTGAACTAAGCGACCTATTTTTTATAGTTTTAATTAGATAAAATGATTATTATCTATCCGTATTCGCAAAAATGGAAATTGTAGCATTTATTTACTGATGCCAGTGACAAGATAAATCTAGAGAATTCGCGTGTTTTTGTATGGGCCACCGCGCGACAGTCGCGCGGTGGCCCATACAAAAACATTTTGAGTGATAGATGCCCTTAACTATGATCGGTCGGATGGGTTTGACTTAACGCGACCAAATTACTTAGGTCCGCCATCTGCCTAGGAATCAACTTCTGAAATAGTACATTGATTATTAGATAATAATTATAATGTAGTGTATTCAACACTGTTAAACTTTTTTTAACGGATAGAGCGCTATTTTTGTCGCTTTTTTAGGGTTCAGTACACAAAGCGTAAAACAGGACCCTATTACTAAGACTTCGATGTCCGTCTGTCTGTCTGTCTCCAGGCTGTATCTCAAGAACCGCTAGACATACTCTAGACTTCTGAAATTTTCACAGATTGAGTAATCAAAATAAATTGAATATTTAAAGGGGGCTCCTATACAACAAACATGATTTTTGTTTTGCTCTATATATCAACTCAAATTTTTACTATTTTTGCTCTATATCGGTACGGAACCCTTCATGCACGAGTCCGACTCGCTCTTGGCTGATTTTTTCTTGTGTGATTTGCACTTAGCCGATTTTTATTAAATAATCTCCTAATTTGTGTCATGATCCGTGAAGTATTTTAAAAAGTTACCTAAATGGAAAATCGCCTTAAAAGTTATGAAATGCAATTTAGCAGAAAAAGATTTCGCGGGAGAGACCTGACGGATTATGCCATAACAAACTTTTTATATGGGTGCGTATAAATGTAACACTATACAGAGTGTTTCTATATCATTTAAAAAATAATTAGTTATCATAAATAAAATAAATATAGTAATAATAGATTTATTTGACCATTCATTGCACACTAGACAAAAAGCGTAAACCAGTATGATCTAGCCTCATTTAACTATGAAATTACTGCACTGATTTTGATGAAACGAGGCCTGGCACTCTCCGGTAGACAGCAACGTTTTCGAAATGATTGTCAAATGTATGGGAGTAATTAAAAAAAACTAAAAAAGTGTGATGCACACTTCCCTCACACTATGGGGAAGAAGTGAGGATATAGATGCTTCTCATTGTAATGCCGCGGCCGCATATGCGTGGTGCCTCGCGCTAAAACCGATACTATTGGACGATCTGCGTGTATCGTGCAATAGTATCGTCTCGTAGCACGAAGCTTCGGACGATAGACGCAGATGCGGCCGGGACGTAAGAAAATGTACGGTTCCCGTGATATAATATTCAAAATACTATAAATATACATAAGTACCTACTACAGCAATAAAATATATTCATCATCTAAAACAAATTTATCACCAATATAATATCTGAGATATTTATATTTAATCTTTTATCACCAAAATATCTGATATTATATTTTATCAACACCCTGTTTGTAGGCAACAATAAATCCCTTTGTACAGGATGTTTCTATTTCGGTAATTTGATTCGTTTGATTTGGACGTCAATGGATTGAAGCATATCGGATTATGAAAAGGTTCGTTTTTTATAAGCCGGATTAAATATTCGTCACTTTTTTTTTATACATTTCTTAAACTTCGACACAAAAAGCGTTGAGGGATGCCTTCCGTATGGGTGCAGGAATAAAATTTTTTGCTAAATAATTCTGACAAATACAGACGACGAAGAATGTTGAGTGTGTTTCTAAAAATTTTTTAAAAATTCCTTTTTTTTATGCAATGACATACTCATCATTAAGCCAAATACAATTATTTTTTAACATTTTTGTTAAAAAATCACGTGAAACTTAATAAAGACATTAAAGTTTTTTTATAATAACCTCAAAAACAATGTGAATGTATTTTATTTCTGCTAAATATCTTACAAAAACATAAACACTAATAAGTTATCGATAACTGCTCGACAAAGGGCCTCGCACTAAATGTCACCTAACAAAGGAATACCTACCTCGGGGCCCCTTCGACCATGGACCAATCATACAATTTATTACTCTATGCTTACGACCGTGAAACGAAATTTGGGATAGGGGATGATTTTAGGTAGCCCTTATGCTAAGGGATACTTAGTAAAGATAAAGTTTAGGTGCTGTTGGTGAAAACGGACATAAAGGGGTTGTTTCACCACTTTATCAGGAAGTGGTGAAACAGGCCCTTAGTGAATTATATTTTGTAGAAGTTGGGCTGAGCTCCACCCGCTTATAAAAAGTATCTATATCGCGGTGACCGTTTATATTCCCGCCATAAAAAGTACCCTTTTTAGGGTTCCGTAGCCAAAATGGCAAAAAAGGAACCCTTATAGATTCGTCATGTCTGTCCGTCCGTCCGTCCGTCCGTCCGTATGTCACAGCCACTATTAGAGCTATCCTATTGAAACTTAGTAAGTGGATGTAGTCTGTGAACCGCATTTAGATTTCGATGCAAAAATGGAAAAATTATTAAAAATTTTAGGGGTCCCCATAGGAACAACTGAAACAAAAAAAAAAAATTTTCATCTAACCTATGCGTGTGGGGTATCTATGGATAAGTCTCCAAAAATCATATTGAGGTTTCTCATATCATATTTTTCTAACCTGAATAGTTTGCGAGAGAGACTCTTCCAAAGTGGTAAAATATGTGTCCCCCCCCCCTCTAATTTCTAAAGTAGGGGCATGATAATTCTAAAAAAAATATATGATGTAGATTACTATAAAAACTACCAACGAAAATTGGTTTGAACGAGATCTAGCCAGTAGTTTTTTTATATGTCATAAATGGTAAACCTTAATCTAAATTTCATTAAATCGACTGAAATATAAAAATAAATCAAAAACCTTTTAATTTCATAAAAATAAACCTTATTGCTGCTGCGGAACCCTTCATGGGCGAGTCCAACTCGCACTTGGCCGCTTTTCTTCCTGTAGTTAACTCTGTCTAAGCCAAATCTATTTAAAATCGCACCATTAGTTTCGGAGCAAGTAAATTCCATGAAAACAAACTTTTCCTCTTTATAATAAGTATTAGATTTGGTCTCTCCTTCCAGGGATATCTATAGCATGAGATGGGGCTATAATATAGAGTAGGTATGTGGTGTCTACAATCTTATTTCTATTGGCTTATTTACTAGCTAATCTATTTAATATATAAAATTACAAGTCCTGACTGATTGACTGACTGACTGACTGACTGATTCATCATCGCAGAGCAAAAACTGTTAAAGTTACAGCCACGAAATTTGGTGAGCAGAGTTGTTTTATTAAGTAGACACCCACTAAGGAAGGAATTTCGGAAATTTTAACCCGAAGGGGGTGAAATAGGGGTTGAAAGTTTGTATGAAAGTCTGTCATTTCTTAATTTAGAAACATAAAACTTTATTTTTGGGCTACTGAATAAAAATAAATAAATACGTATTTAAGCGTTTTTGGAAATTCTACCCCCAAGGGGGTGAAATTGGGGTTGAAAGTTTGAATGAAAGACCGTCATTTCTTGAGTTAGAAACATGAAACTTTGTTTTTGGGCTATTGATTAAAAATGAATAAATACGTATTTAAGCGTTTTTGGAAATTCTACCCCCAAGGGGGTGAAATTGGGGTTGGAAGTGTGAATGAAAGTCCGTCATTTCGAAACATGAAACTTTATTATTGGGTCACTAATTAAAATTAAATGGATGCATATTTGAGCGTTTTCGGAAATTCTACCCCCAAGGGGGTGAAATTGGGGTTGACAGTTTGTATGAAACTTTGTCAATTTTAAACCGATCAGTCTGAGACTTTGCATGCAGCTACAGGCTACTATGACGTAGGCATCTTCTAAAAAAGGATTTTAAAAATTTCACCCTTAAAGGGGTAAAATAGGGGATGAAATTTTGCATGAAGCTTTTGTCAAATTTAAACTGATCGGGCTGAGACTGTGTATGCATAAAGATACTATGATCTAGGCATCCCCTCAGAAAGGAATTTAATAAATTCCATCCCTAAGGGGATGAAATAGGGGATGAAAGTTTTAGAAATTTTCTTAGACTTTCGACTGATTGAACTGAAATTATTAAAGATTGTAACCTAAACTAAATATACAATTTTCGAGTGTCATTTGATTAATATGTGCCTACTTGGCTGCGGGTCCCGTTTTTACCCTTTGAGTAAGGGACCTTAAAAGGAGAAAATTATCCATCTCCGTTATTATATTATGCTAACGCGGACGAAGTCGCGGGCAACAGCTAGTAATATCATGTAACATATTATTATAATCTAGGGTGGTATATTCTTAAACATTTAGGTAATTGGTCAAAATTATAAAGTTCAAATTAACAACAACATTGCATAACAATAAAGAAGAAGTGTATCTATAGTAAAATCGTTAGAATCAAACGCGCTTACATCACAACGTAGGAATTGTCGTAGAAATTGAATAGGATCCCAATAAAATATCGTAAACAAGTTTACTGAAATCAGATCTTCCTCTCTGCTCGATTTTAGTCAAAACAAAATCACGGTTCTTTGTTGGCTATCCACTCGGGGTATCGTATTTAGATGGGGCGGGTGAAAACACCAGATGGAATTACAGTATTTTTTGTGCAAACTCCATAAATAGATCCCGGATTCCATTGATTGTTTGGATATCGTATCATAAATATTGCGGAGAAATCAAAGTCTGCTGTGAAACTTTTGCCGTTTTTCCATAGATCCATTTAATTTAAATGAGTAGATCTCTCTTCCTCCGTAATTATAGCATTTCCTTCTTACATTACATTGCTGCATTGCAATGAACGTGCAGCTTTTAAAAAATTTACTAACGTTACATTGGATGGACTTTCCAATATCAATCGATATGTCGCTTAAATCTATTTTACTAATAGAAAACATAGTAACATAGGAGCTGACCCAAAACTTGTTTTAAAACAAGTTTTGGGTCAGCTCCTATAAAAATATTAATAATATTAAATATTATTTTCTCCGTTTCAATGCGTGTTCAGGTTACATGTGTCAATGGATTTACCCCTATATGACTGCCACACAATAGTCGGTACAGCACAAAAGCTATAAGAAACCGGCGATTCTCAGAATCGGTTATGTGAACCGAATGTTCTTGTTTTTGCAAATGGCGAACAATGAGGCTTCATGTTCTTAAAACTTCGTATACTCCATCCATAGCAGGCTCTCTTTTCATCGATAGATTTATTTCAATTAACAGAATAATAAAAACTATGATTAGGCCCTTAGAGGGCCTATGACATTAGTATTCGCTAGCGAAGTGATGACTTAATAATATATCAATCCCATACATTTTGTGGCGTTAGCGTTAGCATTTACGATAATCGCTTGCTACTTGTCTACTAGGGCAGATCTTTTAATAGAATAGGATAATGAGGATCTTGTCTAAATATAAATAAAACAATGTTTGAAAACTGTAAAATGTAGTCATAAGGTTTTTAAGGTTTTCACAAATTCTGAAGGCTTCATTGTGATTGGAATGATGGTAGCGTATACCTATTTCTATACAGGAAATTACGTAAAATTGAATTCTTAACATAAAAGTAGAAAAGGCTCCTTGTAAAATATATACATATTAGGTAACAACCGCCGTACACACATAAGAGTACATTTAAATATTCACAAAACGAAACCAGCATTCGCTTTTACATTTTGTTAAATGTCTACATTTTCACCGCATATTGCATTTTTAAGAGCACAAGAGGCAGGTGAAATTGTAATTGTGGTTAATACTACCTCAGCCATATTTCATTCCAAATTCAACCTCAAAAGTTTGAGCAACGCTTGAGTTCTTTATATTTGGAAAAGTAGTCAAAAACGTAAGCGCTGTATCAAGGGCTATTTTCCTAAAAGCAACTCAAAGGGGCTATTTATTTATAGTAAATTACATAGTAATTATGACTTATGAAAATATTTGAGGATATCTTACACGAGTACAAAAATATATTTAAAATATAATACAACAAAAATTTCTTTCGAAATCCATCCATATTATTCAAAAGTATTCATGATATCAAAAATGGACTGGACACAATGCTTGATACATCTGTCCGATAATTGTACAAAAACCACAAAATATTTCGCGACCATTTCAATAGTCCGGAAGTCCGAGATACAATATACAATGGATAGAACCGTATCGTGGTTCCTTTGGTTGGCGTGAATAGGACGAACTCTTTACGGATATTTGGAATTGTCTCCTATATGACGTGTAACATCCGTTTTGCAGTGATTGATTTTTAGGCAATGGTTACCTTCGTTTGGTTATGCATTTCCCTCCGATTTGGCTCGCTTGGTAATGAATATGACAGGCAACGTATTGCAGGTTTGGTGAATAGCAAACTGGAAACAATATAGTAATCTATACTAATATTATAAATGTGAAAGTGTGTCTCTCTGTTACCTCTTAATGCCCAAACCACTGAAACGATTTTGCTGTTTTGCCTGGCAATACTTTGAGTCCCGGGACCTTTCCCGGGATACATTTAAAAGCGGAAAAATGTACGGTTCTCACGCGATAAACGAATTTTGGCGAACGGAGTTGGGGGCGTCATCTAGTTGAATATAAACTTTTTTACAAACAGAAATAAACACAAATGATGATGAAAGTATGCGACTCAAGTTCGGCGGTCTCACTCCCTAGACGGTTATTCAGCATTACATGCGTTACGTGCTGTAATGCACGCATGATCGTTTATTGTAGTGATTGATGCGAATGACATGCAAACTACGTGCTGTACATTGATTGACAAGTTCTTTAATTTTTCGTCCTGCAATATGTGCATTACATGCACGCATGACCGTTTCGCGATAGGCATGTCATGCAACAAATAATACTGTCACGTAGATGCATGTCATGCTGAATTACCGTCCAGGGAGCACTTAAGATATGATTAGAGATGGAATTGATGTCGGCACATAATTATGTAATGCCAAAATAGCGTTGTTTTATTTGGTAGACCGTACTAGTTTTCAGTAGCTGTACGCTCGGCCAAAATGAGGATCCAGAAGGTTCACTGGCAACTTACTTAATAAAGTAAGTAAGCTTAAGTTTAGCACGTATGGTGTGTCATAATATCCGTCGAAATTTTCAAACGTAAAGTCAGCTGCGGAATTCACGTCACACACACACGTCTTATAAACTAGTTCTTAAGAACAGATTGCGTAAAATATCTTTCAAGTATACGTTGATAGATAATGTCTTGTATAGAATGTTAAAAGGCGGATTCGAACCGGCACTTGAGGTGTAATTAGTGTATAACTGAACTCATAAATCACAGTTAAAGAGGGTCTTGTTAGTTTAAGTGGACGTCGATTTTATATTGTTTTAAGCACCTCAAATTGGTAAGTATTTTTAGATGGCACGGTATCTTTCAACAAGCGTCCGACTTATGATAGCTCAAAAGTATTCACTTGATTCCATGTACTGTACATAATATAAAATTATGTCTATTAAGATAAATTCTAACCGAATTTTTATCCACCTACTTAAAATTCTTACAGAATTCTTTTGTCTTATAATTATAAACCTTTACAAATATTCCCTATCTCTAACCGGTCTCTATAAATAATTAAACAAAAAATTAATTCATTAAATGCAGCTCAAACAATAACTAACGTCCCGCTTAATTATCTACTAAGCTAATATTGTTGGTCGACATAAAATTCTACGTGCACTTTTCTCATATCCCTCACAATAGTACTTAGCATGACACAGCTAGAGTCATTGAAAGCTCTAGCGTATTCCGGAAGCTTGTTAGCTTAACCTGCATTACCGTTAAACATTATTAAAACCCTGTGCAAAACCAAAGTAGCGTTAGCGAGTTTCTTTGCTTCATAATCCACCAAATTATTCCCTTCGGTGTAATTAAAATATATTTAATGTGTAATATAAAGTTCTCTGATTAAGTATTATAATATATTTCCGCTGAAATTACTATGGTTCAGCGAGTACGGGGGAAGTAATGCCGTAATATAATACACGCTTTCAGCTATTAAATTTGTCAAATTACGCCATTTTAAGCGCAGCCATAACTAGACAAGGTGCTACCTTTGCATTGTTGAATATTATGGCGTGAAACTTTTTACGTGTATATTATGCTTTTTACTTCAGGTTTTTATCTTTTTATATACTTACCTAACTCATATTATCATTTTGTTTTAAAAAAGCTTTATTTTTATGTTTACGATTCTGTAAATTTTATTTCTTATGTGTATACGCATTTGAAAAATCAAAGTTGTATTATTTTATTAGTGCTCTATACAAAGTATTATTCAACAAATAATATGAGGAATGTGTTCATACCTATCATTATTATATTGTTGTCATAATGTCATCTATACGTAAAACAAATTGACAAAGCCGATCGTGGATTTTTTGTATTTCGTTGACACATCTCTGATCCCAGGTAGTTGCTTTTGATTCTGTATCTATTATGTTTTATGTTTAGAATCGGATAAATTCATATTTGTACTCTTTTGTTGTACGGTGCACCAAAGATGTTGGGAGCGGAAACGCGACTCTAGTTTTTTTTATTTGATTTGGATTTATCAATATTATTATATTAAAATCTTAAACATTTCAATATTCTGTTTTAGCTTATAAATTTTAAAATGTTACACTAAAACCGAAAAAAAATAAATTTAAAACTAGCATTGAGCAATACATAATATTGTTACAAGTTTCTACTGAGTGTTCTATGCATATTAATATTTTGATTATTACCAAAACATTTCGTTTTATTTCTTGATTCCATAAAAAAATACAGACCTATGTATATTATTGCAAAGCATAAATATTTACTTAATTTTTGTAGACAAAAATTACAAAATATAACGTATCTTTATAGGAACTTATAAAAGAGTCAAAGCATAGGAAGCAAATTCCTCTGGGGCTATTACCGTATCATTTGATCAGCTTGTGACATCCATACAAATAATGAATTTATACTTGGCCCCACCACACGCTATTGTGGTACTTACAGCTTTGTAGTAAAAATCGATATTCTTTGAAACAGGAGGCAGATGGTTTCCGAAGTTTAGTATTTAACAGAATTCAACACTGCCCCCGATTTCCGCTCAGCTTCTTGTTTGTTTAAGGACGGCCATTTACAATGGTAATAGGAAAACCTGCATTTTTCGTTACTTTTTATACTGAATCAGTAATTTACTTTTAAATATTCGACTCCATCAATGAATGAAGAAAAATGTAAAGTTTTCATCAGTTTTTTTTTTTAATTCAAATTAGTTTACTTTTTAACTTTAATTTGTTACTACTAATATCATAATATTTTCTGTGCTTTAATGCATAATATAGATTTCAGATAGTCGGAGTTGAAAAAGTGAATTATCACTAATGCCCAGTTTCTGAGGTTTTTTGACCGGAGTTTATCTTTTCACTATCGCTTTTGATTGGCTGGCGTCAAAAAATTAACCAATCAACAACGCTAGTGAAAGGATAAACTCCAGTCAAAAAACCTCAGAAACCTGGCATAAATGATACCTTTTCATACTCAGTGCTAGTGTAGCTGCATAGTTTCATACTAATATTATGCAGTACTAAAAATATTGTCATAATTATTATATTATGTGTCTCATCGAAGTTTTATTAACGGTTTACATTAATCCAGAGGTTCCCAAACTTATAAGTATCACGCCTCCCTACTGCTTAAAATGAACATGCTTACGCCTCCCTTCGGCCCAGGGCTCAGCAAGTAGTAGCAAGTGGGCTAGCCAAGCTATTGTAAAATAAAATAATAAAGACCAAAAATACATTTTCAGATGTTTCATTATAAAAATATGCTTTTACATACTTATTTTAAGGAGGCGACTAACCCAAAATTGACGATTTTATAATTCATTGTTATACTTGAAATTAAGCACCGAATTGTTTTATTTTCTAAAATTAAATACTACATTATATTTCCAAGAATCCCATCTGAGCAAAAACACGATATCTTAAAAAAAGCAAAGATGCATCTAATTTTCACGAATTTTTCATAATATATTATTGCCATAACCGTGCATTAATCTCAGTTAATATAATATTTTAACACAATATTGTAAAAATTCTATCATTGAGAAACCAACCTAGCGGATTTTTAAAATGTTGTATTATTTATCGAGTTATTGAGAAGGACAATGTTTGATTTTTTGGGTTAGTCGCCCTCTTAAGAAGAAACAATGTGACGGATGAGCTTGCATGTTTTTGACAAGATTTCCAATTCGCGTACGTCGCGGGAATGCGCGGGCGTCTGGACTCTGGAGTAAAACTACCACTGGCGCCCGCGCCCCCCTCATCATGTCTTCGCGCCTCCCTAGTGGGGCGCGCCCCCTAGTTTGAAAATCAATGCATTAATCCAATCAAGTGATCCAATCCAGCGCTGGATGCTACTATAATAATATAAACAGGCACTGGAATACACTGGAATCAGTGCGTTGCAGGATTGGATCACTGGATTGAAATAATGTAAACCCACTATTATTCATTAGCAAAATAATATATATTTTTTTTTTATTAAATAAGGGGGCAAACGAGCAAACGGGTCACCTGATGGTAAGCAACTACCGTCGCCCATGGACACTCGCAACATCCGAAGAGCTGCAGGTGCGTTGCCGGCCTTTTAAGAGGGAATACGCTCTTTTCTTGAAGGTTTGCAGGTCATATAGGTCCGGAAATACTGCTGGTGACAGTTCGTTCCAGAGTTTTACAGTGCGCGGCAGAAAGTTACGCGAAAATCGCACTGTGGAAGACTGCCACTCATCAAGGTGATGAGGATGGTATGTTTTTCGCGTGGGACGATGGCGAAAAGTTGCAGGTGGTATGATTCCGAACAATTCCTCAGAGCACTCCCCGTAATACAACCGATAGAGGATGCAGAGTGAAGCTACATCTCGGCGTAATTCCAAGGGGTCCAAGCTGTTCGAAATACTATGGCAGTCAACAATTCGAGCGGCCCTATAATAATAATATTATCGACCGCTCTTCTCTAAAATTTTATCTTTTAGAGAAGAGCGGTCGTAACGTTTAAATATAAGTGATAAAAGTTGTCTATAATAGACAACAAAATTAAGAAGGAAAAAAATCACTATTTTTAAATATTAATAATAAAGCAATTTCAGATATAGAATTTTAAAATCAAAATCTTTATAGAATGGTTAGTAAGCTATCACTAAGCATACGTAATAACTAATAACGTATGCTTAACGTATGAAAATGTATTTGGTTTTTCACTCAAATATGAAAATAGTCCACAAAACTTATATTATAAAGCTGAAGAGTTTGTTTGTTTGTTTGAAAGCGCTAAACTCAGGTCCGATTTGAAAATTTCTTTCAGTGTTATATAGCTGATTTATAAAGGAAGGCTATATTATGCTATATAATATTTAATTATTACGCTAAGACTAATAGGAGCGAAGAAGCAGAGGGCAATATGAAAAAAACGAGGAAAATTATTTGAAAGGGCTTATCTCATGAACTACTGGAGCAATTTTTATGTTATTTGGCACAGATATAGAGAGGACCACGTGAAGGGGCATAGGCAAATTTACGCAGGCGAAGCCGTGCGGAACGTCTAATTGCATAAAATAGATTAATAGTTCAATTATCTTTTATCACGTACATGATAAGTTCCCTTACGTCCCTATCATATTATATAGGTACACATTAATCCCGTATCTTTTAATATAGGGTTGTAATTAAATGATGTCGATAAACTAAGTGCGAGGTACAGGGTACTGCACTATTCGTGACAGCGGTCATTTTCCCTAAGATGAAACTTATGTACTCCTTAGCTTAATTAACAGCGTTGGTTTCGCGTGGGATGTATTCAGTGTAGTGATGTGCTTTTAGCATGCGATATTTATCGATACTGTAAATCTGCATACCTCCGTTGTATATTTATTTTGCTTTTTATCGATATGTTTATAATTTGTATACTGTGTTATTTGGTTTTTAGGGTTCCGTAGTCAACAAGGAACCCTTATAGTTTCGGTCTGTCCGTCCGTCTGTCCGTCTGTCTGTCTGTCCGCGGTTTTGCTCAGAGACTATAGGACCTACAAAGCTGTAATTTGGCATGAATATACATATTAATAATGTCTACAAAATGGTACATAAAATATTAAAAAATATTTTTTTTATGGTACCTCCCCTACACATCAAGCGGGGTTGAATTTTTTTTTTCGCGCCCACCCCATCGTGTGGGGTGTCGTTGGATAGGTTTTTTTCCGGTTTCCCACCCAAGCCGAACCACCCAACCCAGCCGACAGATCACAATTAACATTGAATTGACATGATCCGATCAAATGACGTAGATCTGTCAACTGCCTAGGAGGCTAGGAATCAATTTCCTCGATGGTAATTTCTCGGAACTTAAATTATCTCCATACAAAATTTCAGATGAACTGTTTCAGCGGTTTGGCTGCGAAGATGTAAAAGACAGACAGTACACAACTCCCCATTTAATATTTAATTTTAGTATGGTTGTAAATAATTGATTTGGCTTACCATTATTTCGTCGTATGTGATGTATAATACATAATATTATGTTGTATGACGTATGTAAAGATTGACCAAAGTTAGCTTAGTTGTTTTCATTATTTGGTCTCTATTTATGTTCAGACTAAAGCATAATAGGGTCATTAATAAATAAAACCCTAGCCTTGCGACCCCTCCGTTTTTTATACCGTAAGCTATTTTTACAAAAGCTAAGGAACCATTTTAATATTTAATGTGTCATGCGCACTTATAAGCGGACATAATAACAAAAAGTGAGTTGCAATCACAAATTTAATTAGGTTAGTTTTCAATACAATGAGACAAAAAATAGTGATGCACCGGCTCTCGATGTCGATGGTCAATTTGAGTGGCCCTTAAAATAACTAACTGTAATTATTGCGAGGAACGGGTATTTCGAGATTCGCGCGACTCAATGAAGATACCTAGGCACCAGCTACTTAATTACTTAAAACGAATATATATCTTCGTACAAAGGCAATTAATACGCCATCTTATGTTGAGCTTTATTTGAATATGGGCTTAGTTACAGAGACGTAGGATTTAAATTGCCGTGATATGTTTTTATCCTATACTTGTATTGCGTCTTTGACTACTTACAGGTAATTATCGCGCTAGTGCCTTTAAATTCTCACTAAAGACAGGTTCATGGGTTTGCATATTAGATTAAACTGTCGTTTGAATTTATTAGCCTTTACACAAATTGAGTATTTAAAGTTGAGTAGGGTTGTAAATTAGGTATCGATATAATATTATTCTGGATATAAAGTCACTCACAAATTTATTATTAAATAAATCATTTAAAACGTCAAGTAAAATAGGAACATATTTTGTTAACAACATTTTATTGAGTAGTTGTATGCTAATGTGTGGATTACAATAAGTTGAAATTACCACTTTAATATTTTCATAATATAATTTTTTGCAACGTAACTCCCATCTACAGAATATTACAATGCAAGTTAAGTAATTAATCCCAGTCTAATTTACTGAAATTACTCGTTATATTATAAATAATTAATGAAGCCACACGCAAATGTCTAATCTACTACATTTTACTAATTACATCGTTTCGCGAGAAGGTGATTAGCAAAATGCAATTCATGGTGTTTTTAATGAAAAAAATATGGTACTCGTTTTGTAACTGAAACGTTACCATCTATATTTAAAATAATAATTTATTTTCAATATTGATAGTCACGCTTAGACTCGAGAACAGATGAACCGATTTGGCTAATTTTAATCTGGAAATATTCGTGGAAGTCCAGGGAAGGTTAATATTTATAGGAAAACTATTTAATATTATGTTGATCAGAACAATAATTATTGTTAAGGAATATTTGAATATTTTACTATAATATGTACCTTACTTATATTGATTAATTAAGAGTGTACTTATATTGATTAATTAAGAGTGAATCTCCAGGAAAAAGCAAAATTTTTACTAATACTTATTTATGTAAATAATTTTATTGGTGACCACATTATATCGATATTGCCATATTATTCGTATATACATGTCAAAACAAGCCTATCGATATCCGCGTCCTTTTCGCACGCACTATTGTCACCGCGTTAGAAAGAGATAAGACTGTCAAACATGTCGGGCTGTTATCGCGACGCGACGGTAGCCGCTGCGACGTATCGTGTTTATCAATTTGTAAATAAGGCTCGACGGCTGGATTTTATTAAGTGGAAACTTGTAATGGATTAGGGTGATCAGACGTGTGAGCTATGATAACGTTTGATTGATCGCTCATCCTGGTGAGGGTTTTTTGGTCTCAGGATACCGACTACTGACATTGTAGATACGACACTATTTCCTCCATTTTTATCGTAAGCCCTAAAGAAATCTCAGGGACCGTACATTTTCCGTAATGGTAATTCGTATATTTTATGGAGAAAAAATATAAACGAAACCTTTTGCACAGTGACAAAAATTAATAATAATTAAATAATTTATATGAACTATGAAAAGTTTATTGTACCGTAACAATATTTCGTCACTTTCCGTAAGCTTCCTAAATAAAATAGCTTTTAATGTGGAAAATCTTAAAAATATTATAACACACATTTTAGTTTAAAAATAATTTCAACATTATCGCGTGGAGGTTGAAATTTATTACGGTCAAAAAACCCAAGGGTAAAATTCGAAAATTTTCTAACTTTTGAAAAGTTGTGGAATGAACTTTCTGCGGTTTAAACATCGGATTACCCTTTCAGAAACTTAAAATAGCAACGTTTCAAGTTTCAACGATGATTTAGCATTACTATATAAATTAGAAAAAATATGATTATATTGACATATCTATCTTATTTTTAGCTAAAACAAATCTGAATAAAAAATACAAAGATTGTTTTAATATTTTTGTGTTGGAGAAGCAGATAATAATAATATTATAAAGTCTTGATATTATTATACAGGACGTCCGTTAATAATTATAATTTAAAGGCAAAAAATATTGAGCTTAGACCTCACAGATACGCCATTTTTGATCTCAGGCAAGTAAATAAATACTGACGTGATTCTAATAAGAACACATCAGAGAGCGGAAACCTGCATAAGGTCACGGGCGTACCAAGAGCTCTGTGTAGCCAAATTTAAATATTTTGGATGAGACTTAATATGGAAGATTCCCGACTCCCAAATACATTTTCCTCTCGTTTAATATTAAAATCGTAGGGGATTACTTTGTGAGTTATATCAAGAAAGCCAAGGTAGAAGATTACAAAAAAATTGTGCTTCTTGTCCAATTTTCTGTATAATTTTCTTTGAATATTTAAATTAAAAAATAATGTTTTACCGACTTAATAACTATATCTTACATATTATACAAAAGTGACACCATACTACAGAGTACTATTATATTATATTCTGTGACCATACTGAGATCTTTTAAGCGATAATACAGCATGACTGGTGAGTCAATACCGATATTTAAGGAGAGTATTCAGTACTCGATTCTCATTATAAATATGTAATAAAATTAGGTTCTTAATTTTTTTTTTTGAATTTCCCAAAAATTAATGAATCATGGATACTAAGTAAATTACGCGGCTAGGCATGTAGGCATACTATGCGGCCGGTGCAGAGGCGTGCGCTACCAAAGAAACACCACACAACTACCCCTCCCGCTCGCGGTGTCCATGCGTTGGGTAAATAATTATTTCACTGAGTAAATGTAGCTTACTACATTTACTCAGTGATCAATTGATATTATTTTTTTATATTATTTTTTTCCAACTAATATAATAGCCAAATATCACGTCCTCAAGTATTGAACATGTCTCACCAGTCACGCAGTATAATTGTTTCGTTTCGAGAAAATATACAAAAATACATAAATGAGGAGGTACATAGCAATCTTAACTCAGAATTACTATGCTGCAGCTAAGCTGTAGTGTTTATGTTTGTGTTGTGCAATATTTGAATACCCTTGAAAAGTGTCATTAAAAATATAAGTCTCGAACAAAAAGCAATAAGGAATTTAATAAAAACACGTGAGTACTCTCAAAAAATTTTGAACACTCTACTTTTGTACGTTTTGACTACATTTGTATAAGAACTAACAATAAAACAGAACTTGTATAAGCGGCAATAGGATTACCGGGACTTTTCCAATAAGCCCTAAAAGTTCTGCGCTTAAGAGTTCTAAAACTTCTAATTCTAGTTTTAAAAGAGCATAAAAATTCCTCTCGTGTATTGGGCCATCCGACAAAACACGTTTGTGAACTCGAGTCTCTGGGTGGCGCGGCCTAATATCCCTCAGAAACACCGCTAGCTTAGACCGCAGCATTATCTAGACGTAAAATAAATTTCTCAATCGCGTTTGCATGCCTCGTACCACCCTTGTACTTTAGTGTTACTTACTATATCAAATACTGGATCATGTAACTTCAATTAACGTTGGATAGATTTATGTGTTAGATTTGCTTCGGTTTTACCGTTGTTTTGCAATTCGTTTTGGGTGTGATGAAATTATCTAGTAATAATGGAATAATTGTGTTTTATACGTCTACTGATTTTATTGCTTTGATATTGACTTAAGTAATTATTGTCCATTATTCATCTGTGTCTACTTCAGACAAAACAATCAATCAATATACAGCGTAAAACAAAATATTACTAAACTTAATATTTTTATTTCTATTTTTAGATATTTCTAAACTGTGATCGTCTACCGATAGATAAGAAGTATTGTAATTATGTCGAATACCTTGTGTTCAATGTTACTAATGTTTGTTCTGTGATTCGACTTAAAAAAGGTAAAGTTCTGTCCCAAGATTTTAAAGTTTAATCTACACTTTTGTAAGTACAAAGTATTCTTTTAATGCAAAGTTAGATGAAAACAATCGCGTCTATCATTACAAAGCGTCTGACCTCCCAAACCGGTTCTTGACGAGCGGCGCGGCGATTAAGTAATCTCCCCGCTGTTACACCGATTCAACTTAATTTCTTCATTTTGTTGCGCCTCAGCATTCTTGTTGCTCTAACTCGAAGCTGAATTCCATCGGAAACTCGAAAGGCCAATTTTTCTAATGGGTTTTTCGAAATTTTACGTCGCAATCAAAATGCTTCCCTCGTAATTGTGTCTCTATTCTGAAATATAAACGTGTTGCGACGGGATACTTGTGTGTTCCGATCTCGGGAGAATTCTCGAACGAGCCTGGAAGCCGCGATTTCTGTCTAAGGAAACGGAATTATGTGTGCTATGTCTGTTTTGCCTTGTGTCTCAATTAGCGCATTTCGAAGAAATGTGCTCAGATTGTGGCCCAGTAGACTGTTGATATTATTTACTTTGGAGATTTTGGAGTCTTCCCCCATTTTTTGAAGTTATAAAAAGAGCTTTACTAACATCCAATTTAGCAATTGATAATTCCGTAATATCTATAAAATGTTATATAAATAGCTCAACGAAATGAACGAAATACTAAAGACGATCTTCATTTATGAAATTCCATTATCAAAAAACCGTGTTCGGAAAGAAAATAAAGTTATGAGATCTATTTTGTCATTGTTCGATATTACTTATATTGAGGAATAGCGTAGGAAATGAGGAACGCTTAAAATAGATTTCTAGTAGGTATCTATAACATTATATTTTAAATTTAGTCTCTTCATCATTAATGATAGAATCGTTATAAATCTATACGCAGTAATTAGTTTTCTTAGTATTCAATGAAGTGTATGATGGTAACTAGGATATTATTTTCGTTGGTGATTAACATCATGTCCTATTTCATCATAAAACTATAAAAAAGTGAAAATATATATTTACTTACTATGATGCAACTTGCAGAATTATACAAAATATTTAATATAATATTTATTACAGCTAGTTTTTATTAATGTAATTTGAAACCCGTCAAATAACGAAACAATTAAAGCCAAAACATCTGTTTGTTTTGGAATTTGTAATACATTTTGTCTGTATAATAAATAAATTTGAACGCCTCCGTGGTCTAGTGGTATAGAGCGCGGCTCTTGACTCGGGGGTCATGGGTTCGATTCCCGCGTTGGAAACATGTTATTTCCAAGTTTGGTTAGGACAGTACAGGCTGATCACCTGATTGTCTGACAAGTAAGATGATCCATGCGTCGGACGGGCATGTAAAAAGTCGTTCCTGCGCCTGATCTCTCGCCGGTCGTGTCGGTCTGCCGTCCCACTGGGTTATGAGAGTAAAGGAATAGAGAGTGCTCTTGTGTAATGCGCACACACCTGGGCAGTATAAAATTACTCCTGCGTAACTGGTCTGGTTTCAAAGAAACCGGCCATCGTCACCGAAACCGCTGTGGGAGCTATATAATGAATTGCTCTGATATTATTTTCCTCATTAGGCTTTTTGACGGGCTCCGAACTGTCAACGTTGATGGACACGCACGCTGCAGATCGCCTGAAAATTGCGTGGCCTGCCACATAGTTCGTTATCCCTGGTATTACGTCGACAGGATGATTTGGGTCATATTATTATCTGGCCTGTTTCACCACTTCCTGATAAGTGCCGAATAGGCTATCCACCAATTAATTTGATAGATCTAGTATATAGAATATGTCAAAAAAGTTGTGAATAGCCTATTCGGCACTTTATCAGGAAGTGGTGAAACAGGCCCTTAGTCTATTAAAGGTACCTCTTATTTAAGCATATTCTCCGCATGCTTGGCTAAATCATCACTTACTACTTTTAACGGCTATGTTCTCATTTGTTTGCCTCTTTTAGCTCCTGTGTTTAATTTTACTGTAATTTTGTATTATAACAGATGTAATTGTGAAATCTGTTTTGCGTTTTTGAATAGCTTTATTGAATTTTAACGTTTCGATTTAAACGATAGCTCCATTAATCTTGTAAGGAGCTATGACCTTGCCTTATAAGGGGGCAAACCCCCCTGGCAGCCTAGAAATCCGATATGGAATCGTGATCGAGATGTCGTTTTGATGTTTTTATCTCAGTTCGTGAACCGTTTTTGAGGTAACTATGTTTGCTTTTAAAATTCTGTTTCCTCTTTTATGTTTCGTAAGTTTGGCTGACTATGAAAAATTCTGAAACGGCAGTGCCGACTTTATATTATTATTTTGTGTTTTATTGTCTCAAGTATCTTTGGTGATAGTCTCTAGTCTAGAAGCTAGAAACTAGCCAACAACTTTTACGAATGAGTAGGTCGCGCGGGAACCTTACATTTTACCGGGATAAAATTTATCCTATTTCCCGAGATCAAGTACCCCCATATTAAATTTGAGCAAAATTGGTTCAGTAGTTTAAGCGTGAAGAGGTAACAGAAAGACAGGCACACTTTTACATTTTATTTAATAATATTTGTACGGATCGACTGTTGATAGTGGCTAGAAGCCTATTAATTATTAATGTGAAACGTTATCTGATTCTCGCGCTCATTGTAATACCGACAGTTCTGGATCACTAAAAGCGAAATAAATTTTAATGTAACAATAAAATACACTTTGCTTTTTATTCGAGCAGAATCTCTCTGTAAGTAATTCAGCTTTACTGTTCCACCTTTAATTTACTGTGGGCTTTTAATTATTTATTAATTTAATGAAAGATCAAAAGAACCCATTTTATGTTCCAAAGAGTATTTTACTATGGTCGTTATCACAGATTACGTGAGTCATGAGTGTCATAAAACTTATAATAGATCTCATATATCACATTCAACTAGTACCTACTATAAAACTGGCGTGCCCATGCAAACATTTTTTAAATTATATCTCAAAAGTGAAACAGTTCTTTAACGTATTTTATGGTTATTTTATTACATGTTAAATCTGTTTGATTTATTTTGATTAGAACGTCATATAAGACGCTAAGCGGTATGAGATTTATAATATTTTAAATTATTATTTTTACACAGTCGTTAAAGTTATGTAAGAGAATTTAGCTCTACCTGGCCACCTACTGAAATTGTGTGCGTTTTATATTAATCATATATTATGTATTATACGATAATAATAAAATAAGTTGGAAAGGTAGGTTTTAGATAGAAACTTTAGTAAATAATGTTTAGTGTAAGCGTGGTGTAAGCTTACGAAATCAAACGTGGTACATACAGCTTGTTTCAAAGCGCTGTTCAAATGAAAATAATAGAGCATTTGTTACATTTAAGAATTACTTACAATATCACAGCTAAAATAAGATAATTTCAGCTATGAGTGATATTCATAAAAGAGAAGTAAGAAGTATATAGAACTTTATTTATTACAAAATGTACATAGTAAACAATATATTCAAGACTCCTGAAAACAAATGATGAAATTTATTGTTTGAACCTTAATCACTGATTTTATTTACAGTCCCTGTAGTTAAAAAAATTATAACCACATCTAGGTCAAGAATCCAGATAGAAATTGCCATTACTCCCTTCGAGTAATAGAAATTTCTAAATAAATTCCATAAGATTGTCCTTAGGTCCCCTTAGAGGGTGGGGGACGACTATTCTGCTTTGTTTTCTATCGACACCGTAATAAATAAGGTGGCAGCTCGTAAACTCCACTTTAGTGACGTTTCTACGGCCATGTTTATTGGGCACGGAATTATCGTCTTTGATTGATTCCACTTTTAAATTACTTTCGATCTAACTCGAACACTTTATTTTATGGTTTGTACTTGAGGCTACAATATTAGCTTTAACCTCTTTCATCTACCATGATTCACATAAGATATAATACTGTAGTCCTTACCATAGTAATTAATAATGTTTAGACAAATTATAATATTATTTCAGATCCACCTTACTCTTTTTATGTATATTCTTAAATTTAAAAACTTTAATTTCATAGTGTTATCTTTAGTGCTAAATTAACAGTTTTTTTGTTGATATTTTATTTCTACGATAGCTGAGAGTCATAAAATCTTCTTAAAGGTGCCGCGGATATCATGAAGTAGTTACATATCCAAATTTTAGATCGCTATCCATAAAATTATTGAAGTTAGTCTGAATTTAAGGCTAATAATTTCCATTTTTAACTTCTACAAAATAATAAGGTAGTTTTGTTTAAGTACAAGAAATATCATCCATGTCCAAAATATAATCATTCACAAATCTTCTAAAATGAAAAATACTTTTCATATTATAATATTATTATTATTATAAAGGCGAAAGTTTGGATGTATGTATGGATGTATGGATGTTTGTTACTCTTTCACGCAAAAATTACTGAACGGATTTTAATGAAACTTTACAATAATACTAGCTTATACATCAGAATAACACATAGGCTACAATTTTAACTGACTTTCAAAATGTAAAAGTCGGAAAAGTAGTTTTCGTGTTATATTATACAAAAGTTTGATAAAAATTCTGACCCCTCTTTTGTCCCCTTAGAGGGGTGGGGGGAATTTTTTTTATACACCAGATGTTAAGTTGGAAGAAGACAAATATATCTGCGAAAACCGCATTCAAATCGGATCAGTAGTTTTCGTGTGATGCTGGAACAAACATACAGACAGACAGACAGACAAAAAACTAACCACAGTTTTGGCTTCTATAGCGATGTAGTAACACCCCCTGCTTATTATTTTTTGAATATCTTTAATGTACAGAATTTTCATTTCTACAGTTTTATTACATGTATTAGATGAAAGGTGTATTTAAACAAGTTTCAAAATTTCCTCTCGCTTGGTTAATTAAGACATGGATTATCAAACGTTTAGGCAGTAAATAAATTTGTTATCTATAACTAAAGAGTACAGGCGTCTCCATAACACGCTCTTATCTAAAAATAGTAAGTCGTAATGTGGAGTTTCTTTGATCCTACACCTACATGCATTTAAAACGTAATAATCCTCCCATGATACTAATGCACTGTCAATTTTAATGTTTTTTTTAGATAAGCAACAAGAAAGTCTAAATAACAACATGATTCTTGGTACACTTGTAATGGAGTTGTGACATTGATGATGATGACATTCTTTATTTTACAGGTGCATGACCATCCTGCGTAAATTGGTAAGTCAGTAAGTTAAAGCTTTCTCACATATGATAAAAAAATATGCCGCTTCGTCGGTTTGTTTATTCACGATAATGTAAAAAAAAAACTGCTAATAGAATTCTCGTGCAGTTTTCAGCTATTGCCGAATCGGCTCCTGAGGAAAGTTTTAAAGTAGTAAATTAAGAAGATAAATTAATACTTTCAAGTCGGCAATGCGGCGAGCAATAGCTTAATATAACAACGTAAAAACGATTAATAGGTACCTACTTTTATAATTTATATTTGTAAAGTAAGTAAAACATCATTATTACCATACCATAACAATAACAAAACCTGGAACCTGCAACAGATTGGAATGGGTACAAAATACCATTTGGGTCCATTTAGGTCCGTCTTAGATACAAGGATACATTACGATACAAAAGCATTATAATTAATAAGGCAGTAAGTAAATATTGTATTCAAAATGTGGTAGAAACAAAACAACTTTTCCATTTCTGTCTTTATGCTTTTAAATGACGCAAAAGGACTAAAGGAAATAAATTGTAAAATAATTGAACAGTGAAATTAAAACACCATAACTCCACGTCAAAAATAAATCAAAAGAAGTTTTAATTAATTAACTCATTAAAAATTACGCCGCGTAATCCGAGCGACGCGAAAACATCCAGAAAGTGCTTAAAAGTTGGTCCCCGACATATTTTTAATTTATTCGTGTTTAGGTGTTGTACGTTTGCGAGTTACTCAGTCCAAACTTGCGGATATATAAGTCACGTCAAAAGTTTTTGCGCGAGTAACAGGAACAGGGCAGACTGATTAAATGGTTTAATCTTTATTTACAGGGGCATTTGTGAATACAATTTCGTTTTAGGATTTATTATCCAACTTGGGAGTACGAAATTAAGTTTGTTCTTGTTAAACGCGAGTATTTATGGTACTAGTTTACAAACTTAAAGTGTTTGTATCATTACAAGTTTGTATTGAATGTTCTTTTTCTTGCTGCAAATTCGTACACTTAAATGCCTATTTGAGTCTAACCTAATTTTTAGGAACTTTTTATTTCCAGAGCTTAAGACTAATTTATTCGTAAATGGAGAGCAGATGTAGCGTTTTTAACTTTCCTTCATTTGTTTTATATTTTGTAAATTTTGTTTTAATTACTTGTACTTTTAGTTTTTGTTTTACTTTTAGCACATTTACATTATAAAGTTTTACTTTTAACACAAAAATTCTACGTTTTGCAAGCAATCTTTAATAAGTTTATTTTCTCGAATTTTAGAACCTGATGTGCATATTTAAATACCTCATTTGCATATTTTTAGCACTCAGATGAGGCTGTTAAATAATTTAACCGTAATTATTCTTCCCAACATATTTCAGACAAGAACGTAAAGGTTATCAGGTATCACACTATTGGGACACTGGGTACATTCTAATTAGTCAAATAGACCAAAGATATGGCTCGTACAATCAGTTTTCAGTTCTGTTCCATTTCATTAGAGTCTATTCCGTACTGTACTAAAATGTCCATTCGTTTGATTAAGAAGTGACTGTAGCTTTCCAAATATTGACCACTTCGATATCTACGGGAGCGTGTCTGTCGAATGCGCTGATAACGTCGGAAATGTGTCGCCACCCTTAATTGTCGTTTGTTTGTCCGATAACACCACCTAAGGTGCGGTCATTATTAAGTTACGGCTTGTCCGAGGATCTTTTAGCTTTTGAGTTTTCGGTCTTTGCTTTTTTTAAGCGTTATCATGGTCGGCAAAACAAAGGGGTGCAGGTGGCGTGATGATATGGATGGTAATTTCAGTAATGAGTGGTTTGCCAAGCATAAGAAAGATCGGTGAAAAATTATATTATCAATAAAAATATACACTCCAAAGTTTTTATTAAGTACTAAATAAATACTACTTGTAATCAAAACAAATATGATGCCAAAACGAAACAAAAAATAATATTTAAAATCAACACAACACATTTCCAGGTAATTTAGCACAAAAAAAAACTCAAAAACCTGTCCGCGCAATCATTTCACCATAAATCAGACATACGAGGCGCACATGTGTTGAAAGTTCAGGAGTTATTAATTACAACACAGACGGATACTCGGGGATTGTTCTCAGCGTACATTATAATTGGAAACAAGTGTGGACGTCTGATGTTTTATAATTTGTGTTGACAACGGAAATCTACGATAGACAGTAGCGATAATTGGGAGCGAAATTATGAGAAATTTATTATAGTACGGTGATATTAATAATTATGAACTTTGATGAGAAATAAAGTAGTTCACTGAGCAACTATTCTACTTTAGTAAAGTAATGATCTGAAAGTGGAACATACAGCGAAAAAATCTTATGAAGATGAACCTGAAACCACTGAAATACAAGGGATTTTGCAGATCTCCATCAATTCTTGTATCTAGCATACATCATAGCATATTCATATAATATGGAACACCCTAACAAACTTTCGTATTTACAACATCTTAAGTTTCTCAAAGCTACTTGCCAGCTTGGTCCAAATTTCGGCAATTCGGCAGCCATGAAGGGGTGATAATGGTTAGTGTATAATTAAAAGCTGATGATTACACATGGCAGTTACACACGGTACTTAAACAAATTACTATGTAGCACACCGTCTTGGGTACACTAAGAAAGTTACTGAATTTACTTTGTAAAGTAATATCACAAAGTGCCCTCATGCTGCAACTTAGATAAAACAATAAATGCTAAAATAGCAGCGTTAAATTATGATTCAGATAGTAAGAGTTTAAAATTTTTAGTTATATCAAAAATTGAGTAGTTTAGTTTTGCAACCATTACATGACTAGATGACGCCCGCAACTCAGTTATCGGGAACCGTAGATTTTTTGATATGAAGTATCCTATGTCCTTTTACAGAACTCAAAGTATCTCAACACCAAATTTCAGCAAAATCATTTCAGCGGTTTGGACGAGAAGAGGTAACAGACAGACACACGCATTTATAATATTACTAGATGTCCCGGCAAACGTTGTTTTGCCATTTAAAGTATTTCTACTTCATCAGTTGATACAACATCTTACCCCCTCTTTTGTCCCTTAGAGGGGTGGGGGAATAAATTTTATACACCAGATGTTGAGTCGGAAGAAGACAATTAATATATCTGCGAAAACCGTATGCAAATCGGATCAGTAGTTTTCGTGTTAAAGAAAAAAGTTTGATACAAAATCTGACCCCCTTTTTTACCCCCTTAGAGGGATGGGGGGAATTTTTTTTATACACCAGATGTTAAGTTGGAAGAAGGCCAATATATCTACGAAAACCGCATTCAAATCGGTTCAGTAGTTTTCGTGTGATAGTGGAACAAACATACTGACAGACAGACAGACAAAAACTGACCACATTTTGGGCTTCTATAGCGATATAGTGACACTCCCCGCTTATTATTTTTTGAATATCTTTAATGTACAGAATTTTCATTTCTACAGTTTTATTATATTATGTATAGACTAGTTGTCCCGGCAAATGTTGTTTTGCCATATAAAGTATTTCTACTTCATCAGTTGATACAAAATCTTACCCCTTCTTTGTCCCCTAAGAGGGGTGGGGTGGGGGGGGGGAATTTTATACACCAGATGTTAAGTTTAAAAACACAGCAAATAATATGAAGTAAGTCCAAAGAAAAATGTTTGATACAAAATCTGACCCCCTCTTTGGTCCCCTAGAGGGGTGGGGGGAGGGAATTATATACACCAGATGTTAAGTTGGAAGCCAAAAAATATATTTGCGAAAACCGTATGCAAATCGGATCAGTAGTTTTCGAGTTATATACAAAAGTTTGAAACAAATTCTGACCCCTCTTTTGTCCTCTTAGGGGGGTGGGGGGGAAATTTTTTATACACCAAATGTTAAGTTGGAAGAAGACAAATATATCTGCGCAAACCGCATTCAAATCGGATCAGTAGTTTTCGTGTGATGCTGGAACAAACATACAGACATACAGACAGACAGACAGACAGACAGACAGACAGACAGACAGACAGACAAAAAACTAACCACAGTTTTAGCTTCTATAGCGATGTGGTAACACCCCCTGATTATTATTTTTTGAATATCTTTAATGTACAGAATTTTCATTTCTACAGTTTTATTATACGTATAGATTAGTATGAAATGATGAATTTGCCCTATTAACCGTAACAATATTATAGTGCCTAAGCTATAAATAGTTTTCCCAGACCCATATCTTGAAAGTGATATCACATTTGGAGGTCCAAAATATGAGATGCTATCAGTGTTCTCGAAATTATATTCGATTACGAGAACAATAGAGAGCAGTCCTAATTACATCTCTATATTGGGCGTGGATTGTTTTCTTAACAGCAGGACGCCTTGTAATTTGCACGCTGGCTAGGGTGCTCATGTCTTTGGTTCATCGCAGAATTTTTCTAAAAAGGTTAAGTTTAAAATATATGAAAATATATAAAATTTTTGAATAACATCGAATTCTTTGATTGTTTAGACCACACGTCTGTTGTTTAAAATGATTAATTAGACCTTTATAGGTATAAGTTTTTTATAGTTGAATATAAATAAGGGGTGAAAACTACTTATTAAGGGCCCGGGTTACCCTCGAAATTTTCATACATTCTTAATACCAAAATCATTTTCTCATACGAAAATATTTAACATGTTTGAGTTATTTTTCAGCTTAAGATAGTAATTACCTAGGGTCCTGAACAATTTTTTTTACAAAATATTTAAATACTAAAAAAAAATTTTTGTGTTTAAATATTTTTTAGTAAATTTACTACTAAATATTTAAACACCAAAAAATAGACAAAAACACTAAAAAATATATAAATAAATAGTAAATTTACTACAAAATATTTAAACTTTAAAAAATATTTTTTATTATTTAAATATTTTGTAGTAAATTTACTATTTATTTAGATATTTTTTAGTGTTTTTGTCTATTTTTTGGTGTTTAAATATTTAGTAGTAAATTTACTAAAAAATATTTAAACGCAAAAATTTTTTTTTTAGTATTTAAATATTTTGTAAAAAAAGTTTGTTCAGGACCCTAGGTAATTACTATCTTAAGCTGAAAAATAACTCAAACATGTTAAATATTTTCGTATGAGAAAATTATTTTGGTATTAAGAATGTATGAAAATTTCGAGGGTAACCCGGGCCCTTAAAGAAGTAATAAAAATACATAAGTAGTAGTATAAAACATCTAAAAATTAAAATACAGAAAAAAACATTTTGCCATTGTGCTAAGTAGATTCTTGGTGCAAGACTAGATGACAACTTAACCTAAATATGGGTCATTCCTACTAAAAGTTGCGAGAGGGACTGACATAGAAAGATTTCTAGGTACGGGATAAATTATACTGCCGGTTCTCATTTTACACATATGAGTTACAACTAGATGAATTTCACAAACTACGAAAATTATAAAAATGGTTCCAAATGTAAAATATCAAAGTAAATAAAATATTTAAATAACCACATTATTACCCAAAAATAAACATCAAAGCGTATACGAAAGAAATACGCAAAAGGATACTTATAAAAATTATTCATACATTATGAAAATGTAATTACGACCTGGTGCAAGAAATTCACGGGCTTCTTATTTCGACGAGCGCCGTTTTCATAGCGCTTATGACGGACGTGTCAGAAATACAGCCGGAGCGGACGATATTTTGCTTTATGCGTGATCTGAGGCCACGGAGTAAGCGTTTGATCAGTTTGGTCATCATTTCAAAGCTACAGAACACCCGCACATGCTCAGGTGAACAAGTTTCTTTCTCGTAACTATTTGTTTTTTGGCAGTCAACTTTGCTCATAAGCTACGATTTTTTTGTCCAAAGATTGAAGAATAAGACAAAGGAGAATAAACTCACGTTAATATTTTGAAAATTAATTTAACTTTGATTCCAAAAAAGGTTTTGCATATTTTACGTTAACATGAGGACGAAGGAGGTATGTGAATGTTGAGGAGAATAAACTCACGTTAATATTTTGAAAATAAATTTAACAAAGATTCCAAAAAAGGTATTGCAAATTTTACGTTAATATGAGGACGAAGGAGGTATGTGAATGTTGAGGTGATAATACATCATTCCTCCCTAACATTTTCACTCTACAGCAGCTGTTATAGCGGTACAACTCTATGCAGTACACGCATTTTTAGTGGCTTCGGAACAAAGCTCGTAAGATTTCTCATCAGCGCATCCATCTTGCAGCATTCTCAAGTATTGAGCCTGTACTGAGAACTGGTTTTAAGCAAAAACAAGGATCTGTTCCTTGCATTCATAACAGTTTTTGTCACCTGGCCACCAGTTTGATAACCCCTTCCTATCATATCAACGTGCCTCCAATACCTGAAATAAAGTGGACAGACGACGCCAATTCTTTTTCTATTGAATGAGCCATGGAATCTCATTCATATCATTACACATTTCCGCGTATTACTGTCAAGTTTTTCCTGACCTAGCGGCTGTTAGGACTTACATCGGATGTTATCACTTATCAGAGTACTTGAATTCAATCGAACTGGAATTATTTTTCTAGTATACAATCCAGTGCTTGAGGTAAAATATAATACAATAAAATCGATTGCCATAATATTCCAAAACATTTAAATGAAATAAAACAATTTCAGATCTCTCATCAGAATAGATATATAAATATTTAGTGTCAATAAATTAGAACGGACCCGGCTGGATAAGGATTACCTTAATGATTATACGGTAACCAGAATCGGTAATACATCGTCATTATCATTAATGTCAGGACGTATCTCGCGCGGTGATTTAAAGTTTGTCCCGTGATGTATATGTGGGCTGACATTTTTTATTTGACCACAAACCCGTTTTATTATTATTCTCAGATCATCTACCTCCAAAAGGACGATGCAAAAGAACAAAAAAATAATTTTGTCAATTCATTTTAGGTATACATACCGAACGTCTTGACTTTAATATTTATAATTTATTTTGGTCACCGAGTTAAATCAGGTTCAATACAAAGCGTAAATTTCTTGTAAAGTGTAACTATTTTACGTGAAATCAACGTTCTATGTACCAGCTTGTAATGCATTTAAAAGGATATAATAACTTTAACCAGCAGACCACACATTGTAGTTATTATCCCTATTTATTGATCTCATTTTAATATCAGGCTTGCATCACTTAAAACATAATTTATTTTATGCAAAACGTTGCCGACTGCTCCACGTTAATACCCGCCAAAACTAGTTTCCAACTTAGATGCATATGAAGTGTAGATGTAAGATTAATCGAAATCAGATCTACGTAGTTTAAGTTCGTAATTTTAGTTTGACTTGGAGATCTGGAGTGCAAATTAACTTAATTTCATGTTGTACGAGGTTCTAGTGTAAGTGCTTCGTGCAACTTCACGAAAACGATTTTGTATATTCCTGTAATATATTTACTTTGTACTTTAATGGTAGATACTAGAATAACTAGAATAAAAGGGGCGTTTTTAATTTACCTTGCACCTCTAGATTTCTTATTAAAAAAGTATGGTATTTAATATTTGTCAGCTGTTTCTGTTATACTTATCACTTGCAATAGCGACAGTAAGAAATTTAACTACGTACGTTATAATGGGATGTGGTAAAACATTTTTATTTGGGTTCCTATTAGTTTATATGACATCATTATAATATAAACTCAAGAAGTAAATAAAACCTTTATCACAGCTTGATACTTTCATTTATTATTCGTGTAGATAAAATATTTTGAGGTGACCGATTTAACTGGTACGCCCAGAATTAAGAAAAATAAAGATAAATCATACCCACGCCTTAGTAATATTCATATCGTAGAACTATAACATACTTCAAAAAGTCATTAAAATTCCAATTCAATATTAAAATTGTTCAATTATACGAATACTAGTCTATTATTTCGAAATAAATGTAAGTGTAAAATTACATTTGATTTCGTACGAGCCATAAAATCGTCTGTAAAATCAGTCTCGTATTGAACATCGATGGCGGCTTAAATTAAGTCGTGGACAGCCGTGAAGTTACCAATAAAGTCTTAATCATGCCTCAACAATATATTCGTTTAATGCGGTGTTAATCCTTTGACCTTTAGTCTCAAACGTCGAAACTTTAATTATCAATCTCAACAACGTAATCATCTGAGTCGTGAGCGTACATTCACGTATCGATCCAATTTAATATTTAACCTGTTCTCCATATTGAGTCATGCTTACGTCGCTATTATGCTCCAGATCTTCGTTACTAAGTATCTTGTTAACTTGGCCAAGAGTTGGTTGGATTATTACGTTAACCCGTACCATACTACTTTACTAGCCGGAGCCTCCTGCTGGGCTCGATGTGAGGCGTTCATACAAACGACTTTATAGTCACTTGCGACGATTTCGAACCCAAAATTCTGAACCGTAACTCCATCGCTTAGAGGTCATGTTAAAGTTTTATTTTATGTTGTTAATTGTGTGCCATACCCTGTTTCATTACAACCCTTACATCATTTATCATATTTTACATTGCTATAATTTATTCATGGACGTTTTGTTTTATTTCCGTCGGGATTGCTTTACACGGTCTTCTCAGATTTCTTAATACGTGATACGATCCGTATAAAGTCGTCGCGGAGAGTTATTGTACATTTATTATCGATAACAATATTTTACACGTCGCCAAGTGTGCCTGTAAAATGATACGAAAACTTTATTTATGTTGCAGCCATTATTGGATTATGGCTCTTGTCTTTATAAGAACTATATTTATATCCTCATTGAAAACACATTTTATAAAATTGCTTACTTATTTTATAAACGGAATGTTTGTAAAAGTAATAAGGAAAACAATTTCTTGACATCGTTATTATTCATTTGCTTTGTTTATGGCTCCCCATAAAATATTCTCCAATAATATTACTAATTCATCAATAGTGTTGCTGCAATCATATTTTGACGATAATATGAATATGTCAGCAACATTGATGTGTAATGTGAAGTAGTGGTCCCGATATCGGCCCTTGTGGCACCTCTATCAACATATTACGTGATTAATCGTTATTAGTGCAGTCAGGCTATAAACATTGACTGAACGTTAATGTCTCGTTGCATTAGCTCCAATCACCGAGGCTGAATATGTAATGCCAAGAGTGTAACATTAACGAAACAAGATAAAGGAATTGTTACTTGAGATTCTGGTGTAGAGTACGATGATTGATTTTATCAAACGCCTTATCTAAGTCCGTGTTTTATTTTGTAACACTTTCTTTCAATTTATCACTCAATTTATTGAGACCTTTTTTAAAGTTCTAAAAAAAATTGTTTATTAAATACAACTGTCATTTTGTATAAAGGTGTTCCGTGTTAACCATATTAATAATTATAAACATCAAGTTTGTAGTTTTAATCATTTTTATTTATTTTTGTGAATTAGATAATTCCGAAAACGAGCAGCTACCTAGCTACCTAGTAATAATTTATAATCTAGCATACAGGAAAATAAACACACTCATAACGGAATTTTTAAAACTGACCCGGATTAACGAAACTCATGCACAATCACGTACTCCTAAATAACATACCTACCTTATATAAAATGTCGTTTGGAATTTGTTTGCTTTTTTTGATTAATGCTCGAATGTTTTAACCATGCAAAGGCTTTTAATTTGGAAATTCAGTATTGTTTTAGTTAAAAAAAAATCAATATCAACTTATTTATAGTTATTGGGACACTACTTGACACCTTACCTTAATTAAGGATAACTGCGACGTTGAGAGGAAACGGAGAGCGCTGTCGGTGAGGGCAAACATGCTCGCTCGTCGGTTTGCGCGCAGCTCACTGAATGTCAACGTGTTCTTGGGCTTATTGTTATACCTCCTTTTATACGGGTAGCCTGTGGGCCAATTACACTCAGAAATCGTATAGCGCTCTTCGTGTCCAATTCAACAACGTATTCAGGGTGTTGTTGGGGCTGCCTTGGCGCTGCAGCGCGTCAAGGATGTTCGCTGAGGCACGTGTAGACTGCTTTTATGCAACCATGCAAAAAAGATGCGCGTCCTTGGTGCGACGGGTGAGGGGCAGTACCAACAGCATACTGAGGATGTTTGCAGAACGGCTGGACTGTCCTTACTCCTTATGTCAATCGATGTGGATCACATGGATTAGCAAAATAGTTGATAACTTCGTAATATTATACTAGCTGTTAGCGACTATTTTGTTAAATCTAAATTTAAATCATTATTTAAAAAATTTAAAAATACTAACATTAGCTTTTAAGAATATTAAGTGTTACTATCAATTGGGTCAAATGTGGCATGAAAATAAAATTTATTATTATTATAGTTACCATTTAAAACAGAAAAATAATTATTTATATTAATGTTTCAATAAAAAAATCCACCGGACAAAAATATTTGAAGTAATAAGAAACGAATATAATATTATTTTGGACAAAGTCTATAATACAAAAGCAAAATTTCAGACATTTTCTATATTTACTATTATCAATACACACAAATCTAGAAATCCTACATTTATATTGGTTACGAAACGAGCATTTGCTCGTGAGAATTTTCTTAATTTTATTTTAAAAACACAATTAAAAATATAAAAAATACGTTTCTATTATTTCGTTCAACAGAATTGGGTTATAGAGGAAATATCAATGACACGGAAAAGCTACATAGTATCTATAATTTAATGACAAAAGAAACTGTATTCCATGGTCTGAATAATATGGAAATGAGCCTCGGTGCTCCAAATCCTAGCATCGTAAGACTTGATGGAGTCAGCTTATATAATGTTCCTATTTCTATGTTTTGCAAAATATGAACCGTAAAATTTTATGATAGGAAAAAGGTAGAGGAAATAAATTGAGGGAAGGATATTTTAGTTCTAGTAAGAAAGCCAGTAAAAAAGGAATGTGTTTCAAGTTGTGACGATTTTTATTCACGAAATTGTTTATGGTGGAATTAATTAAACTTTTTGAAAAAAAATTGAGCAAATGTTTTATTTCGTCGTAAAATTTAAATCTTTACCCCTTTTAAATAATATCAATACATAATGTGGCTGCGAGGTGCAGAAAATATTTTTTTGCATTTAGAATAATTATTTATTAATCTTATTATGTTGCTCATTGTGATTCCCGGGCCGAGTTGACCCGGACACGCAGAGTACGGTCACCGAAGTTAAGTCACATTTCAAAAACACAGGAATACTTTTAAATTTGTTCTGCCGTTTTTTATTGTCCATTTGACAAGGGTACGTTGACATAGTTTTTGTGAATACAGGAGTAGAATTTAATCAAAATGTCCAATACATATTTAAACTTTACTGAAATTATTGAGCCCCCGAAAGCAAATTTTACTATTGGACTGTTTTTTGTTCATGATGTACTGTTATAACATTTTACAGTTGTCATATTTTATGTATTATGCGAGGCTTATTGGAATTTTATTTCATTCAACATGAGCTAATACGTCAGGATGCTATAAAACTCAAAGTAAAAATTTTTGCCGTTTCAGTTATCGATTATAATTTATTATTGAATATCGTTATTATATCGTTATCGTTATTAGTTGCTAGTTACATTTTACAACTTAGGAGCAATTCCTAATTTTTTTCTTATAATTTGAACAAATCTTATAACTTACCTACTTCATCATCTGAATTAAATATTATATATTTTTTGTCTCTATTCATGTCTTCGAATATTTCTAAATTAATGAGAAAAGGCGCAGTAACTTATCACATCAACCAAACATGTTGATCAATTTATACCTTAGAGCCAACGGAAAATTAAGTAGCTGGTAAGCTTCCCAGTATGTATAATTTTCAAATAAATTGACTATCATCGATAACACTTAAAATATTAGTACAACCTACTGTATAATCACAGATTAATTCCCTTATAAATTTTATACATTAAAATAATTTGTCTACTCAATAGTTACTACTTTGTAACTATTATCGTTATACTTTCGTTTAAAATTTATTAAAGCAGACTAAGAAAATAAAGCTAATAAACTTATGGACGGTCATTGACCTAACACAGCTGATTTGATTTTTTTTCTTTTTTATAGTTGTATAATATAACCTCTTGTAGTTATAATATTTTAACATGACTATGGTATGTGGCCTTCGATCTTCCACACACTTCGATCACATATTTAAGTATATTATTTTATGTGATCGAAGTCTGTGGCCCATATTCCTTGCACGTGATCTAATACGAAATGGAAACAAACATTATACAAACATTCTTTTCGTCCAAAATATTCATAAACTTGAGCATCATTTGCATCTGAATACACCATACATACACACGTAAATATACACATATAAATAACTACTGAGCCATCCTGGGTGTCTTTTATATGGTGGGTAATCCAGCGTTTGCTTTAATTAGCTTCAAATTTGAATCGAGTGAGAAAGGTCCTTAAAACTTAAAAGTGCACATTTCTACATATTTTTATAATATTATATTATATTTTTATACTTACTTTTATTTTGATTGACGCTATTATTATGATACATTATTCTTTAAAATGTAGTTAAATTGAATATACCCGCTTTTTCTATATTTACAATGGAATATTTTTGAGTGTCAAAAATCAGGCTTCGTGCAACTTAGTTACAAATCTATGTGTATAAAGACACTAGGCCGAAGTTACGCGGCGGAAATTCCGCAGGATTACGCCCGCAATGTATTTTAAATTACCGATGACACACTATTCCGTCGCGTTCCGTCCGTATATTGTATGCGTTTGACATTGCGGGCGTAATCATGCGGAATTTACGCCGCGTACGGCGTAACTTCGGCCTAGTGTGTTTAGACACTAAAAGACTCAATTGAAACTGACACGTCAATTGCAGGATTTAATTAAACCGTTTCTGTTTATATGTGAAGCCCGGAGCGGTTACAAAGTTTCAAAAACCCGAATTTCGATTAAGGATAATTTTCAAACGAAGACCACTGAACTGGCAACTACATAATAGTCCGGTCAATTTAGACTAAAAAATAGCAGTGAAGGTGCAAAAAGTCCCAGCTAGCTGAAAATTGGTAGGGTTGTTCAAAACACCATAATAAATGAAAACTAAAAAGTCCTTATCGATCCGGCACCTGGAAAAAATTTTACTCGGTGTCAAAGGTCACAAAAACGGGTTTTTCGCGATTTACAGCAAAACGGTAATTTATCATAAAATTAGCTCAGACAAAAATTGTAGAGCAAATAATTATCTATTAAAAATGTCTTAAACATTTTTTTCTACGAGTCACCGTTTCTGAGATAGAACGATTCAAAAAGTTAGAAAAGTTGCAATCGTCTTAATATGCACACGTTTCCACGCCACCTTTGAGGTAGTGTACTTGGCGCGTTTTTTTTAACGTGGTTTCTTTCTTTCTCTTCAGCGCAAAGCTCTATCACGTCGCGTGGTCAAAACTTGTCTTTTTGGGAGTAACTGATTTCAAAGACTGGGTCAATGCAACTAGTAAGTTGCTAAGTTTCACGTAATAAATCTTATTAAATCCATACTAATATTACAAATGCGCAAGTGTATAATAATATTATATCTGTCTGTCTGTGTGTTACCTCTTCGCGCTCAAACCGCTACACCGATTTTCCTAGAATTAAGTATCCAGATACTTTGATTCCTGGTAAAGGACATAGGATACTTTTTATCCCAGAAAAATGTACGGTTCTCGCGCGAAATTTCTTTTCCGCAACGGAGTCACAAGCGTCATCTAGCGTCGCGTAGTGAAAAAAAATCTTGTAATGCTTTCATAGTTCTAAACTTTTTAATTCCCACATTGCTGGGGGAGTGAATTGGAACACTTCCTACTCCTCCTACATTCATCTGATTAATGTCGTTGCGGGTTTCAAGACAGATTTAGCATACCCCTCAGTCATTCAGAGATCATAATATCAAACAGTTTTTTGTTTGGTTACCTCTGTACATATAAGGGAGTTGAAGTAAGTAACAGGTGAATGGGCTATTTGCCGTAGTCACAGAATACATAATATTAAGTACAAGTACCGTAGTAAAAAATCTTATGATTTTTTTAACTGTCTACTTTTACGTCGTCTGGGGCGGGTTCTTGAATACGTAACATAATAGCTAGATATACTAATAGTCATACCCTATGTACATAGGGTTGCCATCCGTCCGGATTTCCCCGGATTTGTCCTAGTTTGGAGCCCGGGCGTCCGGGGAACGTCCGGTCGGGTTTTTGAAAAGTGTGAGGTTAAAATCCGGTCACTTTTGTGAAGAGAACCATTTAGAGTATTTAGTCATGCAGCAATAAACGAAAGATAAAAACTCGCTAAGCATACACGGTTTCTTGCACGGACTTGAGATAATCAGATTTAAAAAAAATAAAAAATTGGCAAGACGTAATCGTAAAATAGTGTCCGGGGAAATAACCATATTTTGGCCAAATGTCCGGGAATTTTGTCGTGCCTGACCGGCGATGGCAATTTAGGTGATGGCAACCCTATATGTACATATTACAATTTCTAACAATTCTCTATAGCAGGAATTCTGCCACCGCTCGCGTCTTCAGTGTGAGAAACGGCTGTATTTCTAACAAAGCGCGGAATGTCTCGTTTCCACGAACCCAATACGAATGGTACAATTTGTCGGCACCGCTTGATATCTAAATTAGTATGAAGACGGCCATCTTTTTTTTTTCTCTGCTTCGCGAACTTGACGTTTCAATTAATGGCGTGTAATTTTGAAGTTGTAAATCGTTAACGCCTCATGTCCCAAAGTAATCATCCGCGACTGACATGCTAAGCTGGAAATTTAAAATAGCCGGACTATTTTTTGGACGACGGCACAAGAATTATGACATAGTGATTAATTTTATTTCCTATTTTGATTCACAGAATGGCGGTTCTAATACGACAAGAAGATGCATCGCTGTGTCTGCTACTTGTGTCATTACATGCATTGTTGGAACAAAATACAAATTGAAAAAATAACAATTTGTTATATTATTAGTATGAATTATTATAGAAAACTAATAATTATAACCCTGATTAGCATATTTTTAATGAAGCTTCATGATTTCAAAAAGAAAGGGGGAGGGAGGATCGAGGTTAAATAACTACTAACTAACCGACAAAAGTAATACTTAATGTAACCGCTACACAAATGATTCCATTCGTGTAAATGTCTGTTATAATTATTATAGTCTGCAAATCCTTTGAGTGAAGTTTCTTTGTGATTAAACAATGTAGTCTAATACAATTTACTCAAACGTCTTAGGATTTCGTCTTATATCTTTAAATAGAATTCGTTTCATTTCGTTAATTAAAATCGAGATCGTTAAGATGGTACAATGTTGGCGAACGCGTCTCGCGACTGCGACTGAAAACTGGGTAGTGCGACTTCCGACTTCCGAGATGTAATATTCTGACATAATTTATGTACTTTTACTATTACGCCAAGCCCAGTCGACAGATCACAATTCACAATTAACATTAAATTGGTATGATGCGATCAAATGACGTTGGTCTGTCAACTGTCTAGGAATCAATTTCCTCGATGGGATATTACAATGTCTAAAATCCCTAAAAATATAATGTGACTAGATGACGCAAAAAATGGTCCAGCGATTAAGGCATGAAAACGTAACAAACAAACAAACTTTCACATTTATAATATTATTAGTAAACTGTATGTAAGTATGGATATGGTTGTGAAACTTTATCCCATTTCAAACCATCATTTGAAACCATGAAGGATTGTCGAAAAATCATCCATCTCCAATCATAGCCAGTTTTTTCTTTAATTTTCACTTACTACCAGAAACACTTTTAACAACCTCGTTAGAAGACGTTAAATTTCCGATTCTAATGATGATATTTGTATAATTTGAGCTGTTAATTCTCGGGAATTTGGCCACGGGAACGATTCATCATAGTGCCAGCAATTACCTTTGTTGCTGTTAATGACTTGTGTCCATTAATCAAAACAACTTGTTTTGATGTTTATACGACTCCCGATAAAATCTCGTAATAGTCTCAAGTTTCGTTGCTTGTAGATTCAAATATTGTTATATAGTTTAGGATTACTATATCTTAATTCTTATAGCTTCATCATCTATAGAATTGTTTTAAGTATGTATTTAATTAATGTTTCAACCGGCGTTTGAAGAACTTTGTTTCTTTATTATTCAGCATATTAATTATAAAATACTTACTTGTAAATTACTTAATTATTTAGGAGTACTATATCTTATAGCTTCATCATATATTGCTTAATCGAATTAATGTTTTAACAAGTGCAGCGTTTTCAAAACTAAGTTTCTTTCTTACCGATTTAAAAAAGACGTTATCAATTATTCGACTGAAATATGCAAAAACTTCCCAATTTTTGCATATTTCAGTCTATAATAATATCATCGTCTAAACAAATTGCCACACTACCTACTAGGTAATAGGTATAGTAATATAAAATTATTTTTAAATAAATATAGTGAGTGCTAATTTAATATCTGATATTTAAATATTATCATTGTACAGCTGTATTATCATCATTAAAATTACCCAATAATAATTAATGTACTTCCGCACATACAGTAATTAAGTCGGTATATTAGATTATAATAATTTTCGAGTGGAGAAATTTACATTCCTAAATATTATTATTACTCGAGTTGACTACCGTTTGAGTTTATGAATATTAATTGCTCGGTCATATTTAAATATTCAGTGCTGGGGTAACGTGGGATGGAATTGTGTGGATAAGACATGTTAAAATTATTTGATCATACCCTTATGGTTGACAGAAATATCTCCGTCCGTCCGACGCTAAACAAAGTCTACTTTTCTACAAAACTTGACTGGACAGAACAAAGTTTAATAAAATTTTGGAATAGAGAGGATACCGGAGAGACAAAAAGTGTTTATTTGATTTATTTATTTATTTTTCAACGTAAAAAACTTTTTATAGAATCAGAAAGTTACAAAATGTAAAAACAATATTATCTCATTTATTAAACTTAACTACCTTTTAAAAGGATAAATCTAAATTAATAAAACTGGTTCCTCTTTGAGAAATATTGTCTTACGGGAGTATCCACAAAATGTCAACGGTGGCTACCACTCTTTGTTATAATCGTATTCTTAAACTTTATTTGTAAGCTTCTCATTATAATTTATAAGAAGGCCGTTGGATGTGTCAGCGTTTTTAATTATTTAACAGGGAGCACTCAATCATGTATCATCATCATCACCATCGTTGCAGGATTTCGTTTGTATCAGGCATCAGCTGCTTCTTTCTGGCAATAATTGAAGAATTTAAGGACATACTTAATTAAACTTTTCACATACTACTGTGAATTTGATTTTGTCTCCATAATCTTGTCTATTATAGTCCTACCTTTTTAATTTTATTGTATTACAAAATATTAGGTATTATCTAAACTCAATATTACAAAGTTTCAAAACAACTGGATCGATATTGATAGTCACAACTCACAGATATATAGAGAGACTCTATAGAGAAAAAATATATTTGTGTCTATCAAAATGGAGCTATATAAACTAAATAATATTTTCTTAAGACAACTAATAGTACGGTATTGGGTTATGTTCTTATTTTGCGCGAAAAACATCTTCTTTCATCGTTCACATCTCGCAGCTGAATATTGACTTTTTTATTCCTATCAAGACACTTTCGAAGTCATAATGAAGTCAGAACAACATTGTTAGTCACTTGGAGTTTTTAATTAATAAACATTTTGTACATCAGATAGTCACGGGCCACGGGGGCTAGATAATAGTTTGTATTTAATCCTTTGCCTATCAACCTTTTAGATGGGCACGAATAAAATTAGCCTCCATTTTGTTTAAACTCGTTACAGCTCGGCGCACGTCAGTGGTCCTCGTAATTATGATGTTAGGAACTCAGCGTGTGTGCCGACCAGGGTGCCCTTACTTATAGCTGGGTTCAGGACAGTCTCAAGATTCTATACCTGATCTTCATCTGATTCTATACCAGGTTTATGCCTTATAAGTCATGAGTCCATTACTTATAAAGCTTATCCTTAAACAGTTACGGTCTTACCACAAAAGATTTAAACACCTGTTGAACAGTTGATTAGAGAAAAATTCAGTACAAAATGATCTCAAAACAACTGTTCAACAGGTGTTTAAATCTTTTGTGGTAAGACCGTTATAATCTGCATTAATTTGTTATGTTACTTTTATGGATTTTCTAAAAAATTTAATTGTTTTAAGTTCACAAAAAGTGTATTTTTCTCGTTAGGTTACTTCACTAGATCAATTTATTTAAATCATTGTTGTTGTGAAGTTCTAGTTAAGTAAATTATTAAAAAAAGAGTTTAATGCCTTACCTAGCATACTGACATAAATTCATGCAAATTATCATTTATAGCTTTAAGCACAAGTTATAAATGATCTTGATCACACACCAGCTTTCTGACCGCCACGCCGCCGTCCCATAAAAGACAGAATCATAGTCACCCCGATCGTATAGCGTATCGCAAATTGTGTGTGTGTGCCCGGAATATTTATGTGTGGGTGTCGGCTTTTTTGATTTGGTGCGTTTGTCTATCGGTAATTATACTACCTTCCACCGCAGGCGAGCCCCGCCCCACATCTGGTATATTTTTTTAATGTCTTCATCAAGGTAGACACGTTTGGTGTGAAGGCTGATATTACGTCGTTTTTTAATATAAAACTTAATTAATCATGCCCCGCTGACGATCATAACCTATTGTTTCGTAGATATTTATCGCTGATATCAGTTATACGAAAATTCTTTTGTTCGTTCTTCGATATCTTGTTTTGTCTTGTTTTAATTGACTTCCAAAAATATATATATTTAGATATTTATATACTACCGTCTACCTTACTATAAGAATAACCAATAATATTATCCAGATTCTAGTCACCTTACAACTTACGAGTTAGGACTTTCATATTTTGATTTGATGCTTTAATGTTCTGTAGTTTTTTTGTCACAAGTCACAACTTATACTTATTATGGCCCAGAAAAAAAAAGGCAGATCAAAGCACCAAATTTGAATTTTCAGTAAATTTTTGTAAAAACCAGGAGACAAAATAATCATCATAATAATATAGTTTTAAGTTTTGACTTTTGACATTTGTATCGTAGCTTAGAAATTGGACCAAAGTCCATTCCTAGTCAATTTGCAATATGCGACGAGCATTGAAAGTTTTCTTCATATGGGTTTTTAACCAATCAACATATAACAATTACAAACTTAGTTTGAAGAGCCAAGCTTTCTTACAGTGCGAAGACAATAATAATTCTTTTTCGCAGTGCATGTGCAATTCTTGAAATTTTATCCAAAGTTTAACTTTTTGATCATCAAAATGTTATAATATTTATAATAAAATACCACCTAATTTCGTTATTCTACTGTATTATCACAAACATTTTATCTACTCGAGCATCATTTAAATCAGTTAATATTGCTTTGGTTTATTATAATGTGTTTGACGGTGGAGTACTCTTGTAACTTGGTAATTCTCAAATGGGGTCAGCTGCTAAAATTGTTATGCTTTAATACTAGCTGCAGTTGCCGACACATTCGTTTCACGTTTGCATAGCACGTAAAGCTAATCCTATTTTTACTCGAGTACCTACCCAAAGTATTGCCCACCATACTTCCCAAATTATTTTGTGAATTTCACTTATTATTACAAAGACCAAATCTGACTGATGTGACTCTTCTCGCCCAAACCGCTGAACCGAAATGGTATGGAGATAGTTTGAGTCTCGAGAAAGTTTTATCCCGTAAAAATGTACGATTCCCGTGCGATAAAAGAATTTTGGCGCAACGGAGTTGCGGGCGTCATCTAGTAATAAATATTTTTTTTGCTTGTGTTCTGATAATATTCAGAAAAAAGAAAATCAGAATCTCATTAACACTTTTTGTTGGGACTTGGGATGCGTGTTGTCAGTGTTGGTTAACGTAAAAACCGACTTAATGACTTCTTGAAGAGAATTCTTTATAGAGCGATAGTCATTTGAATGGGGATTACACTGGGCCTTTTGTCTCTGTGGGTCAAAAAGAATATTATGCGTTAACTAAGAAAAGATGCAGACAAATGTTTGATTGGAGGTAATGAAAAGTAGCATAGGGTAGGTACGTCCTGTAGCTCAATGAACCAACGAATAACGATTTGAAGGTCGCCGAACGCCGATAGGCTGCCCAAAATCGAGATGGTTGGCGCTCGTCACGGTCTAGGTACGTGCAAATCGCAGGTTCTTTTAGTGGTTCAACTGGCGCTTCTTGTCGGCCATTCTCACATGGCTGCCGGTGCTTCAGCTTGACTGAGGCACATCCCAAATCGGAACGCATAGACAACAGAGCGTTTCCCCTTTGAAATAAGGCCAACGGTCAGTAGTGGACCACGGTAAGCTGATGAATCTCATGATAGTTGCGGAAAAGCCCCAAAAGAGCTTTAAATACAACACCTATAACATATGCGAAAGTATGTTTATATTCGTGGATTGATCATGCAAAATTATTGAATTTTAATGAAAGGTATTTTGAGCTCTGGAGTCTGGATAGCAAAGATAGAAATAGCTTGGGCTCTATATCCTGAAAAAGTACAGTGTTACTGTGGGGTCATTTAGATTAAATTCACGGCAGAACAGCAGGATAATGTGTCCGATAAAATTTAATTCCACTGTATACCTACATCAATAATCGTAATTTTATATCTGAATCGTAGAATACAATTTCGCTAAAAGTCTACTCAATGAGAAGCAAACCGAAACATTCATTTACTTAAACCTTTTGTAATTCAAAACGAACTCGTGACGGTACTTGAAGTTGGTAAACAATAAATGTAACAAAACGTACACAAAAGACTCAAGTAATCCACAAGAATGCCCATTGCCCACCCTAGTCACGAGCGACTTGAGTCTGACGGGCACTCAAACTTTTATACGTTCATTATGGAATACATAAACAGGAATCCATAGTAAATTATTTATTTATTTATTTGGCACATCAACGGCTTGTAGGAATTTACATTTACTCTTAAAATAATTAACAACAGATGTTAAAACAGCATTTTTGTACCTATTAGTAAGAAAATATGAAACTTAAACATAATAAAACTAAAATATTGTAAATGCGAAAGTTATCTGTCTGTCTATTACCTCTTTATGCCCAAACCGCTGAACCGATTTTGCTGGGTATGGACTATGGAGATACTTTGAGTCTCGGGGAAGTACATAGGATACTTTTTATCCCGGAGAAACGTAGGTTCCCGCCCGAAAAACGAATTTGGGCGCGAATTTGCGGGCGTCATCTAGTTTATATACTAATCTGTACTTTTCTATGGTAAACCTTTAAGGGTCACTAGAATAATGGATGCAGAAAACTGCGTGAACCTCTTAGGCCCACTTGCGCAGATCTGAGTTAAAGTTAACATGTCATATCTGTCACTCACCAAGTCAGTGATAGAGATGACCATGATGTTTAACTCAGAGTTAACTTTAACCCAGATCTGCGCAAGTGGGCCTTAAAGGTACAGATTTCCTAAGTCATGCTTGTACTATGTATATTGCTTGATTTGGTTGTTGTTGACCTATGATTTAAAATGTTGTCGTTGCTACCGCAGCTTGCAAACTTTGATTTCCATTTAACGGACATTTAAATACTAAGGATAGCATTTTCAAAATCCTAAGTGAATTGTGCGAAGTTTCTTATTCAAAGGGCTTGACTTGTGCGTCTACCTGTTAATCAATATCTTAAAAATGTTATGATAAACAGAAAACCTTCTAAATTAATAACAGTATTAAAATGTATGCCCTCTCACCTAAGAGATTAAAAATTCCAAACGCGGAACGAAATCACTACAGAAACGGGTCAGTGGTTACGCGTAAAGTATTTACTTTGTCCTATTGAAATTAAATTTTTCATCCTCTCCCCCGCGGTAGCAGTCACGACGAGCCGAACATCATTTTCGAGATTTACTTTTTGTTTTGTCATCCGTTTTTTTCTCCTTTACTTGTTGGTTTTGTCGAGAATGTAAAGAAATTGACGTCTCCATCGCGATTCGTCACGCTCGCCTTCGACGAGATGACGCCGCGATTTTTTCCACTTTTGAGAAGTGTCGGCTTGGAAAAATACGCTTTATCATAATCCGGTGGGGTTGATATTTGAATGGCCGACGGATCGTGGTTAAATATAGCTGAGGAAGCTCGTAGACCCCTTGTAGAATGCAATGATGACTTAATTTCGGTCATTTGCTATGGGTGCTGGATTGCGTATCCTTTCAGCGATCGTTTGTGCGACGTCGTTAACGAACTAGACGCTTGTCTCATCAATTAGAGGGAGATCATTACGGTGTCATGTTTCTGAGAGTAAGTACTCAGTTTTTACTTTCATAGTCTGACGATTTATCTTCATGTAAAATATCTTAGCGAACACACATTTTGCAACTGAAAGACAAAGAAAGTTACAATGGCAGACACAAACATGGACGTTTCAGTTGAATATTCTTTATCATATTATGGCTCATGTTATGTAGTCTCTAATTTGACTAATTACGGTACAAATCCAAAGCAAATAATTGAAATTTGAGGACGTTCTTATTTCTCCTGGCGTTTAAGATTATTTACTTGAGCTGTGAGCAGTTTATAATAATATCATAATTCATAATATAGCTTACTAATAAGTACATAAAAAAGTGACAACAAAAAAACCATCAATAAGTATAAATAAATATAATATTAAGTACCTTAATATCTCTACAAAGGTGACATATTATAGTCCAAGTCCCAAACTCTATAAAAATAAAGAATTAAAAAATAAAAGTATCATTCAGAAGGCTGGCAAGTGACAACCCTAAAATTGTTTTTTAAAATCTCAAAACACAACAGGGTGTTTACAATAAGTTTATTGTGAAACACTGGGACGTAACCAGTCAGTGCTCTCGTAGGGATACTAGAAGTTATGGCGAGATTACATCTGTAGCTACAGGCATAAATAACTGCGGATAGCGCGGACAATGCTTCGGACGTTGTTAATTCTGCGTGATAAATATGGTTTACAACGACAATAACTACGTTATGAAGATGTATTTGATAAATCTGAAATATGCGCTTTGTGAGCTGTGAATGAAGATTTAAATTGGTGGCATTAGGCAACTGGATAGAGGCATAACTTTATTGACTCTTGTACACTGTACCTACTTCACAGTTACCAGTACCTACTGTGGAGTACTGTGTATTGTAAGTAAGAAACGTTGTAATTTGTATACAATATTCTACGTTGTAGATCTAACATACCCAGCGAAATCGGTTCAGCGGTTTTGGCGTGAAGAGGTAACGACATACAGATTATACTTCGTTGCTGCATCCTATGAGATTTAATAAACCTGTAGTCCGAATTTTGTGGTACTGCATCATCACACGCCATTTAGATATTATTTATTTAATTTAAAACTGAAAAAAGACAATCAATTGGTTTTATAGTACTTCCGCCTTGCTTTCCTAGATGGCGGTGTTAGTTCGTCCGTCATTCGTTTTTCGTGTGCGGCATCGTCAACACGTTATCCTTTTTTAAATTAATTTCTACAGTGTTAAAGTGTTATAATTAGTGTAAATCGCCGAATAATATTGGAAAAAGGAAGAATAAGGATGATTACGAACATATTCGCCGCAAAATACGGCGATTGGAAGTAAAATTACGCTGCAACAAAGGAAAAGGTACCAAACTACCCGCATTAATTTTTAAAAATATTATGAATTTTTTCTTTGTTCTCAGCTATGGCATGGTAACGATACGTTAAAAAAGGACTATCTTAAGGGTTAATACGTGATATTAACTAGATAGTCAACCTTTTGTACCTTAATGGGGTAATACGCGATATTATCCAGGTTACAAACTGAGTCGTGATGATACGTGATATCATCCTGAAAGCAACTTTATGCTTTTGCTTATTCACACCGGACAAGATCCGAGTCATCAGCGTCTTCCTCCCGGGAAGGCCGCTGCGATAACGAGCACTCATCCGACGACAAAAGGCGCGATGAAGACATCGACGCGCGGGAGGCTCAATCTTGCTGTGGAACTCCACAATCTTTAGCCGACGTCAAAGACGTGGATTATATGGAGTCGGCCGCGCCTGCACCGGCGTCGCCGCAGGCCGCACCGCCGACATCAGCGCCGCTGAGCCAACCAGAAGCCACCGTACCAGTAGATCCTAACCAAGAATCTACTCCCAGGTTACCACTTGAAATACTAAATATTCTTGGCAAGGCCAATAAAACAGAGAAAGCCCTAGGCGAACGCATTCCCACCGAACTCTCTGAACGTTGGGGTAAAATCTTGGTCGATGGTTTGGCTAAGGAATACAAGGAGTCGCTTGTGGCGAAGCCCGCCCGCACGAGCCGCAGCCGTCGACACGTCGGCGAGGAGGGCCCAGCAGCCCCCGCGCCGCGGCCGCCCCTACGCGAGCGCCAGACCGAGCAACGACAGGAGACGCCGCTACTAGAGGTACCTCACGCTGGCCGCATCCAATTCTTTTTACGCAATTGGCTTCTAATAACCTCCGACAGCACGGTGCAGTGCTGTCTTATGCTAAAGGATATTATAAAATACCCTTCTGCATTGAGTTATAAGTCCCTTCTGTAAGCCACCTTACCAACGTGTGGAACCAAGTAATCCACCTTTTACAAAGAGTCAGATGAGCAAAGCAATAAGTGAACTCAAACAATTAGGTGCTATTTCAGTATGTAATGAAAATTTGCCAGACCAATTTATTTCATACATTTTTCTTACACCGAAAAGTATCGGTGGGTTAAGATTTATATTCAACTCAAAATTACTTAAATACATTTCTAATGTGCACGTAATCTACTTTTAAAATGGAAGATATTCGCACTGCTATAAAATTGGTCTTTTCAAATGCCTATATTCCTCATATCTCAATCTCAAAATATCTCAATCGATCTCAAGGAATTGCTTGTGCGGTGTGCCGATTCATACATTACATAAATTTATTATTATTATTTTTTGAGATTTCGATTTCATGATAATCTTTGTGAATTTAACTGCCTTCCTGTACGGCTTAAGTTCTGTGCCATTTATATTTGTAAAGCTTCAAAAGCCTCTTTTTATGTGGTCAAGAAAGCAGGGCCATCTAGTGGTCGAAATTCGAATCGAAATCTAAAGATTATGCTACTATATTATATATTAAGGTCAAAATTGAAACAATTAGGTTTTATTATCAACTTTGAGAAAACTAGTATGACGCCTTCACAACTTTGTAGATTTATTGGCTTTGACCAATGATATTATATTAGCTTTGACATAATATTAAATACTCAAGTCATGCAGTTACTCCAGAAATTTTCTAACTAGCCAACGAAATCCATAACAAAGCGCGATTTCGCGAAGTTCATTGGCACTTTAATTTCAGCATGACCAGCAATAGCATACAGCCGTGTAGTTGTATATTCTTGGATACAACTGGCCGCGTACTAAATACTTTGAACGAGAAGTTTTTAGCTTCACAAAAATGTAATAATAATTTTGATTCCATCATGCCTGTAAAACCACAAAAAATGTGTACCACCAGTTGGTGGTGCAATATTGTTTTTAATAGAATAAAGTAAGCTTTTTAATAGAATAAACACAAGTTTATACGAGCTGGAGATCTTCACAGACTCGTCACTCACCGGCTGGGGCGCCGCGTGCGACGGAGTAGTAACTAGATGCCATTAGTCTGCGGGTGAAGCTCGCCATCATATCAATTATCTCGAATTATTGGCTGCCTAGGGATTGAAATCATTTTTCATTTCATCGTTGTGATAATATTTTAAATGTCTTACTAAGAATAAATAATACTACTGCCATAATTATATTATCTTATATTATATTAATATTATAATGTGAAGTATTCAATTTCATCATCTCAATGAAATCGCGAGAGATATATGGCAGTAGTGCGAGAAACAACGCATATAATTTATTTGCTTCTTATTTATATAAAAACACAGATGCTGACCAGGCGTCTAGGTACGTAACGTAACGATAGGAACTTACTAAAGATCTTATTGAGCTTCGGTCAACCTGACAACCTGATGGCTGATACCGTACTTACTCGCGTTGTGCTTTAATAATAAGTGCTATATTATTATCTGCTAAGATATTATGTCTCTTGGAAACAAGACCCAGGTGCCTTCATCATCCTTGCTTTTACAATTTCATGGCACGATTATTTTTTCTATGCCTTTCCGCCATTTGCGCTCATACTGTCTTAGGAAAATTATAGAAGAGGAAGCGACTGGTAAATTAGTCGTTCCGTACTGGCCGTCGTGTCTCGGCCGTGTTTTCCACTGTTTTGATCGCTTCTCAAATCTGACGAGATTTATTTTAGGCCAGATAAAACCTTCTGGCGTGCGCAGTATTGTGCGGAAAGTCTACCTAAGACGCTGAATACCGGAGATGTCTATTGACAATTTCATACTAAAACCGTTATCGGGAGGTACAATTAATCAGTATGATACAGGATTAAAACAAATTGGTTTAATTTTTGTCAAATTAATAATATTGATTTGTTTTAAGGATCCGTAGCTGATATAATATTATTACGAATTCTTAAATTTTAACAGAAAAACTTAATGAAAAAGCAAGTTGCGGAATGTTAAATTGTTATAGGTCTAGACTCTAGTTTGTCTCTAATCATTATTAATAATCATTGCGAGTTTCTTACGCCGGTTCTTCTCGCCGGGCTAGTTCCCGAACCGGTGGTAGGCACCAGTAGTATCAACGTTCTGAAAGCATTTTTTTTAAAATCTATTCAGAAATAAAACAATTTTTATTTTATTTATTTTATTGGTAAATCCCGTTGCAATAACGATCCTAAGATTTTTTAAAGGAGTTTTTAGGAGTAAGCCCAGCTTCCTAAAGTATTCATTTTTAAGGGAACCTTATAAACTTTTGGAGTACGTATCTAAATTTTATCCGTAAGATTCTATACTTATTATCATTAGAAATTTTATAAAAAGGTAACTCTCATTCTAATATTATAATAATTATATTAGGTATATAATAATTCAACTCGTTGTCGACGGGACAACGGGTGCAGACGTTATCACTCATAAGAACAGAAGACGTTCATTCCGAAAATTCACGTATCGTAATCACTATCAATAATTATTCATCAAGCCCCAGCTAAAGCTTTATCTGTGTACCTAGATAAGACAAAAGAGCTGAGAAATGGCCCAGCTACTGATAAGCTCATTTTAACAACTAGAAAGCCTTTTCATAATGCCAGTTCCCAATCTATAAGTCGCTGGATAAAGAGTGTCCTCAAGGACAGTGGCATAGAGATTGGCGTTTATTCAGCGCACAGCACGCGACACGCCTCCACGTCGGCGGCGCGCCGCGCGGGAGTCTCCGTCGACATCATCAAGCGATGCGCTGGCTGGGCCGGCTCATCACTTTGTTTTGCTAAGTTTTATAACTTACCTTTACCAGATTTAGCACAAGACAGAGCTTTCACAGAAGCTATTTTTAATGTAAATTCTGATTCATAGCATATCCAAACTAATTAAGTAGTATTATTATTTAGAAGTACAATACTTTATTAAATAAAAATTGTTATCATGTCTATAATGTTATACCTATCATTTTAAATTCCGTAATTAATTAACTTAATGTAATTAATCTGGTATTTTATCATTCCGCAATTACGCGCTGAACATCTACAGGTTTATTAAATCTCATAGGATGCAGCAACGAAGTATAATTTGTGGTTAATTGAACTTACCTTAAGTGAACTTCAACCAAAATTATACGAGTTGCTGCATCCGTAGAGATTTAAAATCCCACCCCACCCACTTCTCTTAGTTTGTTGCCCCTATTCTTTACTTGCGGAATGATAAAATGTTATGAATTATCCTCTCTAAAAAGAATGACGGACGAACTAACACCGCCATCTAGGAAAGCAAGGCGGAAGTACTATAAAACCAATTGATTGTCTTTTTTCAGTTTTAAATTAAATAAATAATATCTAAATGGCGTGTGATGATGCAGTACCACAAAATTCGGACTACAGGTTTATTAAATCTCTACGGATGCAGCAACTCGTATAATTTTGGTTGAAGTTCACTTAAGGTAAGTTCAATTAACCACAAACTACAGGTGATAGACGACAGACGGAATGACAGACAAACTTTCACATCTATACATATAATAAAACTGTAGAAATGAAAATTCTGTACATTAAAGATATTAAAAAAATAATAAGCAGGGGGTGTTACTACATCGCTATAGAAGCCAAAAATGTGGTTAGTTTTTTGTCTGTCTGTCTGTATGTTTGTTCCAGCATCACACGAAAACTACTGATCCGATTTGAATGCGGTTTTCGCAGATTTATTGGTTTTCTTCCAACTTAACATCTGGTGTATAAAAATTTTTCCCCCCACCCCTCTAAGGGGACAAAAGAGGGGTTAGATTTTGTATTAAACTTTTTTCTTTAGCACGAAAACTACTGATCCGATTTGCATACGGTTTTCGCAGATATATTTGCCTTCTTCCAACTTAACATCTGGTATATAAAATTGATGATGAATTGAAAGATGTTAATCTGGTGTATAAAAATTTTTCCCCCCACCCCTCTAAGGGGACAAAAGAGGGGGTCAGATTTTTTCAAACTTTTTTCTTTATTACAATAACTACTGATCCGATTTGAATGCGGTTTTCGCAGATGTATTGATCTTCTTCCAACTTAACATCTGGTATATAAAATTTTACCCCCCACCCCTCTAAGGGGACCAAAGAGGGGGTAAGATTTTGTATCAAACTTTTTTCTTTAGTGGACTTACTTCATATTATTTACTGTATTTTCCAACTCAACATTTGGTGTATAACCCCCCCCCCCCTTAGGGGACAAAAGAGAGGGGAAGATTTTGGATCAACTGATGAAGTAGAAATACTTTATATGGCAAAACAACGTTGCCGGGACAGCTAGTTTATAATATTAGTATGGAAATTGGAAGTATGAATGTGTACATGAACAACCGATTTCGTTTATTGTAACTTTATTATAATTATATTGCATTATTATTATTCGTACATCACGATCTGAAGGATTCAATTATACTCAACTGATTTTAAACGTGTTTTCATTATCGTATTGTTCCCGCCAATATTTACGTGTGTAACTATCAGTTCAGTGTATTCACTTTTATTTGTACGAATCCGGATCCGAATTCGGATTGCGGTCGGACAAACACTATCTCGTTCGTCCATTAATTTGCATATAATTTTGTACGGTACGAAAACAAGCGTGTTTTCATTTCGGATTCGTGCATTTTGTACGTTGACTCGATCACAGATTATGAAAATTGCAGTACGTACATATCACCTTAATATCAAACATGATACGCGTTGATATTTTAGCTTAATGTACCAAGTTGAAAAATGGTATTCAGAGCAAAATGGGAATTCTTCATCTACTTATTTCCTATTAATATAATAAGTATATTTTTAGATGCATAGTAATAAAATTAAATAATTATTAGCCATTCTATAGCTCGTTCTCTTTCACTGTAACTGTACATAACTACTGTCGCGTTATATGCGTATGGCATAGTAGCACTATTAACGTCTCCGTGGTCTAGTGGTACAGAGCGCGGCTCTTGACCCGGAGGTCGTGGGTTCGATTCCCGCGTTGGAAACATGTTATTTCCAAGTTTGGTTAGGACAATACAGGCTGATCACCTGATTGTCTGACAAGTAAGATGATCCATGCGTCGGATGGGCATGTAAAAAGTCGGTCCTGCACCTGATCTCTCGCCGGTCGTGTCGGTCTGCCGTCCCACTGGATTATGATGAGTAAAGGAATAGAGAGTGCTCTTGTGTACTGCGCACACACTTGGGCACTATAAAAAATACTCCTGCGTAGCTGGCCTGGTTTCAATGAAACCGGCCACCGTCACCGAAACCGGTGTGGGAGCTATTATTAGTAGCACTATTATGTTCTATTCTGTGATAGCTGTAGGTATATAAAGAGTGAAATCGGTCCTGCACATTTCCACCACGGCAAATCCTGTGTCACCGATCAACGGTGGTAACCAACAACGAAAACTCTATATGATCTAAGGCCCGCGAGACAAGCTAAATCTGTCTTGAGACCCGCAACCAAAGTAACCAGAAGAAAAATAGCAGAAGTAGAAGATTTAATATTACTTATACAGAGTGAAAGAGACGATACAATATTTAATTCAATGGACGAAATTCTCCGTTCTCCGCGTCCCGACATAGGTACATAATATCCTGATTTAGGGACAGCTGGCTTGTCACGAGAAAATTGAAAAGTCAACACTCAATATATTTGACGTTATTTACAGCTCGTTTTCGGAAAGGATTGCAGTATAATATCCAAGATGTCTCCTTTTAAATTTATAAAAACGAGGGCCAAAGTATGATGTAGATGTAATATTTGGTCTTTTAGATTTATAGACGGAGTTCTTCTGGAAAAAAATCTTATACTTACAGCGAATGCAAGTTCTACTGCTGTTATGTTTTCTGTCATGTCTTTTCTATAGATCAGACAAAGACATCTGCAGGTCTAATCTGGATTATTATCAGCTGCGTTAATTATATTACATATATTGGTAAGGTTTCGTTTCTTCTTGTTATCATAATTATCTGATAAACCTCCTTTATAATTTATTATCTAATCCCCTTACTAATAAACGTTGTATAAGCTTTGAATATTTATACAGTGTTTTGTTCCTGTCACACAAGTGACATTTGTAATTGGATTGAAGAAGACAAAACACTGAATAACTATTCAAAGCTTATACAGCGTTTATTAGTAAGGGGATTAGACACTATAAAATCATTATACTTATACATATACGTCAATAATTACATCTTCAATGGTAGTAGTCGCTACAATTTTACTTTATAACTAAAATAGAGTATATAAATCGAATAAATGATAAATAGAGTTTCTAAATAACAATTCGGACAACTATAAATGTTCCATGTTAGTTCTGTAAGTAAATAATGTGAGCGTCTTCGTGATTTCAAGCGAGTATGCGTCGAAGGTTGTTCATGAATCTACCACATACGTATGTAACTCAGTACGCCAAGTCGCAGACGATACATTGTATGAAACGCAAATTGCACGCATTGCAGAATATACATTTCAGCGGCGAATTTGCCGGGCTGTAAACTAAAAGCACTAGCACGCGTAAATCATTAATGGCAACCATTTCCTGTGGCTATTATTACATTCGGTGCACGCACGTTTTAATATTCGTTACTAATGTGACTGAACAATCAAGATAACACTTGGATTAGCCATTGAAGTTCATTGTATTGTGATTTTATTAACCACGGCGGTTGCGATGTTATTTAGTACATATTCACAGTTGCTTGTGATTTTGTTATGTAGCGGACAAAACCGCTCTGTCCCGTGGACGTATATGAATCGAGTCTTAGCGCGTAATTTTGCACTCAACAAAATGACAAAACTAATGCTTAAGGTCGGCACTTACGTCCTACACGTTTTCAACAGTTTGTCTGTCATATGACTGGTGAGCCTCAATTTAAACTACTAGAGATCGCCCAATGGTCGAAATTCGACCTTAGTTTCAACGACATTAGTGTTGAGTGTTACCTATATTTTGTAAAAAAAATATTCACTATCATATTTTTTCAACTCTTGTCTCTGGGACTCAGCTGATCTCAGATTGGCCGTGTAAGCTTGTCTTAGTATCTAAGATTCAATAAAATAAAAAAAGCGGCCAAGTGCGAGTTGGACTCGCCCATGGAGGGTTCCGCAGCAGCAATAAGGTTAATTTTTATGAAATTATATTATTTTTGATTTATTTTTATATTTCAGTCGATTTAATGAAATTTAGATTAAGGTTTACTATTTATGACGTATAAAAAAAACTACTGGCTAGATCTCGTTCAAACCAATTTTCGTTGGTAGTTTTTATAGTAATATACATCATATATTTTTTTTAGAATTATCATGCCTCTACTTTAGAAATTAGAGGGGGGGGACACACATTTTTCCACTTTGGAAGAGTCTCTCTCGCAAACTATTCAGCTTAGAAAAAAATGATATGAGAAACCTCAATATGATTTTTGGAGACCTATCCATAGATACCACACACGCATAGGTTAGATGAAAAAAATTTTTTTTTGTTTCGTTAAGTTTTACTATTTATGACGTATAAAAAAAAACTACTGGCTAGATCTCGTTCAAACCAATTTTCGTTGGTAGTTTTTATAGTAATATACATCATATATTTTTTTTAGAATTATCATGCCTCTACTTTAGAAATTAGAGGGGGGGGGACACACATTTTTCCACTTTGGAAGAGTCTCTCTCGCAAACTATTCAGGTTAGAAAAAAATGATATGAGAAACCTCAATATGATTTTTAAAGACCTATCCATAGATACCACACACGCATAGGTTAGATGAAAAAAATTTTTTTTTGTTTCAGTTGTACCTATGGGGACCCCTAAAATTTTTAATACTTTTTCCATTTTTGCATCAAAATCTTAATGCGGTTCACAGACTACATCTACTTACCAAGTTTCAATAGTATAGCTCTAATAGTTTCGGAGAAAAGTGGCTGTGACATACGGACGGACGGACAGACAGACAGACAGACAGACAGACAGACAGACATGACGAATCTATAAGGGTTCCTTTTTTGCAATTTTGGCTACGGAACCCTAAAAAACTATTATCCATTTTCAATTTGCCAACTTGTTGTCAACAGACTTCAACCATAAATGAGAGTATTATTCGTATGTGTAGGCTTTCTATCGTATCTTTCTTAGTGTGTGTGTTGTAGTGTGTGTAATGTTGTAATTAGTAAAAAATGTATGATAAAAGCATAATTTCAAAATAATATTAGCTCGATGCTCGATCCTTCACCTTATAAAATTGCAAAATTTCATTCACCTACGTTTCCCCATTTTTCGTCAAAAGGGATACAAAGTTTTTCGCTCGCGTATTAATATATAGATAATAACAATTTTCCATTTCACTAATTCATACTAGCAAACACTGTCATAATATCTGACACAACATGAATTTTCGCTTATGTTTCCTCATGTAAATTAAGTCGTGGTAAAATATGGTCTGGCCGCGAACTCGGAACTGCAATGATGATAATATTATTATAAAATTAAATTATTCAAATTAAATAACGAGTTCATTTAAAAGCTATGAACAACTTATAAGTGCAGCATAATAGGCTGATAAGGGCGACAGTTATTTTGCCGATAACAGGTGTAGGTAAGTAATATGGTAGGTAATTCGATTAATTCTGAAAAAGTTAGTACTTACAAAATAAGGATAAAGGATAAATTACATTAATAACTATTGTAAATAACACGAAATCTAGTAATTTTAAAGACTTAGATAATTATATTATGACAAAATATATGAGTCCACAAAGGCCAAAGAGTTACAATTAAATATTCGTTACTAAACTTAGTTCTTCTTGTAATATTGTAAGCACATGCCAAAGAAACATATAACATAATAGAGCTCTTTCAAATATCGAAGCGATGCAAAAACGGAGAGTAATGACTGAATACATTAAAGAACCAACCGACCTCAAGATCCAGATTTCATAATTCAAAAGAATAATAGAGCAATGAGACAAAAGACATTCTATTCATCGAAATATAGGTCGAAGGCCCATACATTTTTAACGCAAAGTACGGTCGACCAAAAAAGTGAAGTTATAGATTTGCAAAGGAAACTTTCTCTCATTTCTGACTTTGAAGGAGACGACTTATTAGTCAAATTGAACTCTACTTGAGTTCAATTTGATGGAGCCATTTTTGCTTAATACTCGTCCAAAAAGAACTGTACCTTTATCCTATACCAGAGACAAGACGTACTTACTAACTTAGTTGAAAAACAAAAGAGTTCAAGGATATTCTTGTATAGAAATTATTCTTTTATAATCTTCGACTGTCTTTTGCAGACCATTATTACAATAGTGGCCTAAGACAACTATCAGATAAAATTTTAAACTTTCGGATTACGCAAACAGGCAACATACAACTAACGTGTCCTATATTCAAAGCTGTAACATTTGTGACAATATTGGGTTCGGTATGGATAGTTCATAATCCAGTTCCTCAACTATTCATGAGGAAGGCACAGCACGGAACCAATAAAGCAACTAATACACCAGCCCGAATTTGCATTTCAAACGCTTCCCGCGGGGAGTCCTGATAGGCTTGTATTAGGAATTTGGCAATACAAATTATGTTAATGCCAGTATTAAACTGTATATTAAACGCTTTAAGAGTTAACCTATCGGATTTAATATAATATTTTGGGCGGTTAACATTGTATTATTTAATTAAAAAATTAAACACATTTATTGGTCAACATCTTTCTAGCAGATAACATTTTTGAGGGAAATGCAAAATTGAAATACCAGACTTGCACGAGATAAACACATTTTGCTACTAAGAATGAATGCATGCTCTTCATGTCCAAAATCGGCATAGTATTTTTACATTATTCTACGTTGTATTCTAGTAGCAATCCAGCGCTGGATTCGATTACTGCATTGGAATAATGTAAGCCCGCTATTGTTCAAAAAATGACGTTCATAAACAAACCGAAAACAAGAAATTGGCTTGAACGTTATGACAGTATCTTTGACGACCTCTGTGGCTCAGTGGTAAGCGCGTCAGTCGCTCAAGCCGGGGGTCGCGGGTTCGAATCCCGCCGACGGAACAAAAAGTTTTCAATGTTCCCGGGTCTGGATGTGTATTAAATATGTGTATGATATAATATAAAATCTTAAATATATGTATAGTATAAAAGTATTAAATATATTTCCGTTGTCTGGTACCTGTAACACAAGTCCTTTAGGTACTTAGCACGGGGCCAGACTGACGTGGTGTGAAGCGTCCATAGATATTATTATATTATTATTATCTACCATTTCAGATGTGTTCCGAAAACGCGCTTCAAAATAAGACGGTAGCTCTATTTCACAGGAAAAATGCATTGCACAACAAAGCCCAATCATCACATCCGGTTCATGTGAAATTGAATAAATTCAAAACTACTCTTTGAAGTCTATAACCATATAGTCATCGTGTTCACATGAGGCTTATTAACTCCGAAGATTATTATCTATTTAATTACAATAGGCTCCGCCTGATGGTAATTTGTAGGAAAACGTCCAATCAAGTTACGTTGACGCGTCATTTTTACTGGAGCATTAATCATCACGTCATTATTCAAATGAGCTGCGTTCCTCTGTTTTATGTTATAAGGGAAATTTGGAATTTCAAGAGTTTTAAGAATTCATTCGTAATATAATTCGTTATGTCTTTAGTCGCACGCCTCATGGCTCATATTCATAACAGCATTAAAAAATTCAGTGGTACGTAGACACGTAGTAAGCATTCGAGTGACTACTATATTTTTTTCTGCTTGATGATGACTTCAAATTTTTTCACGAATCTTTTGAATCATCTGTCTAAGTCACGCATATAATTTTTGCGGAACTATCACCAAATTGACTTTGTTGTAACTGAAGTATGTATTATCATAATATTGTTCAAGAATCAAGAGTTTAAGCAATTCGGTGTAGTTTAAGCAATAACAAGTAAACCCATGCGCAAGTACATCCGATATGGAATGCGGCCCCGGCTATAGACAATTTTTTAACATTATTAGAATTGACATTGAGATGTCGGGTCGGAAATGATTGTTACGGCCTGTCAGATGAGATGCTATCACAAGAGGCACTCACTCATACAGAATATGATGATAAGTAATTCTGATTTAATATTATGTTACTTGGCATTTAATTCTATATTCGAATTTCAAAATACGAATTGCAAATTGAAAAAATATAATTCCTAACAATAAACGTAAAATTGAAGAATGAACTTTTGCAGAACTAATCACATAATAATACCTACGAGCTGTTATGAGAAACGTTTTGTTGATGAGATTATTAGATTTACCTACTATAATCGTCGGCGTAAAAATCTCGTTGGATATAAGTACCTAATCAGATCAGGAACCACTAAGTACTTTAAGCCTTTAAAAATGACCAATATAGTGTGTAATTTACAGCTGTTTCGTCGGTTGCTTCTCACAAATTACGATCGAAAATAACACATTCTCGTTCCAACACGACCGGCCATGGGGGATCGAAATTAACCATAATTGCTTAATTCGGAGCGCTGTTTACTCATCTCGTAAGGTCTATGCGGGACAGAGACGAAGATATAATAAATTATAAAGACGGAGAGAGACGAAAGAAAGAAATCACCGGTATCCTCCAGGTACGCGAGAGAGTCATCTTTTTTGTAGTAATGATGTAGATTATGAAAAACTTTCGAATTTTAAAACATGACGCGTTTTTAAAAATCGATTTAACACTTACTAGATTACACGCAGACAATTTCACTGTAAGTTGTATGAATGACAGGCTTTTCTCATTATTCTAGTGCTATTTTTTATTTTGTTTTTGTACTTTCAGATACACTGACAAGAAGCAGCTGTATTATTAAGGTAAGCACTAAGCTTATTAAATTTAAGTTAAGTTACTTTCATTATTGATATTGAGGCTTAAAAATTATATGACGTAGTAATCTTTAAATTTCGTCCAGCTGTAAAGGATATAATCGAAGTACCTAATTTTATTTAACACGTCGTAATAATACTATGAGAATTTTCATGTTGAAAATGTCAATTTCTTTAGAACTACCTACCCCAACAAAAAAAATGTTTAAAAATTATTTTATGACTAAACTTTTACGATCAAAATCGAATAACAAAGGTCGTAAAAACATACTTGTCTCCTTTATTTCAATATCTAGGTGATAAATTCTGTGAAATAACCAATGTCACATTTTGTGCAATGCGGATAGGTATCTATCTCACTTTATGACAATACTAAAAATTATAATACAAAATATTAAATGTAATATATTTTTATGTAAATTTATAATAAAATAAAAAAAATTCATGCTTTTATTGATGGCCATTAACCGTAAATTATCCGCAAAATAATTTTGATCTTAAACAGTAGTAACAACAATAACAATTAATAGTATGGTGATGCAAAAAATGATAACCGAGACTTACTAATATGTAATAGGTACCTCCTTAACTCAAGCAAGACGAACCCTTCGTGTTCTAGAGCGTGCCAAATAAATAAACACAGAAAAACATCTAAAAATTGCGTAGTCGGGCAAAAAAAAACTAGAAACGTATGCTCCAAGCGATTAGCGTAAACAGGCTAATGGCCTATAAAGAGATTCGAATGACACAAATTCAAAGGTACAAAGTATTTCTCAGCGGAATTCAGTAGCGAAAAGGAAATTGCTCGCCTTGGGCACCTTTTATATTAAATTGATCTTTTTCCCTTACATTTTTAAATAAAGGCTTTATTTCATCGTATTTCCAAGTCATCTTAAATATTTTTTAAAGGTTTTCAATCCTATTATCCTCTTTCATCTTTGACTGGAGCAATTATTTCGTGCTTTTCTTATCAATTTTAAGATTTTAAAAGGTATCAATAAACCTAAGGTCATGAATGATATTGCGAAATTCGATACCTTATTTTGTCATCACATCATGTCACAATCACAAAACTATTATGCGAATGAATATAGACAAACATTAATTGTTTAAAAATAAAATTTATAAACTTGTTTATGTTGGACCGGTAGTAAAATTTTAATGTTCGTGTTTGAAATTTGAGTATGCTTCCATAACTACTACACGGTAGAAATGGCAATATACGAAGCGGAATGAAATAAAATAAAACGTTTACTGCTACACTAAAAACTTCAATCTCCTGAGTTCCAAAATAATTGTTTATAAAGGGCTGACGGCGTAACAAATTAGCATAAATCAAGCCAGTTAACTCAAAACTTCGCGTTCTCTGAATCCACAAATACCTCTTAATCCCTACCCGATAAATCCACAGACTGTTGTCAACGTAATATCTCTTCCGAGAAAACATCTCGCGATTCAAAAGTTTATACACGTTTATTAACTGTAGGACATGTTAGTTTACTGCCATTCCGAAATGTTAAAACAGATGTTCCGCTTTCATTTGACGGATGGGTCAGGCGAGGTCGGCCGCCACTCCGCCATCCGCCATCTTGTGATCCCGCCGATCCACCCGAACCTGTCAACGGCAACGAGACAATTACCTGGTACGCAGTATTTTGGAAGTAATCAGAGATGCCTTTTTAAAACTTCGGCCGTAACGGTATTTAAATTCGAAAAAACAAAACTAGAGCCAAACAAAACAACTAGGTATGCGAACAGAACGAAAAGGAGCGATGTTCGCAGTCGTGAAAAGACCGACTTTATTTGAAATGTTTTAGAATTTGGATACGAAAATAAAATAGATTTAGGTCAAAGCGAACATTTTTTAAACGAAATGATAATGGCAGACGAATACGCAATCGCTCAACTAGCTCAAGTATATTCGAGATATATTCTGTGATTCGAGGCGGCAATAACTTACGCGTCGTACAATAAAAACTCCACGGCACAATAATAAACATCATATTTTAGATCATTAGGTCGGGCCTAATGAAAGTTACAATAAAACGATGATAGGCAGCATAAAAAGCGAGCTATAATGGAATAATAATGAACTGCCAGCTTATAAAACGAGATAATATTGCAGTGTGTAAACTAGCAGTTATTGGCAGAGAACCTCCAATCGAGCTGCACCTGTGTGGAGCGTTTTAATGAAGATGTTTTATTTCGTCTGCAGGTGTCCATGACTCTCCGAACCCGAATCGAGGGCCCATTAATTCATTATGCGCTTTGTTTTCTTCGTCCGTTTTTTATCATGCAAATAACTTTTTGTCCGGTAAATTTTATAGTTGTGTCGTATTATAAATCGTGGAGCCCACTTAACATATGTACGCAATTAAGTTGTAAAGATCTTAAACGTTTACGAGTATCGAGGGATCGAATTTGTTCGTGGCATTGTGCTGGAAAACGTATTTAATTCTAAACAATACGAGTTAAATGAGCCGAGGGTTGTGGTTACGAGTAAAAAACGGAACGACCGTAACTAAAACGCTTTATTGGTGTACTATTTTGGTCTCGATTTGTATGACCCAACAAAGGTAACATTAATTGCTCGTGTCGTATTAATCAACTCGCATAATATAAAGTCTTTACAAACGCTTTTATGTAAAATTGGCCAAATTAATATAATACATATTTGACTTTGTAAATTATTTTGAATAAATTGTAGGCTTAGAGTTTGTGACAAAATCCGGAGCGAGCACTTTTGAATTATACTCGGGGCTATTACGTTTTGCAAGGTTTTAATTCTTTAGATAAACATATTTAAAATTTTGCCTAACATGAACTGCAGCTGAAGCTTTTATCTGACTATTTCTTAGCCTGCACTTAATTTTATTTATAATAATATTATTATTTAAGGTAAGTACTGTTAGTTCTTCTCTAGGTTCTACCCTATGTTTAACTCAGTGTTCATGTTCATATAATTAACAAACAATTACTTCCAATACACTATTTTATTCAGATTTTTACACTAGTTTATAATAGCAATATGTCTGGTTTCAAACAATTGACGATGGATAATTCGAAACCGGTCTATTGTCACAACTATTGTATTTTTATTTATTTTATTTAGTACATACATATTATTAAAAATTTATTTATTTGATACATAATATTTTTTACTACGGACAAAAAGTTTACTCGTAAATCTAGCTCTTTCTAGGTATAAATAAATGTGGTTTCCTATTGCGAGTCAGGATAGAGTATCTTAGAGTAATTATTAAGTCTTAAATTTCTTTAACATATTTAGGATTAATTAAGATTATTTAAGTATCATAATAAATTAACCGTAAGTATAGCTCTATTTTTCGGTTGCTGGAACTGATTCCCGACTACTGAATTTTCTTCTTATTAGTAAAATATCATGTTATTAATAATATGTTTATTACCCATCTGTAACATGAAGGGTATCTCTCACATATTACGTCGGCTTCAATATTGGTCGGCGTTAGTTTCGAATAATTATTGGTATCTCTTACGTTGAATTTTAATGAAGACATCCGATACTTACATCGGAGTGAAGTTTATTAAGCAATCGAATGTTTTGACTGCGGTAGACTGTTGTGATTAAGCTGTTTCCTGTATTTTATAATCATCATCGTCTAGTTACGTCTGACCACAGAATACATAATTAGTAAGTACCTCGTCTGACTACGAAGTGATGTTTCTTTATCAGTATCGTCATTGGCGTTCATTCTACACTAGTTTTTAGATTAGAAAATATGTAAATGCAAAAGTGTGTCTGTCTGTCTGTTACCTCCTTACGCCCAAACCGCTGAACCAATTTTGCTGAAATTTTGGTATAGATCTATTTTGAGATCCGGGAAAGGACATAGGATACTTTATATCCCGGAATATATAATATAATACTTTATACTCGCGCGATAAACGAATTTTGGCTCAACATAGTTGCGGGCGTCATCTAGTACATACTTATTATTAATTATGCATGCAATAATCAGTCATTGTGACTTTTTCAAGATAATTATTTGGAATTTAAAATGGTTTAATCATTATAATATTTATATAATTACTTCATTCAAATGTCAAATCAAATTTTTTAAATTATGTTGCTCTTGGGACCGCCTCGAGGGTCTAAAAAAGGGACAATAAGCGGCAGATGCAACGACTGCACGATTAATTTTATATAAAAATAACGTCTCTATTCCGAGGAAACCATTACTCTTAAGATTCTGACGTGGTATAAATTTGTGGGGATGTTTTATTACACCATATGCTTAAGGTCACTTTTGTATACTTAGATTTGTACAAATCAAATCATTTTTCTACAAGTCAAGCACACGAATAAAATATGTTAGTACCTACATATTTATTTTTAAAACTGTTATTGATGATATTCACATTATATAATTGACAATTCATACATTATAATATTTTATGGAAGTACATACATAATTATAGGTATATTATAGCATATATTATAGCTTTTTTCTGTCTTTATCAGCTTTCCTTAAAATTTATTCTGTCTTTAAAATGTAGGTTTCTTGATGACGATTCAAAATAATACAAGAGGTATAAGAAATAAATATTATTTTAGTATTTAGTAATATTCCCATATCAATATTCATTTAATATTGATATGGGAATATTGTCAAAAATATTGGATCAAAACAATAAAACGCAGTAGCGACCGCGTACACGGTTCGAATTTATTTCCAAAAATTTTATTTAGTTAACCATCGATATACGAGTATTTTACACTGTATGTAATTGACAAAAGGAATATAGATACTTAAGTTATCACTGTAAGTTATCGTTGTATCCCTTTTCTCTTACGTTTGTTTTAATGTTAATCGCAATAGGTATAGCATAACAAAAACAAGTACCGAATGTACTCGCTTAAAAAACTTTTTTTTATGTTATTCAGTCCGCCATTTTCAGCAAGCCGTTTACATCGTCAAAAAAAAAGTTTAAAACTCAAAACGAGTTTCGGATCGTGTGCTTGCGTAATTGCTAAATGAGTGTCGTAAGTCGATACAAAACTTTGCACATTTCCCCGTATCCATTTATGAACAGTTTATTAATTAATTCCTTGTATTTAATCATTAATCACGCACACCTAAACCGCATTGCGGCTCTCGTTTTTATCACACATCGATGGTCGTACATGAAAACGCCATCAATATACAAATGGACAAACTGAACCCCCGGGAGACAGATGGTCGATCCTACCCCACACATTTCGCATATTTCTATAGTTGGCCGGCGATATTACGTCGATATGTTATAAAAACTTTTATTTCATAACAGTACGCGTGGCGTATACCAATATTTTAGTTGGAAATATTGTAGGACTTGTTTCAGTAGTGTAATATGGTTCTATGTAGATTGTATGTTAAGATAAACGTACAGTTTTTTTATATTATTCTTCTTATAAGTAATTTCATATACTTATTATATTATGTACTGTATACTTTATTACTTATTCAATCAATAATACAGTGTACCTACATAATAATTTTGTCTTATTCTTTTGAATTTATTTCATTGTCTATCTTTTGTTGTAAGTATAAACTTCCTTGCGTTGTCATTCAAATTACTTATTTTATTTAAAAAATATTACTTAACAATATTATGAGCATCTATAATTTGTCTTGAATCGCTGTTTGATCGGAATATTAAATCAACAAATAAGCTGTCGACAATGAATGCTGCTGGCGATTTAACAATAAATTTACCTGCGCTCCTGTGGGGCCAAAATGACCCCTGAGAACATATTCCTGTACAATACCAACATGACGATATGCTATAATAATTTCTATTGATTTCTTTGTATAATATTATGCAATGATTGGTTTTGTCCTATGATTATTTCATTTCATTTGTTAATAAAGACATTAAAACGTTAAGAATTGAAATCAAAATACGTATAAAATTATCAAATCCATCAACCCTTTCTTACCTTTGCAACTGAATATGTATTTTATTTTAAATAAGGATCTAGATTTGGTTAAAAGCATCCGTATGAATAATGAAGTTTATGATAATACTCCCACTTTAAGGGAATGAGACATCAAGTCATAGCGAAAATACTAAACATTTTATTACTCTTGCCAAAGTAAATATTCGGCCTGGCGCCAAACATATGGTGTTAAAACCTCGGCCAAACACTAAAGGGCTTTACGATTCTGAAAAAAGAGAATAGTTAATTTTTTCCCTCGAGGATCGTAAAGCGTGTTTACCCTTGCACTTGTTACGATGACTGTTAGAAATAGTTCAGCTACCGACCCATGTTGGTCTTTTTTGTCTCCCATCTCCTTAAGACTTTAATTTACTTCGCTTTCATCACAGCAGCATGTGCCAAGTTTATTAGATGCACATTTAGAGATTGCTTTTGAGATAATGTTATGGTCAAAAAAGATAGAGAGAAGAGATTATCAAATGCACATTGAGTAATTACTGTTCAAGTTTTTTTAGTAAAAAGTCATGAGCGTTATCCATTTATCTGACAACTTAATGACTTCACTAGAAATTGCTTTGTTGACTAGCCAACTACGGTGGTCACATTTGAACTTTTCTGATAATTCTGAAAAAGTACGCAATCGGAATCCTCAAAGTCGAACCCACAATACGAAACAAACTTCCGAGAACAAACCGAATCATAAAAAATGTGGATGTAACATATTGAGATATCTGGTGAGTTTACAACACGTCAACATTGTCCCTTCTCAGGTAAAGACCCGAAGGTGTTGGCATATGGTCTTATAAAATTGGGAGAATGATTAATGGCCGAATATAGAATATCTGATATCGCTCGGATGATTTCATTAAAGTTGCTTTTTACGGCGTATTAGGAATGATACGTTTTATGGTCTGTTAACTTAATTCCTTTAAATACAAGGCTGCTGTCGAATTTGACGCAAACGCTGATATGGGAAAGGTAAAAGGTAGGGTAGAAGATCAGATTTCATGTGCATTATGTCAGTTATAAGTTTTAAAATCTACTTCAATTTGTCACTTGTCGCTGTTTAATTTAGCACTTTTACGAACACGGTAACAAATTAGAGCACCATATTAAAATGTACACCGATTGGCATTGATCTGTGGCGGTACCCACATTCGCCTAACATTCCTGCATCGCGCTATCGAAGTTTTCTGAGCGCTTCAGTATATATTATACGACAGCTGAAATGTGTCAAGTGGGCTCCGGCCTGACCGGGCATAACACCTCGCTCGGTCGGAAGATCTTCCTTTGGGCCTCCACGCATTATTCCTACATTGGTGACCCCGACGTGATACATTATTCCTACAGATCTAACCTAAGAAGTAAACTTAAGTTTACTAAGAAACATACAAAATATATTAGTTTATTCGAACAAAGTAATATCCTCTGTTCCCGTACAATAAGGACTTAATAAAACCGATGTTACCACAGATACATTTGGTGTGAGGTAGTAGAAGACACAACATTTAGCATCTAGACATGAACAAATAGATTAGCGCTCGGGTCAGAAACTAGGTAACTTGTTACACGAGCTAAAGTGCTGTAGAATATATTTCAAGTAGTCATTTTAGCTTTAAGCCAGTAAATTGATGAAATTATTGTTTAACTAGAATAGGTACTAGATGACGCCCGCATTCCGCAACCCCGTTGCGCAAAAATTCATTTATCGCGTGGGAACCGTACATTTCTCCAGGATAAAAAGTATCCCATATCATTTGCCGCGACTTAAAGTATCTCGATACCAAATTACAGCAAAATCGGTTCAGCGGATTGAGCGTGAAACGGGAACAGAGAGACAGACAAACATATGACATACAGACATGGACACAGTATGAATTTAATGTTAGTATGGATTCAAATTGAAGATTTCAATAATTTTCAAGGTCATTATAAACCACTAGAAATGAACTTAACGCTAAAGCGCAGCGTAATGTAGACCTTAATAGAGACATTGTAGAATTTATGTTTTTCTTTGTTATTCGCACAACCGTCGAAGACCTGTACAAGATATTTCGCAAAATCAATAGAGAAACTTGTACAGCGATAACTTAAGTATTTTTATGACTCTCTTAACTTTTACGACTGAGAACGTTGCAGTGAGATGCATCAACTGTTTTCTGGAATCATCGATTTTTATTCGATAAATATTAGATGGAGTACATAGTTCTTCTTAACGTATACGGTTTTATGGTTCAATGGTATCGAGCCTCGCGTATCCTAATATCTTCATTAAAATTCAAGTCCATTTAAGTTCCATACCTCTACCCGAGTGTGAACAGAGAAATAAATATAATTTTAAGGGTTCAAAAATGTCATCGTTTTAGGGGAGGTAATGTTTCTTCTCAGAATAGATGTATATCGTAGTCGGCTTTGAGTTTCATACCGCTAACGAAGGCTACGGCTTTTTTTTACCCTCGACGTCAGGCGAGTTTGTCACGATGCGTGAAGTAGATAACCAATAATAGATGGCTACCGAAGGCTGTCAGTTTTGTTGACTCGAGCCTTCTAATTGATGAGTGACCAGGGGCCTATTAATTTTGTTTAAGTAATCACCGACGGTGTTCGTATAACGATCACGATAGAAGAATGATCGCCAATGTTACTTAAAAATATAACAGCATTCACATTTTTTATCTTAACTGAACGTCTATTTACTAATGAAACATTACCGAGAAATTCATTTTTATCAGCTTAACTTTAAATCGAGCTTTCAAAAGGGTTTTATCTCTTTAATTCGTTGTAAATGAATTAAACAGAAGTTTAATTTAATCGTTCAACTGTTACCCTTACGGCTTACATGTCGCACGAGTTAACGTCATTTTGTAGTCCGTATCAGAATTGAGATAATGGTGGACGTCCGCTCCTCCTACTTTATTAGCAACAGCTGTCAGTTTTTTTGTGTTTGGCCAGTGCTACGGTCAAATTGGAGCAGGTAATAATTCCAATATGGCTTTTGATATCTCTATACCCGTGACCGAAATAGCTGAGAATTGAGATGTTACCTGAGTTGCTTGTTGTGTCTCATAAATATACGCTATCAGTAACTTGCCTCATTTTCTGTTTTATGTATCAAAATAAAGATGATAATTATGATTTAGCAATCAGTGAATTAAAATAAACGAATAAGTAGGCAAAAAAAAACAATACCGAAAAAAACAGGTAATAAAATAATAAAGTTATAATGCCACCTTCGATCACAATACGTCTACGAAATTAATTTAACACTGAACCAGTCAAATCCTAGTGTGAATCCAAAAGCCCTTTTATACGAAAGCCAATCGCCAAAACAAAAGTGTTTTGTGATTTCGTTAACGGGGAAAACAAAAGAACGCGAATGATTGTCCCAATTGTTTCCGATTCCTGTAGCGTGTCACCAATCAGCTTAACTCCGGGCAAAACAAACCGTTGATATTTTGTATTGTCGAAGTGTCCGCGGCGGCAGATGTCATAACAGGCCCCGTTCGTTACTGGCTCGTGTTTGTTTTCTTTCTATACAAATCCATCGATTCCCCTAAACACATTCGCAAGTGTTGTTCCACATTTCATTTGTTTAATTGAACAGCCAAATATTTGACCCGATTCTGTCTATGTCGTTAGTTCTGTTCTCGTTCTGTCAATACGTCGACTAATAAAGGACAACACGTTGTCAGCGGATTTTGTAAATTAGCGCGTATTCTGTACGTTTAGGACACACTATCCTCGAAGCGGAGGTGTGCTATTGGTAGTTCCTAATCAGTTACATGGGGCTCTGTTCTAATTGCTATTGTAGAACAGTATCATTACTATCTTAATTAACGTTTGTGAATTTGTGGCGTACTCGAGATACGATTCTGTTAACACCGTACGAAGGATCGATGAAATCTTGAATAGATGGTACATAAAGATCGCAAGAAAAATAGTTACAATAAACGATACTGTTAGAGGCGTCAGTAAAGCGATTTACAACGATTGCGTGCTGGTATGGCTCCTAATTATAAATTACTATCAATTTAGTAACTGTATCTACCGCTTCGAAGCCTGTATTTTATCAAAGGTACCCGTGTCGTATAAGGCAATGTAATGCAGCGAATGTTGTTCTTTTATTTATTTTAAAATTGTTTACGGTACTTTTATTGTAGGTTGGTTTATGTGAAAGAGTACGCTTGGGAGAGAATGTCTTGGACATAAGTTGGAAATCAGGCCGTTTGCGTTAGTCTTATTAACATTTTCTGTATAGTTTCTTACTGTAACTTAACAACAAACATTTTGTCACCGTATAAACCCTCGCTGATAATATTAGGGAGGGTTTATACGGTGACAAAAATACTATTCGTGGAATATTATTCCACGTATATAGTATTTTAAGACTATAATTTGGCAAGTCGGTTCAGCCGTTCTCGAGACTAACAAAATTAAGGCTGGCAACGCAACTCTTCTCATGTTGCGAGTGTCCATGGGCGACGGTAGTTGCTTTCCATTAGGTGACCCGTTTGCTCGTTTGCCGCCTTATTTTATCAAAAACATTAAACATATTTTATTTTTAGTTATAAAGAAGAATAACGAAAACTAATTTAGGAAATTTTTTGAATAAAGAACGTTGATAGTGCAGAAACATACAGTCATGGTATAACTTAAATATGTATATTATTTTCAATATTAAATTATTTTCTGTACATAATTCAAAACTTATGTTAAATATTTATGGACAAATCCCAGCAAACGTAGTACCTACGATGGAAGTTGTGATTGCCTATAAACATGAAACCACAGCAGAGGATCTTGTAAAGCATAATCATGTCCGATTTTATACCAACACTAAAAATTTACCATTGAATTTTATGTCAGGACTTTACGATGGCAAGGCTCGCTTCGCTTAGGTCAATAACTATAATACTGTCTTTTGTATTATTGCTGTAAATAAAGTTTCCTCCCGCTGGACTATTGGTTTTTGTCTTAGGAAATGCACGATTATACCGATATTTTGCGATATCTGTTTTAAGAAATAGGAAAATATGTGGTTTAAAATTGTATTTTCCTGTATTATTTTATATGGCATTTACGAACTTTATTCTATTTAATTGCATGACAATTTAGTCTCTATAGCTTTATTTTTTTACGTCCACTTAACATGTACTTCACTTGAGAGTCATTTTAAGGCTTTTCTTTTATTTTACACTTCAAATTCAATGGACCCTCATTGTGTTCTAAACTTTGGAATGAATGAATATTTCATCTATTCAAAAGCTCTATCACCATGACGTCATCCTCTGTCTTTGTCATAATAATTTTTATCCTTTGACTACCATACCTGAAGACCATAAATTTTTTTTCGAAAGTCAAGTGCTTGAACACCTACGGAGCAATTCAAAACTTCGGATGTTTGTTGTAAGCTTCATACTGGACAATTATGTCTGTGCCCCTAGCTCCGATTCCGTTTTAAATTAGCTCTATTTTTGATGCTTTGAATGTTTTTTTGCAATTTTACAACCTTAGTATATACTAAGTACTCACATGCGGTTTTTCTCGATAGTTTTACTCCAAAGCGAGTAATAATTACTGTGTGGACCGCAAAACTCACAGCTCGAAGGCTCGCATCGAGCCGACTCGATTGAATTAAATAATAAATCGATTTAGAATAAAAGCTATACACGCAAGTACAATGCTGAATGTGTGGACGAAATCCCGAGCCGCGGGTTTTGCTCGACGTTATTGCTCGATCGAGCAAAACCGTATGAGTACTTAGCAATAAGCGTAGTGAAAGCTTTACTAGATTCTAAATCCATCCAGCTAAAAATACTAAGCCGGATCGACATTATTTATATTCCTAATAATTCAATTAATAATCCTGGCGACATACAGGAAGAGTGTGCGACAATAATTTCATTAAACGTCTCGACATAAATCTGCTAAACAACGATGTATTTTATCAATTTCTCTTGCAGCGTAACTTTTAAATTAATTTTATCACTCGGCGCCAGTTTGACGTCACCGGCTGGCGGCGTTGTTTTGCTCACCTTGGGAGATTTGGTCCCCTTAATTGAGTTTTACGATATCTACCAGCAGGATTTAAAGCTGGAGGTCGGAAGAGATTTGTTACACGATTCACAAGGATTAGCATTGTAAAATTGTAAGATATTTTTATTTAAATCACAATAAAGAATATTAGTAGGTAGGTTTAGGTAATATTATGTAAATGATACAATGTCATGGCCTAGAATGTCAATGTGGTGACTGGTGGTAATGATACAGAACATTGTACAGGTTGTTGCCAACCGTACATAAAATACAGGTGGAATGTATATCCATAGGTCGCTGGTTCAAATCCGGCTCGAAGGACCAAAAAAAATATAGGTGTAGGGGTTACTGCTGCAGCCTGCCTTATCCTAATATTATATAAAGAATGATATGATAAAGAAATATATTAATTAAGGGAGAACGATTGCAGATGATAAAATAAAACCGCTCCCTTTGATGGTTAAATGATAACTGACTTTAATTCACAATGCACATGATACAAATATGATCCGCGACAATGCAAGCATACCTACTCATTTTATGTACGGTTGGCAACAACCCGTACAAACATATTATTAAGATATTATAATGAATCAAAAGAAGTAGAACACAGATAAGTAACTAAAAAGTGGTTACAGTGTCTTTTCGTTAAGAACCGAGGAAATAAAATATCCCAAATTAGTAAAGTCCACTTAACAAAGAAGCCGCAAACTAGCCCGCGTCACAGACGATAAATCGTCAGTAAATAGACGATCCACAATAAATATCTGATCTTACACCGTCTTCCTGCCCACGCCCATAATTCAAAGAGAATTATTGGTATAAATTAAATAAACATATCAAGGGGACGTTTACAACGAAACTCGGGAACCGCGAAAATTATTTATAGAACGTTCTAGATGCAGCTTAATTGGCTACACTTGACGCTTACATTTCAAGATGTTGCTAATTTCACGTGATGTTTAACACTGTTCATGAGATTAAAACTTCTTTTGTTCTTGTAACAAGCGAAGAAATCTTTGTTTTCCTACCGATTTCAAGCTAAAAATGTCGTCTACTATTAAATCAGATATAAGTATCATTTTTAGATAAATTCATGATAAATATAAATGATTTCGATAATGGTGACAGTACTATCAATAATTTACTTGTACACCAAGTACCAACATAAAAACCAAATAAACACACATATAGCTCGCACTAAACGTGATATTGAATTCGATGTTACGAGTGGCTCTTACATTTAACACCATTAACATCACATAAATGCTTATGACTGGATTCTAACCTGTGACCCTACAGTAGCGACTGGAATTGGATTATAGATGAAGTATTACATATATATTTTTAACAAAATTCCCACAGATTCGGAGTGAAATAAAATAGTGGCACTGTATGGGTAATAAACGTAAAACTATGGTTGATATAGTCTTAAACTTTAAATATTATTTGACTACTTTGTTTTGAATTAAAATTATATAAAAATTGGCGTTATGCACTTTTATTGGAATGGCTAAAATTTAAACTCTCTTTAAATACGTAGGATCCCTGGTTGAAAACTTATAAGACGGTGGGAGAGAACCCATGGTATTTCAGCCGTCTAATTGAATTTACCATAGCTATATTTACAATAAAATATTTAAAGAATAGAATAATTTATAAGCATCCATACTTCCATATCCATAATACTTCCATACTAATATTATAAATGCGAAAGTGTGTCTGTCTGTCCGTCTGTCTTTCTGTCTGTCAGTCTGTCTGATACCTCTTTACGCACAAACCGCTAAACCGATTTTGCTGAAATGGAGATATTATGTACTTTGAGTCCCGGGAAAGGACATAATATGATACTTTTCATCCCGGAAAATGTACGGTTACCGCGCGATAAACGAATTTTGATTTTTGGTGCAACGGAGATGCATCTAGTAGGCTATAATAAAATCAATCGCATCTACTTACGTTGTTATTCCCTCCATTCGAAATTCCAATTCCTCGATATCAGAATTAATTCATCAGCCCCAAGCGGTCGCATGCAACCGCGATAACAAAAGATAAGCTATTGTGTCTCGTTTTTCCACGATCGACGGGTTAAATTGTTCCATAACGACAACTTAATAGTTATCCGAGTTTTATCTGTATATAACTTTGAGAAATATAAAACCTAAATAAAAACGTGCACGGTTATGAAGTGCAACAATTTTCAAATCAATAACCTATTTATTTTGGTTATAAAATCATTTGATAGTGCGCCTGAGTGGGTGTTAATTCTTTGTCAGATACGCATACGGTTGGACGGTCTTAACACGATAAAAAGCCAGATTTTATGATACTCTGATCGCTAAACAATGTTCGTCTTGGGTGGTCAAGATTAGTTCCATGTCGACCTTTGAAAGTTTTCCGTCACAGATCATCAATAAAAAAGAATCTTTCAGAAAAATGATGGATATTTTTGACCCTGTGATAACGACTTAAAGCTTCCGAGTATCTTTTATCAAGTTGTTAGTCATCCGTTCGTATTCGAAGCATAAAATTGGCAAAATACACATAAGCATTGTATTGTTATGTATTTTTATTCAAATTAACTTCATAATAAATGGAGAATGTGATTTAACTACAATTTTTGATATGTTATAGAGTTCACATACAACGAGTTCGAAACCGCAGACAACATTCAAAACAAAACAATACCGATACAAAATAATTGGCTTTTAATATCGCAATCATCATGTCGGAACGTACGATAGTTTTTTGTCGAAATTGAAATTAATTTAAATTCCCCGAAACTTGTACCGTCTGTCTGTTACGTTAGCATTTAATGTCTGCGACATCTGTCACTGCAACGGGAATAAGTAGGATGTCACCGCTTGTATTAATTTCCTTTGGCGCTTTATTGCTTTGATATTTTGAATTCAATTATATTTTGTGTGCAACATTTCTATAAGCTTCATCTATGGTATTACGAATTTTATCAGAAGTTGGAAGAAGTATAGTGTTATAAGAATATAAGTATTTATTTATGTTTGGCATATTTGCTACCTAATGTATAAACCTAAAACCTAATGTAATTTTCGTGCTAATAACAATAGAACGCAGAGGCACAGCAGAAGTCACGAATCATTTGAGAACTACTTTCTTATGTTTGGTAAGTAAAAGTAAAGTGCATTGTACATTTAACTAAGATCTCGAGCGAAGATTCTATAAAGCACGCAGAACAAGATCTTCTCACGATTTAGTCACGGAATTAATCACTAAAGTAGACAGGTCTAATTATTTTGCTCTGAAATCTGTTTAATTCTTTGTTATATATAAAGAAAGAAAAAGTGCATATAAAAATATATATTCTATCCAATTTTAAAGCCTTTTTAAAGTTTTACTTATTAAAGGCTTAAAGGAGTACCTACTTTCGTGTGAGGTCAATGTTTTTTCTCCCCTTTTTTTGAAGGCATAATATTGTGCCTTTGCAAATACTACTGTTTCTATTAAACTATCATGTTTCTGTTATAACTTTATTTTATTTCTACGCTTCTACTTTTTCATATCACGTAAAATTCTTTAAATTAGATTTACCTGTTGCTATATTATGTTGATACAACTTCAGTTTTATATTTCTATTTACACAGTTTTATTTGAAAAGTATTAGCTTCGATGAATAGCAAAAAATAAAATATGAAACTAACTCTCATAAAAATAACAAGATTTCAATAGGGTAAGTTGAAAGATTGGCCTCCAAAAATAATCCAATAAAGAGCATAATATAGGTTAAATTGATGAAAATTAACGTAAACGTAAACGAAAATTGTAATGGTTACCTAATAGGATAATGTAATTTAACTATTTTTTACTTTGTTTAATTAAAAGTAATACATAAAAATTTGAATTTGTTAAAGTCAATTTATTATGTATTATTATATTTATCATTTTTATAAATTATAATAATTATACTCATTACATTTTACGTAAATTGTAAAAAGACTGTAACTAAAAGAACTTACACAAAATAACCCTAAAAATATTATTTTTCTTAAATAAAAACTTGTTTTATAATTTATACATACATTTATTATTATGTTTCCCCCCTAAGCTGTTATTTATTAAATATATTATTTTCATGTGTGTAGACTCTACATTCGGGAAATATTAAGCAGAGGTTGATACTGACTATCCAATCTTAACATAATATTACGTAAAACACTTACAAGGCATTTTTATAAATTATGGACCATTTCCAGGAGAAAATTTGAAAAATTGCTTCGTGCATAACATCACTCATGACTTATTAAGTTTGAAGGAGCGGGTGTACCGTGTACTTTATAGTTTCATAGCAAAAATTTGTAAATAGATTTACGAGCAGTTAACGTGAAAAGCATTCAAAAAGGTTTTTAGATAAGTTGAAATTATGAAATTTCCGTAGCACATGTTTGATGTATGTGTCGTAGATAGAGCCTTGACGGGAGCTATTTGTTTATACTCCCTCCCTTTATTTGTTCATCAATATATTATCTTCTAGGTCATTATTCATTTTCTATAACAATATTGTCACGGTGTAAAAGCATTCTCGTATCTAATAAAGTAAACAATAGCGTTTGCTTAAAGCTCAACGCTCTTTCGTCTTTTTGTCTAAAACTTCATAGCGATTAAAAATTTCAAAACGCACTTTTCACATTTCACGTAACACGAATAATTAAAAATAAGTTGACGGGATACAATTTTTTAAAATGACTACGCTGACCCGAATTGACTCGATTTTTCTACGTTTTGATTCAGTCACAAACTGAATCATTTTTTTTCACAATTTTTGTCTTCTAATTTCATTATTTCCTTTAAACAGTTCTAATTTCTTAAAAAATTACAGCTGCTTCGGATCAATTCTGATAAAACAATTTCATGACACCCTAAAGTGCCGATGACAAATCCGATGCACGTTTTTGCCATCATCAATGGTGTCGTACAATTCGACGCCGAGGTTTTTGTCGATTTCAACAAAAAATGTTGTTTCACTGTCAACTGTTTTTGCGAAGCGACAAGTTGCTTCCACTTGTTCAGAATAATTACCTTATTACTTAAAGATTTATTGACTGTTGACACTTTGTTTTATTTGTACTTAACTTTAACCATAATGATAACGTTTTGTTTCTTTTCTGTAACAACAAATTCATTTTCTTTGTCAGTTACAAAAAAAATAATTATTATGTTCTTTTATATAATGAAGTGTTTAACATCCTTCACTTTTCAGCTTATGCTTCGTTCAAACTTGAACGAAGCTTTATTGTTCATTATCATTAGTAATTTATGAACATAACATAAACATTATTTTCATGAAATATTATAAGAGTGTACAAAAATAAATCGTTCTTTGCATTCATTAAAACGAGCAAAAATGCCCATAATTGGCTGCTCCCCAAATGAAGACATCTCGGAGCTTACATTTCATAATAACGAAATACATCAGCGTTCGGAACAACCGAAAATGAACTGTCAACTGGAACGTCCAAATCCAATTACGAAGTATTTACGGTCTGAAATATTCGAAGTCGCGAACGTCTTCAGAAAAGAAATTAAAAATTACTTATTTGGTTCATTTGCGTGGGATCATAACGTTCTGACGACTCCAATGTAACTTTGTCGCATAACTCTACTTATTGGATGTTTAAAGAATTTCAGTGATCTTATATGTAATTGATCGTACTGTCGGTTCTTGGTGCAAATTCATTAATTGTTACAAATTTCACTTAATCACGACCGGTTTCGAAAAATCATCTTCAGGAAGATGATTTGAACCGGTCGTGATTAAGTGGAAAAAGTGCAAGAATTACTGAGTTTTTATACGCTTTTTATTCGCTTCAACTGTATATTTGTTTGTAACATGTTTGTAACCGACTTCTTTGGGCGCGATTTTGGCCCACTTTCGTTCAAACTTTGTAGATTTATGCCCGGTTCCAATATTCACAAAACGAATCGTTTTGCTTACGGATGGTAGATTTGAGGACGAGGCGTAAGCCGAAAGTGTTTCTATAAAAAACGTTTCGTAAGCAAAGTTACCGTATGCTTGGTACCTGCGGATGGTAGGCGGTAGGGAGGGCCTAAATAACGGACCGTTAGGTTATTGTATGGGCATGAAAGCATGTGGCGTTTCTATAAATTATTTTATTACGTCAAACAGATGTCAAAGTTACTAGGCGTTTGTTGTGTAGATACCGCCCGAAATCAGACGGTTGAACGTTGTTGTGCTATTTAATACTGTGATAAATACTGAGAAATACTCATTATGTCGCATTCAGACAGTGATCAGACTGATCTAAGTGATCTAGAAATGTTAACAGACTGGAATGGCTCTGATTCCGACGAAGATAGTAGTAACAATCATAGGACGTACAAAACGAGAGTCGACCATTTCAATACCCTGGATCACTCAGATTTTCAGCTTAGATTTCGACTAGATAAATCGTGCGTTGAAAGGTTACTTGCTGAAATATACCCTTACTTAAAAGTGAAGGGAACCAGGTATGTATGTAGTGACTGTTTTAATTTGTTGCTTAAAAAGTACAATGATAAAAATGATTTTACTTTTGGTGCCTGGAAAGGAACCTACTTACGATGATATTCGACTAGCTAGTTACTAGCTGCTAGTACAATAATCATAAACTTTTACAGGAACCATGGTATACATCCCATGCACCAATTATTATTGACATTAAGATTTTATGCATTGGGAACAATGCTGTTGTCGGTGGCTGACTTTGTTGGGGTGTCAAAAGCATCGGCTTGCCGTATAGTGCGTGATGTTAGTTATGCCATAGCACAGCTTTATAGCAAGTACATTTACATGCACAACAATACCGAGGAAGATTTCTTTTGCATTGCTAGATTTCCTAGAGTTCTTGGAGCAATTGATGGCACACACATTAGAATTCAATCACCATGTAAGTTATATTTTTTGGTTTTAGGCAGTGTTTAGTTTTAATTAGAGTTACTTATCAATTTCTATTTTATTCAAATAAATAACTTTTTAACTCTACACAGGTTCACAGATAGGAGAAGAATTCAGAAATCGGAAAGGCTACTTTTCCATAAATGTACAAGCGGTTTGTAATGCAAAGTTATTGTTGATGAATGTAGTGGCTCGTTGGCCAGGGTCAGCCCACGATGCCACTATATTTAATAATTCAGAATTACGAGGTAAGAGTTGAATACTTGTGAAAAACAATATATGAATAATTGTACTATCAGAGAAGTTGATTACAAGTCAAACCCATCCAATCGATCACAGCAAACATTGAATTGACATAGGTCCGTCAACTGCCTAGGAATGTAGGAATGTAGGAGAATCTAGGAATGTAGAAATATGTATGATTATTTGAAGTACCTATACAACTCTATTAATATTCAGTACCAACATTACCTACAATTTTTATTTTTCAGCTCAATGTGAAAGTGGACTTTATAGCAACAAATGGCTACTTGGAGACAGTGCATACCCCTTGAGACCATATTTATTAACACCAATTTCCAACCCACGAACAAGAGGTGAACAGCTTTACAATGATTCCCATATTCGAACCAGAAACTGTATTGAAAGGTATGTTTTTATTTCAATCTAACAATGTATAATATACATATATCTAACAATCTAATTTGGTAAAATTGAATTTAAAATAATAATTTTGTTTCAGATGTTTCGGTGTTTGGAAGAGGAGGTTCCCAGTTGTAGCTCTGACAATGCGTTTAAGTTTATTACGAGCCAATGCAGTCATCATAGCTACAGCTGTGTTACATAATATTTGTATACAAAATAACCTGGATGATATGCCACCAGAAGTCGAAATCCCTGTTGCAGAAGCAATACACGTGGTTTCCCACGCAGATGATGAAAATCACATAGAAAGAGCAACATTGATATCAGATTTCTTTGACAAGTAAGTTAAATATTGATAATAATTGATATGTATCATTAATAATAATAAGTATGAGTAAATAGGCATCTTTTGGCTGAGCTTGCTCGATCGCTGGCACAAGAGCAAAGGTGTATTGTTTTAAAAAATATAAACACATTTATTCCGAAAAAACAAACATACATAATATATGATGCCTAGTTTAGGTGCCTAGTATTAATACTATTTTTTTTATTTCAGCTTGGTGTAGCTGCCTTTTCCTGAGCTATGTGATCACTGCCTGGGTTTTGAGTTTGTAATAATAATTAATGTATAAATTTAAGCACTGTATAAGGATTTTTATTAATTAAAAACCATAATTCCTAAATAAATGTTTTATTCATCACTATTTAAACCACTATCTTCACAATTTCTACTCAGTTTATCTTTCATTTCTAATTCTAATTTTAAAATCTTTATTTCTAATTCCAATTTTTCTGTTTTTTTTTCATAAAATCTTGCTATTGCTAAGTTCCTTTCAGTAGCTCCACTATTTTCCTTATTTTTACCTGAAACATGCATGAAAATTAAATAAATATAATATGGATTGTAAGGTGCACCGTGCAAGTTAAGGTAACCACTCTATACCTTTCTTTGTAATTTTTAATGTTTTTGGTATAGGCTTCCCAAAGAAATATTTTGAACTATCTGCGTTGGGTGAAGACATTGCACTATCACTTAATTTTCGTTTTCTGTTAGGGGTTCCTGAAAATTAAAAATATAAAACCAATCATTATGATAGCATGTCTTTAAAAATACATTACTTAAAACCATTAATAGTAAGGCACACACTGACACAACATGATAGTAAAGAAAATCGTAAATTTGTTTTTATTTCTAAAAATTCATGTGATTATACTGTATATATTATACATATACGTACTACCAGTCTGTGTGAATAAGGTTAGAAATTTAAAAATATAGCAATTAATACCATTGATTGATGTTTCCTTTAAAATTTCCACATCGTCTGGAACATAGTTTGGTCTGGCATCATCAACACCTGCATCGGAGCAATCACCAAAATTTAATTCAGTGGTGTCATCTAGTACCAGAGAGATGCTGCCAACACCATCACCTCCAAATGGGACCTCATAACCTGTGCCCGTAGATCCCAACAGACTGGAAACTCTATCCAAAGTTTCATCAATGGGGATGTATACAGGTTTGCCACCACCAGTCTAGAAAAAAATTATACAGTTTCAGTCAATCAACCTACAATTTTACAATAACACATTTTTAAGGAAACCTATTATTATTGTTAACTCACCTTTAGATTATTCATTCTTATTTGTTGTGTTCTCTTACGAGCCGCTTTTTTTAAATTGTCCCACTTTAATTTTAGTTGTTCCTTTGTTCTGGGAATAGAACCACTCTTCGCATTAAATGAAGATACCAGAGCATTCCACGTATCCTCCTTTGTTTTGTTAGTTGCAGCATTCGTCTCCTTGCTTGTCAGTATTGGATTGCTCTGTATCAAATCAATTAATAACGAAGCCTCGTCTTTGCTCATAGCCTTCTTGTGTTTCTGTAAACGAAGACAAGTAAATTTACACGAATGCTAGTTAAAATAATTCTCAAGACGTTTACAAACGGATCACAAAACTTACCGGAGTAATATCCATTGTTCTTTAAACGTTTTAATTTAATTCTGTGTTACACAGTTTATGTTTGAAATCCGTTGATTAATCCACGCTTTCATATAAATTTGAAGTACTCTGTGCGATCAACGCGTAACGTTAAAATTTATAAATGAATAGAGAAATCACAAAAAAGCAGCTTGCACAAGTACACATTTGCACAACACATGTCTGATGTCAGATCAATGATCACAGAGTATTGTCAATTTGTCAAATGAGTCGTACAAAAAAATAATTTTGCGTTTTGCTATCTTCGGCAACAATGGGTAAAGCTTGGTAAAACTCCATTTTATACTAAAATGTTTTTTTTATTCATCGTAACAAACCAAATTAAATAAAACGCGGATGATTTAAGTGATTATTGAGTGATCGAGCCGTTAATAAACGTCGGTTACCATAAATTTGAAATGTGTATTTTTTTAATATCAAAACGCAGTATTACCGTCGGGAGGGCTTCGGTTGGCGCGTTACTAACGACTGTTCGTAGCAGGTAGAAGCTAAAATAAGTTTGTGAAACGCCTTTAACGGTTCGTTATCCGTAAGTGAAAAACGTTTGGTAGCTGATGTACAATGACGATTCGTTAGATATAGGAACCGGGCATTATCGAGGACCGATGACAATACACTAATTTAATATAATTATTTCATTTTTCAATTTCTATGTTTGTATGTTTGTTTGTAACCCTTTATATAAAAAGCGTGTTTTTAGTTTTTTTAACTATTACTTATTATTTGTGTCTTCAGTGATCTTGTGAAAACTAAAATTGGCTACCGCCTAGCTTCACTATTTTACATGATGTGCCTGTGCATTTTACATAACAACATTGCAACGTAAGATTTGGTAACAAATAATTTATTTTGTGATAATTTTATTTTTTATTAGATCGTTTGAGAAATATAAATAATAACGTAGCTCATTTTAATGATATAGCTAGGCGTAGGGTTGGTAATCGCGTAACTATGATCACAGGAGCCGCTCCCCGCCTCTTATCTATCGTGATAATCAGCTGGTCTCAGATGAAACCCATTCATCATTGGGGTGACTAATTACGCTTGATGACAGGCTGTTGTGTATACAACATATTAAGATAGTCATCATAATCGCTTGCAACCAAATCCTACATTTAATATGTCTCCGTCAATGAGCAAAGCACCAACACTATTAACTATAATATTATAGTCTCTGCCAATACTCCGATGTTAATCCTCGTCATCATTGGTTTGTCGTATACAATTATTATACATATGGCAGCTTCTGCTGTCTAGTTTTAACCAATACATCGCCTATTATAGAAAGAATTTAAAAGAGGATCGATAACTATGTAAGAAATTCGATGTATCGATGTTTCGTTAATCATTAGTAAAATGAAACTTAACCTTGAGATTTTTTACATACTTACCGTGTTACTTGCTCATGAAAAATTTAATCATTAAAAGAATGTTTTATTGTTATAAGTAGCTACTTTAACAAAAATAATAATATAAATAATATGTTTACTCGCGATGATTTATTTGCTATCGCTGTGCTACAGCCGCTAGCCGTGGCCTTAAGTTAACAGCTGGTTGGATTTAAATTAGACCCCGCCTCGTTTCCTTGCGAGATACCTATCAAATCTGCCGGTGTAAGGGCTTTGTTGTAGATTTAATTTTCATCCCCTATTCCTGAGTAATAAGCGTTCAAAGATAAAGGAGTAGAAGCCTTTATGTTCTCATTATTAAGGAATTCTCATTTTCATTGTTGTCGAAGTATGAGGTAGGTAAAAGACAGCAAATAGTAATTTGATAATAAGTATTATTATAATATTTTGTTAATTAATTAAAAATTGTTATACAACAATTTTTATAAAATAAAAAAATACATTCATAAGTGCCTGGTACATCATTTTCTCAAAAACATCAAAATATGTGCTGTTAAATATTTTAAGCCTGTAAAAATAATTCGAAATATATTATATCCCTTTAAGAAAAGTAAATTCGCACCTATCATTTCCAGGAAAATATACAAAAAGAGTGAATCAATCAATGTTAAGCTGACGAAATCTAGTTCGGATTCCTTAACTGTGACAAATGATCCGATAATTGTCCTGAAACGGAAGAGATATTTTTTTAACAACGAAAATCGGAGCTCCAATAAGTATGGGATTGATGAGCTCAGTGGCTAAGAAAAACGAGTGTTTCATTTCTTGATTATTGAAGAATAAAAGCGTAAAGAGAGCTTTGATTGTATTAAAGCAAGAGGTAGGTACTAATACTTACAACATATTATAAAGTTTTTGCGTGACAACTTTAAACTAAATTAAAGCAAAAAATTATAATGCAGTCATATTTATGTATACATTAGTCATACTGAGCTAAATATTAATATAAATTACTTATATTTATAATGTGAAATAGCTCAATTCCAATATTATTGTTCCATTTATTCTGCGCTTCTATTCAATGTACACAGTAACTAGAGATATCAAGGAATGTTGTATTTTCATCGCACTATTCTAGGATAAATATACAGATCTAGGATAACTTATATGTTATAACGAGCTTTTGCCCGCGGCTTCGCTCGCGTTAAGAAGTATGTATTATTATTTATTATATACAAACTTTCTTCCCCTATTTGAACCCCTTGGGGTGGGAATTTATCAAAATCCTTTCTTAGCGGATGCCTACGTCATGACATCTACCTGCATGCCAAATTTCAGCCCGATCCGTCCAGTGGTTTGGGCTGTGCGTTGATAGATCACCATGTCAGTCAGTCACCTTTGAGTTTTGTATATATAGATATAACTATATTATAGTAATATATTATATAGAAGTAGTGCAAAATATACTAATATATATATATTTATCATTTAGCCTTGCCGATGTCTTATGACATGTTAAAACTAATTGTTACTAGAAACTAAACTAAACTAAAGAACTAATTGTTACGTGCTAATAATTATTTTCAATTTAAGTGTAAATTACTTATTTTCATAGTTTTATATATAGCAATTAAGTTTTATACATAGTTCAATACTCGATTAACGTGTTCACTTCACCTGTTGTCTAAATGGTCATAGAATTAAAGCTCTTATGCCACAGCATGACTGTGTCGCCACCCATGAGGGCTAATTATTATTATTATGACATAAGGGTCATTTCAGACCACAACGCGACGCGTAGATTGCATTTCTAAATTTGTACTGATTTGACAGATCTCAATTGCGTCAGACGTCTTTGAAATAATGTGTCAAATCCATACAAATTTAGTAATGCATCTACCTACGCGTCGCGTTGCGGTCTGAATTGACCCTTAGTAACTAATAAATTAATTTTATTCAATTACAGTATTAGTATATTTTGATTACTACTTAAATTCTATTGTTACACTTTAATCATTAATTTAATAAACAACACCAATAATTCAGAAATCAAAGACATAAAAATGCGTCAACACTAAAATGATATCTACGAAAGTAGGTAGAATCATACCTTGTGAAATAATGATGGCGTCTCTGGAATAAAGCTACTCTACAATAGGTGCACGTCTCAGTCTTGGCTTTCCTCAATCTGTGTCAACCTCGTATTAAGAAAGCTGAAAGATTTACGACCTGTGATACCTCGCGGTAAGTTAGTTTCAGGTTTAAAACTAACTTGGGAGTTGAAGCGAACGTTTTTGATATATATTTCGTAGGCAGACATTGATCGAACTTGTTTCGCTTAAACGTTACTTCTTCTGCCTCAAGTTTTCCAATATTTTATACAAGTATATAAGGGAGTAATCTATCAAAGATTTAAAGTTGCAATCCGCGAAGCATTTTACGTTTTGTTCCTTTCTATGTCGGTATTATGTGCCTATATTTTATTTTTAATAGTATGACCTTTTGCATAGCCTTAATGTTGTTAACGTAGTGTTCACGTTTTCATATTTATGTATTGGTATTATTTCATAAAGACTTTTTTTTCTTAGATCTGTAACATAAAAAAGTTAATATATTAATTAATTTCAAGCACTCAGTAATCGTTTCATTTACAAAGTGCAGTAAAGTATTAATATTTTTTCGTTTTAGAGACAACTCGTTCAACGATTCAATTTACATCGAAACTTTTCCGTTTCACTCGATTCCATTTTCTTTTTGAGTCATCTCTTTCCCTCCAATACAAATACGGGTAATGGATCTATTGTCACAATTTGATGTTTTTGTGGATCACGATTTTATCACGATGCTTTAGTGACGTACGTGCGTTAAAAATCCGAAAAACAAACAGGCGATATGCTTCATGTCGTTGACTAAAAAACGGTGCGCCGGAATCGGTGTAAAAGCCCTGATCGACGAGCTACTCGCTACCGCTTTTACTAAAGTTCAAATTCAAGGACATACATTTATATATTTTATGTTCTCTATAGTACTATTCTCTCTCTTGATCGCTCCCAATGCTTATAGTAAATTTTGTAGAAAGTGTTTTAGAATTATTGATATTACATTTTTTGCGTAGGTGATGTTATGAGGCTTAGTTATCGCCTTAAGCAAATATTTGATGATAAAGACTTGGGCTAATTATTATCAACAGCGAATTGTTTCTAAGTTATGCGATTAACCTCAATTTTGAAAGGAGAGATAGATACATTATTGCTCATATTAAATAATTAAGAAAAAGCGTAAATGTGGGCAAGCCTTATCGCTAGCCTTTATCTACCTACCTAGATGATATAAATAAACTCCTAAGAAGAACGTTTAGTGAAATTAAGAACACAACGTTTAAACAGCTGGAAATAAACCACATACATCCTTTCACCTACAACATGTGTTTGTGTGGAGCCAATATCCTTTGGGACGTTTGGGACCCACCGCTCTTTAATGTTACGATCATTAATAACGAGCTCTATTTGCAAAACAAATGTGTTGTCATTTCGAGAGAGAAAAAACGGTTTGTCACCCAATAAATAACGTACAGCGAAAAGTCTATCAAAAATCCATACTAATGTTATAAATGTTAAAGTGTGTCCGTCTGTCTGTCTGTTACCTTCTCGCCGAGATCGCTGAACCGATTTTGCTGGGTATACAGATACACAGTAATTTCCGCACGTAGTAAATGTACAGTTCCCGTGTGATATCCATCGTCATCTTATTTTTAGAAGCTTTTATTTAACTTGCTCTGTATATAATATGTAAGTACTAAGTATGTATATTTTATGTTGCGGTGGAAGTTTGGTGGATACTCATGATTGCCTGTCTATTTCACCGACAGCTAAATAAGTTTATGCAATCTGTTATTATTATTGAAAGTTAACACATGTAACAAAATTCTAGACGTCTGATTCATTTTAGTTGGTTTTGTACTCGATTCTCTCATTTCGTGTTCCATCGGAGATTACAAAAGCATGTGTCATAGGTTTTGTTATTTGTTGCAGTTGTCATACATTTCGCATGTCCTGAAAATAGACAGACATAATAGGTGGTCTGAAGCAATCCATAGTTCTTTTCCACCTCAATGCATATTTCATTATTGACGCGTAGGTACTATGGATTTGTGATTGTTTGTTCACTTATTTTAAAACATTATTTTAAATTTTAAAATATGATGTTAATCTCGAACGTTCAAAATTTCTGTATTTAAACCTTTAATTTTCGGCGAACCGAAAACAGCCTGTACAATAAAATATGTAGGTACTTACACAATTTTCAATTCACAAAATACATATTAAATACCATCGAACTATGAAATATCACAAACAAATACATATTTAAAATTGACTCATTTTATAAAAGCATTTAAACAAACAGCATAAAGTATTTCGTTCGTAATCACTATCGACTTACCAAACAATTATTAGTGTTAATTAATTTAATTAACGAATTATTTGTACACTCAGCAGTACTAAACGCGTCAAATATCAGATGTAATTAAACTTGGACACCATTCAAAATATCCATCAGCGTGCCGACGATTTGCAAATTCATTCGACCGATACCAATTATGTGATTTAAATGCTGCAACCAATTTGCTTACTCCGTATGAAGCGCACAATAAATTAAAGGAGAACTAAAATATAGCTCCAAGCGCCAATTATCATCTCGGCCACTATAAATATCGCAGGATAACGAACGACGTAAGTGCTGCGTTTTAACTTTCATGAGTCTCAAAAAGGGATGACGATTTTACGATTAAGGTGCTAGCTGACCTGTCTTCACATAAAGCTTTCGAGGTAAATGTATCAAACGGACGTCGGCTAGATGCTGTTCAGCAACAGTAGGCAATTATCACAAATAAAGCGATATTAGTAGTAACTAGTAGCTAAAAAGAATAAGATCTTAACTTTATTGAAGTTACAATTACTTACCTAGAATATTATTATGTTTTTACCTGAAAATTATTATTAGCCATTCTATATTCTGTTACCTCTTGACGTCCAAACCGCTGAACCGATTTTGCTGAAAGGTATAGAGCTACTTTGTGTCCCGGGAAAGGACAAAGAATACTTTTATCTCGGTAAAATGTACGGTTCCTGCATGATGAACAAATTTTGACGCAATGGAGTTGCGGGCGTCATCTAGTAACAAATAAAGCAGTAGTACTAAGGGCCTGTTTCTGATAAAGTGCCCGACAGGATATCCACAACTTTTTTGACAGATTCTCCATACTTCATCTGTCAAGCTACGTGGTGGATACCATATCCGGCACTTATCAGAAAGTGGCGAAACATGCCCTAAATAATAATTATGTATAATAAATTTTAGGTAAGCTGTAGCTTAATTCATTTTATAATAATACAAAAACAGCACGATTTCTGTGTTGAATTTTAGCCATTTTCTAAAATTTATATAGATCCTTTAATAGGATTTCTGTTGCACCCATCTTTATTTCGAACATGTAAGGGTACTTGTAATTCAGAGATGTCTTCTTGGACGTATCGCAAAATATATTATGCAATTGTGTTTGTACGTTGCACGCCTTCTACGTCTTTTGTTTCTGTTTTCTGCGTCTTGTTAACATATTCGATGTATATTTGAGAGATAGATCGTTCTCCATCTAGGCTGTGTGTAATAGGATATTGTCAGTGAGTAACGACTCGGCGAGAAAATTATTTGTGTCTCGTTCCAAATAGCCATTCGTATTTATTGGGTGCCTTTATGAATTGCCATACGTAAGAACGTATAATGTTGTAGCCACAAGCGACACTGAAGCTGAGTAAAGTGTCAGAAAATGGTAAGTAGATTCAGTAATAACATGCATAGTATGAAGCAATATTTTTGTGTTTACTACGTTAGGTACTACCTTTTGTTCTTAATCTTCTTTGTTATCAATTCATATAACATTATAATCGTTTTATAATAAACATATTATATTTTACGTATCTAATAACATTTAAAAGTGATAACATTTATTTCCATTTAATCTTTATTCGAAACGGAGAAACTGTTTAGACATTCGGTTCCATTACCCAGTTTGTTAAATGCAACGCTTTTTACAAAATAGTACCTTATCCTATTAGCGTATCTTGTTAGACTGGATAGAGTCATCAAGCGGACATGCACACAAAAAACTGTGGAGTTGATGCGACTATTTTCATTCATGTTTATGTCAGCAGACTCCCCGTGTGACGCGCTCAGTTTTACTGACAACATAAACACGGGCAAGCGGTATGTGGGCTAGAAACGTGCAGAGCTTGCGAATTTTCCAGTTTGCTTTTTATCCTCCCGTATTTTGTCATCTTGAAAGCGACAAAGGCAATTCGAAATTTTTGACAATCCATACGTTACGTTACAAATTAGTTTCTGGAACAACGATGGGTGTCCTACGTGGTTTTGTTTTTGTTTCGTTCTGAACTTTTGTGGTTTGTATTTTGTGCTACAGTTTTTTAATGAATTTGTCGTAGAGAAGCAAGAATTCCCTTTTTAGCTACATACACGTAATTGTTCCAATACATTTGACAATAAAGAAATTAAACTAACATTAGGATTGGCTAAGTTCGTAACCCTCGAAAACTCGTTATGCAAAATCAGTACTCCGAATTCCAGTTACCCAACTCATGTTAGGGGTACGTTCCAATTTTAATTACAATGATATGCATACACGTACCGAAAACCGAATCTGAATTGTGATTGGACCACGTGCGCACAATTATGGAAACTGTAACTTCAAAGTCGTTCCCACCTAAAGTGACTTGTTCAAATACTTGTGTGGCTGTCGCCTCTATTACGTCGGATTCAACTTGTTCGGGGATTTGAAGGTTTAGTTTCATGTTATGAAACAATGCATTATCCAATACATAAAGAATCATGGCCAAATTTGTATAGGAGCTGGACTCGACTTTTATTTTTGATGTCCCAAAATAAACTATAGTTAGATTTCGTTGTTCTTATGCTCTAAACATAACGTTTGAGAATTATATCTAAATAGCCACGATTTTTTATAATAATTATTAACGTTTACAATTATTTTGAGGTTAGACTTAGAACTGCCTTTTTTCCGACGGTGTAGCCTAAAAGTGTATATTCGGCGATCTCGTTTCTAATTATTTAAATTTTTCCTAGAGTTATTACCCAAAAAATAGAACGAATGCGAATGATCGCCGGCTGTCAGAACATTTATGAAAGACAACAACGAAACTGATCTTTTTTTGTAGCTATTTATAGACACATTTCTAATGTTTTTCGATGCCTTAAAATATTAGAGAATTTTTGCTACCAATGGCATATGGGGACGCCACCGCCCACCTGGTACGATTTGACCATTGTTCTTTGTTGCACGAAAGGCTGGCAACGCACTAATTGTGTCTTCTCTGGTATTACGAGTTTTTTTCCGTTTGCTAGTTCGGTCTCATGATTTTAGAAAAAGTTAATAAGCGTTTCTTAATAATAGGATTATTAAAAGTACCTAGACGAATCTAGAGAACCGTATGCATTTTTATATGAAGAGAGTGAACTAAAATTAAGAAGGTTTTATTTATACGAAATACAATCACGATTAATTAGTATACGAAAAAACAGAGCTGAACATTTAAAGTGTTCTTAAAAACGTTTAGTAAAAGCACTTTTTTTCTTTTTCTGGACTTTTCAACTCGACTTATTGCTTTCCGTGTATTATAAACATGCGAGAATTTCTAATGGCTTCTTAACTCTACAGCACGTACGAGATTCCTTGTAAATTGGCGTCGTTTGAGATCTTAATTAAGTCTCTTCAGTTTTTAGTCCGACGTCGTGGCCCGCCGCGTAGGATAGTCGTGAGACGCCAACTCCTAAGCCCTTAATTCGCTTAGCTTTAAATTAACTTGATTTTCCTTTTATAAGACTAGTTTTATTGAATAAACGAAGTAAACTTTATGAGTGTATGCAATCCCTTAAGGAAATTTATTGTTATTTGTTCTGTTTACCTTACGACTAGTTTTAATTAAGCTATTATTGCTACTTTATACTAAACGAGGACATTATTAAGCTATTCTTAACACTCACAAGGAAGGATAATTAGTATGATTATTGCAATCATTTAGATTTTAACATGATCATCACTACATAATTATTTGAATTACGTATGTGCAATAACCACATTCATGCTACGGATTCTGATTTTACCTAAGCAGAGCAACTTTTAAAATCAATTTCTGTAAACTAAAGAGCACATGCGAAAATAAAATCCATTTTATAAAGTTGAATATTACGCCCAAACGAAATAAAAGGAATCTATCCATTTGGCTTTCTTCAGTATGTAACAAGTCAAATATGCGAGCATCCGCAACCTCTGCCAAGTCCTGTTACTCCCTACAAGTGTTTCCCCCGAATGGGATATCAGGACTAAGAGGCGTTTCTGACGGTCTTGGCAGACATGGCTCTTGGCAGGGATCAGATTTGTATTTGGAACGCATTTTCAACCTACATTTAGCGAATGAATGGGTGAAAAATTGGGTTATGGGGTTGTTTTCTTTCCTGGAGAGTTGAGAGTCTCGTGAAAATTGGTTGCATTATTGTTACTTTATTGCGATGATGTGGTGCTGCTGCTTCCCTGCCTTTTATTTCATTTTTATTTTTGTCGGATTTTATCTTTGTGTCCCCCACAAAATTAACGGTACATAATTTTCTTGTGGTTTATATTATGGTAGGTACTAGATAATGCCCGCAAATCCGTTGAGCCAAAATTAGTTTATCGTTCATTTTTTTGGGATGAAAAGTATCCTATGTCCTTTCCCGGGACTCAAAGTATCTCCATTACAAATTTAAGCAAAATCGGTTCAGCGGTTTGAGTGTGAAGAGGTAACTGCAGACAGACAGACAGACAGACACATTTTCCCATTTATAGTATTATATTAGTATAATGTATTTGTGTGGATGTTTTATTATATTTTTAATTATAACGTTTTTTTATTAATAGACATTTTGCAATAGAATAATAAAACCTACCAAAATAACTCCAATAACCACAAGGGCCAGTTTTGTTACTGCATAGCTAGGCTCCTTCCTTCCAACGAATCTCTCGCACATAATAAAAGAGTATGCTATATAACATTTTAATACGTAAACAAGACTCGTATTAAATTCTTGAAAGTATTTACAACGCAGTAAATTGGCGTAACGAGGCAGCTGGAAATGTTTGACTAAAACTGAGGTACTTAGCCCAACCTCTGTATTATGGATACTTAATATTAGCTTTACGGGGAGCTCGAGTGCCTCTAATGTAAGACATACAGGTTCAAACACACGTTCGGGTTATCGTCAGGTAATGGATAATGTTATTTTTCATTTTGTATTGCTTCTATTGTTTTAATTTGACAATGCAAAATTAACTATTATTACTAATTTCTTAGGTTCAAAGAAGTTCTAGTCACAAAAGTCTCTATTAACAGCTATGTTGAAATATTTATTTCAATTATCGAAATCACAATATAGCTTCAGAAAAGTTAAATTTTTATTACGATATCGTTTTCATACGATGTCGTTCTATTCTTTTTCTTCTTTATTGTTCTAATCAAAGAAAACAATGTTTTGATAAATGATTTTAGTATTAACACGAAAGGATTCAAACAGAGTATATTTTCTGTGGGACCTACTTAATTAATAACGGAAGGTTCAAACGTGTGTGAAGGCCTTTACTCCTCATTGGCGGCTGTAATACCACTGAAGACGTGGTAATATGTTGATGTATTACTAGTAGGTAATCGATGCTTACAGACTAAGCCGAGTCAGAGATTAAGCTTTTGATCTCAATGACTATACAGTATACAATGATCTAGATTTGAGTGTAACATCAGCTTTTATTTTGGGATTACTTCTATTAAAATATTTAATTTAATTAAAATTATCATACATACTAAGAATATCCTCAACATCGTTATGGAATGAACTAAAGGACTACCTTCTACTAGTTATTTAAAAATTTAATGATCTTTAATAATTATGATTGACACGATTTAACGTGCCCAAATAATATTTGAAACTAGATGACTAGTTTTTTTGAAGTAAAAACTTCTTTAGCGGCGTTGAGCACTTTTGTGGGATGGGTAAAAACTGTGAAACTCACGTCAGGTCACATGTGCTGATCGAAAAATCGTAAGACGGTTGGAGAGTAGTAAAAATGCACAACGTTAATAATCAAGTTTTCACTGCCGGCACTCCCGAGTGCAACCCGTCTTTTTTTAAATATCTCAAGGTCAATATCTCCATGTCAAGCAAAATCGGTTCAGCAGTTTGGGCATGAAGAGGTAATAGACAGACAGACGCACTTTCGCATTTATAATATAAGTATAAAATTAAATATACATATTATAATAAGCTTCCACTATTCTCTATATTCGCTTACTCTGCGCCGTGGTCAAACGTTTTAGCCGTAAGAGGGAAGATGTTTTCGTGTTTGTTTTGGTGTTAGCCGCGGCTCTGCTAATGGTGGCATGGCGGCATCATCTTGTTCTTAAGCAACCCTTACAGCTGTTGGAGTTATGACAGAATAAACAAGTGGAGTTATATCATTTACTTGTTCTGTGTCCCGTGCTAGCAAATGTAGTACGTAATTAATTTTTATAAATCGTTTCAACATAATATTTACCCGACAGAATGTTATAATTATTTTGAATAACAAAAAGAGCCACAAAGGATTTTATGTTAGTAGAGTTTCGTCAAAAATACAACTTCGCTTACCTTTTTCAATGATTTTGATATTTGGGATTATGCTCTGCAATATTTTATCTTACCAAAGGAAAAGGTGGACTTTCTAACGCAGAGAATGCGGTCTTGACTGAGCGACCGAGCACAACTTGTAAAAAAGTATCTGCTTATTAAAATCACATTATCGTTATCGAATACATAATCAACCTAGATGAAGAAAAATTAATAGCACTATAAAGCTTGATGAAACAAGTATTGGAACTAGTTTAGGAACCGATGTTCCGTTTTAGTATGGAAATCGAAAATTGGTAATTTGATGTTAATTTGTGTTCAATTCACGTGCTAAATCTGATTAATTTAGATTAGTCGAAGCGTTTAAACTGGATTATGTCAGAATTGTCCAAACCATTGATTTCATTAATAACGTTATTAATATTATTATCATATCCTTGATAACAGCTGATTGTAACTTGTTTTTATTTTAATACAGAGTTGTTAGTGTTGATATAAGGTTGCAAACATAGTTTCTTTAATATTTTAATCCTAATAAATCCGAAAGAAAAACAAATAAAAAATATCGCAATAAACATATTTTCAGACATACATAAATAAGATTAAATTGGTGCTCAGCGTTAAGAAGTTTGCATGGTAGGATGATAATAAATATCATAGCGCAGCTTTAGCAGATAAAGTAATAAATTCGACAGGTTTAAGAAAGTCGGGAATAGGGATATAAAAAAGGAGTACCTGGAAGCGAACCAATCACGAGAGTTGCATCAAGACGGTTATAAAAAAGTATCCCACTTCTGAGCGGGAACTCGTCACATTCAGTGAGCGACGGTGGAGCGCGCTGCGCGCGTAACGTGTGTGTTACTCAGTTTAGTGCAACTCAATATGAAAGTGTATTGGATTGGAAAGAAAGTGAATAAAGGTACTAGTGATTCTTCTCAACCAACTAATTGAGGTGTTCCTATAGTTCAATCGAAGGCAATAGCCAATAAGATGTGAAATTTTGAATGTGAGTAGTAAATAAGCAGACGTATCCTTAGATAAGTAGAGTATTGTGAGGGAAAAAGTTAATTTAGTTGATAATATTATTGTCTTTTTGGTGATTTGAATTTGCTAATTTTATTTTGGTTAAAGAAAATATTTTATTAGATACTCATAGCAAGTTTACTCTTTTACATTTAAATTCTTAGCAATCTTAATAGCTATTGTGTTTATTGTACACTGTATACTTTTTTTAAATAATATTTATGAACGCTTCACGTCCGCCGATTTTCGAAAAGATGTGAGACGGAAGGCAATTTTTAATATTTTCAGTCAAATTTATAAAGATGTTGTTGTGGTCTATAGATATATCACAAGTAAAGTAAGATAAATATTATGTACACGGAACGAGGTCAAAAAATATCAAATAATCAATATTTTTTTACCTCTTAAATTTGTTCTCTATATTAAGGGCCCGGGTTACCCTCGAAATTTTCATACATTCTTAATACCAAAATCATTTTCTCATACGAAAATATTTAACATGTTTGAGTTATTTTTCAGCTTAAGATAGTAATTACCTAGGGTCCTGAACAAATTTTTTTTACAAAATATTTAAATACTAAAAAAAAATTTTTTGTGTTTAAATATTTTTTAGTAAATTTACTACTAAATATTTAAACACCAAAAAATAGACAAAAACACTAAAAAATATATAAATAAATAGTAAATTTACTACAAAATATTTAAATAATAAAAAATATTTTTTTAAGTTTAAATATTTTGTAGTAAATTTACTATTTATTTATATATTTTTTAGTGTTTTTGTCTATTTTTTGGTGTTTAAATATTTAGCAGTAAATTTACTAAAAAATATTTAAACACAAAAATTTTTTTTTTAGTATTTAAATATTTTGTAAAAAAAATTTGTTCAGGACCCTAGGTAATTACTATCTTAAGCTGAAAAATAACTCAAACATGTTAAATATTTTCGTATGAGAAAATGGTTTTGGTATTAAGAATGTATGAAAATTTCGAGGGTAACCCGGGCCCTTAAAATGTAAATCTATAGGTACATATTATAATAAAACTGTAGAAATGAAAATTCTGTACATTAAAGATATTCAAAAAATAATAAGCAGGGGGTGTTACTACATCGCCATAGAAGCCAAAAATGTGGTTAGTTTTTTGTCTGTCTGTCTGTCTGTCTGTCTGTATGTTTGTTCCAGCATCACACGAAATGTACTGATCCGATTTGAATGCGGTTTTCGCAGATATATTGGTCTTCTTCCAACTTAACATCTGGTGTATAAATTTTTCCCCCCACCCCTCTAAGGGGACAAAAGAGGGGGTCAGATTTTTTCAAACTTTTTTCTTTAATACAAAAACTACTGATCCGATTTGCAAACGGTTTACGAAGATATATTTGTCTTCTTTAAACTCAACATCTGGTATATAAAATTTTACCCCCCACCTCTCTAAGGGGACCAAAGAGGGGGTAAGATTTTGTATCAAACTTTTTTCTCTAATGGACTTACTTCATATTTTTTACTGTATTTTCCAACTCAACATTTGGTGTATAAGCCCCCCCTTAGGGGACAAAAGAGGGGGAAGATTTTGGATCAACTGATGAAGTAGAAATACTTTATATGGCAAAACAATGTTTGCCGGGACAGCTAGTGTTACCATATTTATATAAATTACACGAAAACAGTTATTTACAGTTCTACCTACTTACATTTAAGAAACTCTAGATCTGGGATTAAAGCCTAATTTAAATTCAATGGGATGTGTAATAAATTGAACAGCTTTTAAATTTTGATAGCAAGTAGGCTAGCAAAAACAAAATATTCTTTTCACTTCGATAATTACGTTTTTCGAATTCAAACTCAAAAAGTTTTAACTCAACACGGGGCTCATTAAAAACTTATTGAAAAATTCTCCAGTCATTCGAATAGGTTCGCAAACCAAGAAAGTTGGAAAATATGAAAGATAAGGAGATGTTATGTAATTTTAAAATATTTTTTACCTTTGATTTTTACAAAGAATAGAATAAACGATATTTGCTGCTAAAACTATGAAAATACATAATAAAAAAAGAAACAAATAAAAATAAAAAAATACAAAATCTTTGAATTATCAACTACCTTAATCAAACCTTAACTACCTAGATTTAAACTTTTCTTATCATTCAATTTAGAGGAAAATCGTATCCCGGTTTTAGTTTTTACCATCTACTTAGTTATAAAACTACTAATATTTACAAAGGATGCATACAAGCACCTCACGGGCTCGGGCTCACGCGAAGCGGCGGCCTTTTTAGGGTTCCGTAGTCAACAAGGAATCCTTATAGTTTCGGTCTGTCCGTCCGTCTGTCCGTCTGTCCGTCTGTCTGTCTGTCCGCGGTTTTGCTCAGAGACTATAGGACCTACAAAGCTGTAATTTGGCATGAATATACATATTAATAATGTCTACAAAATGGTATATAAAATATTTAAAAAATATATTTTTTATGGTACCTCCCCTACACATCAAGCGGGGTTGAATTTTTTTTTCGCGCCCACCCCATCGTGTAGGGTGTCGTTGGATAGGTTTTATAAAAATATTATGAGTATTCATAGATCATTTTCCGGATTTCCGGATCCATTTGTGAAATATTAAGTTTTAAAGTGGAAAAAATCGTTAGAGTCCAGTGTCCCCCCCTTCTACCAGCTAAACGGTTGCTTCTGGAAATGTGACAAAATTCACGGGAGTAGGAAATATGCTGAATTTAAAAGGAAAACTATCACGACTAAGTTGACTTCATAAGTTATTGAGTAATAGTCGATCAACTAAAAAAAATGTATTCGGCGAAGTATAAAGGAACTTTTCGTTCAAATTCCTTTGAGATGATGTTGTTAGTAGTGTAAAACATGTTATAAATGTACATTCATTGACCATACAAAAATTTTCAAAAACTAGCGGTGCTACAAAACCCTATATTGCGCGTGGCCCGACACGCACTTGGCCGGTTTTTAGTAAGCCGTTTTCAATCCCATTGGCTTATTGGCGGCTACTGCGTATCTAGTGTCAATATTATTAGACGGGGTTAGGATGTAAAATAATATTCTGCCGGCACTTTGAGCCTCGGTAATGGACGTTTTAAGTTTCACAAGTAGTTTAGTAGTTTGTTTAGTAGTGACCGTTATTTAAACTATACCTCATTTTTCGCAGTGACTCAAATGACAATGTAAAATATTATTATTCATCAAATTACTTATTTTTATGTATCAGAAGTTACTTAGGTAGTGTGTAATTAATATAATGTAAATTCAAAACTTGTAATAAAACGTACCTGTTCTTACTTTTTTGATTTCTCTTTGATTTTTAAGTCGAATGCTAGGCTAAGTTTTAATTGGCTAAGCAAAAACAATCCTGTATTCTCTTTTTTTACCAGACTCTTGTTTAAGTCATTATTGTATTGTTCTTTCGCTATTCCCGTTCGCAGCTTAAATATTATACAGCTTTCAGACTTTTACTTTTACAATTTATAAAATTGTGAAGATTAAATTTTATAAAAACATTTTTGTTGATATTTAATATTCAGTTATATAACAATTATTCTCGAATGGCAACGAAAATAAACAATACTTCCAAATATTTAAATGCAATAAGATATCGTATTGTTCTGTTCAGACTTGATATAATTTGGCAAAGAGTTTTGGATTGTTACCAAAAATGTAGTCTAGTTACAAGTCTATCTGTGTTACCAAATCACTAACAGATCTAAACAGAACAGGCAGACTGCAGTGGACCGACAGTGCCAGAAAGTTATAATTCTCTTAAATATTATTATTGTATTGCTATTGTTTCACTTGTGCGGGTGGGTTATATTCTATAACTAGAAATCCTCAAAAAAGAGGAATCGTGTATTGTTTGGATGTCTTTTTATTATGTTTTTTCAGATGCAAAAAAAAATATGAGTTAATTTTTGTTTTAACTATATTGTTGTTATTGATGTTTTTGTGCCTATCTCTACATTTTCCTTATGCTGTTATAAAAGTAAATATAAAATCAGAGAGGCGAATTTAATTCCGAGAAACCTCAAAAGTTTTTAACACCTAATATACGTGATGGTGTAAGAAAAGCCCTGCCAGTGTAAAACGCTCGGAATCCGATTGGAAATCGAGTGAGACGAGACCTACAGACCTTACACGTAGGCCCGGATTAAGATTTCAAGAGGTATCACAGTTATCGGTAGGGCTGCCACACACAATTAGATTAAAATTGTCACCCGAAAACTTGTGTTATATTTAAATTATTCATAAATCATAATATAATATTAACTGCACAGTGCGCTTTAAAGATATATTTCTTTCATTACCTTTACACGACAATAAAAATATATAGCCATATAGCTGTGTACACATAAACAATTTGTTTCTAAATTATCATATTTTAATACTTACGATTAAGTATTAAAAAGAAATTGATTATTTACTGTTACACCTGTTTTAATATATTTGAAGAAAAATAAAACGCTATTGAATTTACTTTTTACTAGATAACAAAAAATACAGTAATTTATTATGCGCATAGCGTGAACTGCAAGATTTTGGCAACCCTACGCTACCAGCAATAATTCACGTGAGAAAACCAACAGAATAGGTTCGTTAAGAGGCTTGAGGGCCCTCCGCTTGCCATTGTGCTGATGTCAGATTTTCCTTCGAGTAGTTCTCGCCAAAATGTTAATGAGTCTGTCCTATGATAGCCATAGACGCCTTATGATATCACAATCGCCAAAGCGAAATTATTTTCTTTGCTTGTTAAATTGTTAATTCTCCAATAAGATTCAAATAAGACTCAAACAGGATTATTTTTAAGTTTGCTTGGCTGTCCAATTTACTCTTGACTTGCGCTAGTAGTATTTACTATAATATTTTTAGGTTTGTTTAAATTAATTATAATGTTGTACAACAATTTATAATTTTGTATTAAGTAACTTAAAGTTTTGATTGATATAATATAGAGTTAATACTAGTGTGGCCTCAAAATTTGTCAAAACAATCTATCTTACCATTTATTTACTCAGAAAATTTTATTGCCAATTAATAAAAAATACAACCTGTCGAAATATTTTAACACTTTTAATACTATCAGCGTTAAAATATCAACAGAACATTTATCTTTATGCCATTAAATTTAATCTATAGGTAGTTATTTATCTTTACCCAAAAATCAGCATCTCGCTACTAAAACATGGTTGTTTAAATAAAATAAAGGTGCCTATAAAATTATATAAGTACATCAATTGTGTCGGTACACCAATTTGGCAATGCCCAACAGTGTAGAAAATCTTTCCTGGTCCAACAAAAGATTTCCGTCGTGAAAGTTTAAAGAAAATGCGAATAAAAGTCACTTCTTATTGTATGCTGAAATCCGAAGGACAATATATTGTTACATTTATAAATCAACCAATTAATACCAACTTACTTCTGAGAAAATGATTTTCAGATTTTTTATAAGTACTGAATTTATTTCGTAATCGGTAATATCGAAAATTGTTTGTAACGAAATATTATTTTACTAACTCTAATGTTAACATTAGATTTATGGGGTATAAAAACATTTTATTAATGATTACGAAAAATAACTAAGTAGACGATTGTCTAATACATTATAATGACGGTGCACATAAGTCAACAATGAAAGTAAATATAATAAAAGATTTGTAATTACAGTTGGACAAAACAATCAATCACCCACACAATTCCAATACTTTTCTAAGCATCTTTTAAGACTTCAAGCTGTCTGACCTATGAACTCGACATCGGCCTCTAGCAAATATTTTACTTGACGTTATGTATGCTCAGAGGTTTCTCAGCATTTCTCTACATTTTGTATTCGTCATTGTCAATAGTTTCGTAGGTCAAATATAAATTAGTCATTGTAATTGCCTGCGCTAAGCGTCGATGATTAAGTTTATATCTTAGTGACTCGTGTCCATGTGAAAGTATCGTAATAAATCCAGTGTTCACAGTTTTGTAGCATACTGAACCGTTAGCTAAAGTTTTGTAGGCATTTAATTATATTACGTAAAACTTTTTAACATGAGTGCATTGTGCGTGTGGTTTTGTAAATCTTACAATGATACAAATATTTCCCAATGGTAAACCGGAAAACGAGTTATATTCAAAGCTTTGTACACTGCACTTAACTATTCTAAGTAGTAAGTACCAATAACAGTAAAGTAGATTATATTGCAACTTGATACGAAGTAACGATTAAGCACTTTCTAGCAGAACAATGAGTTAATTTATAAAATATTAGAGGCCTCCAGAGTAGATTAAACTTTTACATTCGGAATATCAGAATTATTCCGATCAATTTTTTCCGGGCCAATCGTGACATCATCTTGATAGGTGGAGTGCATAGCTCGAAACCTATCCGTTTAAATTGACGTGATAAAAAATAAATTAAAATAACCAGACGAGTTAGATGATATCGATACTTACGTAGCCATTGTGCTCTCAGATGTGGTAGTCTCTAATTGCGGTGTCTTTGTTAAATAAAATGAGGTGTTGGATCTTCTATTAAATAATAAGTAGTTAGGCGTCAAGCCTGATCGATCTCCCGATAGCGTAACGGTCGTTTTGGGGAGAGTGTTTCACAATACTCACGATATTTATTTTGTTACAGATGAACTAAGCGAGGAACGCGTATGGCCAAAGAATACTTTTCGAGTCCAAGAAAAGCGTGGAACGCTTTTTGGACTACACGAAATGTGCCGTACCAGCGCACCGAAAGTTTGCAGAATCCAAACATAAAAGTGAAAAAAACAAAAGTGAATCAAAAAGAAAATGACAAAATCATTAGTGAGACGACAGGGAGTGCTGCATCTGAATCCAACGGAAACGATGTTATAGCACCTGCAATCGGTCGAAGTGATAGTGTTTACGAGAGTGTTAAGAAAGATGTGTGGAGTGATGTCGATGATGAACTATATATTGCTAATATCATAAAATTAAGGACTACAGATGAGGTGGACCGTTCTAAGCGTGATACTAGCTCTACTAGTGTTAGTGAGAAGGTTGTGAATAGTTTTAAGTTAGATAACGAGATGTGGGATTTGGAGCCCACGGACCTTACGGAGTGTGACTGTCTTGGACCACCTCCTGAGTTTCTGCTGCCACCACCTCCGCGACCACCGTTCCTACATGCTGACTATTATTGTGGAGACGATCCCATACCAGACTTAGAAACTTGTGACAACGAACCGGTAAGTGCCTTTTTTATTGTTTAATTCGTAGTCTTTCCAAGATTTAACGTATCAGCTTGCTGTAGGTCCCACATTTTTTTTGTTATCACTAATCACGTAATACTATTCTTTTCAACGCCTCCGTGGTCTAGTGGTACAGAGCGCGGCTCTTGACTCGGAGGTCGTGGGTTCGATTCCCGCGTTGGAAACATGTTATTTCCAAGTTTGGTTAGGACAATGCAGGCTGATCACCTGATTGTCTGACAAGTAAGATGATCCATGCGTCGGATGGGCATGTAAAAAGTCGGTCCTGAGCCTGATCTCTCGCCGGTCGTGTCGGTCTACCGTCCCACTGGGTTATGAGAGTAAAGGAATAGAGAGTGCTCTTGTGTACTGCGCACACACATTGGGCACTATAAATATACTCCTGCGTAGCTGGCCTGGTTTCAATGAAACCGGCCACCGTCACCGAAACCGGTGTGGGAGCTATTATTATTACTATTCTTTTCCAAAATTGTGATCCTCTGATTATTATAATCTACTAAAATATTCAAATAAAATAAAACCATTAAAACAATAAACCATTTTCACGCACCCTTGAATATGTAATGTTTGTATAATGTCCTTTCAGTGAAATATACAGAGTATTTTACTGAAGTAAATTTTAAAACACAAAATAAGTAAGGCTTATAATATAAAATGTGTTGTAAATTTAAATGCAAATGCTAATTAGAGCTCCTACAGACGTCTTTTACAAAGCGTTTGAAAGCACAAAGGTGTTTTTTAAATTTAATTTTAATTTCTTTCAGCTTAACATCGGCTTTATTTACTTTAAAGTGTCCTTTAGCATATTTTTATTAAAAACATGTGTGTATGCTGTGAGCTTTAAGACATCATGTATAGAATCATAAAAGCAATTCTTTTAATATAAATAATTCTTATGTCAGATGACAAAATATTTCTTCTTTAAAACATTTCATTGTTAGTGAATATTAGTGATAGCGCTCACCTACATCATAAACCTTCGCTTCCTCGTAGGTATTTACAATACTATTGTTTGCTGTATAACGGATACAGCTTAAGTAATGCTAACACTGATACGTGGTGTTTGCTTACCTCATTACTCCTTTATTGCTAAGAAACGGTCTGTGGGGTTATTATGAGCTCTTATATCCATTTATTATACGGGCTTAAATTGACTGGCTGGTAATTTGGTACTATGACCTCTATTTTCCAGCCAGCGAGCGGTCACGTGACACAAAACATACTTCTCCATTGATAACCGAGTAGTAATTTCGTATTATGACAACACTAACTGACATAAGCTGGCTTGCTCAAACGTCAAAAACAGCAATTCAATAAACGCCAAACAATATTAGCTTTTAATGAATGGTTTACGTTTTAGTAATTTTATTTATCAATATTACATACTTCTTTAGTGCTAAGTTATATTGCTATTTAGTTTGTTAGTTACTTAATGAGTTATTTTAGTGCATAGAATATTTAGTATAGTAAAATAGTAATTAGTGTAAACTAAATATTCGAAGTATTCATTGAGAATGGAAGTGTTCGGGAAAACGATTATATTCTCAGGATAATCACAAAGCGATACATATTAAGTTTAGTAAAGACGCCTTAGAGACCTTAGTAATCCATTTAGTGTTAGTGAGCCGTGAGGTGTCATAATAACGTGAGGTGTAATAACCTATAGGTATTATTTAAATACAATATAGGTTATGTCAACAATAAGTTTTGTATTTGTGTGATGAACTAAGACTGCATTGGTTTAGTACACAAGGAACGCATACAAGTCATAAGGAAACACAAGTATTGTGTTAATTGCTGTGAAATATGAACTTTCACCAAAAACCCATAGTGCAATCTATAGTTTTTGTGTTATTACACAAAACTATTTCCTTGTCAATCTGAAAAGTATTTTGGTACATGTGCATGATAAACATTGCACCAAAGAGGTAAATTCAAAGGCACATTACTTACTTTCTCAATAACAAGCATTTTGAGATTGTGTTCTCGTACCATTGAAACTTTAGATTCATGTATAACATGCTCCGGATAAACATTGAAACACACCTAAATTAGAAAAGTTAAATTGAAAATATTAAATGCAAATTAGCTAAATTCTCATATTTCTCATTCTCACTTTTTCATTTATAACTTGACTGACTGTTTAAGGCCCACTTGCGCCAATCTGGGTTAAAGTTAACTCTGAGTTAAACATCATGTCATCTCTATCACTGAATTGGTGAGTGACAAATATGACATGATGTTACTCTGAGTTAACTCAGAGTTAACTTTAACCCAGATTGGCGCAAGTGGGCCTAAGGGTATTATTCAAAGGGATATTATAAAAAGAGGTATTACCTATAAAAAGTGTAACAGTCACTAAATTTTACTCAAAAATAAAAATAAAACCTACATAAAATTACTTTTCAAAAAAGACTTTACTAAAATTGCATAACTAACATATACTTGTTCATAAAACATAATATTATCATAGGAACTTATATTATTATTACCATAATAATATTGTTATAAGTATATAGATAGTTTTGTACCTCAATAACAATAATATTTATTTTATATAATATATTAAAATACTTCAAAACTTACAAGTTACAAGATAATAATATATTATTAAGTAACAAATTTATATTATGTTTTAATTCTTAGGGATCGATCAGACAGAGAGTGGTCACATGTTCAAGCGTTCTGCATTTAAGCGGTCAGTCACACAGGAGAAATTCTGACGTGTTCAGAATGCCCCCCGTGTATCTCTATTTAACGTAATACAACACAAAGATCACAAAACTGATCGCTTGAACACTTGACCGTGTGACCACTCTCTGTCTGAGAGATCCAAATTTCCTATAGTTTAAAGGCAGAGTTTGTAATTGTGTATTACTAATTGGTTTGGCAAATAAAGTCTGAAATTATAATATTGTTTTTATCTTTCATCAATAATAATCAAATATTTACACAATGGATGTTTTATTCAACTTCTTTGATTTCAAGTGATAAGGCAGAAACCTTGTTTAAGATTTCCGCTGTATAAATATTTTTATAAGAATATAAAAGAGGTTTAACACTTTACTATCTGATACTAGGTTGATAATAAGGTGATAAGACAAATACAGTCATGATGAAAGCTGTGTATGAATATGTTATATTATGTATATGTAGGTATTAAGTGTATTTGAATGAGAAAATAAATGATAAAACATTTAAAAACAAGTTTTTATTAAATTTCTTCTAGTTTAAGCTTTTGAGTGAATATATTATTTTCCTTTTAGGACTTTGTCATCATCATCCCACTTGCAATTTATTGTTTTCTTCTCGAGCAATCCATTAACCTAAAAAATATTTGGTTTAGCGGCTAGCGCACACAGTAGGTACCAATTATATAAAATGCCTTACAAGGCATGAATAAGGGATTAAAAAACTTATAAATTGCCTTTTTATGTTACTATCAGTTACAATAATACCTATTTGAAAGCACAAAAAAACGTAGTTCAAGTTCAACTTACTTGAAAGTAAACTTTATTGTTGTATTGCAGTAATGCATGTAATACACAAGTTTGATGCATTCCAGACTTTTTAAGGTTATTTAACGTAGGTATAAGGATAAAGTTTATCAATTTCTTACAACATATCAACTACATAATATATTTTGTTCAAATTTTACCCATTTTTATTTTCTCTACTTCTTCTTCTTTTTTATAATGGTCGACTCCACAGATTAGAGTATATAGGTCGACTCGGTAAGTTGCTAATGTCAGAGAACTAAAGAGAGCTCTAAAGTTTGTAGTTTGTACTAATATGCCGTAATATTATTAATATAGTGTACTAAATCATACTTTATATTATAATTAATAAATAAACATTAAAATACTTTTGCCAATTGTTATAATTCACAAATTATTGAGAATCAGTGTTGCAATACAAATTTCAAATAATTTGAGAGTTTAAATTAAATTGCAGCCATAAATACTTACAGTGGGGAACACTACATTACAGCATTAGTAGTGCAACGAATCATCAATTTGTATAAATGATAATTAATAATAGAAGAATATATTCGTTGTGTATTATAAGATTAATTATTAATTATGATAAAAAAATCAAAATCTTTTACAACTTGAGTTACAATTTTTCCGTTTACCTACCTATAATATATTATAAAAAGACAGTGTTGCAACATTTAAAATATTTACATTTGCCGTGCGCCTTTGCAAATAAACAATCTATTTATTTAATAATATATCATTATACTTTAATATTTGATGTAATTATAAAGTAAAGAAATATATCCCATAAATATCATCATCATTGGCTATGCCCTTTATATTATGTGCGTTTCTTAAAAAAAACATAATGTCGTTATGTCAAGTTTGAATTTTGACGTTTCCTAATGTCACCTACATGCTCGTCTGACGTATCAAATCCATTCATAAACAACCAAACTGGGTTCAAATTCAGCCAGAAGAATATGAGGTTATAATACAAATAAAGAACAAGGCAGTTGTAGATCGAAAACTGAACTGCCTGGAATCGTGCACTTTTCGTAAACGGTCATAATAGCCCTGCTGTTGGCTTAACAGTAAAGATTAGTCTTGTGAATCATACAGTTTTAGGTCGTGTACACTGTAGATAACGTAATAGTCGTCGTTATCTACAACGGGCAGGATTTTCTAAATACTTTTGTCATGTCAGAACAATAGTTCTTTTGCTATCTCATACAGTCTTCCAATATTAGACGTTGAGAATAATACCTATGTTGTTAATTTTGCTGTATCTATTTACATCAATTCCGGAAATATCAAAATAATTAACTTAATATCTCTACCACTACTTATTTATTTATTAGTAGACTCGTAAGACCCCAGTAAATCCTCCTATACATCCAACATTATTATTATATTTTCATAATAGTAAGCTGCTTAATCCGTAATTATTCTAAATAATTTATTCATAATATGGTATCCCGTCTGTACCATTTTCTTCCATTAACTAATTAAGTACTAATTGACATTTGTTATTAATGTGTTAATGAATAATTTATGAATAGATGTTTGCCCTTATTAACCCAGAAATCATATTAAAATTACCGTTCGAAATACGTATGCTTGCAGATTTGAATCTTATAGGTACCTATTACCTATATTAAAAATAATACTAGACTACAAGATGATGAAAATTTGTGTATCGCAAGGGAACCGTTCATTTTTCGGGATAAAGAATATTATTTAGCTTTTCACTGGACTTAAAGTATCCCATGCCAAATTACGGAAAAATCGGTTCAGCGGTTTGGGCGTGAAGAGGTAACAGACAGACAGACACACTTTCGCATTTATAATATTAGTATGGATATTAGACTATATTTAAGTATCCAATATCAAAACATTAAACGAGAATCTGACAGGCTGAGTCTTTAATGATATTTGATCTTAAAATTCACCTAATAACAATAGTCACTTACGACCTTTGATACATTAAACAACAGCCATTTTACCACACACGACGAATCGACTTACATTGTAGCTTGGTGATTATTGTTCTAGCGTTTTAACATCTCACGTTTCCGTAAGTTACTGGGAAAATAAAATTATATCATAGCCAAAAAAATCTATTTCTGTTTCTATGTATACATATATAGTCCGTCCGTCCATCCGTCGAAATCATGAGGAGAGTCATAAAACTGTATTTAATTGTTTTAAGTATCAGTATGTAGGATAGCCTCGTTACTATTGCAAAATCTAGCTAATGTATTAGTTGCAAAAATTTTTTCAATATAAGCTTAAGCAAGACTAAGAATATTAGAAAATATGACCATTGCTACCTTACCACGTACGTCGTACACGGTAATAGAATTTACAATAATCATTAATTACTTAAATTTTAATAAATTATTATGATATCACCAGTGCAATTATAATTAAGTTTCATACACGGCGATTACATTAAACAATACCAATAGAGCGTACAGAGTTGTCAATTTCCATACAAAATGAATCGACAGCCCTAAGCGGTCAAATTACGCATAGTGTTGCGGTATTTTCCCAGATTTAGTCGATAAACATGCCACAATTTGCAAGTTGCAACTCGCATTAATCGTAAATTGTTTAACTTTTTTTACAAATGATTGTGGATACTAAAATCGATAGAGGTAACAGACAGTCAGACACACTTTTGCATTATTATTATTAATCATGTATGTATAAATCATCAGTATGGATTGTGGGAACTAAAATTGAAAAACGTTCGCAAAATGCTCACAAATATTTGGTTTTAAGGATACACAAAAAACATCGGCAACATTAAAAATACTGATAGCCGACAAGAATGTTGCAGGACCCTTATAGATAACAGGACACCGTGAAATGACTCACAAATTCCAACACAAAAATTCTCAAATAATTAAGATATAAATCTGACAAAAGTTGCTAACGTTTTCACACAAAATACGGTTAAGTGCGAGCCGAATAAAATATTTTGTAGGAGCCCATACATGTTCCTAAAGAATGTTTTTATGTATTTGTTTCGTGGGAGAGCTTCAGAGCGAAATGGCAGATAGACGGTACACAGAAAACCGTTTTGAAAAACGCTCTTGTCAATCACGAACACTTTCACCCATTGAGTTAATAAGGTAAAAATCAAATTAATAATAAACAGATCTAGGCACAGCAAAGTTCGTAGAACAGTAAAGAAAAAGGTAAATAGATCTAGGCAGATCAAGGTTCATATTATAATACTAAAGAACACTGAGTAGATAGAATTTAAAAATTCATTTTACTGAACGCTAAAGTGTTTAATGATTCACGCTTTATCTATACTTTCTGGATAACACTATAGGCGTCACACTTACGAGAAACCTAGTGATGATCATTAATTATATCGATAATCGTTTTATATAATATTTTATCGACAAGATATTCGCAGAACCATCGGGTGGTCGGTCGGGTGATAATCGAGGCGGTCACATTTGGTTATAAATTCAATGTTTATTAAGTTGTTAAGGCTTGTTTTTTAAATGCAAATTCCGTTTAGCACGGTGAGTCAATATTGAATAAGGAGAGACCACCTCGTTAGCAGCATGATTAAGACATTTAAATTTCTTCATGTAGCTGTTGGTACGGAATTTTTATTTTTAAAATATAATATTATCTGTCATTCTGATTGAATTACCGTTATTTATAATAATTTATTCTGTTTTATTTGATTCTGTTATACCTTATTATTTTTGTCAAGTATAAATAATATTGATTAGCTTGATTTTATTATAATGGAAAAATATATAAAATTCCAATCAAAATAAGTGAAATATTATAGAAATTTTAATAAATTAGCTTCATACTAACAATAATAATATTATTATAAAGCTGTGTTTCTACTTACAAACACATTTAGGTAAGATAAATCCAAATACTGGTATTTGAATTTTAAAATTTTCATTATTTTTATATTATTATATTCTGCAATCATTTACATTTCATATCACTAAATTAAACTGTAAATATTTCCCAATAACGCATCCAACAAAACACCAATGTATTTTTATGTTACAGTACAAGTTTTATGTTTAGCATCTTAGCCATTACAGTTTAGAAAATTTAAATAATCTGTACCGTTCTCGTCGTATCGTTCAAATAAAATATTATGTTAACAATTTCATAAATATTCATTATTGAGTCCAACCCTAGAGAACTCTTTCTTTGTTTGAAATAATTCTTTAATTGTTTGAGATGATACTGCAAGACTCACTTATAAAAATGCACATAATTATATTCTGTTTAAAAACCAATGACATCCTTCGTAGTCATCCTGTCTAGTGCAATTAGTGAGGTGCTCATAAAATATCGATAGATAATGTTTAAGTGCTTTTCGTGTATAATTCTTCTTTTATATTTTCTATGTACATTTTTTGTTTATGTAAATTATAATTTATAAGTATGAAAGTAGCTATATATTTTTGTTATTAACGAGTTACGACAGAACGGAGACGGTGCATTTTGTAGAGACAATTGCTCATCACATTTTGAAGAACCTTTTTAAGAATATTTTAACATAGGACAAGCAATATACATATACAAAAAAAATCGTCGGCGGATACGTCAGAAATATCGATAACTTGTATCTACCAAGAAAACCCAATCAATAAAATTATACCAAAGTAAAAAAGTTTTAAAAATTACGAGGTAGTGGTAGGTACTAGGTAGTATGTTTCATGTACAGAAATACCCTTAGGGCCTGCTTCACAACTTCATGATGAGTGCCGGATAGGCTATCAACAACTTATCTGACAGATACTCCATAATCTATCTGTCAAGTTAAGTTGTGGATAGCCTAGCCGACATTTTTCAGGAACAGGCCCTTAGTCGTACAAAATCTGCTACAAAAGAGATGTCGATAACCGTAACATTTAATGTCCCATCCTTACGCAATTTTTTACGACCATGAATCAGTTCTTTGTCTATATCTACATTTATACAGTGTACAGGTACGCTTTGTTGTCACATACTTCGCGGAGGTAGATAATAAAATCCCGACACATAATATTTTATCTTGAATATAAATTTCACATTTTTGTTTACTGTTCAGACTTCAGACACACTGTCTCGAGAAAATAAATCATGTTTTGTAAATGTGCAATGTCTGGAAACTTGATGTACAGCTGTAAAGTGGAAATTATGTCATTATATAATTTTGAAGGTAGATTTTGCTCAGCATTAAATAAAATTGCCATATTTTTAATGTCTCTCAATTTTGTAAAAAACAAAACAAGATTTGTTCTCTAATCTGTATTACGTACTTGTCTTACAGTAGTTTAGGTACAATTAACATTTAAGAGCGTTTACAACTTAATTCAAGTTTCCATACAAACCTGCGGCGGAACATTGAAATTGCTTTGCGCGCAGCGATTTATAGTAGTTATAAAATATTTGTAGAAAAAAAAATATCAAAAGATTTATTGATATTTAAGATCAATTTTTTTTAATTAAAACGTTCTTCTATGATATAAAGCTATTATTATATTAGATTAAGTTGAATAAATAGGTAAAAAAAAGTTTTAATTCCTTGATATTTCTTTGATATTTCTCATTCTTTGAATGTATATTACATAAAGTTAAATACCAAAACGAAATATTTTTTCTGCTAACTATTTGCTTAAGGATCTTGTCAATAGGTTATTATTATTTTTTAATTAGATCTGTCGCTGGTTTCGTAAATTAAAAAATTCGAAACTGATACTAAAACGGAATTTAAGAAAACCTTTGTTATGGTATCGAGATTTAATATACAAATACTTTATAAATCCTATTTTTTTCTCTGCTAACTATGTAGGCAGTGAAATTTCCTAGAAAAATAAGTTATCAACATTTTTATAAAGATAAGTGGTTGATGATTTTTTCAAGTTGGAAAAGTACAGTTTTAAGCCAAATTGAGCGTGAAAGGTGTAAACGCTCTTAAGTACAATGTATCTACACTACAATTATAAAGAGGAATGATTTTATTTTTTGTTTGTTTGTTTGTCCCGAATAGGCTCCGAAACTACTGGACCGATTTCAAAAATTCTTTTACCATTAGAATCCTACATTATTTCTGCTGAACATAGGCTAAATTTTACTTTGGAAAAAAATAGGGTTGAAATTATGGCGAAATTAAAATAATATTACGATAGTGGGCGTCACCAAGGCGGGGTGGTTTTTTCTTTAACACGAAAACTACTGATCCGATTTGCATACGGTTTTCACAGATATATTTGTCTTCTTCCACCTCAACATCTGGTGTATAACCCCCTCCCCCTCCCCCAACCCTCCTATCAAACCAAGATAATATGTATCAACATTCAACTGATTGAAGCAGAAATACTTTAAATGGCAAAACAACATTTGCCGGGACAGCTAGTTATTTATAATTAAGTATTAACAGTTATTTTAGCTTTTAGTAATTAAAACTAATGCGCTGGTGAGAATTTGTCTATTACCCATTTATACGAAAAATGTGGTTTAAAATTTTAAAATGATGTGCAGGTGTCGCCCCACCTGCCTTAACGGGCTTAATATCAGGATTTATATCATGAGCACTATAATTTACAATACAAAAATAAACTCATAATATACGTATCAATGTTGACATTATGTTAGAATGAAAACGTAGTTTTTATTCTTTTAAGTATTTGCCTCATTGCTTACGCACTTTTTTTAATTTTTAATGTGGCGTACTGATCTATTTTTTGGTAGACACACAAAAAATTAAACCTTAAGCAACGACGTTTAATGATGAGATTTTATAGATTAGTACTTCATTTTAAATAAATCGTCCATTGTTTGCACTTAAAAATAATACTTTAAATAACAAAAAATATGGACCCCATTACACAAAAAGGCTACCCTTATCTCCATCTTCAAAATTCTACCTACATAATTTTAATTAGTCCGCTTTAAAAAAGCACAGGGTAAAGTTCTAAATTAATGAAACATTTTATAATTATATAAAACATAATAATATTTCGTTTTCAATAATTATAATAATATAATATTATGGCTTATTGAATTAAGGGCTCCTGAGTAATAGGGTCATCATTAAATCACAAGACGTCCTAAAACTTTTTACGTGGACGGAATATTTTTCCCCTTGCCTTCAGTGGCGTAAATATATAAAAACTAGCTACGGCTAAGTATATTTCCAGCGAATATTTTCACTTTGTCCTATTTTTTGTGGACGAAAATATTACCGCTTTTGGCAGTTTCGGTGCTATCTCTTTTCTTTTCCTTCAAACAATTTAATTTAACGGTGACCATTTCATTTCTCAAAGTGCTAATTATGTTTTCTTTGCTTTTATGCCAGTTGGTTTGAAGAAAATTCTCCTTTTTAACAAAAGCAAGCAAATTGAAAAACCTGCATAAAATATTCACATCAACTTAGTGGGGAAATTAAAACGTAAATGTTTGAAAACTTGAAATAGAATAAAAAAACAAATATGATCATCGACAGCCCTAGCGTCCGGTCCAAAAATGTTCCGTTCGAGACTCGTTGATACTTAGATTCGAAAGATATATTTACAAATGCCTCTGTCCCGATGACGGATTCCTGCGCAGATCTCGAGACGTTTTGACAAATAGTCCTACCTTTTTCGGGCTTAATGCCCATGGGCGCTATCTGATCATCCGTGTCTTAGTGACCATGGCGATCATAAAATATCCTCCCGTTCTATTTTTCCGAACCGATAAAAGATCAGACAATAGATATCTTTACTGTTTCCTCTTCAATTTTTATCACGACATCTTGATGGAGCGAGTAGTTTGGTCCATCGCTGTTATTATTAATTGGACATTGTGTTTCATTCTGTGACCAATATTACTATAAAGTTTTGCCATGATCATTCTAATTTATTTAGTGCTTACAAACAATTACCACACAATCACTGTTGGCAGCTGTTACTTTTTGTTTTATCGAATAAATAAGAATTTGAATTCCTTTATTTATATAAATAAAAAAAAAGAATTTATACTTTTCTTTGCAACAATATTATAATGTTAGTCACGGAAAATATAAATTTTAATATTAAACATCCTCCCCCACTAACGCCTATCATCTTTGTACAAAACATAACGCCCAGTTCGATAAAATCTACCCTATCGCAATATATAATAATTTCCTCTCCCCTTACCCTAATTGCGTTTGCTGCATTATGGAGAAACAAGCCCATAGAGGTCCAACTCCCCATGTCTACTTCAATTAGGGTCCCTCTGGAATCGACGTAAGCTTCACTTATACTCCTTTGCTGAAGTTATCTAAAGTAGCTATCAAGGAAATAGCAGCTTGTTCGTGTTTTGTTTCTCTTGTTTTGTGCTTATAGAATGATTTATGCTTTGAAAGTACGTTTATGTTAATTTCCTTTATCCAAATTTTAATTACTTTTTAAATATCAGGAATTATTTTCTGGAAATAGTTAATAAGACAATTAGCTGTCGTCCTAATAACGTTTAGTATAACATGGTCTGTGGCAGATCGGGGTAACTGAAGACAATATTGTTCGCAAAAAAAATCGTATGTTTGTTTTAGAGTAATTTAAAATATACAAACAATAAAGTAAAAGAAAAATCAAACAAAAATTCAAGCGTCAAACCTACTGAACCATTACAGTCTTTAACAACAATATTAAAAGTTAATTGTTTCCGAGCGTGGAGTGTTTGGAATAAACTGTATTACGTTTTGTTTGCTGCAGCCGACTTAACACACAGATGGCTTATGGCGTCGGTAGCGACATCTGTTGCATAAATTAGATACTATTGTTGGAAGTTATGGCCTGGAAAATTATGATAGTATAATGTACACTTTATGAACCCTATTTTTGATATATCTACTTAAGATTTGAGTTATTTGGTTACATTTGAGATTAGAATCATTGGTTGACATAGCAATAAAATGTACACCTGTTGCAAACTCCAGACACCTCTATATTTAGATTGCAACTTTTCAGTGTGTATAATATTTGAAATTATTGTAAACGTTAAATAACATTATGATTAATTTTTTATAATTGTTTATAAAAAAGATGTCAAGAATGTTGATGAATTATTCAGACAATTATTGTTATTAAAATGTTTATTATGTTGTCAAATATTCCGGTTCCAACGTAGGCGCGCTTCTCAAATATTTTAGGCATTCTTCAATCTCTTTCTAAGAAACGACTTGTAATATTTTAATATCTTCAATATTGTCCTTGTTAAGCGCACGAGCGATCTAAAAATAGCAATTTTGAAATAAGGCAAAAAATATGTAGAATGAAGATTTTTATAGGGATGAAATTATAGGTAGATAATACATATTGATTGCCCGCATTTTACTAATATTAAACTTAAAATGTGCTTAAAACAAAATATTATAGGTCCGGTACATCGCTTTAGAGTTTAGGGCATAAGCGATCTCTTCAAGCAACACTACTGGAGAGGAGATGTAAGAATAAACAGTTTGCAGAAATTGAGACATCGTAGAACAAAGAAAAAACACCGAATCGAAAAAATACACGACCGTACACAAAAAAGTAATGATTCTCCACCCTATTGCGTGTTTGGAATATCACATAATATTAATATAGGAAACACCTACCTTAATAACTTCATACACCTTGTTCACAAAAACTCCCGTCCGCCATTATCACAATGCCGTGCCCCCATTTTTGTCTATGGTGTAATATTAAAAATGCAATTACGATTTTAATAGGCAAACATGTTTTCGTTAAGGATAATTTTGATGGCTTTTTTTTTGATACCACAATTTTAAGATTAAACTAATGCTCTACTTTTATTTATTTGAATTATTGACAAATGCAAGATTTCAATGCATAGAAGAAATTTGAAACGGTTAATTTTATGGACTCCCGTCATATAAGTCGTTATTTTGATTAAAATAGTGAAAAAACTATAAATAGAGGGAGAACGGCCGACGCGCGATGTATCATAGGAGAAAAGTACTCTATCTATCGGTGCTTTATTTCCTTACTAAACACGTTATAACTCAACATAACCGCTTTAATATCTAGTCTATAGATATTAAAGCGGTTAAGGGGCAGAATAAATAGTAGAATATAGAAGCTAGCAGCCAATATAGAGCTTTACATTACCATTCCTCTTGGAAATTAATCACAGCCAATATCAATAGGAGAATAATTCGATACGTGAAACATTGGAAATGTTCCAGCAACACAATTTCATCCATTTGTCATAACTTACAGCAATATGACCCATTCATGTGTGTATATAGAGCTTATATTGGCTTGAATAGATTCGGTAGTGTCATAATGAGTATTCAACTGTGTGCTAACGCTTTTTCGTCCAATGATGCTCCAAATTTTTGCTTGTTTTTTTTACATTTAATGCTTTACCCTCTTTTACAGCCTCAGAGAGATTTTTTTCTTCAATTAATTAAAAGTTTTGACATTAGCTCCATACATATTTACACATAGACAAACACTTACGGCCGTCACAGACCTAGCTATATATATATATATTAATATGTTTATAGCTAGGCATATTACTATATATTTTCTATACAATTTTCGCGTGACCACACACTCAGCTATAATATATATTTCTGGTCTCAGTGTGTTTAGTACGGTACATTAATATATATTATAGCTAAGTCTGTGACGGGCTTCAATCTTAATACGTGTAACTAGGTACTCTTTTGTTTTCCAGACACCACAAAAATATCTTATTAATTTTATTTTCTAAGTAAATAAAGCAATGTTCAGTCTCGCTACAATTTGCTTTGAAAATAAAATACTCCTCTGAAGCAAATAGGGTTCTGGAAATAATGTTATGGTTCAACGTTTACAATTTAGTCAGGTATTTCGTTTCACGTTCTTGTCGTTTTATACCATCGCTGTTTTATTTTCTTAACGGCTGTAAATTATTTTACAAACTATTTTATCTCCAACTCAACTTAATCCATACCATTATTTTGAATTGAATGTGTCTGTCATCTCTGTATATCTGTTACCTCTTCATTTCCAAACTAAAATGTAGATACTTTGAGTCCCGGGAAAGGACATAGGATACTTTGTCATCTAGTTTTAAATGTATAACATTTTTTTGAAAGAATAAAACAAATCCGCTTCAAAATATGACTGTATTTTAGGTTTCTTTGGTTTCCGACTTTCCGTCATAATATTATTATTATTATATTTTTTCAGAAGATAGACGCGTACAACCACAGCGGGCCATCACTGCAGACGTCGGCGGCCATCGCGCTCTGCTCAATCGTCCTAGTTATTGGTGTTCTTATTGGAGCAGTATTAGTTTGGAAGTAAGTAAAATTATTTTTTCTTCACTTTTCCAACAATTCTAAATAATTTCATAAACACAGTATACACTTTTAGGCACTTTTATTTTCTACATTTTAAATAGTCTTAATTTTCCACTGTCACTTAAGATAATATACAGCCAAATCCACATTTCTACACTCGAAACAATTTCTAAATCCAAAACGTTTGTCTGATACGGAATATCGTTAACACGTCGTTCATTCTCCGATAGCCGTTTAAAGTTATTTTCAAAAAGCGACAAAGCTCTGTTATTAGCCGAGGAGTCCCCCGTGCCGGCTTGTGACACTTTAATCGACGCTCAAACCGTCGTCACACACGGCAGCGGCTTGAGAAAGTTGATTGGAGTAGCTGTCACCCATTCAAGATTTAATCCAAACTTTAATATTTTTGGTCCACGAGTTACAGACTGTAGCGAATGATGATATTTTTTCACAATATCGATTACCTAGAAGTTACAGCATTTCCAATTCTCTTATTATTACGACTTACTGAACAAATAATATCCTTTACATTTGTGAATCTGCACTTTTTTAGGGTTCCGTAGCCTAAATGGCAAAAAACGAAACCCTTATAAATTCGTCATGTCTGTCTGTCTGTCTGTATGTCTGTCTGTCCGTTCGCATGTCACAGCCACTTTTCTCCGAAACTATTAGAGCTATACCTACTATTGAAACTTGGTAAGTAGATGTAGTATGTGAACCGCATTAAGATTTTGATGCAAAAATGGAAAAATTATTAAAAATGTTAGGGGTCCCCAACTGAAACAAAAAAAAATATTTTTCATCTAACCATAATTTCATAAAAATAAACCTTATTGCTGCTGCGGAACCCGTCATGGGCGAGTCCAACTCGCACTTGGCCGCTTTTGTTCTTTCATTTTTACCGTGAACTACGTTACTTTTACCACTAAGAAAAAACTTACAATTTCATCGTCCACATAATTTGCATCTGTTAGATTGAAAATTATATCTACATACTATACATTTAACTCCGTGTTTACATTTTCAATTATTATTATTAATTAGTTTAATTTCTCGGAAACCGTTGAAATCTTGTGAGTGACACGTCACAAAGTTTTAATTATACGTGTCACAATACGCACGTCGTCACGCGGGAGGACAGTTTGACGTGACGAGATTTATGGAGCTAATTTCCATATGATAAGTAGGTTGTGACAATATACTGACGACGGTGATAGGCTGTTAATTATTGTTATAGCTTATTGGCAAAATAATACTAAAAGATTATTCATACTTTAATTTAAAACAAGATGGTAACGAATGGACTGAACAACAAGACAGTTTGATGCGTTAACACAGCGTTAGTGGCACATCTACAACAATAGGTATAACATTATAGAAAATATTTAAAAAGATAAGGATTCAACGAAATAAATATGACACGTACCTATTCAACACTGGTAGCATAAGAAAGAAAGAAAAGAAGTAGGAAAGAAAGACGCTAATTCGGGAGACATAAAATTAGAACTAGCTCAGGAAATACCGAACGGAAGATTAAAGTAAAATTCTAAACAAACAGTAAGTTGTTTGTTTACGCTTTGCAGGATAAAATATAGTCTATTTTAGAACAATATGGCAGCATACCGTCCGTTTATTGTTCATAAATCGTCACTGTCAATACTGGATCTGATGCATGTTTGACTTCCTTTTAAGAAACTGTTAATGGAAGTAAAGTTATGAAATGTGTATCCACTATCGTAGGTAAATTGTTTTAAATTGGCGCCTATATAATGTCGCTAGTCATTAGATGCTCTGTGTTGTCTGCAATACCCATTATTATTATCCCTCTCATCAACTTCATTGTCAATGACCAAGAATGTACACTAAATTTGACATTAAAATTGCTATTTGCTAGTCATACTACTTAGAATTTAGATTACAAATTCACCATTACCAAAATTTAGACCAAAAGCAATTAAAGGGTACCTATGTGACCGGACTTTTACTTTTTGTTACATAAAAAAAAGTCTAAAAAGACTAAAAAACCAAAAAAATATTTTAACGCCCAAAAATCTACCCTGCGCTATAATTTTAGCTTATTTTTTTTTTCTTGTGGTGTGGAACAAATTGTCTAATAGCCGTGTGATACACCTTTTTACTACAACGCAGTAGAGAACTTCCTACATGTAGTGTGAAACGTTTTTTATTTTCATGCGTGACTAATTATGCCAAAATTATACTGTACAGCGTGTTGCTTGTGATTGGCCGTATTCAAAATGGCCGACCAATAGACATCGAGGGCGGGACTCTTGCGCAATGTAGCGTTCCTTTGAATATTCAAACGTCCTGCACCGTAATTAGTTAATAATTTACGAACCCTATTCCGATGATACTATCAACAATCAACATTGTTTTCCGGGATAATTGTTTTTACCTAAACTTATCAACGCATATTTCAAAACAAGAAATTGAATAATTAATTAATCTTATCTCACAGTAATAATTGTTTTATGTACAATCTGAAATGGAAATAAGTAGGATACCAGCTTTTTCGAACAATAAGGGTAAGTAACTTAAACATAAAATTGCTATAGTGTCTTTAATGGGTAAGTTGTTAATAAAATAACTAAATAATAAACAAGCTGTATATTAAAATAAAGCGTCGGATAAAAGTCGTGAGAATAATCGAAAACCTTTTATCAGAGATCTAACGGAACCAAAGTCCTTGTGCAAACAGCTCTCAATGGAGTTGTGCACTCAAAAAAACCCGCATAAACCCGACAAGGGCTCTCCACAGTTATACAGGATAGCACAATGGACTATTCACAGGGTCGCTTTGTCTTAACTCTGAGAGGTCAGCACTAAATGAAGGTAGCAGTAATTGTAGTTACGACTATATTGTACTACATATTTGAACATTCAATCAATTCAATATTATGTACTCAATATGTAACCATAGTACGTGATGAGAATCACAATAATAATTTCGATGAGATGACGATGTAATGAGAATTTTCATACTCTAAAGATCTATATCAAGGCCTATTTTTCATTTCTTTAAAAATCAAGCATTCTAATTGGACTAATAATAAGAAGTTTTATTTCTCATTCAGAAATTTTTACTCGTTTAATTGTCTGAAACCTTTATCTCTACACGATATCTGAAGCAGAATAAAAAGATCTTGATCTCATCGATGATTATCGGAAACATAGGGTCACACACGCGTACGGCATAACGTCTTTATTAAGCCCCATTGTTTCTTCTCATTATGGAGAGTGAACTACGGTTGGCTTATCCCTGGACACATAAACTCAAAGCAATATAGATTGTATCTCGAACGTATAGGATCCATTTCCGTTTATTGGCTTCGACCTATCTATATCAGTGCCTAATAGTAAGGCAGGCCTCTTATTATTGGTGATCTGCATACAATCACAAATTTGCATGATATCTCAATTCATTCGAAGAGTTGAATAGTCCGAAGAATTTCACGCATGGCTTCAGTATGTAATGCTCTATGTGCTGTATACATGATTTCTATTTGGGTGAACTAAACTATAATCTTGTCATTAACTTGTTCCACTCTACTGGCTCTCAAAATCAAAATTAGTTTCATAGAATGGTCGCTATAATGATCTGTTTTCACAAAAAAACTTACTTTAAAAGGTAATGATGATAGTGAAAACAATAAATAATTGGTAATTAAGTGGAAAACCATTCGAGCACAATTAAATTTTAAATTGCGAGTCAGCACTTCACACGTCCAAACTCCAAACGTAACAGATGTCAGATCAAAATGAATATATAAAGATAATAATTACTTGTATGAGACATGACTTTTCAGTTTGTAGTCACATAATCACTAACTATTGTCAGCGCAATATTTAGTTACAAAACAAAATAATATAAATGTGACTAGTGAAAATATCTCAAAGGCTGAGAATATAATATACTTGCTGTTTAGATGCTAATTAGTTATTTGAATGCAATGAAATGATAAATTAAGTTTAAGACAGTAAACAGCGCCCCCCCGGCCCCCAAGATAGTTCGTGTTAACGTCCGTTACTAGAACTCTTAACCAGTCGGAAAAGTTTCGAACATTGGCATATCGAAGTTACATTAAAGTTCCGAACTTGGGTCCGTCTCTCGACGAAATTGCTTCTGAATCCACTGTCTCAATTTCAATATTAACAAGTTGTTTTCGAGTCTGGATCCAAAATCTCTAATAATTAACAAGATGAAACATATAGTTCTCGGTTAGCCATAATCTTTGTCCTTACAAGAGCATATGCGAGTATTTGCAACACCTTTTGTTAGTCGTTAGTTTTAAGAGTCGTATTGGTACATTTTTTACAAAAAAAATTGATCCGATACGAGTCCCGGCAATATTCAAAACCATAATCTGCATGCTTTTCTGGATTCAACCACTTTCACAGAATGCCGTCGTCTTTCGCATACTCTACCCAGCAGTCAGCACCCGCTCTAAGTTGTCATTGTTCTTTATCAATATTTTATTGAATTTTATTAATAATCCTTATTTTATTAATTACATTAATCAGTACACAATTCCAGCTAATTGGTACACGCAAAACGACAAATTATATAAATTTCAAACAAATCACCATGCCATAAACATGTTTTCATGGATTATTGAAATAAGAGTCAATTAAAAAGCCGATCGTTACATAAGCACAAATTGGAAACACAGCTTCATTTACCGCTATGTAATTAAGCCAAATAATTGCGTTCCCTGTTTATTTTTTAACGAATTTATCCATTTGGATTATTTGCTTTCGCTAATGAATTCATACGATGCATTTAGCCTCGTGCTGGTTTCGGTGGGATTTATAATTAGGCGCCGTAAAAGTGTTTTTCAAATGAAGCAACGGTTTTAGATACTGGAAATAAAATTACACGGATTGTACTTGAGTAAATTTCTGTATTTTACGTCATAATATAATTAAGAAATTAAGTACACGTTTTATTAAAATTGATTGCTTCATAATGCCTAAAAACATGGGAAAATGATTGCGATGAACTGCTGACATATTATAATATTATTATGATCCCTACCGTGCCGTTACGAACTCAATCAAATGTAAATGTATACTTTGTTGCTAAATCGTTCACACCACGTTTTGTCGATAACCACAATGAGCTCGATATCTGGTTTCTCGATACCCCGTACTTAGTGGGGCATCACTAATTGCTTAGACGTATTATGAGATTGATTGACGTGTATCGATATTGTTGTCGACGTAGTGAGGTAATGAGCTGTGACGTGTGATACGAACGACGCTAATATGGTCTAGTGTAAATTTTAACACTCAAATTCATTTCGTGTGATACTTTATAAACGTGAAAAGTTTCACCTTTTTCAAAGGTTTCGACAATAATCAAATTCTAAGCAACCATTGAGGTAGAAATAATGTGACCACATTTTAATTTACAAGTTTATGTCTGTGCATAAATTACGATATAATTGACATCTTTTATAATAAAGCATCTCTTAATCATGAGAAAATATTAATTACAAATAACAATGTGAAATAACACAGTTGGACATCTTTTAATTGTCATTTTACAGTATTAATAATGAAAACTATTATATTACTTGTAATTCCATCGTGCCGAGTACGCCAGAAACGTTTATTGAGGATCATAACTTGTTTCTCGTACTGAGGAACGTCGGTATCTTAGGAGAAATTGACACAAACTATCTGTGCCATCGCTATTGAGATATTATGCATGACTGGGAGCTATGGTGCAGATGTCCTAATGTTTCTGCCTCCCATGGGCTTCGCTGGCTGCATTCCTCCTTCAAAATGTATTCATATACTCTACAGATCTGTTACACGTAAGATATATTCAGTGATATATGACGCCATATCTTCGTATGCGACGAGTCTCTCGACGTTCCTTTGTTTAGATCATATGTTACGACCTATCTAGCATCTAGCCTCTTGTGTATGCATCTATGCTTCTCGATAAAATATAACGTGAATTCTGTGTTAAAATGCGAATAAAATTTTATTACTTCAGCCGGAGTATATTTTATCTTACGTACGTTCGCCTCTATACAATCATTTACTATAAATATAGAAACCGGTATAAAATCTCGATGTTATGTAAGATAAAGCATCTAGATGTTAACGTTATCGGTCCATCTAGAGATGGATTCCGGTAGATTAGAAAATATCCGAAGGAAATTAATTATGACTAAGCTCATTAGAGTTTTTATTACAATTTACAACCGAAATACGTCGTCGGGAGACGAGATCTGAGTAATAAATAACTGTTCGTTTGTATTGAAGTGCCATGTTCAGTTTGATTTATAGTTAAGTTTTATCGATGTGTCGTAAATTCCCATCACTATTGACGATACATCCATACGAGCTATTTTAATTCCTACTAAGGATTCCAATTGTGTTATTTCTGTAAACATTAATGTTGACTTTATTCAAATTAAAGCCAATTTGTCATCGATGTTTTCGTAGCTGCTATTATGTGTGTATTGTTTCTTTTGTTTAATATTATGTTTATATATTTCAAAACGATATTATTATTGAAGAATATTATTTGATAATAGTATTCTTAAACTATATCTTTCTACATTTTTAAGTAAATATATAAGCTTACAAAGAGACACACTAACCAAAACCGGCAAAATAACTTTTCTTGACCATCACATAACGTTTTGGAGTCAGTAAGCGTCGTCTCGGGTGGTCGCAGTCTTTACTCTTATCTTTTATCAGTTCGTGGCTAGAAAAATTATGGTTAAATATTAACTTAGCTATGCGCTTGTCTTACGTGACGGGGAGTGTCTTAGTCATTCTATAGTACCGTTAAACTCATCAGCTTGAATTTTGCACTTTCAATTTACCTTTTCTTAAAATGATTCCTATACCTTGCTCCAAACTCCGAACTATGCAATTTCCCATCTCTTGAAGGCACTTAAACTTCAACAAAAGAAGCCTCAACTAGTTTACTATTTCTTGCAACGCCTTTAAGCACCGTGTCTAATTCATTTATAAATAAGGCACTGAACATAATTCGCTGTGAATCGAAATAATTTTGCTCAATGAAGTAAGAAATTGTACGCCTGGACGGTTTACAGATTTAATTATCATCATTCATTTTTTCGTCGATAATATTGTTAACGTTGTGAATAATATTTTTTGCGAAGCTTCGTTTATCTTGATGTTCTTCAAATATTTGTTTGATTTTTGTAAACTCTAATAAAATATTCTGCACATATTCATTTTTAAGGAACCAAACTTTTAAAGCTACGTAAAAAATAGTGTGATTGGTTTAACAAATCATTTTTTTTTTTCAGACACAAGCGGAAGGTGACGAACTTGCTACCTTCTAAGTCCAGCTGTGGGTCTCAGAGGCGGGTGCCTCCTCCAGCGCCATTGTACGAAGATCTACAGGACCTGCCAAGAAGACCACCACTACCCATGAGACCTGAAATGGAACCACAGTTAGAGGTGAATAATTTGTGTTACAAATTCATCCTATTCTACTTAACAATGTCGAAGAGTCCTCTACAAGGGAAAGCCTAGCTTGCACTAGACTACACTTTGTAGGATTTGACGATCTTAAAAATTTAAGAGATAGGAGAAGACAGGAAGAAAGTAACGTAATAAAATAATTAATCATAGAAATAAGGTCAAGAAAACGTATGAAACTTTTCCAGGATATCATCAGTACTATGCTGATGCTTGAAGTAGAGCTGAATAATAAAAAAAAAAACACAAACCAACCTTTGTTCTTATGTATACAGCATGACTGGTGAGACAATACCGATATTTAAGGAGAGTATTCAGTACTCGATTCTCATTACAAATATGTAATAAAATTAGGCACTTAATTTATGACCAAATTTCCCTATGCACAAATGAATCACGGACACTTAGTAAATTACTATGCAGCCGCGCGGCGTCATCACCCCCCGCGCCGGCGCGCTACCCCTCCCGCGCGCGGTGTCCATGCGTTTGGTAAATAATTATTTAACTTTAAGCTACATTTACTCAGTGACCAATTGATATTATATTTTTTTTTTCAACTAATATAATAGCCAAATATCACGTCCTCGAGTATTGAACATGTCTCACCAGTCATGATGTATAATAAATAGTAACGAAGCGTGTAAAATTAAAAGAAAATCTATTAGATTTACGGGGTCTAAGAAAAAGAAAAATACAAGATGAAAATTATTAGGGACGTAAAATATTATTTTCCGTTCGGGAGTAATGAGGCAAACGTGGTGCGATGTTATAAACTATAGTCCAGAGATTAAATGATATCCAAGAAAAGGGGAAAATACAAATGATATTGAGAGTTATTTAAGACCGTCGTGTCGAGTGTGCGTTCATCTGGAAAATTAGAGGGAGAATAAAGCATTGATTTTAACTACTTTTTGTGCAAAAAATTCGTTCTTTTATAAGATGGAATCCGTTTCGTGTGTAAAAAGATTTGTCTTTATTTGTATGGTTCAATGTTTAAATGAAAGTACTTATGATCGGGTAAGAATTATGAACACCAATATTTCTACCATACCAGTTAGACCGGTGGTAGGCACCTTAGTATCGACGTTCGGAAAATTTATGAAAAAAATTACTCTGAATAAAAACTATTTTGATTTGATTTGATTTGATTTAGAGAAAGATGAGGTCACAACATAACGGAAAAAAAATTGCACAGTGCAAAGGTGCATAAGTGCAAAGGTAATGTTTGTTGTATTGGTTGTTGTGTAAATGTTTTGAGGATGCGACCTATCTCATAATAGTATGAGATAGGTCGCAAGCTAAAAACATTTCGACCCCTATTAATAATAAGTATGAAATCTCACGTTTATGTTGTATTGAAAGATTGAAGTTGGCTGCAAATAGCTTTAATTTCCTGCGAACTGCGAACGGCTGAAAACTCGTTTCTTTACAAAACTCATAAATACGTGTAAAATGTTTCATCTCCTGTAGTCCATAGACCGGGGGTTTTATTTTAGACGACAAATGACGCGGCTGTAGACAATATATCTTAGACTTAATAAATGTAAGGTTTATTATTTTAAGACCCATTCTCGGTAAATGTTTTATGTGAGTGGTTAGGACTTTGCGAACTTTATATGTAATAATATTTGCATACATTTTTCGAAGTGAGAAAGAAAATTTTAAATTAGCTGTCACTTAAAATGTGATTTATGCTTACGATATAATAACATAATATTATAGATACTTTACTTTTTCTTTTACCCTGCGTACTAGTATGAAAGAAATTACTAGTAATAATACAACAATAGTAATATGAGATTAAGAATAAACTAACAAATTGTTGTTTCTTTTGCAGATGGTTGAGACAAAGAGGCCAAACTGTCAAGGTCGCGTTTTCGTGTGCGACTCCGGCAGCGCGTGGCGGGGAGGCAACTGCGGCGGAGATATCTGCGGGGCTCCCCTGTACGAGGAGCTCCCGCACAGATCCGACGACTCCGTTCACAGCGACGACCACTTCGCAGAAGACGAACTGAGTCTCGTCGGCGAAGCGATCCCGTGTCGGACGTGCTCCAGGCCAGCCCCGCAATCGTTGCCCCACAGACCTCGACACCAGAGGTTGGACCGACGACCCAAGTCCTTAGAACGACGGAGGACGCATCGAGTGCCGAGGCACGTCCATCCGCCGGATCCATCCGAGTTTCACGAGGGAGTTCTGCTGGATGCACTTCTAAGATTATACCCACAAGTCGGGACGGTCGGTGCGAGGCCGACTGGACCCATACAAGGTGGAGGTGGAGCTTGGCCGGGGGGAGAGCTACCTGGCATAGCTTGCTGGAGAGGACCCCGAGCATCACCTAAGCCGCCGAGCGGGGACTCGTCGTTCGGGTCAGACTCTGGGTACAGTAATAACACGTGCGGGACCTGCGGGACGCGGGCGTCGTCCAGGCATCGTCTGTCGGCCGAAATCCCGATGTCATGAAGGTGTCTCGAGTTGATGGGCGTGCCGTAGTCTGGTTTAGTGATTTCCATTGTGACTAACTCTTAGATACGACTTCCGGGCCTACCTCCGCTGATATTCAGTATGGCCTACTTTTGCCTTCTACTATAGTGACGATATCTTTACAGAATTTAGATGTAATATTTCCTAGATTGGTAAAATGTACAGTTAGTGAGATTTGCCGGTTAGATTTTACGTCTTATAGAGATTTGTATTTAAATTGTCGAATATCGTTTTGTACAAAATTTTTCCTCGTTTAGAATAAGCGTAGATTCTTTTAAGTTATTTCGAACTAGTCCTAAAAATATTGCAATTAAAAGTGTAATCAGAATGTTGGTTTTTTGTACAAATTGTGAAAATATTATTTTGTTTAGCATTTATTATGGTTGTAGATATTGTAAAAATGTAGGTAAATTATAAAATAGGTCTGAATTTTATAATCATATCACGTAAAATATTTCCGCCACGCATTTAATAGGTTAAGATACACTCCAGTGCAAAAAAGGACTAAAACTTAAATACTGAAGTAGCCATCGCGCCGGCTTTATTTTTAAAATGAATATTTTGATTGGGTTCAGCTTACTATCATATTATAATAGTATTATTTCACATCTAATATTTTAAACATGGCCTACGAGTTACGACAGCTTGTACTATAGATAGTTATTTTATGCCTTAGATACAGTAACATTACAGTATTTTGAAAGTATGTTATGCTCTACGAAGACTTTTTTATTATACAGCATGACTGGTGAGACCTGTTCAATACTCGAGGACGTGATATTTGGCTATTATATTGGTTGAAAAAAAATAATTTAAAAAAATAATATCAATTGATAAGTGAGTAAATGTAGCTTAAAGTTAAATAATTATTTACCTAACGCATAGACACCGCGCGCGGGAGGGGTAGCGCGCGGCGCGGGGCGCACGTTGCCGAGCCGGCCGCATAGTAATTTACTAAGTGTTCATGATTCATTTATTTAAAGGGAATTTTGGTCAAAAATTAAGTACCTAATTTATTACATAATTATAATGAGAATCGAGTACTGAATACTCTCCTTAAGTATCGGTCATGTCTCACCAGTCATGCTGTATAAACTTCCACAACAACAAAAGCAATAATATTATACCTACCTACTGCTAAAGCAAAAATATTTGTAAATTTTTGTCAAATTCATATAAAATACTTATTTGTAGGATTTTTTTAAATCATGATCCCACCAATTAAAAGTACACGTGATCTAAACTTATTGTAAAATAGAAGTAAATATTATTGAATAATTCAAATAAAAACAGTAAGAAGTTTTTTCTACCTATTAAAATGTAAAAAATAGGGCTTTACTTTGAAATTTCACGAAATAATATTATGCACGATTTGAAGCGTTGTTTTTGTGCTATTTTGCACGTTTGTTTTTTATTCCTTTAAAAACCTAGTTTTTAAATATTATTTATGTTTTATTCTCGAAAAACAATAAAATGCTGGATACTGAAGTGTATATATTATGTTTATTTTTAAATAAGGCGATATTTATTTTAAATTGTTTTTCATTGTATAGTTTCAAAAACACATTTAAAATGGACTCATAAGTCTGCTTGAGAGGAAGAGCGTACTAAAAGGGAGAAATAAATACATTTTTACAAAAAAACTACTTTTTTTGATTTTAGCCCGTCCCTAAATTCTGCAAAGAAATTTATTATAGGTATAGAGACTTTTATAAAGCCTAGCTTTGGCTGTATTATATCCTTTTTTTAAATTTAATATACGAAATTCGCGTATCACAGTGTTTGTGCGCGAACTCCTCCAAAACGGCTCAATCGATTTTAGTTTTTTGTACGTATAATGAATATAGTGCTTTCGTTAGGTCTGAGAATAGACTTTTATCTACTTTATAAATTGATACTAGTACTGATTTATAATATGGCAAAACAACATTTTCCTGGTCAGATAGTAAAACTATGAGTCTAAGCTGTTATTGACTTCTGTTCGTTACTTTTTTAATAATTTGTCTGCTTTTAACTAGGTATCTTAATAGAGACGTAATATCTATCAATTAAAAAAAGATATACATTAAAAATGTAGTAAGCATAAATAATTATTCAGTGCTTGAAAACTTAGAATATTGTACAGGTTATAAAACAAAATAATATTATGTCAAAATATTATGAAAAACATTTCGAACACTGTAACGATTAAAGCGATGATTTTATTTCCTACCTGCATATTAAAAGGGTCTTAAACATTTCCGTGTTTAATCCGCGCAAAGTGAAAATTATACAACGTGGGTAGGGGCTAATGAAAATATCATAACATGTGGCCTTTGAAGAGCTTTCTCCTTAATATAACCCGGTTTATAATGAGTTGACTGTACTTAGGGTTGTCACACGGATTAAGCCGGGCACCGTCCGGTTTTGGCAATATTTTTCGAGTTTGGGAAAACAGCAGGTCTAAAATGGCAATTTGTTTTGTATCGTAATTAGTATTGTATATTGTAACACTAGTCTATATTTTGTATTGTATCATTAGCATATTTATAAGAGTACTATTTTACATTGTTAATTTAAAAGGCAAGATGTTAGAAGTTGGCACTATTATTGAAAATGGAAACCACGTAACTCATAATAATATTATTGTAATTTGTACTAAATTACAGTGTAATGTATTAGTAACGTCGAGTCGGACACACTTGGCTGACGCAATGCACACAAATCAAATCTTAGAAATAAGACAAATTGTAACAATAAATAAGGGGAACGACTATTGTCTTGAAAAATGAATTGAAGGTAACTATATAAGAAGTTAAAGAAATTATAAGACAGAAGTAAATTGATATAAGAAAAGGGAAAAATAAATTGTATATAATAAGGAAATGTAATAATGGATGTGATAAATATGATAGATATAATATGTAATAAGATAAGAGTAATAATAAATAATAATACTGTGTAATCAGGTTCAACCAAGTAGCAATTGTCCTGTATAATGTACGGGGGAAATTTAAAAAAAATAAGAAAAAAAAAAAAAAAAAAAAAAATGCAGCATCTTACGATCGTAAAAAATTCAAAGGATCATTAATTAAAGCCAGATTTTGTTTTGATTATTTTTATAAGTGGATTTTTTAACATAATATATTTTTGATCCAACCCGGTTTTCTTATGTAAGTATCTACATTCTATAGATATCGCATCGCTCCAGATTTGGGTTGGTGCCGGTGTCATTACTGCCTTTTTTAAAACCAAGTCATGACAACCCTACGAGTTTATAATAAGCTAACTGTGCAAATACATTCTTGCATCCCTTCCTCTTCGAGCAACAATTGCGTTAGATAGTATCGCACTTGTATGTTGAAGATTCTGAATTTCTGGAAGAGGTAAGTTAATTCAAAATATTTTATTAATTATTATTATGCAAGGTTTGGCTTAATAATGTAAAAAGTATGGTACGGCTGTGCCTTTAGGTTACGCTCTAGACTTGGATGGGGCACTGCCGTGCCCCCAGATATACTTTATCAAAATATGATTATTAATAATAATTATTATACTAGCTTAAAATCTCGTATACCATAATATTATTATATTCATTTCATAAAATTTAGGTGTAATTAATCAATCATAGATAGATTAAAGATGCTTTATTGCTCAAATTAATTATAACACAATTAAGTACAATCAGTTACTAAACTTAGGATCATTTGCAGAAATCAAAACACTGTCTGTTTTGGTAAAGTAAAATAAAATATAATCATAGCCTTTCATAGGTGCTGTTCTTCTCTTAAAACTCGCTTACGGCTCTTTTAGAGAGCCACATCCATACAGTAGTACCTACTATCTCCGTACACAATATATTAATAAGCTCCAGGCCGTGTTGATTTATGCGTTTTGACGGGCCTCTGCAAATGAATACATCCAAACATACACACATGGGGTGTCGCTTCTTAGCTAAATGAGCTTATTATTTATACGCTGTCACTTGGCACCGAAACAAGATGGCGATAATCGGTAGCCCAACATTATTCTTGTAACAATATGATTTACACTTGCGAATGCTATTTTCAACTTTCCATAGGCATGTTTGCTGTTACAAGGATTTTTGTAGTTCCGAACTACACACCCGTTCTTTCAGTACGACACATTCTGGGTATTAAAACTTCATTGTTTAATTATTAATGTCCAGTTTCTACGACACATTCTTGGTATTAAAACTTCATTGTTTTATTAATGCCCACTTTCTACGACACATTCTTGGTATTAAAACTTCATTGTTTTATTAATGTCCAGTTTCTACGCCACATTCTTGGTATTAAAATTTCATTGTTTTATTAATCCCAAATTCTGAGTTTTTTTTGACAGCAGTTTATCTATTTAACACTGTTTTTTGGTTAACAGTTTGACGTTAGCCAAATAAAAGTGCTGGCGATGGATAAACCTCTGTAAGAAAAATAGAAACTACCCATTAGCCATTACAATCAATAACATGTAATGCATCGAAAGAATTATGAAACTCTGGAAGCGGACCATGAAAAGTCTTAATTTACGATCAAAGAAAATGTGTCAATTTGTTACTTTAAAGTATTTTCAAAATCATCGGTGGCACCAAAAAAACAACCGTCCAGACACCACGAGCCGTCTAATTCGGAACGTGCTCGACAATATTGAACACGAAAGGAACGCGGGGAGCTCCAGGAATACTGGACATTTGCCTGAATTCATCAAATAAGACGTGAAGCCATAATTCTCAGAGACTTTCGTAGAGGAATGCAATTTATAGACGAAGTTGGCTCAAAATTCACCGAGCGTTCGTTTGTGACGATCTTTAGACGGTAAACGATATATAGCAATATTCCCAACTACATTTTGTGTTGGAAATAGAAAATGTTTTCGAGAATTCTCGAATACTTTCACAATAAAATTGTGCCAGATCAAATGTTTGTTTTGAAGTTAGATATTTCAATTAGCTTATTGTATTTCCTGATAATATCTAAGGGCTAATTGAAAAACCAAAGAAACATTTGCAATTATTATTTTAAAAACATGTAAAACCACTCGATACTTACTGGATTACTGGATTTTAAGCATATAGAAAGATACTAAAATGTGTTCAATTTTTTTATCGGATCTGATGATAAATTATAAACAACAATATAATTAAGTACTATCAGAGAAGTTGATTCCTATGCAGGATGGCGGACCTACGTCACGTGGTCGACTTATGTCAATTCAATGTTAGCTGTGACCGGTCGGCTGGGTTTGACGTAATGCGACCAAATTACTTAGGTCTCTTCAACTTCCTCGATGGTACATATAATTGTTACTTGTTATAATTATCTAGGCACAAGTGACAATATTTCTTAACGCCTGATGTTTGCTTATAGCAACTTTTTGTTTACCATAAAGTACGTCAAAAGTAGCGCAGTACCTGAGCGCAATACAATCGTTCTGATTATGAATTATGTTACATGAACATAATTCATAATCAGTACGATAATTATTGTACTAAATTATTGACTAAATTGACGACCTCTGTGGCTCAGTGGATAGCACGTTGGTAGCTTAAGCCGGAGGTCGCGGGTTCGAATCCCGCCGACGGAACAAAAAGTTTTCAAAGTTCCTGGGTCATGGATGTGTATTAAATATATTTATCATATAATAAAAATCTTAAATATATGTATAGTATAAAAGTATTAAATATATTTCCGTTGTCTGGTACCTGTAACACAAGTCCTTCAGGTACTTAGCATGGGGCCAGACTGACGTGGTGTGAAGCGTCCATAGATATTAAAAAAAAAAAAAATTATAATTAAATCTAATGTAGAGGCATGCTTTATCAGATTCCAATATTGTATAAAAAAACATATTTTGTCTAGACGCATTGTCCATAATATAGCCTGGGAAAATTAAGGAATTCAGACCGAATAATTCGTGTAGTTTTGAAAGTTGGTACAGTTGTTCCTGAAGGTGTCCAGATGAATATACTAAATTTTACTAAAAAGTTCCCGAGGGTGGGACAAGAGCCAGCGGTGGGGGAGGGGGGGAAAGGTCTCTTTTTCAAGGTTTTTGTTTGTGAGTTGTGACGCGAAAAGTATTTATAATATCTCGTTAGTGACTTCTACATTAATTATCTACATTATATTATTCCTATATAATTCCTATTCAATTATTGAATGCGCCAATATGAAAGTTGAATGTCAAAAGATGATGAAAATTGACGATGAAAGTGCACAGTGTGGACATAGCTAATAGCTAATCTTCACCACTTTTATTAAAACAGACATTTTGTTGTTTTATAATATTATGTCAAAGGTATGAAATTTTCAATTCAATTAAAACGTAAACTTGTAGATAAACATTAATTTCTTGTCTTACAGACTGTTATCATTATGTAACAATTTTAGTCTAAGCGTATACAATGTTTGTCAACATAACAACAGACAGCGGGACGGACGCTTTGATATATTTTTAGTTAATTTCACGACTCATCAGGTGCCTTGTGATCTATTTTTAATTTTCATCCTTATATAACCAATTCCAACATTCGTTGTTTCGTTTTGGCATAAAATAGTTCTATAGTTTACTATAATACAGTTCTATTTTATTCCAAAACGAAAGCTTCGATTTTTTGTTGTTAAAATACAGCTATCGCAAGGTGTTTTTAAACAAAATGGTACTTATGTAATAGTACAGGTTTCCTAGAACATTTTTTTGACTTGATTACTATCAAGAAAATTTTTCGTCAACGTCAAGTCAACGAGAACTTGTTCATTACAGAAAACTATAACGGAACCCTAACCAGCTGAATTTGCATATTGATAGGTTATTATTTATATAATTTAACAGCAACATTGTCATTTAAATAGAACAATTCATTTTCAGGACCACCAAATCCATAAATTATTCAATATTTTCTATTTCTGTTAGCTCTACCACTTTGGACAATAATTTTCGCAGAGGAAATTGTTGTTCGTCTTATCAAAATGAAGATACTAACTCACGAAAATTAACTTCTTAATAATCAAGTGAAAAAAATGTTCTTGGGAACCAGGACTATAATCAAAAGTATTAGCCAATAACCACCGAACGGCCCAAGTGGGCTGCGATAACAATAGATAGACAATAGATTTCCAAGAACTCCACGATCGACGGATTAATAATTATAATAAGTGAATGTAGCATTATAATAATATAATATTATAAATTATTATATCGTGTAACAATGGAAGCAAAATACAAGCTAGCTCCAATCAGAACCATGACATGTATTGTAAATTTAGCTCGGAGCATAATTTCTCGCCATTATTGTAGTGTATTGCAATACATAAATTTATTGTTGCTGAAGCTCGCAGTTAATTTATCCAATATTATTGTTATTATCATAATATTGTGGAAGACTAATATCTAAGGTGTCTCCATAGTGATTATATATTCTCTTTAGGTTGAAGGAATGAACTGTCACCAGCAGTATTTCCAGACCAATACGACCTGAAAACCTTCAAAAAGAAAGCGTATTCCCTCTTAAAGGTCGGCAACGCACCTGCAGCACTCCTAATGTTGCGAACGTCCATAGGCGACGGTAGTAATTGCTATTATTTTGCCATCTATTTTGAGGTTAGCACATAAAGTTAAATACCTAGCGGAATAGAGCAACAATCTTGAGCTGTCAAACGAAACCGAAATTGGTATGTGTAAAAATTGTGTACGTATACACTGACACAATCATTATTGAACATGAATTCTATGAATTAAATAATTATACACTTTTCTTGCACTTATTCCACTTTATTTTAATAGATTTATTACAGAATTATATAATATACACGACCGGTTTCGAAAAATTCATCATCAGGTGTGAATTTTTCGAAACCGGTCGTGTATATTATAATTCTGTAATAAATCTATTAAAATAAAGTGGAATAAGTGCAAGAAAAGTGTATAATTATTTAATTGAACATGAATTTCCACCAAGAAGTGACAGTACATTCAATATCATATGAATTCTATGAGATTAAATTGTCAACGAGCCGATACGTGCCGACTGAACGTCAAAAAAGACTTCTGCAGTCATGTATCACACGTCTCTTTTTGCCACGCAGTGTTACTGATAGTGACATCTCCCTTGCTTAGGCTTTTGTTTCACTATTCCGCTAGGTACCTATATTAACCTTATGGGTTACCACAAGAATTCGAAAAATTCCGGCAAATTTTATGTATGAGCGACCTAGACGAGCAATTTTATTGCGCAATATCACGTATTGCGTAATATTAAGAGGATACTCCAAGGTCAAGAGAAATAAAAAAGTACTCGCAATATCTATTGCTGTCACCCTTACCTCAAGCCTAACCGCAGAGCGCAATAGAGACAACTGCAGAAAATCAACGATTCGGTGTCCCCTGATTCCTTCTCCAATACTTAACCGATTTAAGTACTTTTTTCATTAAAGATTAAAGAAAGGTTTGAGCTGTGTTCCTATGTTTTCTTTTTTTTTTATTATCTAGCCAACTTTGTTTTCTGGATGTTTGAACACAGCGGAAAATCTGGCCATTTTTTGGGTTTTTGAACGTTCATATTATCTTTTTTAATAACTAAATTAAGGCCGTCACAGACTTAGCTATAATATATATTAATATACCGTACTAAACAAAATATTATAGCTAAGTCTGTGACGGCCTTTATGAAAAAAAAAACATAGGGGCATTGTATTAGTGGCCATAGATATTCAGGAAAAAAAATATAACTCTACCGGCATTATCCAGGGAGGAAACAAGGGACAACGTTTGTATGAAAAAAAGGGCGGTGTGGACTCTTCTTAAGTATTGACCATCAAGGATTGATATTGAATATCACGCGCCTTCAATCTAATTGTCAAATAAACTGTTTAACTTGCACAATACAACTATTGATAGTCTAGGGGCCGGCTACGACAAGCTTAGTACCTCATTTTCTCTTCAAACAGCAATTCCCTCAAATAAATTAAGATCTGATAACACCTCATACATAACTGATTAATTATTATTGTTTGAATGATATTTTACGCCCATAATAGAATTTATTTTGTGTAATTATGATTTAAATAACTTTCATAAATAATACAGATTTAATTGAGTTATGATTACGACAGTTTCACTATGTTACTCATTGGACTAGTGACGCCGCTGTATTGTTATCGATGCAAATAATAAAAATAGCCCAGACAAATTAGACATAAACGTCACAAGTCATAACCCTAAGAAAAAGCATAGAGTTGAAATATTAATAGACTCAAAACTCAAAGTCGAACTCTTTGTGTAAAACATTTGATTCAATTTCAAATGGGTGAAATGTTTTTCCCCGTTTTTCACAAAAACACCGGTTAATTTCTTCGTTAAGAGGGAACGCTAATACAGTAAAATTTGAACGAAGAAATTATTGCCATCACGCTTCACCCTGCGCTGGCACGTGTGTTGTGATAGAGACAGATACAGTAAATCGAGTAACGTATTCCTTCGATTCCTCCTTCAAAATAAAGCCTATCTAATCATTTTTTTTTTAATATCTTCAGAAAGGGTGAGTCTATGCCTCTACGTTTTTATTTTGCCTTAAAGATCTTTCAAATTTGTTTTATGGACGGTTGATTGGCGGGGTGCGGAACTTTCATATTTTGCAATAATTATTGAAGGGTCATATTTTTTGTCTAGACGCATTATCCAGGGAGGAAACTGGGGAATACGTTTGTATGGAAAAAAAGTGTCAGCGTATCCTCTTAAAGTCAATTAGGCAAGTTGTAGATCATACTTATCATTCTCTACCAAAATAATTTTAGTATCGATCCACGTTCGTCCAACGGTCCAACACTAAACTATAATATAATATTAGTTCCCCTGCAGCTGTTGCAATACATCTGATGGCGTTGTACGGCTATTAACATCCTTGTTTTGACTTCGTCCGTTTTCCGATAGATGTATTGTTTTTTGTGAATTATGCTACAAATTAATTTTTATATATTGTTCCAGTTTTACAATTCGGTTCAAGTTTTACGAGCATTACTATCGTAAATCATAATCATATTATCATAAACTTGGTTGATATTCTATATTATTCTCTTTTTATTATTATCATTTAATTATTTAAAATGTGTTTATCACGTGAAAACCGTACATTTTCCGGGATAAAAAGTGTAATATGTCCTTTCTCGGGACTCAAAGTAACTCCATACCAATCATCAAAATCGGTTCAGTGGTTTGGGTTTGAAGAGTTAATAGATAGACTGACAGACAGATTCAACGTATTTTACGAGAGGTGCTTACCAGCAGTTACTGTGCCATATCTGTAAAACGCCTGTTGCATAACTGTCACAAAATACACAATATTATCCTGAGGGGCTTTTCAGAAATATCACCCGAATCCAAATGAGAACACGGTAGTAAATTTTACTGGTCTATCCTATTTTTGTAAAGGTTAGGAAAAACTCCCCATTGTGAAAAATACGTGCCCAGAATGAGTGCGTTCAATTGCCTATTCCAGAAATTATTATTTTCAGGAGACTTCTTCGCTTTTGTCTCCCCCACTTTGTTTGCTCAGTTATTTCGATTATATTTTGAACATTATTAATGTTTTATTTTTGTAGACAGTAAAGACAAAAACCAATTTATAAGTCACCATTTAAAAACGATGGAGACGGATCATTAATATATTATAATATTTTAAAAACATGTTTTTGAGTATGTAAATGCAACGCTGAGCATTTACAATATCCTCAAAAACAATAAAATTCTTCAATATTTAACAACGTAAGTTAAAAAAAATTCCCAAGCGTCACTTTTTACTGAAATGAAGCGAAACGAGGCATTTCCTTCCATTAAGAAACACAAGATTGAAATATAAAATAAATATTATTATATCACTTTATTTTATTTGTTGCTTTGAAAATATCTCTTCTATACATCGTCGCGTCTCTCTACTCATTTTAGTGTGCACTGACCCAAAAATAAGATAACCCTAAGATAAAAATAAGCCAAAAATAAGATAACCCTCTTGCCACTTAATAGATAAAATTGATGTATACTTATAAAAAAGTTTAACATCTTTTAATTTTTGCATTGTTTATCTACCTCTCTCTCTCTCTCTCTTTGTTCATCTCTTTATACTATGCAGAGTGCAGACAGACAGACAGGCAGACAGGCAGATCACAGACAGTCAGGCTGATCACCTGATTGTCTGACAAGTAAGATGATCCATGCGTCGGATGGGCATGTAAAAAGTCGGTCCTGCGCTTGATCTCTCGCCAGTCGTGTCGGTCTTCCGTCCCACTGGGTTATGAGAGTAAAGGAATAGAGAGTGCTCTTGTGTACTGCGCACATACCTGGGCACTATAAAATTACTCCTGCGTACCTGGCCTAGTTTCTATTTTGGCTACGGAACCCTAAAAACCCGGTTTTTGAATACTAAGTCACAACCATTCAAAGGGATTTGATTTCATAATTTATCAAACGTAAGAAATTTTAACTAGAATATAACTTATTATGACCTGAATAAAAATATCTATCAAAATTTTTACTATATTTTTATTACCACATAACTATTGTGTAGCGAATATTATCAGAAATAAATTGCAATAAGAATAATAATTCATAATACACAAAAGTAGAAGAAGATAGTAGGTACGAAAGAAGTTATCGTTTTGCACAGTTCGAATAAATATTATGTAGTAAATGGACGACCTTTGGCTTGAAATCCTGATAAACAAAGATAATTTCACTTATATAAAACTAGGTTTTGTTAAAAAATACAGCCTATTGATTATATTCTTACTGAACAGACGAAAGTTTCTGAATACAATGTTGTTCCTGTTGATATTTGGTCTCGTTGTCGGCTTTTCATGTGTTTCTACGGAGTCACTGTGTCCCGAGAAAGTAGCAGTTGAAAATTTCAATATTTCTGGTGTAAGTTTAAATTATTTTTTTACTAATTCATTGACATTTTTCTGAATGCTAAATATTTGTCTGTAATAAATAAATTATTACTAAAATCTATTTTGGCTAAAACAGCTTAATTAATTATTATTATCTATTTTAACTTGCCCAGATGATATTAGTATTATTTTAAAAATTTAGTTTGTTATTATTTTAGCAATATTCCGATTTCCGCGAAATAAACTTCAACCTTTAAGTTTATTATTTTAAACTATTACTTCAGATTGGACGAGGAATCTGGTACGAAGTCGCTAGATACCCTTACCCGTACCATAAGCCGATCAAATTTTTGACATACGAGAGCAGAATGGAGGGGGATTTGTACATAGCGGAATCCATAAATGTTGACAGAACCTCTCCTTACTTCTCAGAGGTGTTCTGTATGATGGCACCTGATGCTCGTGGCAGGGGAAAAGTTACCTTCTCACTTAATTGTCCAGGTTGGTGTTTTAAAATATTGTATTTTGCTTTTTTATTTTACTCCATAATATTTTTTTTGGTTATAAATTAGACATAATTCTTATTTATATTTTATTTAAATATATATTTAATATTTTCTATCAAGATTGATAATTATGCTTAAAGACGCCTTAGATGTGATATTGGTGAAGGAACCAAGTCTTATTCTTAATAATATTATTAGTATCCTAATCAAGATTTCAATAAGTAATAATATTAGTTTTGTCTTCCGCACTTTTACTTACCCAGTCACGTAATATTTTTAGGGTTCCGTAACCAAAGGGTGAAAACGGGAGCCTATTACTGAAACTTCAATGTCTGTCCTTCTGTCTGTCTGTCTATCAGTCTTCAGGCTGCATCTCAAAAACCGCTACAGCTAAAAAAGTAATATTTAAGAGGGGCTCCCATAAAACAAACATAGTGTTTTTGGACATTTTTCTTCATATTATAAAAATATATCCCTCAGCTTGCATCTAATTTATTGCTTTATATTCAGTTCGGGGTCGCCTAATCGAGTCACCAGTTTTGTATATTTTGGGTGTGGACTACGACAAATATTTAGTCCCATACACTTGTCTTCATGATGCTGACAAAAAAGAAATCAAAGGTGGGTATTTCTTTTCTCTACCACTATTATCTTAAACCATTATACCTAGTACTGAAAACTTATTATTCGTAAACTGAAAAGCTATAATAATAATTATTCACTATTTCCTGCTCGACAACAACTTAAGGGCCCGGGTTACCCTCGAAATTTTCATACATTCTTAATACCAAAATCATTTTCTCATGCGAAAATATTTAACATGTTTGAGTTATTTTTCAGCTTAAGATAGTAATTACCTAGGGTCCTGAACAAATTTTTTTTACAAAATATTTAAATACTAAAAAAAAATTTTTTGTGTTTAAATATTTTTTAGTAAATTTACTACTAAATATTTAAACACCAAAAAATAGACAAAAACACTAAAAAATATATAAATAAATAGTAAATTTACTACAAAATATTTAAACTTTAAAAATATTTTTATTATTTAACTATTTTGTAGTAAAATTACTGTTTATTCATATATTTTTTAGTGTTTTTGTCTATTTTTTGGTGTTTAAATATTTAGTAGTAAATTTACTAAAAAATATTTAAACACAAAAATTTTTTTTTTAGTATTTAAATATTTTGTAAAAAAAATTTGTTCAGGACCCTAGGTAATTACTATCTTAAGCTGAAAAATAACTCAAACTTGTTAAATATTTTCGTATGAGAAAATGATTTTGGTATTAAGAATGTATGAAAATTTCGAGGGTAACCCGGGCCCTTAAGGTACGATAATTTGAAGAAGTGATGTGTTAAATAGTTGCCTGAATTTCATCACTGAAAAGTTTGTTATGCAAACTGTCGAACTCAGAGACGAATATAACTTAACTGTAATTAAATGAATATTTTGACATAAGCACCATAGCCATCTGTCAAACTCTACATTAAATTAAAGTTAAATTATCATCTTTAAGTGTCTTAGTTCGGTCATTAGCCATTAATAAAGATTTTCTTTATACAGAGTATGGATGGATTTTATCTCGGACAAAGCCGGTCATTGGCAAATCAAAAGAAGAATTTATCGAAATATGTAAAAAGACAGGACTTGATGAAGATAAACTAATCTGGTACGATCAGGAGGGATCTAATGACGTTTGAGCAAACCTAGCCATGCAACTGGAAGGAAGTACCTTAAGTAATTTCGGACTATAAAAAGCTTAAAAAGCTTTACAGAATCTCATCGTGTATTTATTATAGAAATCCAGAAATAAATAATATATTATTATGTCTTAAATATTAGTTTTTTAACACCGTCAAAAAACGAAGTAAAATAATATGTAACCAAATCAAAATTATAAGTCATGAAGAATAAAAAAAGTTAATGATTTACATAATATAAAATATACATTTTGTGGGAAGTAATCAATTTAATGTCTCAGGAACACCTTTTATTGGCACAAACAATCAGAAGGTTAATATTAATTAATAATAGTGACCAATAGCCCAAGCATGGCCACCAGTAGAAATGCGAAAGTATAAACAAGCTGTGGACATAAACTTAAGGTGCCGTTCCGATCTTTACCGCGGCTAATCGCGACCGACAAAAATTCAATTAAAATGCCACTTTATGACAGACTATAGTATGTGTCATAAAGTAGGATAATATTTGAATTTTTAGGACTATAGTCTGTTATAAAGTGGCATTTTAATTGAATTTTTCGGAACGAAAAAATATCGGTACAGCACCTTAAGTTTATCTCCACAGTTTGTCTATACTTTCTTATTTCTACTGGTGGATATGCTAGGGCTACAGATAGGGGTTTTCTCGATAAAACGTAGAAACTATATCCCATTTAGACAAACATATGAAATTTAACGAGCGGCTAAAATTTAATAAGCCTGCAGCATCTGGCCCAATAAACCGTGTACAGTGTACTAGACGAAATTCATAAAATTCTTAGTATAAGGGACACGCACATTATTAGCAAGAATTTTAAAGATGTTTATGGCTATGTAACAAAGGCAATGAGGAATGTCGAGAGAAGAAAACGTTTATCAGTTAACACAGCTCTGTTTTCTTGCTCTAAATACAGCTGCTCTGTCAGGAAGTAAAAGATATTGTTTTATTACTGTAAAACACGAATTCCATTCAAGAACTTTTAAATAAGTACTTAAAATTAACAAAAATGAATCATTATTAATAGAATAATATTTAATTGAAATTACAATAATTACAACTGACCCAACAAATATTTTGATGTACTAATAATTTGCAACACACAAACCAAATAAAATAATTATACTGCATGTAAAAACCTACAGTAGCTTTGAGCTGATGTAAGCTATAATGTGCGCTGATCTTACGCCATACCGTCTGTACACATCTTTATGACCCCGCGTTGGGACAGAATTCAAAATTAGAATTTGGCCAATTTGGGTTCTTTAAGACATATCTTCTTATGCGGAAGTGTGACTAGGGAGCATTTAGAGATAACAGGCGAAATTTTAATACGTAATTTCCTCTAATCTTTTCCCAGCAATGTTATATTTTTATCATGAATATTACGAAATCTGCAGCTTATGATACTTGTACGCTTAGGATTATTATAACAATTACGCTGTGGTCAGCTACATCCTGTATCACTTCTAGACACACATCATATGTTTAGAATGAAAAGTAAATAATAAGTATAATATCTATTTATTAAATTACTGACTAGTCTACTTTAATATGGGTACGAGCCATGAAAATCGTAGAAGAGAACTATTCATGCGTCCATCCTCAAAAGCTATCATACGTTACACGTATAGCAGAACTCTCTTTATCTTTATTAAAATGTTATTGACACTAATGATTATATTATGTCCAACAAAACATTATGTTATGCAACATTTACTTTATAAATATTACTTTCATTATCTCGCTGAAGACCAGTTGACCCTATAAAGCGGTGAATCCCTCAAGCTGTCTTTGTAAATGTCTCTCTATTATTCTCTGTATGCGTTAAGGATATACGGTACATTTATTTGGATAATAGGGCCTGTCGTAATGCTTAAATTCATTTAAAAAAATATTTGAATCATTATTATAAGGCACTTTTCTTCTTTCAGATTTTCCGAATTACGTAAATATTTTATTTGTTATTCTGAAGTCCGCAAATACCACACCTTCATTATTCGGTCTCGTTATGTCAAGTACATCCAACAGACCACGAGGAGCTTTTGATAGTTGTCACACCCTGACCGAATAAAATAGGTCCACCATCAGCTGCCTAAAAATCAATTTCTCAGATAGTATGTAGGTACTATTAGAGAAGTAATTGATTCATAGGTAGCTGATGGGGCGCCTACGTAGTTTGGTCGCGTTACGTCATACCCAGTCGATCACAAAATTAATTTACATTAAATTGACATGATCCGACCAAATGACGCGACGTTGGTCTGTCAATTGCGTAGGCCTTAGGAATCAATTGACGACCTTTGTGGCTCAGTCGTGAGCGCGTTGCACGTTGGTAGCTCAAGCCGGGGGTCGCGGGTTCGAATCCCGCCGACGGAACAAAAAGTTTTCAATGTTCCCGGGTCTGGATGTGTATTAAATATGTGTATGACATAATAAAAATCTTAAATATTATTATTATTATTAATTTCCTCGATGGTACATAATACATAATATTATTCCTTCGATCGCGGATTCTTGGAAATCTATTGTCTATCTATTGTTATCGCTGCCCACTTGGGCCGTTTGGGAGTTAATGTGTTATAATAGGATTTTAACGCTTCCGTGGTCCAGTGGTCTAGAGCGTCGCTCTTGACTCGGAGGTCGTGGGTTCGATTCCCGCGTTGGAAACATGTTATTTTCAAGTTTGGTTAGGACAATGCAGGCTGATCACCTGATTGTCTGACAAGTAAGATGATCCATGCGTCGGAGGGGCATGTAAAAAGTCGGTCCTGCGCCTGATCTCTCGCCAGTCGTATCGGTCTTCCGTCCCACTGGGTTACGAGAGTAAAGGAATAGAGAGTGCTCTTGTGTACTGCGCACACACCTGGGCACTATAAAATTACTCCTGCGTACCTGGCCTGGTTTCAATGAAGCCGGCCACCGTCACCGAAACCGGTGTGGGAGTATTATTATTATTGGATTTTGCTCTACAGTGCGAGTGTGCAAGGCCTAACGTCTAATTATTCCGAGATATGGTAAGCCTCTAATAACATAATCACTGACAATATATCACAATGTAGGCACAACATACTAATGTGGCTTGCATAATATGTATACATTAACGCATATAATTTGTGTTGACCAACTGTTATTATAGATTAGATGTTAGTGCCATGATGTGATCAATTAGACATAATAGGATACTTTAATACTGTAAGGCCCACTTGCGCTAATCCGGGTTAAAGTTAACTCTGAGTTAAACATCATGTCATATCTGTCACTCACCAAGTCAGTGTTAGAGATGACATGATGTTTAACTCAGAGTTCTTTAACCCAGATTGGCGCAAGTGGGCCTAAGATGCTAGGTCAGTAGTATTGAGAAGTAAAATTTAAGTCTAGACACTAAATTCAATCTTAAAAAAAAACCCATATTATTGTGTCTTATGGAAACCCTGATGCTACTGCTGGAGAAATAATATAGATGATCAGAGAAAATACACTCCAGAATCCAGATACAAATCCAAGAAAATGAAGTTAAGAATACTTAGCGTGGTGGTACGCGGTACTTACAAAATAATACCAAATGTTATAGTTATCACTTATCAACCATATCAAAACATCATAAATTAAGATGATGATGATGCCAAAACGTACTAAAGCAAAAATACGTTCGAAAAGGAAAATCGTGTAAATAAAAACATTCAACTTCGAAGCGACAATATTACATTTTGCTTTTCAAAAGATCGAGAATAATCTATATTTGCTTCGGCGTTCCGATCACACTTTTCCATTAGGTTCTTTTAATGTTGCGAAGTCATACATTTTGACCTATCTATATACTAGAAGGGGTGAAAGTCTCTACAAATAAAACTGCTTTCAAAGCCCTCTCGAGTCGAGATTCTCGGAAACGTGGCTTCGATTTTATTTGAGATAAACTTAACATTGTATTTTGTACTTTCAGCGCCTACTCTGCTTTGAAAATGATACCCATCAGTTATAATATAATCTATCATGCATCTAGTGAACATGGTAAGAAATCATGTCCTCTACAGTAGGGATAAGTTGAATACGTTTTTAGGGTTCCGTACCCAAAAGGTAAAAACATGACCCTATTACTGAGACTTCGATGTCTGTCCGTCTGTCTCCAGCTGAACGGTAATAGCTAGAGAGTTGAAATTTTCACAGATTTTCTATTTCTGTTGCCGCTATAACAACAAATGCTAAAAACGAAACAAACCAACAACTTGGCCGATTTTTAATCATTTTAATGTAAGTGCGGCTATACTGCCAATATGTTATCTCCATAAAAACAACGAGTTGCACTTCGGGAAAAGTGAAAACGAAAAAACTGTTGAAGGCATATATTTTCCCTCTTACAATTTTTCGATCAGACCTGACGCGAACTTAACATCTTTTATCTATATCGACGCCCCCACCGAATAACCGGACAATCGAAAAAATGAAAATGTTCAGGAGAGCCGAAAAACTGATTTTTGTTAATAAACCTGTTAAAAAAAAAGCTTCAAAGACTTTTTATATCTCAAATGAAAGCTAATTTTTTTGTCCATCTTGCTATTTCAATAATATTTAATTGCCACCAAAGGTTTTTCTTTAATAAAGCAAAACGCAACTTATCGTTCTGGAGTAGGCCAAGCTCTGATCATCATTGTCTATTGCATGGTTATTCGGGTAATTTTGCGTTTCGGCTGTAATAAAATGCACATATAATATCTCATTGCAACATTATTCGGGAAAATTGTTTAGGATAAAAATATTGGTAAACACCTATTACTTTACTTTTCGGTGATTAAAAAATATTGTACACTTTATAATTATGGTCATTGTGGTTTATTCCAATGATTTTCTACTATAGGTAAAATAAAAATAATATGTATTTTTGTTTAAATACATTCATTATTTGATGTCATAAATGACATTCTTGCAATCGAATCAGCTCTAGATTCGAAAAAATACACTCTGGAGACTGGCTCTATCATTTTAATAGTACTTATAATCATTGCAGTTAATTACAACGTTAGTCATAATTCATAACCCTCATCGCCACCTCAGTTGGTGTTACAATAATCAATATCATATTATGTTTTTTAATAAAATGAATGATAATGGCAGGAATTTGCTTTAGACAGTGTTCCGAGAGGATCGTAGGCCTTTTCTTATATGATGGTTGTTTAATCGTCGACTTCTATCTACATCGTAGTACAGGGGGGTTATTATGAGCTCTTATATCCAGCCAGTTTCCAGCCAGTTTACAAGCCGTGTCTATGCAATGGCCTGTAAATTGGCCTGTAAACTGGCTAGATATAAGAGCTCATAATAACCCCCCTGTTCAATGTAATTAGGATCAAAACTATGTTAAAAACTTCTCAAGTTACAATACAATACACACACAATACTGTAGCAGCACAATATCTTATAGTAGCTAGCAATCGCATTCCTAATTAAATACTGAGTTGGAACCCACTAGGACCTGCAGGCTGCATTACCACTTCCATGAATAACGTTTGACTGTCTGACAACAGCTGCTTGCAGGCGTGAAGCTGTAACAAGTGCTGTCGTGACAATTTTAAGCACTTCTCAGGAGTATTTGCGAAAGAAGAAAATATCTAAATACGTTCTCGTTTATTTGTAACAAATCTCGCTGCTTATCGGTCACGTTTAGTTTATTTTGTAGCAAGTATTGCCCATACATGCTTGTTTGTAAGAAAACCCGCATGCTCATTACAAAAATCGAAACAGATTATGATATTAATATTAGAAATGTACATAATTTAACGAATGTAAGGAAGAACTTTACCACTTGATGTCTTCCAAAATGATCGCTGGTCGTTCTTACGTCTATGACGACTTCAGACATTAAAAAAAAGCTAGCCAGGGACAGTCAGACATTCTTATTTTTTTAATGAAGAAAGTCTCACTATTCCTGACTCTTGGGTCCCGTGTAAACCTCTGCGATTACTGATCTGATGCTGGTCTGAGACTGGAGGCTGGAGGTGAGTGGACTGAGATGATCACCGCGATATGATGGTCGTTCGACTCAGATTCTACAAGTTGTCCAAAATAAAACCTAACCAATATGCCTTTATGCCACAAAGGTGCACCGAATACGCCCTCTATAGGTTAATGAACCACATCAGAAAGAAGAGAGAGAAGGAGAAAATTTATATGGACACAGGAGAGGCCTTCAACAATGCTTGGTGGCCAGCTGTAATGGTTCGGTTAGCTGAAGTTAGGTGTCTGGGGAACCTGAGGCGGGTAATCAGCGGCTACCTGAGTGGAAGGAGTATGAAAGTGGGACGTGCAGGAGTGGAAATGTGCAGTAGGCAGCAATGTATTTACCCGAATAATCATGCAATATTCGTTTATCGTCAAATCGTTTTGACATATTTTTTCGCAATAGCCTATTGCCCGGTTTTTGGTGTAAAATACAATTTTAAGTATTGTTATGGAATAAACACATAATTTTTTATATCTTTGTAAATATCCATAGGAAAATTCTGAAAAAAATTCACATGATGTATTTTGACTTCTAGATGCCAAAAAACGCATAACAGCAAAAACCCCACAATAGCACATTGTCCGGTTATTCGGTGGGGGCGTCGATATTCTATATTATTATACTCTATTCTAGCATTTAATAAATATTAAAAAAAGTCCATGGCGTGATGAACAACAATCACAATTATTAATATTAATATTAGTAATATAATAATATTATTATCCTTGGTGCGAATAAACTAAATAAAGATAGCAAAAAAAGGATATGGGCGGATAGCCCATAGATGGGCCCAAATTGCAATTAAATAAAAAAACATCTTTGATCTATCCCAAAAAACTACACAACGTTATGCTAAAGAAGTTTTTACTTCAATAACCTCCTCCTTTTTGGAAGTCGATTAAAAAAGAAAATGATTCGAGCACTGTAGCAGAATGGGCATAGGGTTACTCGTGTTAGATATAATAATGATAGAATATTTATAGGTGTGTGATATTTTTTATTTAACCCATTTATTAAAATGTTAATTATTTATATCTCATCTTTTTTTGCTTTAGTTGCAGTGGCTTTGATCTATCCAGATGAATTTGTTGATATCTAAGACATCTAGGGACATTATAGTCGAAGCCAGATCTTTTCTTTCGACACCCACAATCTGTGGTTTCCTAGAAAATATCCAGGCGAATTCTGAAACATAAAAAATATCAATATTAAAACATCACTTTGAGTATTTGACTTTAGAGAGTGTGTGATCTCATTCTTAAATTATTATAATATTATAAATATCTCAATAATTCTCTAATTATTTTGTTCCTACATGGTATGAAGTAATGAAAACTCTTACCAAATCAAGGTATATTTGAATTAGTAAATATTATTACTTATTAAATGGGCACTGTTAAGGCGCTCCCCTTACAGAGATGCCGTAATTTACCGTATTTAGAGCCTTATAAACTGATAATTTGAAAGTTACATAGTTATAATAAAAATACAGAAATAATCTTCAGTTTATCAACATCTTTTTCCTCATTTTTAGTTTCCTATTTTTATTTATTATACAGTGTGAAATTTTAATGGTTGTTTTCCCGCAGTAAAATGATTCTATCTTAGTAGTATAATAGATTTGTAAAGTTTTTTTTTGTTCAAATAAAAAAAAAAATTTGGTCGCGTCCATAGTAACTCGCGCCTATCGGCATAAAGTTTCCATAGTACGTCATAAAAAATATTTTGTATTTTCAAAAAATAACATGCATGGTTCGATAGTACTACTATAGGTAAATCGTTCTGCTGCGGGAAAACAACCACTAAAATTTCACGTTGTATACTCATTGATATTAGCTTCCAAACTAATAATATTTTATTAAAATTGAAGCATACTTTCAGCATCTCCCCAATATTTACAAATTACGTTTATTTGAAACACACGACAATATTAGATAGACAATTTCATTCTTCATATTCCACATTTGAATTTTGTTTAGATCAAATTCGAACTGAGTTAAGTAAAAAAATAGGATTTTTGTGCGATCTCGGCTACGCGTCAAATGTATAGTCAAGGTCGTTTGATCGGGGGATGGCCTTAAGCAGTTATATATTATCATCCAGCAAACATTACGTCACATTGAGTCATGTTCTTTATTTTACAATATTATATAAATAATAAATAAAAAGGTTGCATTATAAATGCAATCTTTTTATATATACTCAACAATTTTTGTGGGTTGGTACACAAATGCTTAAAAGCGACTAAATAGGTATGTAAATAACTATTATTACTGGTGTTGTTTGACTTACCTTCCTTTTTATTATTAGCTTCATCCTCAAGGCAGCTGTAGCTTATGATGTTATCGCCCTCCTGGTAGATAACTACTACCTCAGGAAGCTGACGCATTTTCTTCACCTCTGAAAAGGGGTGAATACTCTTTCAGGCATAGTTGAACAAAGTAGGAAAAACTAATTAGACGACTTGAAATTGTAACCAAAAAAAAAATAAGAATTTTTCTTTTCTTGTTATTGGGCTGTAGGATCTCATATTTTTTAAAACAATATATATTTTTTATTTTTTTATTAGTAAGTATATTATATTTTATTTAAAAATCCAAACAGAAATATGTTGTGTACCTTCAATTTTATGAATTGCCTATTTTTGTGCGTAGGCACACTTAGGTCCTACAAAATTTTTAAGAATAGGGTAAGTGAAACAATTTACTGCTACATACCCATCCGTAACTTATCAGTACAGTAATCATTCGACACGAATATGTTGGGTAAATAGAAATATTTATTAGCAGCTGGCTAATAAATATTTCTATTTACCCAACATTCTCTAGAATTTACCTCCTCCAGAAGACAAAGTGAAGTTCAGAACTCCTCGGCCGCTGTCGCCGACGATGTTGCACTGAGCCCTGAGATGCTCTGGAGAACTGCTGGGGACGTTGATGGACTCCCCCACGAATCCGGCACCCTGGGGCCACGTACGCACCACGACACAGGACGTCGCCACCTCGATGTCATACTCATACCTTCCTAGTTCGTACCAGATACCTTCGGAAACCTGAAAAAAATAGGATTTATTTTGAAATCTAAAAGAAATGGTGAAAAAAATTGAAATCACTATAGTTTTCTACGAGACCAAGCTATAGGATTCATAAGACGGACGGAGAGTGCACCGCTGGCGCATTGAAGGAGTATAGATAATCCCCTTCTTTTACTACCTCGTAGCAAATATTCTTGCTGTATAATTACTTCTGCCGAGACTGAGTGTTAAACTATTTTTTTTTACTCAAAGTTGCTAGAAGCTAAATAAAAACTTACGCCAGTCAAGTTAAAATTTTCCACACCCTTCACATCTGGACAGCCTGAAGCTAGCGACTCGCTGACACACGAGAAAGAAACGAGCAAAGAAATGAAAAATATATTAATCATTTTGAACTAAAAACAAACGTATTCTGTGGGAATTTAAAATAGTATGCGATCATTATTTCGCTGGAGAGTATTTGAAGGATTGGTCAGAAATAAAAAAAACAAGATAAACATGTTATACGAGGTGTATCAGTTTCACGAAATTTACACGATATTCATTCCTCTCGTGACTCGTCGTTGTTTGATAATAAATTTTATAATGATTGCTAGATGTTGCCCGTAACTCCGTTCGCGTAGAAACTCTTTTTTCTGTGATAAAAACTATACATTATTTTCCGGGACTCAATCCGTTGTTATGGAAAATGTACTGTTCCCGTAAAATGCCTTATTTACGTGGGCGGACCCGCGAGGAACGTCTTAATAGCATTGTGTGGTAAGGAACAAAGAACTTGATGATAGAAGAAAGCATTCACATTTACACGCTAGTTACTTTTCCAAATTGGCTGAAACAAAGTTTATCTAACCGTGAACTTCACAGTTATTTGATAGTAGAGATTGATAATAACAGCACAAAAATTACTTTATACTACTTTACTTTTATTACTTTTTACTACTTTATATTTCCGCCTGTTGTTTCCTCAAAGCAACTGCAAATTCTCGGGCAAATTAAAAGCCTCAATTCGCAGTAGCGTGTGGAACGGAAAACATTTTGGTAATTCCTTTGGAGTTTGGACTGTACTCATCTGAAGTGGAGCTATTATTTGGGCTAAATGCATTGAAAATGAACTATGAAATTACCAAACGAGGGAATATCTTCTTCAGTTACATTGGTTGATCATTATTATTTACTAATTGCAATTGTGGTTATATAAAAATATTTTGTCAGGCATTATTTTAATGTGTGTTATGTTAAATCTGAATAATATGCTAAAATTAAAAGCGTTTTGGAAAATAAAAGCTTTTGTGTCTATTTTCTGTACGCTATATTATCTTTCATTTGCAAATAATTTAGAAACAAATTAAACTAAAGAGCAGGATAATATTATCAAGGCTCTGATTAATATCAGGCCTAATGGCCGTCTATTGAACCTTGGGCAACTTCCATATGAAATTTCATCACAATTCCGAACTGTTATTTCGGGATGCGATGTTCTCCGCGCGAAGGATTAGCACAGCTCCGATGTTTCCGCTTCAATAAACTTGTTAGTTCCAAACTTCGTCAACTTTGTCCTATGCCGTGCCATCGGTATTAAACTAGTAAGATTGTAGCACTATTGTTTCATACCAACTTTGTTAGAAATTGACAGTACATTAATATTAAAATGTAATGTAACTTTTGCAGGTCACAGTGCATTAGCTATGTCCACACTGTGCCTTTTTTGTTCATTAAGGGCATGCGTCATAGCGCAGTCAACAGCGCACATGAGGCATGCCCACGACGTATGCGCTCTGACCGTATAACTTTCGATTTGTTCTTTTTTCTGGAATTTCTTTTGACCAAATAAGCAGCACATATTCCACCTAGTAAAATGTTCTCTTCGCATATGTTACAGTAAGCTGACAGACACCGTACTTAACTGAACAAAAGTGACAATTGGCGTGGCGTTCGTTAACGCATTCAATCATTGAAAGCATTGTTGAAAGCCCTAAACGAAAGTTGATATCTTACAAAGAAGATGAAGAAAATTGAAGATGTAAGTGTACTGAATAGTGTGGACATAGCTATTCGAAGACTACATGAGACGCATGAATCCGTATCCATAGTAATCCATAGCCCGCAAGTAGTTGAACATTTTTTTATATTGTGAAAATGTTTTACGCATCACGGGCGGATTGAGGATATCGGCCGTGTTATGTGGGATTCCTCTGCGTAGGGTAGGTAACCCAGTAAAACCCCATGGTGATCCACTCCCTAATTAAATCAAAGTTGTGGGTACGATAAAAGTTAGAACCTACCACAACTCTACCAGCACAAGAAGTTAAACATAGTAAAACAGACTTATTAAAAACATGAACACAAGGAGGGAATACTTAAAAAAATCGTAGAACTAACGTCGCTATCTTGCAAGATGCCATAATGTAAGTTAGGTGTATTTCATGGCATCCAAAAATATTTTAGCACGTGGCCGAAATGAAATTGACTTTTCGCACCCATACCACCAACGTCATCCAAATGCGCGTCATCAGATCCGTGCACTTGCAGTAGCTTCAAGAAAGATATATGAATATTGATAAAATACTATGATTTAAGCGATCTTATTAACATCTTATCAAAAAATCTGTAAGTAATGATACTTGAACTATTTTATCTATTCTGTGGTAATGATAAAATTTTTATTATACAAACAAATAATTTTAATATTAAAGAATATTACTTACAATGTAACATTTCAGTAGGTATCATAATAATATTTAGTTTCAGTTAATCGGTAGTAAAGTAAAAGACCAAGATTGTTATCATTCAACATGATCATCACCAATGATCCTTCTTTACGCAAATAGTTTTTCATAATTGCTCTAGGGTAGCCTTTCCCAAAGTGGGAAAGGCCCCTAACGCCCCCTTGTGGGCGCTGAAGGCCTTAAGGGGGCGGTGTGAGACCCAGAAAAAAATAGGGGCATTGTGTTGAGGCTTGGGGTGTGTTAGTAATTTCATTTCATCTGGATGCAACTTTCAAATCTAAAATTAGGGTGCGCTAAAACATAATTTGTTCTCAAAGTGGGCAGTAGAAAAAATGAGTTTGGGAACCCCTGCTCTAGGGGATTCTAGATGACAACTAACTCCGAGGCCTGAGATACAATAATTTTATATATTATAAGGAAGAACTGGCGACAAACGAATGTTACCACCACGGAGAGGTGTCATCTAGCCATTCAATAAAATAAATAGTTTTTATAAGAAGAATAATAATAATATTAAGTTTTAGCTTTTACTTTCTACTCTGTAAATAATCTAAATGAAATCGAATATTAACTGCCGACATCAGCTATAAAAGATAAACGTCGGGTGTAATTCTCCCCTATCTGAAACAAAAGGGTCCCCCAGGTAATTCCAGCGTGCTAGCGTTTGTCTTCTAACTGGGGTAGTTTGGTATTTAATGCAAATAATCATTATGAAAGCGTTAATTTGACTCCGACAAGGTTGAGATTGTATTTTATCTGGAGAACTACGAAAGATTATTTTAATACATACATGTGTGACTGTGTGCATTATTTTACAAGACTGCATAATAAGTGGGTCGTATTGCAGTAACGCTAGAAAAAAATCGGCCACATACAGCCTGGAGTCAGACAGACGGACAGATAGACATTGAAGTCTTAGTAATAGGGTCCCGTTTGTACCCTTTGGGTACGGAACCCTAAAAATCAACGGGTTGCTGCTGACACTTGACAAAATTGAAAAAGGAAGCTGCTGAAGAGAGCGGGAGGATGTTATTTCCTCTCTTTCGTCGCATCGGCCTCTATCTTCCACTGTCTTATCAATTATCCATCTAGTTACGTGTACAAATATGAGTTAAACATTTTTTACCTATCCCAAAACAAGCGCAAGCCAATAAACATTTTTAATTAAAAAATATACCATTGAAGCAGAATTTTCTATTTTTTTAAGTTCATTAAACAGATACTAAAGAGCAACATTAAGGCCCGTATAAATAGTTAGTACTTAAGATGCGACCCGGTCTCAAGATACGGTTCGGCTCTGTGATTGGTCCAAATTTTGACAGCTAACCAATCACAGAGCCTGAACCATGTCTTGAGACCGAGATGCATGTTGAGTACTGACTATTTATACCGGCCTTAGTAGCTTATAATACGTGTTAGTATTGTTTTGTAATACACTAATAGGCGATACCACCACATAGTTTTCAATGTTTTAAAGTAGCAAGTTTGCACCGTTGCCATAGATCTGCAAAATACAGACATGTCTTAAATTTTAATTATGTATCACAATCTGACCAGACAAAGGTTGTTTTGCCTTATTTCGGGTATGAAAATGAGCGCATCTATTTTCTAGCCCCTTTGAATTGATGGCTGAAAATGTTGTATCATCACTACATAGTATAAAACAAAGTCGCTTTCTCTGTCCCTATGTCCCTTTGTATGCTTAAATCTTTGAAACTACGCAACGGATTTTGATGCGGTTTTTTTTAATAGATAGAGTGATTCAAGAGGAAGGTGTATATGTATAATAACATCCATTAAATAGTGGAGAAGTACTGTTATTTTTGAGGTTTCTAATGTGATGTCGTAAATAATTACATTTTTTCCGCTTACATTGCAAACGCAGGCTGAACCCTACGAGTTTTATCAAAATAATGTACTAAGTATTGTACACATTGAAAAGGTCTACAGAAAAGTCCGTAATGGTATATGTCTATCTCTTATGGATAACCCACAATAACTTTTTTTGTCATTTACTTTTTACGACTAATAATGGCTAATTTTCGAAGCGATTTTAACCAATACAGCAGTAATCCTTAACCAATTAAATACCTTGAATACATTGTTCATTTAATATAGATCTATATGGCCCTTTACACCGTATGATTTAAGTGAATATTTTCGAAGATATTACAGATTTAAAAATTGCGGGACGTAGCGTTTGCGGCGGTACCGGCCGGCCGCCCGGTGCGGCAAGAGCGTGCCTATAAATAGCGCGTCTGAGGCCGCGGTTTTCCCTATAGCACTTTGAATTTAGCAGCGATCGGACGGGTTTATTATAAAAACGTGCTTTTCAGCGCGACAACGTATCAGTAATTATAAGTAAGTTACGATAAATAATTGTATGATAGTAGTTTGTTTTAAAATATAAATTATATTCTATTCTAAGGTTAATTTTTAAATCGCACTTATAGTAATTATAAGTACCTACATAAGGTGAGATAAGATTAGATTAAATAAAACCATAATTTATGGATTGCAATTTATCAAAACTACTGAATCGATTTTAATCACGTAGGCTATAATATATTTTATACCCGTGCGAAACCGGAGCTATATTATGACTGTCAACATTATACAAAAATGTCACGTAATCTTTGTGTTTGGTAGATCATCTAATAAAAAAAAATATAAAGAATGTAAAATATTAGTTGAAAAGCTAGACTTGAAGATACAGTAAGTATGGAACTAATGCGTTTTGTATTCCTTAATCTATCGCCTAAGACAGGGGCTCCCAAACTGTGCGCCGCGGCGCGGCGCCCTGGTGCGCCGTGGAAAGGCAAGAGGGGCGCCGTGAGTCGATCCTCCGTCATTTTCTGTAACCACAAATATTATAGAATAAAATTATAATATGAATTATACAGAGCAGGCAGATGATATTATTTACTTGCTTAACCTAACTTTAATCATTAATCATTAAGGGGTGTTTAATAATGTATCTTTTTGGTAAAGTAGGGCACAGTGACAAAACATTGAGACTTGCAAGGGCGCCGCAAGCTGAAAATGATTGGGAACCCCTGGCCTAAGAGATTTTAGAGGGCAGTTGGTCCAGCAATGGACACAACACAGAGACTACAATTAGTAACTAGGTAGTTGAGTTCTGAAAAAAAAAATCCTTTTCCTCTCTAGTACGGGAGCCGTGAAACAATTTTTTTATTACTATCTAGCAAATTTTTTGTGAGTAGCTTCATTTTGATAAGACGAACAACATTTTCTTTTGAGAAAAATCTCGAAAGTGGTAGGTAACAGAGATAGAAAGGATTTCATGCTTAGAATAATTATTGATGGTCCTAAAATACATGGATTCTGATTTTTTAATATTGATAGGTTAATACTTAATAGACATATAATTTAAGAGTAACATTGTCCTACAAATACAACAATCCATATTTTAGGACCATCAAATCAAAGTATGAAATCCTTTCTATCTCTGCCACTTTCAACTTTCAAGATTTTTCGCAGATAAAAATGTTTCTCGTCTTATCAAAATGAAGCTATGTAGTATGTACTCAAAAAAAATTAGGTTGATAGTAATAAAAAAAAAATGTTCTAGGGCTCCCGTACTATTTTCATAATGGTCAGTATTGAAGGATGAGGGAGCCTATACAAGAGGCTCTTTTTCAGGTTCATTTCTTTAAAAAAAATCTCCCAGACGCCACATCTACCAAGTTTTAGATCTTTAAACAAAACCATTAGACATAGTTTCAGTACAGCTTAAATGCAGACATAGACTTGCCAAGCTGTGTCTGGTCGAAGTAGCAATTATCTAATATGGTTTGATGTAGCCTTTACTTAAACCTCTTTCGATCGAAAATTGATCTAGCAAAGTGGTCTAAAACAAGCCTTTTATGTCTATAACGTACATTTTTACTTAACAAAGTTTTTTTTTTATTAAGTATTTTTTTTATTAAAAGATAACTTTGTATATTAAAAGATATCTGTAGTTTTGTAACAGTTTGGCTGAGCTATAAAAGGCTGGCTATATTAGCTGGCTATAGCTAAATTGTAACATTTTATTTTTGATGTTTTTTTTTCAACCATTTTATTGACTTGAAATTAAAGTGTTATGTATAATTAAAAATAAAAGTATGAATAATTAGGATTACTACTATTATAATCACTTAACGATTCCGTATATGCCTGTTTGTTAACGAAAAAAGAATATAAAATTGGTAATATTGGGTACACTAGAAAGTTTTATATATTGGAATCCTCTACGAAAAAACGCTTCACGATGATATGAACAAAAAGTATATTATTTATTTGAAAGTTAGTTCAGAATTCAGACACATTAAATGTCTGGCTTAGCGGGTATGTGGTGGAGGCCCAGGGTAATGTGTGGAAATTAATTTTAAAGCTTCAGAGATGGCTTTTGACAACTACAAAACTGTACTTTTTGCGTCAACAGTAAAAATTCCGCGTCCATGACATTTTTGTATAAAGTTTAGAGAACTGCTTATTGCTTGTGTTGTATCATTTTAAATATTAAGAGTTCGACCATTCTTTTTTGTAATTTTTATCAATAAGATTAATATCTAACTACCGCACTCAGAAACTCTTAAGGTGACTCCTTGATAATTTGGCTGTAGCGATGTCCATTTTTCTCAGCAATGACTAAAGCTAAGAAATTAAAGTTCACTGTCAGTATTCATCATGTCTTTGTCTTTGAATTACCCATAGCATAACACGATTGGTCAACTTTTATAACACAGAATTGAGAATAATCAATCAAAAAGACCTCTGTAAAAAAGGGATTCTTATTTTGCCAACAGAGGAGAGTGATATATTCCAAAATTTGTACATAAATTGGTTCTAGTATACACTTTAATTTGCCCATAGCTTATATGAAATGTATTTATGGTTTTTAAATTACGCGACAAAAACCATTTTGTCGCTACGCCCTTTCCATTTTTGCTGTTCCATTGCTTGTTTTCTATGAGGGGCCGGGCCAGCCTCGCATAGAAAACAAGCAATCTCAAACACATCCAATACGGTTTTTTACTTTAACATGGCGTCACCTTATTGATGATAAAACTCTAATTTAAAAATCGACCAAGTGCGAATTGGACTTGTGCACGAAGGGTTCCGTACCGCTATAGAAGAAAATTGGCCAAAAATTGTGTTCTTTGTATGGGTGCTCCGCTCCCCTTAAATTTTAATTTTATTTTAATTTCATAATCAATTATTAAAATACACATTTGATGGATTTTGTGACAATTTCAAGTGCCTACCTGTTGCCGTTATCGATATCGAGCAAAAAAGACCAAAACAACCGTTTGCTGTATGGATTTATTTAGGGGGAATTTTATGGAATAATTTAATATTAAGTGAGGCCTTAAATATTAAGTTAATTTGGTTTTTAGTATAATTTGTTGTTATAGCGGTAACAGAAATAGAGACAGACAGACAGACAAACGGACATACACCGAAGTCTTAGTAATAGCATGGACCAATCATGTAATAGGGTCCTGTTTCTACTCTTTAATAAAGATACAGACAGATAAGTTTACTCCACATTATAATGGGGCTTATGTCAAAATCTTAATTTAATTACAGTTAAGTTATTAATGTTCATATCTGAATGCGGCAGTAGGCTGTAACTCAATGGCCCGGTCCTTTTTGAAACTGTTAACTATTCCTTACGGAAACCGGAACTGAGAAACCATTATTACTGTATGTAATATTAAACATTGTGGGTATTTTGTAAAACTATCAGGTGCAAAGACGTTACCAATTACGTTCGCAATATCCGAGCCCAAACCTTTTCGGTTTGGGATACATTAAAAACGAATGGAACAGAGCTGGATGTGCATTACACCGTTATCTCATAAAGCTTACGGCCGCATTCAATGTTAATTTATTGAAGAGTTTGTCTGAAAATGTATGGAATTTATATCATAATTTTGCAATTTGCAGTAATTATTTAGTAAAATATTGTGGCTCTATGTGTTATAATTATAATTTCACCGGGACACTTTGGCGGCATGACCAGTAATTGCCCTTTTCCCTTTTCTTTTAAAAAATATATTTCAATAGATCAAGCCTATTATTATTGCACCGAGATAACAAAAATATACTTTTCCATACTTTTCTAGTTAATATCACAAAATTTACCGTTGACATGAACTTCAGAGTAAATTACTTCGTGTTGTGCTCAATTCGTTAGAACAAGAACAATTTTTTCAGAGCCTTATTACAGAACGGTCTGATAGGAGGCTTAACCAAGTTACCGGAAAATACAATGTATGGAACAGGCGTATAATTACAGTGGTTATTCAGAGGTGAGCACATAGCGCGATATAATGCTGCCATTACACAATACATCTCGCAGGGCAGACAATAATATTATGACGAATATTATGAATTATTATGACGCTGATGCTTTCAAACAATCTATAAAAAATATAGAAATTTTAAAACGTCAAAATTTTTAATATGGAGTATTCATACTAAATGCGTGTACATCTATGCATCTTTCTGTCTACAGCTCTTAAGTACTACTTTACGTTAAATCAATTTAGATGAAATAGATAAGTAGGGAATTTAAAATGTACGGACAAGTTTCATAGAGGAGTATGTATGTGGTTCCTGCTTGACTGAGTTGGGGGCAACATCTAATATTATTATTATTTTACTGCATTCATTCTGGAATACTAGACGTGTAACCCGCGAGGACCAAGGACTAACACTGACTAAAGAATGATGTTAATTATTTGAAAAATGTCGGCCATAAAATGTTATGTTATTATTTGGACAATGGAAATATAATATGCGGTCTACTGAAATGTAACATCTTTAGTTTATAACCATATTTTATGCAAATAAACATCATTATTCATTTCACTTCATTCATTAACAACTTGCATGACCCCTATAACAAGACGTAGCGTGTAATAGAAGCATAAGAAACCTCTGTGGTAACGCTTGCGTAATAAACGAGAATAATATTATGTAACCCCTTCATACTTTAATGGTAGCGCTAACATTTCAGATTACCGCTATGCTAAGTTTTGGGTGAGCCTAAACTATTAAGATACGGAAATATACAAAAGTAGTTTAGATTTCGGTTAATATTATCTTAGTGTTGATTGCTGCCATTTCCATGCCAATAGAATTTATTATATTTCTTGTATTACATATTATCATCTACGCGTACTATTATTTTCTTAGAATTAACAAAACTGTATTTTTTATATGCTAAGTTTTGGGTGAGCCTAAACTATTAAGATACGGAAATATACAAAAGTAGTTTAGATTTCGGTTAATATTATCTTAGTGTTGATTGCTGCCATTTCCATGCCAATAGAATTTATTATATTTCTTGTATTACATATTATCATCTACGCGTACTATTATTTTCTTAGAATTAACAAAACTGTATTTTTTATAAGTGTTTTAGACCTGAAATTTGGGTGCGCCTATTGCGTCTTTTATTTAAACAAAATATTATAATGATCTTAGTAGCACAAAAATTCAAAATACATCAAAGAATGTTATTTGACGACCTCTGTGGCTCAGTGGATAGCACGTTGGTAGCTTAAGCCGGAGGTCGCGGGTTCGAATCCCGCCGACGGAACAAAAAGTTTTCAAAGTTCCTGGGTCATGGATGTGTATTAAATATATTTATCATATAATAAAAATCTTAAATATATGTATAGTATAAAAGTATTAAATATATTTCCGTTGTCTGGTACCTGTAACACAAGTCCTTCAGGTACTTAGCATGGGGCCAGACTGACGTGGTGTGAAGCGTCCATAGATATTATTATATTATTATTTATTGCAATTATTCAAACACTAGGTATTGTATTTGTAGCTGCAGCTTAGGTTTGTATTAAACGAGCTTTTGCCCGCGGCTTCGCTCGCGTTAAGAAGAATTATTAATATACAAACTTTCATCCCCTATTTGAACCCCTTGGGGTGAGAATTTATCAAAATCCTTTCTTAGCGGATGCCTACATCATAATAATATCTACCTGCATGCTAAATTTCAGCCCAATCCGTCCAGTAGTTTGGGCTGTGCGTTGATAGATCACCATGTCAGTCAGTCACCTTTGAGTTTTATACATATTATAGATTATAGATGATAAGTAGTGAACAACAATCAGAACAAGACGTAGGTATTCAATACAAGCCCAGTCAATGATACAAAACACTAGCCCTCTTATTATTAAAAAGTTACGCAGCGTGTATAGAGGGTGCATAAGATTTTTTCTACTAATAATCATTTTTAGGGTTCCGTAGCCAAAATGGCAAAAAAGGAACCCTTATAGATTCGTCATGTCTGTCTGTCTGTCTGTCTGTCTGTCTGTCTGTCTGTCTGTCTGTCTGTCTGTCCGTCCGTCCGTCCGTCCGTCCGTCCGTCCGTCCGTCCGTCCGTCCGTATGTCACAGCCACTTTTCTCCGAAACTATTAGAGCTATACTATTGAAACTTGGTAAGCAGATGTAGTCTGTAAACCGCATTAAGATTTTGATGCAAAAATGGAAAAAATATTAAAAATTTTAGGGGTCCCCATAGATACAACTGAAACAAAAAATTTTTTTTTTCATCTAACCTATGCCTGTGGGGTATCTATGGATAGGTCTCCAAAAATCATATTGAGGTTTCTCATATCATTTTTTTCTAACCTGAATAGTTTGCGAGAGACTCTTCCAAAGTGGAAAAATGTGTGTCCCCCCCCTCTAATTTCTAAAGTAGAGGCATGATAATTACTATAAAAACTACCAACGAAAATTGGTTTGAACGAGATCTAGCCAGTAGTTTTTTTTATACGTCATAAATAGTAAACCATAATCTAAATTTCATTAAATCGACTGAAATATAAAATCAAATCAAAAATATTTTAATTTCATAAAAATAAACCTTATTGCTGCTGCGGAACCCTCCATGGGCGAATCCAACTCGCACTTGGCCGCTTTTTTTGACATAAGGCCTGTATAACGATGCTGTCATTTCCATACAAATTTCTCTGTATAGACCATGTATAGACTCTGTGTAACATGTGTATAACTTAAAAACTCCTGTTTAACTATTCACACGTTGAACGCATGTTTAAGAAATTTTTATTAGTAAGAGGGTAGTAGTATAGTAGACGCTCCCAACTCCGTTCGAGCAAAAAGATCGCGCGGGAACCATAGATACATTTTTTTCGGGATAAAAGGTATCTTAAGTTCTTTCTCGGGACTCAAATACCAAATTAAATTAGTTCAGTGGTCTAACCGTGAAGAGGTAACAGGTAGACCAGATTTATAATAGATAATTATTATTTAGTATGAAATAATTAAAATTTTAACAAAAAAAATGAACATTGCCTATTTAAGGCAGATAAAGAATAAAATAATTAAAGCTACGCAATTTCTAAAATAGGTTACTATAAATTCTCCGTTTCAGCGGCAATATTGACTGTAGAAGTAATGAAGCATTGTTAAAGTTGTAGGGTATTGAGTATTCCGAAAGGGCGAACCGCGTACCTGTAGGCCTACTACGAAACCGTTTTGAGACTCAAACAATCGGATGAGAATGCCGCGTCCTGCTCTAACAACGTCATTTCACGTTTGTTAGAGTAGGATACAACATTCTCGTACGATTGTTTGAGTCTCAAAACCGTTTCGTGGTACGGGCCCTGAGCCTCTTGATTGACGCCAACGTAAATAGCTGGAATAGTTTTGAATAAAATATATTAAATTCTAGATAGCTGCTCCAATGATAGATATTTAATTTACCTTTTGAAGTTACATGAAAGTTGAAAACTGCAAATATTATTATTATTCTCACTGTTCAAAATGTATTTAGATACTCGTAAGTCATTCGAGTTGTATATATCATCAAAGAAATTAATTTAAAGTCGCTATTTGGTCGAGTAGTGCAAAGTCAGTTAGGTACTATCAGAGTCTTCAGAGAAGTTGATTCCTAGACAGATGCAGGGGGACCTCCGTAGTTTGGTCGCGTTACGTTACGGCCCCAGACGACAGATCACAATTAATATCGAATTGACATGATCCGACCAAATGACGTTGACCTGTCAACTGCCTAGGAATCAATTTACGGAACATCGCGATTTGGCTTAACACTACCCGACCGAATTACGCACAAGTTCTGTGATAGTATACACACAAAATATAACTGTATCTCCTAGGTTTACAAACAAAACTGATGCTGACTAAATAAACAAATATAAATATTCGTATTGTAGACAGTAATATGTAACGGTAACTTAAAATAAACAAGTCAGATAATGAAACTACAACACTGTTAAACCTTACCTAACATTTTAGGAGATCCCTCGCTCAAAACTTCACAGAAACTTTAAGTCCTGAGGCGATTAGACGAACGTACCAACTTTTTGCGTTCACTGAATACAATATTCAGTACTGGAACGTGATACCAATCAAATACTACATGAGATTATCCTCGATTGCCTGAAAGAAGCAACGTCCAATAGTAAGGCGTGCGTAACATATTATAAGCCTTGCAAGAAACAACTTTTTCTAAAGAAGTTCATACTACGTTCTACTATGCCTCTGTTTTCATTATACCTGTACACCTTTGTCCACTTCTGCTTGCATTGCAGTAAATCCTAAATAATAAAGATATAACCTAACTCAAATACGATTTATCTCTTTTATTCTTCAAGGCACTACATTTTCATAAAGATTAGCAAACCTAGATATGTAGAACTTGGCCTTACAAAATGATATCTCTCTCTCTCATTATTCGTTTAATATATGCAAGAGAAGGCACAATATTTCAAAACATGACTAGGGTTGGTAGAAGTTGCATTCAACTTTTTAAATTTCAGTCCGAAGCTTACCTGCTTGAAATTAATAGCAGCGGTGCATTTATTGCTGTTTTATTTGGTCAATAGCGAATACGTGCGCTGCGCCGTATTATAAAGTTGAGGAAATTGCAAATAAAATACATAAGAGTTTCAATATAAAGTCCGCGCAAATTGATGGCTTCCTCTTATGTATTAAAAATAAATGCTCCATGTATTTCCAGCGTCGCGCGTGTATACTTGCAAGATAAAAACTGTTGCACATAAGGCCCTGGTCGCACTGAGCGGTTTTTGAAAGAGTGACAATAGAGCACACCTTCAGTAATCGGCCTGTAACAGGTATATTAAGGATTCGTACTGCGTTCGATGTCATTCTTTTAAAACTCTACAGCTTCCAAAATGTAGAGTTCAAGCATAATTTGTACGTTCACGCCTACGCTATCTAGCCATCTCTCGCCGGTCGTGTCGGTCTGCCGTCCCACTGGGTTATGAGAGTAAAGGAGTAGAGAGTGCTCTTGTGTACTGCGCACACACCTGGGCACTATAAAATTACTCCTGCGTAGCTGGCCTGGTTTCAATCAAACCGGCCACCGTCACCGAAACCGGTGTGGGAGCTATTATTATTATTATATATATTTTTGAGATACTTACATTATGTACTTAATGTTTTATCTCTTTATATACATTATAATATTATGCCAATATCTGAAGGATTTTTTACTTAGTTCGAACATATTATTAAGTACCTAGTTTAAGGAGGATTTTGACGCACTGTCCGTTCCAGCCTAATCAGCAATCTTACTGGCACAATCGTGGGGTCAGGTCATTGGATAATTACAGCGTGGGACGCGTCCCGCTATCCACTTGTGAGCAAACACTCGGTCAGTTTGTGCCCCAAGATGTTGCTCATACTCATATCGCTGGTGGCTTGCGCTTATTGCGCAGAATTCACCCTACCTGGTGAATGTCCAAATGTGAAAATACACGAGAATCTGGATTATACCAAGGTAAGAATTTAAAAATTTGCCCCGCGACAAAATCCGTAAAACTTTATAATATCATGGCTATACATTTTAAACCTTTACATAAATTTGAATTAAATTAAGAAAATTCGAATTACATATAAATAAACATAAATTTAAATCCTAAAGCCAAATGTAAAATATCATACCTACCTATTTTTAAACAACGTAAACAATTCCACAAACCGATAGTCTTAATGGACCGGGAGATGGTGACACAAAATACTTGGTCGTTTGTACCAGGCTGGCGGTTCTACAGGGGTCTAATTACGTAAAGGCAAAAAGGAAAACGATGGTCATAGCGCTTGCATTGGCGGCCCTAACGCGTGGGCGTTAATCGAACGTGTCGGATAAATAACGAAATCAAACGATTTGTTCCACAAAAATTCTTGTATTTTCAGATAGTCGAAAAAAATAAGTAGGCGATAGCGTAATGCCATACTTCTCGGGTGTGGCTTACAGCCCGCCATACCGACGCGAATACATTAATTTTTAATAAAACAATTGAACCATTGGTACCAGGCTAATTTTTGCATAGCTAATCATCGTCAAGTAGCCATTCACGAAAATCGCCTTGCCATACTTTTCCGACAGTTCCCAATGGCCGCCATACCACTGCAAAGCTGTAATTTTAAAATTACAAAGTGGTCCACGCGTTTGGACCGCCAGTGCGAGCGCTATGACTATCATTTTCCTTTTTGCCTTTACGTAATTAGACCCCTGTAGAACCGCCAGCCTGTTACAAATGACCAAGAATTTTGTGTCATCATCTCCAGGCCTATAAGGAGATATTCTTAGAACTATTATTGTAGTTATGCGACAAATTTTGCGATAAGCTTCTTTAAACAATTAATACTTGTCATTTATTTAAATATCACCTCTACCAAAGACTGTTGCATGATCCTCTATAAATACTCATGTTTCTTCTCCTTTTAGTTTTCAGGTATATGGTACAATGTAGGCAGCTACGCTAGCGATGGTCGTAGTATCTATGACTGTGCCTCTCTGGAATTCCAAGAAGATAATCTTGGATACACCCTCAGAGAGACTTATGTGGATACTGACAACGGGAACCGAACTCAGAAGTCGTATTTTGCAAGAGTGGACCCTACTTTTGATGCTGGTACCAAGGCGCAGTTCATAGTAAGCCATGAAGATGGAGGTAGGATTTTTTAAATACCTAAAGCGGTGATAAGGTAGACTAGACATCGTTGATAGAGTTAGATAGAGTCAGTGTGTTTGTTATCATGCTCAAATCGTTAAACATATATGATTTAAACCGTATGGAGTTAACCTTACGGTAACATATCCTGACGCCCAGAAAGGCCAGGGTTTCATCAATATATAAGCTTCCTGCATGATAAACGAACTTCTGGCAACATCGAGAGGTATAATATCTACTTCCTCTTGAACCAGCTTAGTAATCTGGCAATAACTAGGATGATTTATCTTATACATTATCTTTATTTCACAGACAAAGTTCTCCAATTTCCATTCTTCATATTGTCTACGGACTACGACAATTACGCGATCGCATACACCTGCAAGACTTTAAAGAAGAAAATGCGGACTCATTACGGTTGGAATTGTTGCTTTTTATTATATCCACTCAAATCTTTATGAAGTGCCGAAGCCGTTTGGCAGGAATATTACTTTTCTGAATAGTGCATCCATGACTGTTTTTAAGGATTTTTTAATATGAGCCACTAAACTTAAACTAAACTAAACCTGCAAGAGCCCATGGACTCTCACAACATGAGTTGCATCCCTGGACCTTAAAATCATACCCCTTTGGTACTTCGGAAGCCCTATCCAACTAAAATTGTTACCACGTTTTTTGTGAGGCCGTAGTATATTTTATTCAGCTGTAATTGCAAATTCCCGCCAAAGCCCATCACTCATATCTCCCACATTGAAAAAATATTGTATGACCTAAACTTAGGTTCTTGTTATTCCAGTTTTTACCTGGGTGCTGTCCAGAAATAAGGAGAAGCTACAAGGCCAGAGCTTGGAACGAATAGAAGCTGTTCTAACGAAGTATTCCGAGTTATCAGAACACAGAACATCATTTGTGCTGAAAGATTTCTCAGACGCAAGTTGTGCATATACAGAAAAATACGAAGTAGACTTTTTCACAACTAACTTCTGGTGATTTTAACATTGCTTCCTTCTCAAACTGTGGTTTCATTTTCCCTTACATATTCGCAGTACCTAAGGCGATATCTATATAATATATAAAACTCAAAGGTGACTGACTGACATGGTGATCTATCAACGCACAGCCCAAACCACTGGACGGATCTAGCTGAAATTTGGCATGCAGGTAGATGTTATGACGTAGGCATCCGCTAAGAAAGGATTTTGATCAATTTCACCCCCAAGGGGTTAAAATAGGGGATGAAAGTATGTATATAATAATACTTCTTAACGGAGCCGCGGGCAACAGCTCGTTTTTACATATAACAGCTCCCAGTAAATGTTAGCTGAACACAGTAAATAAAGAGGTACACGAAAACTAAATTGGCTTTATATCGCATCGATAGGAAAGTATTTACGGTATAGTTTTAGCGCCACTATTATCTAAACTGTATCCCACAAACCTCGGGAGGATAGGATGTACACGATTTACTATATTTTCACCTTCAGGCATTATAGTAATCAACCCCTCACTTCAGCCAGTAGATAGTATCAACAACTTCGACCGCGGTAAGGCAATTTCGACTCTGTCTATTTGTAAACAGGTTACATTATGTTGTGGCAGCAGCAAAGATAAGTTTGTGCATTTCCAACAGAACTTGACTAGGGCTGCCAGCAAGTTGACCAAAATAATAACTGGCGAAAAATTTAATTTTAAATGTAGAAAGAATGGTAGTTATCAAGAATATGAAATTACAAGTTAAAGCTCAATGATCATAACAATAGTATTTATATTTAATTAATGAAAAGTAAAAAGTAAGAAATTATTTGAACGATGTAACTAAAATAATATATTTTACCAATTTCTGGTTAGGGCGAAGTAAATTATATAGAGAGCGGGAATCTTACATTTTTTCTAGGATAAAAAGTATCATGAGCCTTTCTCGGGATTCAAAGTATATCTATAATAAATTTCATCAAAATTGATTCGGCAGACAGACACACTTCCGCATTAATATAATTAATTTTAGTATGGATAGGGATATCGTAAACGCCTGGCGTTATTCAAGATGACAATAGCGGTGTAGATGCTATCAGAATATTATGCGGTGGTTACATTGGTTATACCTTAATCCACAAATACATAGGTCTGATGAAATTGATTGAGGTTCAGGGCTGGCCTTGGCCTACTTAATCCCAGGATTAAAGGGCTTACCACCGGACCTACCGTGAATGGAAATCTTTAATTAACAGATCGGAGATTCTCGAAATACCTGTCATTTGTGTAATTCGACGAGATGATAAAATGGCATGAGTAATTGTGGCATCTGTACATATCTATATGTATAAAACTCAAAGGTGACTGACTGACATGGTGATCTATCAACGCACAGCCCAAACCACTGGACGGATCGGGCTGAAATTTGGCATGCAGGTAGATGTTATGACGTAGGCATCCGCTAAGAAAGGAATTTGATAAATTCCAACCCCAAGTGGTTAAAATAGAGGATGAAAGTTTTCATATAATAATAATTCTTAACGCGAGCGAAATAAAATTGGAGTATCTGTTTGTATTTGTAAATTTGTAATATTGAAAAAACCATTTGTAAATATACTACAATATGCATATGAATGTATATACGCTACAATCTACATACACCAAAACAACATTTTTTTTAATTTTTGTCTGTATGTCTGTCTGTCTGTCTGTTTGTTCCGTCTTATCTCTGAAACGGCTGGAGCTATTTTGATGGGACTTTTTTTTGTAGATAGCTGATATACTAAGGAGTAACTTAGGCTACTTTTTAACCGACATCCAAAAAGAAGGAAGATATATTTTACTTTGACGCGGGCGAAGTCGCGGGTAACAGCTAGTCATCAATAATTGTGAAAGGACGATGGAATAGTATCAAATGACTAACGGTGTAAAAGTTAACAGTTTTAATGCACTCAATGAAACATTTAATAACTTCGACATAATACAGCAAAGAGACTGTAACGTTACGGAAAAACTGACTTTTTTCGCTCAAAATTCTACTGTGTCAACCCCTTGAACCAGCTTAGTATACGTGAGTGTAAAAAGTGCCATAAAATTCAACGAGCGTCTAAACTCTGCAAGTTCCCGAGAACATAAACTGTCGGGAGTTTCAGGAGGTAATCGCAATAAGTAACTGGAACTGATTGGAGTGATAAGTTCTATCCTTCAGGATCGGTGAATTTCAGTACTTGAAAAAGTCGTTTTACTAGTTTTTGCTTATTAAACTTATAGATTGTAAATGACATAAATGTAAACATCTTTATTTTTGTAGTTGAAGACAACATGAAACTAACAATTCGAAAACTGTCGTTTTTTGCCAATGCAAACCCCCGTTAAGGTGACGCCATGTTAAAGTAAAAAACCGTGTTGGATGTGTTTTAGATTGCTTGTTTTCTATGCGAGGCTGGCCCGGCCTCTCATAGAAAACAAGCAATGGAACAGCAAAAATGGAAAGGGCGTAGCGACAAAATGGTTTTTGTCGCGTAATTTAAAAACCATAAATACATTTCATATAAGCTATGGGCAAATTAAAGTGTATACTAGAACCAATTTATGTACAAATTTTGGAAGCTCAAATCACTCCCCTCTGTTGGCCAAATAGGAATCCCTTTTTTTACAGAGGTCTTTTTGATTGATTATTCTGTGTTATAAAAGTTGACCAATCGTGTTATGCTATGGGTAATTCAAAGACAAAGACATGATGAATACTGACAGTGAACTTTAATTTCTTAGCTTTAGTAATTGCTGAGAAAAATGGACATCGCTACAGCCAAATTATCAAGGCATCACCTTAATAATTATGGAGGCTATAGTACCAGGATTTTTTTTTAATTAGGCTACGTAAGCCCATAGCCCCATACAATATATACCTTAATGTCTAACATAAGTACATGATATTAATTATAATAATAATAGTTCTACACTTTATCACGAATTAACGGCGACGTGACGCTCGCTTCATTCCGGAGTCTTTTTTTAAGATACATTAATTTTTATTTACTAAGCTACATTAGTAACCGGATGATGATGTAGGTAATTGTAAGTTTCGCTCATAATTTTATACGGAAAAAATGAGCAATTGCTCTTACTTCTATATTACAGATTGTACTATAAATAAAATAGAATTTAAAAAAAAGTAAGTGAAAATACTTATCGTAAGTATTTATGTGTTCTAAGGACGTCACTAAGTAGCAGTAGTAAATGAGTTATGTTCTTATTATCTTATGTGCAATTTCTTTACGTTGGAGCATTTCTCGTATGTACTATCAGAGTAGTTGATTCCTATCGGCAGATGGCGGACCTAAGTAATTTGGTCGCGTTAAGTCAAACCCATCCAACCGATCACAGCTCACTGAATTGACAAAAGCCGACCAAACGACGTAGGTCTGTCAACCTAGGAATCCATTTCCTCGGTATACTTACATAGAACTTAAAAGTGACTCTTTCAGCGCTACTATTTTAGAGTGATCTCCTAGATACATAACAATATAATACCCCAAAGTAGTTATTATTATTTATCGCTTACTTTGCTACACCGTATAACCTCTTATTAACCTTCAAGCGGGCGCGCGCTATTTTGTAACGGCAGTGGTCGCGCGTAACCTAAAAGACGTCGTAGGTGAATTTGGGAAACAAAACACTTTTCATTCAATATTATTTATTATTTCATAAATTCAATTATTACTCTTTTTAAAAGTAATCAGTTCACCCAGAAAATTAAATGTAAGTAAGTATTTTTAGTAAAAACTTAGTTATAAAATCCGGTGACCCAAAGTGTGAACAAGGCAGAAAAAGTGATTGCAATTTTCGTGTCCTAGTTCCAATTTTTTCTTCATCTTGCAATAACACTCGATGTTATCGATTTCGATCGAGTTAATAACACTCGATAAGGTCAACGACGACTTAGTTTTATAAATAAACATTGCATTTGCCTCAATAATATGAAAACTACATATAAAATTATAAGAGAGGCGCGCGGAGTCTTTTCTACGCCGGCGTCGAGACCAAAACAATAATTGAGCTGCTTGCTGTAAAGGGGGAGCGGAAAGTAAGTGTTAGCTATTTATTTGGTAGATAAATACATTATGAAAAGCTACTGAGAGAATGATACGGATTCAACGAGAAATATCGATAATATCAATGAAAATGTTTTGAGGGGAGTCTATTCGACGCCGCGCGACCGCTTGGAGGTTAATATGCTGCAGTAGGTTGGTAGAACTTTTTTTTAAAAGAAAAGGGCCAATAATTTAGGCATCAAACTTATATTTCCGTATATTGTGTAACCATAAAGTTAATATACTAGGTATATCATAACTTTATGCGTGTAACATGTTTTACTGCCGTCTAGAGAACGCGTTGTCAAACTACTGTGAAAGGAGTTGACGATATAGTACATAATATTACTGATAGATGGCGTTTACTAATATAGTCCTCCACTGAAACTTGAATTTAACAATTTATTTTTAACAAGCTAAAGCCAGTTACGGTGTCTGTAAAATACAGTTGCTTTTGAATAATTGAAACTATAAAAATTCGGAATAAAATATTGAAACTCGTATGATGTCATGTTATAAATAATCCTGAATTGAAAAAACATAACAGATAATGCAGATACCTCTCGTATCTTTATCAGTTATCGGCTAGAGTCAGTTTATCTAAATAAGATCGTGTTGTAAGATGTGCGAGTATTAAAAGTAAATAGACCTGATATTATGTTTAAACTTTCAATTATTATTGTTTTCCTTAGATGTTATTTGTGTAATGGACAAGTGCTGCAGATTGGTTTGTGCCCCGAAGTGGAGAGTATGAAATATTTCGAAATGGAAAAGGTATGTCATGAAATCAAGATACCTCCTTTTACTTACACTCTTAACTTCAGCTCTTTGGCTATATCCTTTCCCGGGACTAAAACCAAAAGTTTCCAGAGATGTTCTTCAATAACACTTAAGGGAAACCACCCCTGCATCATTAGCAGTCATCCTATTAATGGCACTCTAGACTTTTACTGTTGCGACGTTGAAATTCTATGAATGTCAAATAATGGGACTTTATGTAATCTGTAGTATGATGAACTCTTCAAGTGACAATATTTAAGTGTTTCACCTTCTTTGAAGTTTCTTGGAACGTGGTACGAGATGCAACGGTTTCCAACCTGGTATGAAGACTACGGCCAATGCGCTTACAAGATCTTCGACTATTGTGGACGAAGACTGGAGATTAGCCATGGCTACGTCAAGGACAGAGTGGAATATGTGCTTCACATGAACACGACTTATGCCCCTGGAGATGAAGCTGTATTGACTACACCAAAAAGTAATATAGGTAAGAGACCAGACCAATCGCGACCTCATGATGATAAATTACAAAATTGAATAGTATGCGAACCTCATGAGCTGACTCTAAGTTCAGTAAGAGTCAGAGCTCTTAATTAAATTAAGACTAAAAATAATGAATCTCAATAAATAACAATTATTTACAGTGCCTTCAGCTAAACTCTTACAGTGAACGTTAAAATTTGTAAGCAAACTTGAATTGTACGATAAAATTTTGATTGTTAACTAACAATTAAAAACTGAACTCAGTGTCATAATCTATACATAGAACATATCCACTAATAATCAATTTGATACTTTTGCAGATCCTGTGGGGATTCCCTTGGTGGTAGTTGATACAGACTATAAAGACTACGCCGTAATATATGGATGTAAGAGTAATGATTTACGTATAAGATATAGTAAGTATAAAATTTGGTTATTGATAATTTTATCCTTCTTCTTTTGCATAGTTTTAATAACTAAAAACAATTGATCTTTATTTATTTGAAATAAAACATACAGTTCATATTTTAAATGAATTTGATGGAGATACAATTTGCAATTTGACTCAAAATTAACTTTAAATACGATTGTTTACCATACAAACAGAGTTAGTTGTCTTGTCTATCAGTAAGAAAAATAAAATTATAAATTTTATTTTGCTTATAATAAGTATATAGACAATATAAATCTAGCCCAAATCTGCTAAATCTGTCGAAATTTAAAAATATTATGTTGATTTCAGTCTCAGCATGGATTCTTTCGAGATCTCCCTCATTGGATGAGGAAACATTATCAAATGCTCGAGATATTCTTGTCAAAAGAACGTCGTCGAGTGCAGTTTACTTAGAAACAGTACACCACAGTCCAGAATTGTGTGATTCATATTGGACAGCTCATGTGCAAGCACAATATCATATCAATACTACAGAGGTCGATGAAGAAATAGAAGAGAGGAAGAGAATGACTAAATATTATTATCAAAGCATAGACAATAAATGAAATTTTGAAAAGTTATAAGTTGAATCATGAAAGTTCACTAACAAATTATGTAATGTTAATAGGATATCTTAATTTGAAAGACTTATTTTTTTCAATGATAATTTATTAATATAATGTAACATCAATCCATCTTATTAATATTTTAGCCTTGCTGATTAAGTAGTTCCGATACTTTCTTATGATCTTCGTCTTTAACCCAAAACAATTTTTTAGAATCGACTAGACCTGCCGTGTTGATAAAATTCTTTATTTTATCAATACTTTCCTTGTCAGCTCCAATTTTTCTTGAGGAAATCCATGCATAGTCTAAAAATATACGTTTCTCTTTAGATAATTATTATTCAATACAATCTACATGATTAGCTAAAATAGCCTAAAGTTCTTAATTTCGTACCAAAAGTTTTGTCCCCAATAACGCAATTTCACTTACCTACATTTCATACTTAGTGTGTATAAATCTTATATCTTTAAACCAGCAATTCTTTTATATATGTTACGCTCAAAGACCGAAAACGCTCAGTAAGCGAAAAAATGGCTCACAACGCGTTGTGGTCATAGTGAAACGGCCACGACGCGAAATTCGCGTCGTGGCCCTAGTAAAAACGGCCACGAGCCCACGAAGCGTTCTGGTAATCACAGAAATACTACATAGCGAAATTTGTGTCGTGGCTGACGTGCTATTCGACCACAATGCGTTGTGGTAATCGAGAAAAGCCATGACGCGTTCTAAGCATTTAAAACAGCCACGACGCGAATTCCGTGTTGTGGCCCTAATGAAAACGGCCACGACGCGTTCTGGTAATCACAGAAATACCACAAAGCGAAATTCGTGTCTGCTATTCGACCACAACGCGTTGTGGTAATCTAGTAAAGCCATGACGCGTTCTGAGCATTTATAAACAGCCACGACGCGAATTCGTGTTGTGGCCCTAATGAAAACGGCCACGACGCGTTCTGAAACCAGGCCGTGTTACGCAGGAGTAATTTTATAGCGCCCAAGTGTGTGCGCAATACACAAGAGCCAACCAAAAACCAAACCGGTTTTTGGTTGGCGAATTTCGCGTCGTGGCCGTTTCACTATTACCACAACGCGTTGTGAGCCATTTTTTCGCTCACTGAGCGTTTTCGGTCTTTGAGCGTAACATATAATATATATATAATTGGAATCTCGGAATCGACTCCAACGATTTTCATGAAATTTAGTATATGGAGGTTTCGGGGGCGATAAATCGATCTAGCTAGGAATCATTTTTAAAAAATGTCTTTTTATTTGAATACCGAGCAAAGCTCGGTTAAATACCTAGTTTATATTTAATTAGCCTTAGTTACTAACTTAATATAATAAAATTTATGTTTTTTATATTAAGTTAGAAACTAAGGTGCTACAGGCTACTGTAGGTAAAACACAGCTAAACACAAAAAAGTAAAAAATGAGTATCGATCAGTAATCGTATACAAATTAGATGTCCTAGTATACAAATTAAATTCTTTTTTTTAGATGTGGGATGGATTCTGAATTGTTTGTACATGCCTAGGTCTAGTGCAGCTTTGGCTATTTACAATTTCTTACTGGAAGTTGATGAGTGAATTTCATTAAGGCGGATACGATGGGGTTGACATGTCTTATTGACAAAAACTCCCATTAAAAAAATAGATTAAAAAAATTTTATTCTCACCCTTACGCTTCTGTGTCTTGTCGTCAAATAAGCAATAGTACAGAATGAGGAACTTATCGTAATCGATTGCCATAACATCAAGATACACTTCAATTCCCCCTGCAAAAGAAATGAGCCAAATTACTCAATATTCATTTTAATTACAAAGGGCGTGACAAAACATCGTAATAACACTTTTGGGTGTACAATATAACCCCTGTATTGACTGCGAAAGGGCAACCCTAAAAGAGTTACTTTTTAAACTTTTGTGCAAATCCCAAAAAAAACCTCTTTTAGCGCTGATATTTTCATAGTGAATTCAATAAAGGTAAGGGATACATACACACCCTTTTTTTTAGGAGGGGAAATGCATTACGCATCCCCCGCCCCCTCGGGGGAAAGGGCAGGGGTATGTCGGACTCCCTCCGCAGAGGTGTACCGACTAAAACCCCCCCATGCCCTCGTCAACGCTACACGCGGAGGAGCAGGGTCGAAGTCGCACCGCGTCCTCCGCAGCGCTTGCCGCTTCCGGCACTACACAAATGCAGCGGCTATGCCACCGCCTGCCTTCACCGAGAGGCTCCCCGGGCATCGGGGGAGCCTTTCTCTTCGGGTCCTATGTTGTGGGCGGTGATCCCCCGATCAACCGCCCACAGGCCTAGGCTTCCACCTCCATGACAGGGGCGTTTCTCGCTCCTGCCTCGTCAGCTCCAGGCCGCTTACGCGGCTGAACCTTGGAGGGAGCCTTACGCTAATTCCTCGTGCTGGGCGGCTTGCTGGCTGTTGCAAGGCAGCCGTTAGTCCCCAGCACGTGGTCGCTCTCTTTGCCGAGCTTGGCGCAGAAGAAGCAGCTAGGCTCCCCCGCGCAGTCGACGGCCTTGTGCCCCAGCTTACCGCAGCGGAAACAATTCCCGCTACGGTCCACCGGGGACTGGCAATTCGGCGCCAGGTGGCCGGTGTCTAGACAACGGTAGCACCGCATTGGCCTCGCGGCCAGCAGCACTACCTTCGCCGTGATCCAGCCTACCTGCAGCCGCCCAGAAGCTACTAGCTTCTTGGCGGCAGCCATGGGGACGTGGAGCCACACCCTAACGTATTATCACTTTCTTTTGTGGCTTGAAAAGATAATTATTTAAAAAAAAATAGTTTGTTATTATTTTTAGCAATATTCCGCGAAATAAACCTCAACCTTTAAGTAAATGAGTGAGTGAGTGCAAACACCACCACCAAACAAGCAATAATGTTGGCAAATCCGTGCAAGGCCCCTCACCACCATGCAGGTTGAAAACCTCGACGCGCGTTTCGCCCCAACACCGGAGAATCCTCAGGATGTGGACTCTACGAACGACGTCCGTCAATTGACGGACGGCCTTGCACGGATTTGCCAACATTATTGCTTGCTTGGTGGTGGTGTTTGCAGGTTCTTGCATGCGAGTGTACGCATAGACAGTGTGGGAGAGGAAGGAGGTGCTGTGCGCATGCCTATGCGTACACTCACTCATTTACTTTGTTTCGCGGAATATTGCTAAAAAAAATAACAAACTAAATTTTAAGCTATGGATTTCCGCAAAGTAACGCCTGATTCTATTAACTATAATTATTTCAGTGGCTATAATTTGGCTATAAGATAAGAAATTATACCTTCTTCATTGATATCGTATATGAGCTGAGCAGTGTCACCGGCATTTGCAGCTACTTTCAGTGTGCCATTAAAGCTGTTTAGTTTTCCATCTGACAGCTCATACACAGTAAAGGATGCTGAATTCCCCTTCCTGGCGCCATATGTGTACCTGTTTCCAGTCGATGACTGCTCTATTGATGGTTCTTCGTAGCGAGCTAAATCATACCAAACACCTGTCGTCATCTGAAAGTTAAAATTGTCAATAATATTTTATTTTATTTTATTTTATTTTCTATCTGTCAAATCCCCAGCAAAAGTCGCCATTTTTGACGATAACCTTAACCTTAACTTTAACTACGCTTCTGGTGCAATTCACCATTAAGTACTTAAATTAGAGATATTAGTATTTGAAAAATGGGTTAAATTGTTGAGAATCCTAAAATTATGGATATAGGAGAAAATTAGTCATGTTTTGGAAGATACAGATATGTATTAAGGGGAATTGATGAATAAAAAGGTAATGTCTTCTTGATAAACAAATAATACAATATTAAAAAAGTAAAGAGTTTGTACTTACAGCAGTAAAATTGAAATGTGTGACAGGTTTTAATTGCGGGCATTTTGGATCTGCTAATACAAGTAATGCTATCCATAATGAGAAAAGACTACTCCTTACAAAATAATTCATTTGTAAAAAATAAAAAAGTTTAAAATATGGACAAAAATTATACTAGCAATCTAGTAAGATGTCTCTATGACAACAATGGTTTTTTAATTTGCGTCAACAAATAAATATTTTATACACCACGGTAATTACCTTTAATAATTTTATTTCCCATTGACAATTACACTAAAAAAAACCTTGAAATTAATAATTATAATATAGTTTTTATAAGTCTTTGGTAGGGTCTGTAAAACACAAAGCGTTAGCAGTCACGAAACGCGTATTTTCAAAATTATTAAAAAAAATAGCTTTGCACTTAAATCTGTAAATAGAAATAAGTAGGTGTGATATTTTAATCGCTCATCTGCAGTCATCACTATAGCTTGCTGAAAATCATAATTATGAACTCATTGACAGAATATTTAATTAGTTCAATGAAGTTAAAACAAAGAGAGAAACTTAATATTGTACTACATCTAACATCACTGACCTCCATTATACAAGTACGCTGGACCGACTATGATACCCTTTGAAATGATAGCTATTTCTTGTGCCTATTTGAAGCGGAATCAGCGCCCCCATTATGGGGGCTGAGAACTAAATCTGACGTAAAAATGATGTGCAAAATGAGATCAGTGTACTACATAATATCATGAGGGATAATATTATGTAAGTTGGCAGCCCTTTTCATAAAAATCTTGACGAACGATAACGTTATTTTTAATCGACAAAAAAGGAGGTTATCAATTCGACGCGTATGTATGTAATATTTCCAGAACTGTCCAGTTTTTGTATGTTAGTCTTTAACAGCTTCTGAACAAATGTGCCAAATTTCAAAAGTGTATGACTGTATGTATGTATGTATGTTTTTATGTTTGTTCACGCATATCTCCGGAACTACAAGTCCGATTTCAGTAATTCTTTTTTTGTTGTACTAGGCATTGTTCAACTTAGGGAACAGTGCAAGTTTCATCAAAATCGGTTCAGTAGTTTTTGAGATAGGGAGTTTTAACTCTCAAAAACACGTACAAATTTGAAGTCGGTTTTATCTTTTTAAAATACAGTTATTATTTATTTTTTGACTACAAAAACAATTATTATTTTTATGATAATTTTAGGTGACTTATGAATATTAATGTCACTTTAATAATGATTGTTATAAAAAAATTAGAGAAATCAAAATATTTTATTTATTTGTTCATGATATGTCAATTTACGATTATGGTGCTCCCACACCGCAGTTACAAAATGTTACTAAACATTTTGTAAACATTTGTTAGTAAATATTTAGTCACAAATGTTAAAAAATGTTAAAAATGTTTTCATATTAGAAAATGTTTAGTAAACGTAAGTTAACAAATTATAGCAAAACCAATTAGAACAAAATAAACATTTGTTACCAATAAAACAAGGAGCTGTTACATGTTATAAGTGCTCCTACACTATAGAAAATGTTTACTAATGTTTACTAACATTGTATAACATTTAAATTTGGTATTGGCTCACCGCATACCCCGTCGTCCTTGATAAAAGGTTTACGAACAAAAGGTAACACAATATCATGTTTTATTTTGTTATAATTTGTTTTGCTATAATTTGTTAACTTACGTTTACTAAATATTTTCTATCATGAAAACACTTTAAAAACATTTTTTAACATTTGTGATTAAATGTTTGCTAACAAAATTTATGTTTACTAACGTTACCAAACATTTTCTAACGGCGGTGTGGGAGCACCATAAGTGTTTTTATGTTAGAAAATGTTTACAAACATTTTCTAACGGCGGCGGTGTGGGAGCACCATATTGTCAAAGCAAGAAGCATCATTTGAAATTTATTTTTTGACCGACGCGACTTCCAAAAAGGAGGAGGTAATAAGTTCGGCTGTATGTATTTTTTTATGTAATATGTTCAACGATTACTCAGCCGTTTGTGGTCCGATTTTCAAAATTCTTTTTGTGTTGTATAGGGTTTGACTCGAATTTTGTACCATGTTCATAAAAGTGGTTTAAATGTTAATGGGATCCATGAGTAATCGAGGGAACTACTCGAAATTTATATGGAAACATAGGTATGTTGATTTTGGTTTTATTAGAAGTACCTATACTAAGCATATTATGCCACCAAAAAGTAAGATTTTGCATCAAGATATACCATGGTTCCGAAGGTAGTGAGAGAACTCCTAACTCCTTATAGATACACGTTTCGACTGTCCCTACGTATCTTATTTTAAGTTATTTTGTACTTGTTCAAAATAGCAAAAAAAATATTGCATTATTGCACTTCTATAATTATTTATAATGAGACGCATATTCCTACATTTTTTTTCCTATCACAAGTAATTCCAAAGATAAAAAGACGTAAATGAGGACAACTTGGGAGTTGCATTAGATTTTACTGTTGTATAATAAATGTTACCTATACGGACATCTATACTTACCTTCTTGTACCGCGTTGGAAATTACGCGCCATTCCGTGTCATGTCGTACATGTCCGTGACTACCTCTAAGCGCGTAAACTATGTTACGGGTGCGCCCGCGCGGGTTCATAGAAAAGTGACCCGCGCGGGGTCCCCGTCGCCAACTATTATATATTCTGTGCCGTCGCGTAGAGGCGGGCCCCACGCCGACAGGAGCACGCGCGCCGCAGTGTTGTCAGATGTTCTCAGAAGCTCAGAAATCTCAGAAGGCTCAGAAAGCAGAGCTCAGAAGGCTCATCTTGGCGGGGGCACGGGAGTGCCTACTACCTACCTTTTCTCGAAACATTTCGTCGTATTTTTGCACCCTCATAATATGTATGAACTTGTCATAAAATATCTTCGGCTATACCTTCACCAATAATTTTGGCATCATTAAAAAGTTTAAATACAGAAGACAAATTCTAAATTTAAATTAGGTAAGTAAAATATGTAAGATTTTCATTTATTTTTGTTATTGTTAAAATAAGTGATTCTAATGAAGAAATTCGATACATTTTAAAATTTTATTACCAAAAAAGTAAAAATGTAACACAAGCCGCGAAAAAACTTTGTGATGTTTATGGACCTAATGCAGTATCTGAGAGAGTAGCGCAAATCTGGTTTAAGCGTTTTCGATCCGGAAATTATGATATCAAAGATGCACGTCGCTCTGGTCACCCCACGGTCACCCTAATCCCTATTACCATGCAATTTTGTATGGGACTCGATTGTCTATGTATGATTGGTCCATGCTATTACGGACAAAACTGATGCCATTTTTGAAAAAGTGGAGCAAGATCGGCATATTAGTAGTTATGATGTAGCTGAAGAACTGGGAATTGATCACAAAACAGTTTTGGCGCATTTGAAAAAAGCTGGGTACACAAAAAAGCTCGATATTTGGGTGTCTCATAAGCTCACTGAAAGAAACCTAATGAACCGTGTACTCATTTGTGATTCTTTATTACGACGTAATGAAACCGAACCATTTTTGAAGAAGCTGATAACTGGTGATGGAAAGTGGATCACGTACGACAAGAACGCGAACGTGCAAAAAAGATCGTGGTCAAAGGCCGGTCAGGCTTCACAGACTTTGGCGAAACCCGGGTTAACTCGCAACAGGTGATGCTGTGTGTGTGGTGTGATTGGATGGGCATTATTCTTCATGAGCTGTTACTGCCAGACAGGACTATCTATTATGAACTGGTACTGGGAACATATTCTGATGAGATTAAAGTAAGAAATTGAGAGAAAGCGGCCAGAATTAATCAACAGAAGGGGTGTGGTTTTTTACCATGATAACGCTAGACCTCACACATATTTAGCCATTCAGCAAAAATTACGGCAGCTTGGCTGGGAGGTGTTAATGCATCCACCGTATAGTACTGACCTTGCACCTTCAGATTTCCACCTGTTTCGGTTGCTGCAGAATTCCTTAGGCAGTGTCAGGTTGACATCACAAGAGGACTGCCAAAACCACTTGTTGCAGTTTTTTCATCAGAAGCTCCAAAATTTTTATAGCAGTGGGATCATGTCCCTACCAACAAGATGGCAAAAAGTTATCGAACAAAATGGCACCTATAATTATACTTTAGACAACTGTAAATAAACTTTATAAAAAAACCTTTTGAATTTATACTGCGTGACTATTAAGACATGTTCAATACTCGAGGACGTGATATTTGGCTATTATATTAGTTGGAAAAAAATAATATAAAAAATATAATATCAATTGATCACTGAGTAAATGTAGCTTAAGGCCGTCCCCCGAGCAAACGACCTTGGCCATACATTTGCCGCGTTGCCGAGATCGCACCAAAACCGTATTTTTTAAAACGGGGAATATGTAGTTTATAATATTGTCGATCTACTGGCGTGTGTTTCAAATAAAAGTAATTTGTAAATACTAAGGAGATGCTGAATGTATGATTGAATTTTAATAAATTGGCTTTACTTTGGAAGCTGATATCATGAGTATAATAAACGAAAATAGAAAATTTAAAACGAAGAAAGGAATGTTGAGATACTGAAGATTATTGTTGTATTTTTATTATAACTCTGTAGCTTTCAAATTATGAGTTATAACTCAGAACAGGAAAATTTTCCCCAATACAACCTAATATGTACAGAAATAGTTGGAAATTTGACGAATTCTGCAAAAGACACTATTATAGAGAAAATAATTAAGTATTTAAAACTTTTTAGTTAATATTCTTAGTGTTTTTACCTTGGAAGTCGGTTTAAAATTTTTGTTAAAAATAATTATAATATAATCTAATAAGAAGAAATATCTTCATTTTATTTTCTGTCGCTAATTGGGAGAAAAATGTGTTTTTACAGAATACATCGACTTTCTCCATTTGGGGGTTTTAATGTTAGGTAATCTTAGTCATTCAAAACATCGCGGCATCGGGAGCACTTAAGTACAAAAACTTTGATTTATACATCAGTAGTTTCTTTACTTGAGACGACCTTTAAAGAACAATTACCTACTTTTTCACGGAATTGAACTAGGAGTTAATTAGAAAAAAAACCTTATTTAAGATCTGTGCCATCTTGCGAAGGTTTAGTCGAGTAATTTCATAATGTTGGAGATAGTTGTCATTCTGTTTCTTCTAGAATATCAAGTGGGAGGTGTGGTACAAAATACCAGCTGTCCAGAAATTGCACCTATGGAGATCGATTTGAAAGAAGTAAGTGAACTGTATTTCTTGATTAATATAGGATAAATTGGATTGTAATCATATTGTAATATAATCTGCAAGCAAGGCAAACAGTTGCTTCATTATTATCTCGTCAATTGTAATATTTACAAAAATGTAACCAATTCCTCTTCGTTTTCATCAAAAACAGCGGGGCTAAAATGGTCACTTATAGCAATTCCTCTCAATCAATTCAGCAAATGAATTGTCAAAACTGTCAAACTGACAAAATATGTCAAATCAGTACAAAAATATAGAAATGAATTGCAGGCAGAGTTGCATTTTGCGATTTCAAAAAAATGATTCATATTATGATTCATATCGTGATTCCACTTAGCGATCATTTTAGCCCCGCAGAACTGTCCTTCGATATTCTTATTAAAAATTTCAGTTAGATGGGAAATGGTATTTGGCAGCAATAGCATCCGACATGAACATCATCGGAGACTGTGCCATGATCATGTTCAGCCACAAGAGCAACAACACCACCGACATCTCCATCCACTGGATAGCCAACAACACCTCCAGCTTCTACAACGGATCGGTCTCCCTTGCTGTTGATGCTAAGAGCGACAACGATGTCCTTCTTGTTACTTACACAGGTGAGATGAGTAGCGACTAGCGGCATGGAGTAAGTAGCGGTCATTTTTAGGGTTCCGTACCCAAAGGGTAAAAACGGGACCCATTACTAAGACTTTGTTGTCTGTCCGTCTGTCCATCTGTCTGACTGTCTGTATGTCTGACTGTCTGTATGTCTGTCTGTCTGTCTGTCTGTCTGTCTGTCTGTCTGTCTGTCTGTCTGTCTGTCTGTCTGTCTGTCTGTCTGTCTGTCTGTCTGTCTGTCTGTCTGTCTGTCTGTCTGTCTCCAGGCTGTAACTCAAGAACCGCTATAGCTAGACTTCTGAAATTTTCACAGAATGTGTACCGATACATAGTATATCTATTGCCGCTATAACAACAAATACTAAAATAAAAATAAAATTAATATTATTTAAGGGTCCCATACAACAAACGTGATTTTTGGTCTTTTCTGCACGTAATCAATAATGTAAGAGGTAAGCACTTGAAACTTTCACGAATGCCTTAAATATAATTGTACTTTAATAATTAATAATAACATTTAAATAAAATAAAAAATTTAAAAAAATCGCATACAAAAAACACTATTTTTGGCCTATTTTTGCTCTATAACGGTACGGAACCCTTCGCGCGCGTGTCCGACTCGCACTTGGCCGATTATTTATAATGATTCAAAGAGAAATTGATTTTAGCGAAGCATTCATACATATTTGAAAAGATAGTACTTTTAAATGTTAGAAAAAAATTAGAATTTATAAATTTTAGTGTAATTATTTATCCCACAAAAAACATTTTCATGTAAAAATGTTGCCAAGATGAGAAAATAATATTATTATAGTTCGTGGTGTCAAAAAGTAGTGAAATCTCATGTAGAGCCAAGTTTCTAACCTTACAAACTTAGCCCTAAATCTAAAAACCTTAATTTTACATCAAAGCGCGGCAAAATATTTGATAATAATATAATGTGTCAGCCGAACGAGAAGAATCTAAAAACTCTACACATTAGTCAAAATCGATAGCCTGGCCATTTTTCTTTAGTTAGGGTATATTAAGTTCAAAGCCCTGCCGAATAACAAAATGGCCAAGCCACCGATTTTGACTAATGTGTAGAGTTTTTAGATTCTTCTCGTTCGGCTGACACATTATATTATTATCAAATATTTTGCCGCGCTTTGATGTAAAATTAAGGTTTTTAGATTTAGGGCTAAGTATGTAAGGTTAGAAACTTGGCTCTACATGAGATTTCACTACTTTTTGACACCACGAACTATAATAATATTATTTTCTCATCTTGGCAACATTTTTACATGAAAATGTTTTTTGTGGGATTTCATTTCTTTTTGTAAGTTGGTTTAATACGTTGTTTTTTTTTAGTTAATTTTTTCTTTCTTTTTTTTTGGTGTATTTCTTTTAGGTTTCAGTACCCAGAGGGTAAAAATGGAACCCTATTCCTAGACTTCAGTGTCTGTCAGCTGCCCGTCTGTCTGTCTGTCTATCTGTCTCTTGGAAGTACTTATCTCAAGAACGGTAGTAGCTGGAGAGTTGAAATTTTCATCGATCATGTATTTCAACAAAATAAATTTAATATTTTGCGGGGCTCTCATACAACAAACGTGGTTTTATTTTTTCCTATTGATATTTGATAATAATTAATAAATAATAGATGTCGCTGCTGGTCGTCTACATCGCATAATACTTGTAAATGTACTCTAGTCAATAAGAGATTTCACTGTTAGGTATCTACATCGCACTATTGTTTGACGTGATTATGTTTTAGCCGTTTAACTTTTAGGCACAGGTTTTTTCTTTGAACTAACCGATGTTGTTTACATCCTACAATTAAATATTTGCAAAGAAATGCTGAGACTACGAGAATACTATACTTTGAACTTACATATTTTTAAAATGATTTAAGGTCTAGAGTCTGCAAAGTAAAGTTATTAATAATATACTTATGGAACATACAATTATAATATACAAGCTGTTGCCCGCGAGCCCGCGACTCCGTCCGCGTGGACTTCAGCTTTAAATAGCGCGCGGTAGTACCCGTCATAAAGCAACTTCTATTATAATATAATAATATTATATGGTAAGTAGTTCTCGTTGCTACATTACTGCAAATTGCATTTGCACGACAGACATACGACAGACTACAGGTGCTTCCGGGGGACGCTTACTTCAAACTTCAATGTTTACAGACAGACAGAAAACATTTCTTACATATTTTAAACTAGCTGTCCCAGCAAACGTTGTTTTCCCATTTAAAGTATTTCTACTTCATCAGTTGATATAAAATATTACCCCCTCTTTTGTCCCCTAAGAGGTGTGGGGGAAATTTTTTATCAACAGATGTTAAGTTAGAAAACACAGTTAATAATATTATGAAGTAAGTCCAAGAAAAAAGTTTGATACAAAATCTGACCCCCTCTTTGGTCCCCTTAGAAGGGTGGGAGGGTGGTATTTTTATACACCAGATGTTGAGTTGGAAGAAGACAAATATATCTGCGAAAACTGTATGCAAATCGGATCAGTAGTTTTCGTGTTAAAGAAAAAAGTTTGATACAAAATCTGACTCCCTTTTTCGTCCCCTTTGAGGGGTGGGGAGAATTTTTTTATCACCTGATGTTAAGTTGGAAGAAGACAAATACATATTCTGTGAAAACCGCATTCAAATCGGATCAATAGTTTTCGTGTGATAGTGGAACAAACATACAGACAGACAGACAGACAAAAAAACTAACCACATTTTTGGCTTCTATAGCGATATTGTAGTGACACCCCCCGCTTGTTATTTTTTTAATATTATCTTTATTGTACAGAATTTTCATTACTACAGTTTTATTATATGTATAGAAGATTTTTGCATAGGGGGTTATTAACAGCTGGGGAGCGGGGTCGAAGTCGAACATCAACTCTTCTTAATACAATATATTTCAAATATTATGTGAAACATCAAATTAATCGAAAACAGTATGTTCATCCTTACCACCTCTTATAGAAACACGTTTGGGTAAGCGATAGTGCGATGTAGAAGACGCGCGGCGGCGGCGCGGCGCCATCTATTATGAATTTTTGGAACTAACTTTATTTGAACTACGCATTTTCACCACCTTACAATTCGCATTTATAATATTAGTAGGTATAGATAATAGATGTAATATTATTTAAAAGGAGGTACGGAATGATTCTTTGAATGATGGAAAAATTACCACATAAATTATTACGTTTTTATGAAATTAAGGAGCAATTAACGAGGATGTGCACTCGCAATATTAGAAAAGTTGCAAGTGCTTTGCCAGCCTTTAAGAGGGGATCTGTTATATAAAATTAGGAGACAAATGAGCAAACAGGTCACCTGATGGAAAGTAAGTTCTACCGTCGTCTATAGACACTAACATCAGAAGTGTTGCAAGTGCGTTTTCGGTCTTTTTATGAAGGAATAGGCTAAGGGAATCAGCAGAAGAGAACAGGGATAAGGGAATAAGGTTTAGGCAATAGGGTGCAGTTGGGCCTCCGCTTAACTCACTCACTAAGCGAAACACAGGGCAAGCGCTGTTTCACACCGGTTTTCTGTGAGAGCGCTGTTTCCCGCCGGTTTTCTGTGAGTCTGTGGTCTCTCATGTCTAATACGTATTATAGATTTTTGCATAGGGGTTATTAACAGCTGGGGACTGGGGAGTGGGGTCGAAGTCGAACATCAACTCTTCTTATCTTAATACAATATATTTCAAATACTATGTGAAACATCAAATTAATCGAAAATAGTTTGTCCATCCTTACCACCTCTTATAGAAACACGTTTGGGTAAGCGATAGTGCGATGTAGAAGACGCGCGGCGGCGGCGCGGCGCCATCTATTATGAATTTTTGGAACTAACTTTATTTGAACTTTACGCATTTTCACCACCTTACAATTCGCATTTATAATATTAGTAGGTATAGATAATAGATGTAATATTATTTAAAAGGAGGTACGGAATGATTCTTTGAATGATGGAAAAATTACCACATAAATTATTACGTTTTTATGAAATTAAGGAGCAATTAACGAGGATGTGCACTCGCAATATTAGAAAAGTTGCAAGTGCTTTGCCAGCCTTTAAGAGGGGATCTGTTATATAAAATTAGGAGACAAATGAGCAAACAGGTCACCTGATGGAAAGTAAGTTCTACCGTCGTCTATAGACACTAACATCAGAAGTGTTGCAAGTGCGTTTTCGGTCTTTTTATGAAGGAATAGGCTAAGGGAATCAGCAGAAGAGAACAGGGATAAGGGAATAAGGTTTAGGTAATAGGGTGCAGTTGGGCCTCCGCTTAACTCACTCACTAAGCGAAACACAGGGCAAGCGCTGTTTCACGCCGGTTTTCTGTGAGAGCGCTGTTTCACGCCGGTTTTCTGTGAGTCTATGGTCTCTCATGTCTAATACGTATTTTTTTTGGCACGAGAATTAATTTATACTCTATTTTTAATTTTGTATCTAGCACAAGAAACGGGGTATCTCATACTAACATCCCCTCTCTATATCAAGGGGATGGGATAGGTTAGGTTGGGTTTGATAATTTTTTTGTTGTTTCTGTACTAATAGTATGTCACATACCAAATTTCAGCTTTCTATGACTTCAGGAAGTACCCTAACAATTTTGATGATCGGTGAGTCAGTCCATTATTGTGGGGTTTTTGGACCCCTATAAAATCTGAAGTATAATAGTAACAATATTCAAACTTTGCGCATTTAATTATTACACTCATGTCATAATATCTTGAAAATTTCAACTATCTGGCATTATCCAAACCAAAGTTACGAGGGTGCAAAAATACGGCGAAACGTTTCGAGAAAAGGTAGGTAGTGCCCGTGCGCGCTTCGCTTGGCTCATCTTGGCGGGGGCACTCCCGTGCCCCCAGATCCTAGGTTTTTTGGAATAACAAAATAAACTGTTGATTAACACCTTAACTGCGAGACCCATTTTTTTGATTTGATTTGATTTTTCATTAGTGGACCAATTTGAAACTACCTTCGCCCGGGAATTGGACAAAAAGTTAATTACTTTTTTGGGAAATAGAGATACCAGGTTTACCAGACCTGTTCAAGTACTATAAAAATATAATAATAGGGATCGGACAGTAAAACAAATGCATCATATCGACAAATTTATTAAAAACTAGATGAAGCCTGCAACTCCATTGTGCCATTAGTTTATCGTGCAGAAACCGTACATTTTTACAGAATGAAAAGAATCCTATATCCTTTCTCAGGAGTTAGAATATCTTCATATCAAATTGCAGCAAAATCAGTTTAGTTTGGGCGTGAAGAGGTAACAGACAGGTAGACACACTTACGCATTTATAATATTAAGTACATTCATAATATGTATTAGTATGGATAATGATAAGGAAAAACTGATTCAATGCTGTGCTGATGCTTTTCTTGAGATGCATTCTTCTTGGGACACAGTCGGTGATGATAAATTTAATTTTCTTTTCAATTTTTGGCTTAATAACAGGTCTATAAGAAATATATCTAAGACTTTGTCACTCCTCGAAACAATATTAGATATATTAGATATTTGACGCCATTTCACAACACTCATATTCACCACGTGATTAAAACGGAAATATCACAACTGCCCTGCTAGCATACGGTCAGTAGACAAACGAAAGAATCTGAATTTTGACGGTTTGCCCGGAAAAACACAGGAGAAAATGTTTCTTCCGTATCTCGATTTCTTCCGCTTTTGAAAATCTATAAGTCAAGCATGACGACCATTTTTTATCCGCTTTTGACATTTAGTTTCTTTATACTTTTTTTATTTTTATTATGACACTTGGCTATAAAACCATGGCCAGTGTCGAGCAAATTCAAAAAATCGATGTATAGCAACCCTGTCTACAGCCAGTGGCTGTATGGGCAACGCTCCCTTTGCCTGTCCCGACGGACGAATTATAAAAAAAAAAAGTCTATAGCCAGAATTACAGTTTTGATCTACAAAGTACAAACTACGAATAATAAAGTTCAGTTCAGACAGTTGCTACACGTCGATTTTTTTAATTTGCCGCCATTTACTCGACACTGGCCGTGGTTCTATAGCCGGAGTGCCATTAAAAAAAAGGAAAATCAAGAAACTGTGATTTGTAAAATTTGCACGCCACCCAAAGGCAAAATAAGAGAACTGTTTATCTAACTAACATCATAAATTGTACCTTATTTTATGCAAATAAATAATTTCTATTCTATTCTAAACTAAATGTCAAAAAAAAAATTGCCGTTTCTATAATGGTTGCTATGGAAAGAGTTTCTTGTCTTTGTCCACTGAAACTCAAGTCGATGGGTGGCGCCATGCTCGGGAAAAAGATATGTAGACATGGGAAAGAAACTGCCATTACTTTCTTCCGAAGAATCGACTGGGCAACGCCGTGCTAGCACCGCTTAAAACACTTGCGCATTATCGATAACAAACAAAGCACTCGACAGCGCTAGCAGTGGCACACACGCCCCTCTCCAGCTCAGTGCGGCTACCAGGCCTACAAATTAAGGCCTGGTATTCGCACTGAGCTTATTCAATTTTAATTCAGTGCGAACTTTGTTTAAAAAACCTGGTGCATTTTTAATCGTTAAACTTCATAAGCTTTTAAAATAAGGGTTAGATATAAAACTATCTCTCTCGTACGCGTAGTACTTCTTGAGTTACAGCGCCCGCACCGAGTGAGCAGCCACGATTTTAGAGCGCGCACAGACAGAAAACCATCAATCAACCAGGCGAATAATGATAATGCCTTTCTTCGCAGCGACCGTGTTAATTGTTACGTTCTATAATCATATTTTGCACGTCGTCATAATTTTTTGTACACTTTTTTTATTTATTTTTACCATCGGAATAATTGTTATATTTTTTATTCTTGCAGATCAAAAAACAGAAACATATTCCATATTGGGTATAAACTATGAGCACTTTGCTGTTATATTTGCATGCTATGACGATCCAGTTGGAAACAGCAGTACATGTAAGTATAATAATAATATAATATAATAATATCTATGGACGCTTCACATCACGTCAGTCTGGCCCCGTGCTAAGTACCTGAAGGACTTGTGTTACGGGTACCAGACAACGGAAATATATTTAATACTTTTATACTATACATATTATATTTAAGATTTTTATTATATTATGATACACATAATATTAATTAATACACATCCATGACCTAGGATCTTAGAAAACTTTTTGTTCCATCGGCGGGATTCGAACCCGCGAACAGAGGAAGTATGTCGATGTTTATAAGTCTTACTTGGTAGTTGGTAGTTGGTAGTTGGTACTACTAATATAATATTATATTCTATGGTCTTATACTAATTATAAAGAGTTTGACAGATAATGTATGGGGATTATGTCAGAATACGGTTAAGTAATAATAATTATTAGTAGTGCGACAGCGACAGCAAGTACTTCTCCACATACTTTTTTTAACCGACTTCAAAAAAATGAGGTTATCAATAATTCAACGCGTATTTATGTGATATTTCCAGAACTGCCCAGTTTTTGTATAATATGTTAATCTACAACAGCTTCTGAACAAATGTGCCAAATTTCAAGTATTTAGATATCGTTGTATGTACGTATGTATGTTTTTATGTTTGTGCACGCATATCTCCGGAACCACAAGTCCGATTTAAGTGATTCTTTTTTTAATGTACTAGGTATTGTTCAACTTAGCAAATACTGTAAATTTCATCAAAATCGGTTAAGTAGTTTTTGAGATAGGGAATTTTAATTCTTAATTAGGTACGTACAATTTGAAGTCGGTTTTTATCTTTTCAAAATACTAATTTACTGTTCATAGTTCTGTCCTCTTCAATGTCATGTTTCTTCTTGCTGACGTAAAAGTTCAGTCTGTAGCGGGAAAGATAAAAAACTTTTTCTACAATATTAATCATTTGCCTACTCAACTAATTTGTCGCTTCAATAATCTTGTTCAGTCACGCGGAAAGATCATGACATTGAAATACTTTTGTGCTCATTTAACTTTCGACATTGAGATGGTCATTTGTTTAAAAAAATAAGGCAGCAATAATTTAAGTATGCATTGAATAATTTAAAAAAACGTGGTTCTCTTTTACACACTTTTATATTGGTTACCTCTAATTGTTTAATTACTATTTAAAAAATTTACGAGAAGAGAACATAAAATGACAAAAAAATATAACTTCATGATACATCGGGACAAATTGGACAAGCATCGTTATTACAATCAAAATATTCCTTTTTATACGCGGTGATTGGCAAAATAAACACAACATAGTTTTTATTCACTATCTTCCTGATTTCAGATGAGCTTTGGAAGTTGACAAGATCACCACATCTGAAGAAGAGTGATGCAGTAAAATTGGATCAAGCTCTAATCACTTATAATCTACAGAACACTAGTTTCATGTTCTTCAACAACACTGAAGATTCTTGCGTTATTAGTAAGGCATACTCGCCCAATTCTGCGTCACTACTTATAGGTTCAGCTGCTGCTATGGCATTATTCAGACGGTTGTATTAAAAATAAGAAGTTTAGGTACCTAGTATTTGAATAACGTGAGGAAATTATAAAAATTAAAATTTAATTATTGTTTCTTTGAATTTATAGTCAGTGATATTACAATACCAAAACGAATAAAAAGGACCTAGTAACTGCGTATGTAGTATGTCAAAAAGAAAATGAAAGAAAACAACTTTTCATGATATTATTTTTGTATAATTTTTTATTTTACCTGCACATCATTGCTTATCCAATTTACTTACGATATTTTCAAAATAATGCATATTTGTGATCCGATGGTCTTTCCCAGATAAGTTTATCTAAATTGATAAGATGATTTGTGTTTATGAACGCGTTGATTGCATCTTCAATGTCCTTGTGTATATGGGGATTTCTGGCTGATATCCAAACTATTTCTGAAATGTATGCTTACTTTGTAGTTACCCCTAACTACTAACCTAATTTGTTAAGATTCATAGATATTAAACAACATCATATCGTGCTATTATTCTCACCTGAGACTTTTTTAGTTTTCTCGTTGTAGATACAGTCATATAAAATAACGTACTTGTTATAGTCTATTGCCAAGACGTAGACATAAATATTTGGTAAATGTGTTCCATCTATAAAAGTAACACAATGAGCTGTAAAGGACTAGGTAAAGTCTGTCTATATGTCACTTGATCAATTTAGAAAATAGGAAGTATAATTTAAGGTTAAAAACTTTTTAATAAAACAAAAACACATAATTAAGAATATAAAATGATTAATTACCTTCTGTTTCCATTGTATAGATTATAATCCCTTTACCTTTAGCTTCAGGTGCAGGTGTGACAGTACCATTGATTGTATGTAACTTATTACCAACGAAAGAAGTCATGGAGTAAACTAAGTCTTTGTTGACAAAAGTAAGAGTTATATTGGTTCCGTTTGCTCTCTTTTCAATCGTATCTTCTTTATATCTAGCAACTTCAAACCACGTCCCGGCTATCTGAAAATTATATCAGTGTGTCTTCTTGAATTTACTACATAGCACATACTAACTAGATAATCCAGTGAACTTCGTAACACTTTCCACCTAATAATATTAATATGAACTCTCTCTGGACATTTCACGAATATTTAAAAACTAAAATTGGTTAAATCGGTTCAGCCATTCTCGAGTTTTAGCTAGAATAACAAAAATGAAAGTCAATTTTTTTTGCAGATTTTAGTCATAGCACTGACTTTTATAATATAATTGTACTTACAGCAGTGAAATTAAAATTTGACACAGGATTTACATTCTGACATTTTTCTGACTTCACTACGGTTAACGATAAAATGAACATGAGACATACTATGGCACCGGATCGTAACATTTTAATAAGTATAGGCATCGATCAAAATGTACCCATTTTATATAATATATAATACTTAAGTTAACTTTGACATTTACACTAAAAAAAACCTTGAAATTAATAATTATTATATTGTTTTTATAAGTCTTTGGTAGGGTCTGTAAAACACAAAGCGTTAGCAGTCACGAAACGCGTATTTTCAAAATCATTAAAAAAAATAGCTTTGCACTTAAATCTGTAAATAGAAATAAGTAGGTGTGATAATAATAATAATAATAATAAAACACTTTATTGCTCACAATATTACAAAAAAATGCACCTAATACAAGCATAAATAAAAAACAGTTATTTAATTAATATGTGGGCAAAGGCGATCTTATCGCTAAAAGCGATTTCTTCCAGACAACCTTTGTGCTAACTGGAGAACTTTAATGTAAGCGGAAGTATAGTTATTTGTATTAGAAGTATGGACGAAAAATATAAATAATGTCATAAAAGTTCTATATTTATTAAAACTATATACTTAGATATATACTCATTATGATAAATACTTAGATACATACATAATATAATATTTACGAGTATTACATTAAGAAGTTACAATCCTTTTCTAAAAGATATTTGTGCAATTTAGATTTAAATATTCCAATCGATTCAGAGTGTCGTATGTCAGATGGTAGTGAGTTCCAAAGAGTTGTGGCCTTAACGGTAAAGGAATTGTGATAGAAACCAGATCGAGCAAGAGGTGTTTCCAATATATTATCCCTACCAGAGGAGCGTAGGCAAAAGTTATGGCTAGCACCTAGAAATTTGAAACGTTCCTTAAGGTAAATTGGTGCACGAGGGTCATACAGAACTTTGTAAAGGAGAGTGAGTATATGCTCCTCGCGCCGTAATTTGATGGGTAACCACTTAAGTTTACGTCTGTATTCGGTAACATGATCAAACTTGCGCAACCCGTAAATGAATCTTATGCAGAAATTTTGGATCCGTTGGAGTTGATTGATCAGTTCCTCACTGAGATCAATAAGGCAGACGTCTGCATAATCAATTATTGATAGGAGAAGTGATTGAGCAAGTTCGATTTTGGTTTTTGTATGTAGGAAATTTTTTAACCTTCTGAGCGACCCAGATGCAGCATAAACCTTACGGCAAAATTTAATATTAGATATATGCGGAGCCCAAGACAGACAGGAATCAAAGCTGAATAATATTTTGAATCGCTCATCTGCAGTCATCACTATAGCTTGCTGAAAATCATAATTATGAACTCATTGACAGAATATTAGTTCAATCAAATTAAAACAAAGAGAGAAACTTAATATTGTACTACATCTAACATCACTGACCTCCATTATACAAGTACGCTGGACCGAATATGATACCCTTTGAAATGATAGCTATTTCTTGTGCCTATTTGAAGCGGAATCAGCGCTCCCATTAGTCCCATTTTAGGGGCTGAGAACCAAATCTGACGTAAAAATGACGTTTGAAAGCCGCCATATTGACTCTGATAGCAGTAGTGAGAGTACTTGGAACTAATACTAGTGATGACAACTGTTGTTATTGGTTGTGGTTACGTCAAATTTAGTTCTCTACCCCCATAATGGGGGCGCTGATTCCGCTTCAAATAGGCATAAAAAGCAGGTGGGTATCATCGATCCAGCGTACTTGTATAAATATTTATTAGAGATCAGTGTACTACATAATATCATGAGGGATAATAATATTATGTAAGTTGGCAGCCCTTTGCATAAAAATCTTGACGAACGATAATGTTATTTTTATTTTTTGAAAAACAAATATTATTTTTATGATAATAATTTTATGTGACTTATGAATATTAATGTCACTTTAATAAAGTAATTAAAAAATTACATAAAGAAATCTAAACATTTAATTTATTTGTTCATGATGTCAATTTACGATTATGGTGCTCCCACACCGCAGTTACAAAATGTTTAGTAACGTTAGTAAACATTTCTTAGTAAATATTTAGTCACAAATGTTAAAAATGTTTTCATGTTAGAAAATGTTTAGTAAACGTAAGTTAACACAATATTATAGCAATACAAATTAGAACAAAATGAAACATTTTGTTTTTTTTTTGTTCTAATTTGTTTGTAAACCTTTTATAAACGACGACGGCCGACGGGGTATGCGGTGAGCCAAAACCAGATTTAGATGTTATAAAATGTTAGTAAACATTAGTAACATTAGTAAACATTTTCTATTAGTGTAGGAGCACTTATAATGGTGCTCCCACACCACCGTTAGAAAATGTTTGTAAACATTTTCTAACATAAAAATACTTACTAACAAATGTTGTCAATTGTTAAATTTTGTTAGGAACTGTTATATGTTATAAGTGCTCCTACACTAAGTTCTAATTTGTTTTGCTATAATTTGTTAACTTACGTTTACTAAACATTTTCTAACATGAAAACATTTTTAACATTTTTTAACATTTGTGACTAAATATTTGCTAACAAATGTTTACTAATGTTACTAAACATTTTGTAACTGCGGTGTGGGAGCACCATTACATGTAACAGTTCCCAACAAAATTTAACAATTGACAACATTTGTTAGTATGTTAGAAAATGTTTACAAACATTTTCTAACGGCGGTGTGGGAGCACCATATCAAAGCAAGAAGCATCGTTTGAAATTTATTTTTTGACCGACTTTTAAAATAGGAGGAGGTAATAATATGTTCCGCTGTATATATTTTTTATGTACTATGTTCAACAATTACTCAGCCGTTTGTGGTCTGATTTTCAAAATTATTTTTGTGTTGTATAGGGTTTGACTCGAATTTGGTACCATGTTCATAAAAGTGGTTATGATGATGGGATCCATGAGTAATCCAGGGAACTACTTAAAATTTATATGGAAACATATTAGGTATGTTGATTTTGGTTTTATTAGAAGTACTAGCTGTCCCGGCAAACGTTGTTTTGCCATTTAAAGTATTTCTACTTCATCAGTTGATACAAAATCTTACCCCTCTTTTGTCAGGGAGGGGGCAGGGGGGGGGGATTTTATCAACAGATGTTAAGTTGGAAAACACTGTTATTATTATGAAATAAGTCCAAGAAAAAAGTCATACAAAATCTGACCCCTCTTTGGTCCACTTAGAGGAGTGGGAGGGGGAATTTTTATACACCAGATGTTGAGTTAGAAGAAGACAAATATATCTGCGAAAGCCGTATGCAAATCGGATCAGTAGTTTTCGTGTTCAAGAAAAAAGTTTGATACAAAATTAGAGGGGTGGGGGGAAAAAAGTTTATACACCAGATGTTAAGTTGGAAGAAGACAAATATATCTGCGAAAACCGCATTCAAATCGGATCAGTAGTTTTCGTGTGATAGTGGAACAAACATACAGACAGACAGACAGACAGACAAACAAAAAACTAACCACATTTTTGGCTTCTATAGCGATGTATTGACACTCCCCGCTTATTATTTTTTAAATATCTTTAATGTACAGAATTCACATTTTAACAGTTTTATTTTAAGTATAGATTATAATCGAGATAAATAGAAAATTGAATACCCATTAACGAATTTTTAATCAAGATCTTTTTTATATCTATACTACTATTATAAAGAGGAAAGATTTGATTTTTTGTTTGTTTGTTTGTTTGTTTGTTTGTTTGTTTGTTTGTTTGAGTCGAATAGGCTCCGAAACTACTGGACCGATTTGAAAAATTCTTTTGCTATTGGAATCTTACATTATTTCTGCTGAACATAGGCTACATTTTATTTTGGAAAAAAGTAGGGTTCCGTAAGATATTTGAGTTTTTCGGACGCAAGGTGCAAAAAATCAGCTAGAAAAGTTACTTATTTTGCGTACGCTGCCTAAACTATAAAAGATAGAACCATAAAATGTTCTAAGTAATTGTAGATCTTATAAATATCTACAAAAAAGTCCGCGACACACTATACCTATCTATGTCGAGTGAGGCACAATAACCATTTATTTATTTAAAAATCCTGATTTTTTTTTGACTAAATTGAAACGGATATATTTTACTCACGCTATTAATCCTTATCAAAATAAATTATTTTATCACTAAGTACAGTTTATGTAGATAATATTTGGTCTTTGAATGATTAAAATTGGACGTTTGGTTTTGAAATTATGGCGAAATTAAAATATTACGATAGTAGGCGTCACCAAAGCGCGTGCGGGAGGAATACAATATTCTGTTGTAGAAATGAAAATTCTGTACATAAAAGATATGAAATGACACCCGAAATTACACCTTTGTCACTACATCGCCAGAGAAGCCAAAAATGTGGTTAGTTTTTTGTCTGTCTGTCTGTCTGTCACTCTTTCTGTCTGTCTGTATGTTTGTTCCAGCATCACACGAAAAATACTGATCCGATTTGAATGTGGTTTTCGCAGATATATTTATCTTCTTCCAACTTAACATCTGGTGTATAAAATTTTTTTCCCCCACCCCTCTAAGGGGACAAAAGAGGGGGTCAGATGTTGTATCAAACTTTTTTCTTTAACACGAAAACTACTGATCCGATTTGCATACGGTTTTCACAGATATATTATGTTTGTCTTCTTCCAACTCAACATCTGGTGTATAAAAATCCTCCCCCCCCTCCCCTCTCAACCCTTTCTGGGGACCAAAGAGGGGTCAGATTTTGTATACAACTTTTTTCGTTAGTGGACTTACTTCATATTAGGTATTAACTGTGTTTTTCAACTTAACATCTGGTGTATGACCTTCCCCCCCACACCCTCTTAGGGGACAAAAGAGGGGGTAAAACATGTATCAACTGATGATGTAGAAAATATACTTTAAATGGCAAAACAACGTTTGCCGGGACAGCTAGTAATAACATAAAGGGAGTGCCTCCGCTGCCGGCGCCTGCTCCCAAAAATAGCAGTATTGGGAACCAGCGGTAAGTATACTGTCGGCAGCTGAGATTTAAAACAACGGCTGCCGATGCCGGCACTCAAAATGGGAGCCGGTCAGTCTTTTGGTCGCCTTTTTAACGCTTTTAACGTAACCTGTAGCGTGTTTTGTGAAGGTCGCCGGCTGCTGCCGCAGCACGCTCGCTGCGTGCGCTCGGCTCCCTCTGTGTTGTAGTCTAAGTTCTAACCTAACCGCCGAACCTACTTTTGGACTTTCTGGATTGTGTTTCTTTTGTTTTGGCGGGGGGCTGCGCCCCCCGAGCCCCCCTTTTATTTTGCCGACTGCTGCCGCAGCATGCTCGCTGCACTCGCTCGGCTCCCTCTGTGTTGTGGTCTAAGTTCTAACCTAACCGAACCTACTTTTGGACTTTCTAGATTGTGTTTCTTTTGTTTTGGCGGGGGGCTGCGCCCCCCGAGCCCCCCCTTTTATTTTACCGCCTACTACCGCAGCACGCTCGCTGCACTCGCTCGGCTCCCTCTGTGTTGTGGTCTAAGTTCTAACCTAACCGAACCTACTTTTGGACTTTCTGGATTGTGTTTCTTTTTGTTTTGGCGGGGGGCTGCGCCCCCCGAGCCCCCCTTTTATTTTGCCGACTGCTGCCGCAGCACGCTCGCTGCACTCGCTCGGCTACCTCTGTGTTGTGGTCTAAGTTCTAACCTAACCGCCGAACCTACTTTTGGACTTTCTGGATTGTGTTTCTTTTGTTTTGGCGGGGGGCTGCGCCCCCCGAGCCCCCCTTTTATTTTGCCGACTGCTGCCGCAGCACGCTCGCTGCACTCGCTCGGCTCCCTCTGTGTTGTGGTCTAAGTTCTAACCTAACCGAACCTACTTTTGGACTTTCTAGATTGTGTTTCTTTTGTTTTGGCGGGGGGCTGCGCCCTCCGAGCCCCCCTTTTATTTTGCCGCCTACTACCGCAGCACGCTCGCTGCACTCGCTCGGCTCCCTCTGTGTTGTGTGGTATTTAAATAAAATAAAAAATTAAGCGGGCTCCCATACAAAAAACACAATTTTTGGCCTATTTTTCCGAACCCTTCGTGTGCGAGTCCGACTCGCACTTGGCTGATTTTTTGTAAACATGGTATGAAATTGAAGTTTACAATCTACACAACAAAAAAAGAATTTTGACAATTGGACCACAAACAGCAAAGTAAACATTAACTCCTCCTTTTTTGGAAGTCGGTTAAAAAAGTATCTAAGATGTTGACTGGCGATGTGAGGTGAGGACCTGGTATCACCATGCCAAATTTCATTTAAATCGGTCCAGCGGATTCCGAGATTAGCCTGTACAAACAGACAAACAGACAGAGAAACAAAAATTTCAAAAACAGTTAAGATGTGTTCTATTACACTTCTTACATGCCCCTGACTCGTTTTTTCAAGTTTATTTTCAATGTACAAAAATTTTACCTCTACGATTTTATGATATGTATGTATAGACACAGAATATACAGCATGACTGGTGAGTCAATACCGATATTTAAGGAAAGTATTCAGTACTCGATTCTCATTATAAATATGTAATAAAATTAGGTTCTTAATTTTTTTTTGAATTTCCCAAAAATTAATGAATCATGGATACTAAGTAAATTACGCGGCTAGGCAAGTAGGCATACTATGCGGCCGGTGCAGAGGCGTGCGCTACCAAAGAAACACCACACAACTACCCCTCCCGCTCGCGGTGTCCATGCGTTGGGTAAATAATTATTTAACTTTAAGCTACATTTACTCAGTGATCAATTGATATTATTTTTTTATATTATTTTTTTCCAACTAATATAATAGCCAAATATCACGTCCTCAATTATTGAACATGTCTCACCAGTCACGCAGTATAATAGTACTTGGTATAGATAATAAGATTGATTTAATGTATCAGGCACCGGTGCCATCTACCTAAAATGAAACGTACTTACTTATTTTCGTGAGGGATACTCACACACCACGTACTGGCGCCGTTGTAGTACATGCTATGTATCAGAGATGGCGCTTTATGTGAAAAATAATTTTCCCTGTTTTCCTGCTTTTCTCTTGAAGTTTTTCCTGAATTTTTTTCTGTAAACCTCACGGAGCCCGAGACCTTTCCAACGAATGCAAAACCGTCGAAATCGGTTCGTGCGTTCTGGAGTTATAGCGTTAGGAAGGAAAACCTGACTTGAGTTATAAGTGGAGTAACTAACACGACTTTCTTTTATATATATAGATACTAAGCATTTGCTACCAAAAAGTAAGATTTTGCATCAAGGTATACTATGGTTCCGAAGGTACTGAGAGAACTCCTAACTCCTTATGCGGCCTCGTCGTGCGAGGCTCGTGTTGATCGATTGCCTGTTTACACTCGCGTGCCGAGTTCGTCGTCGTCTTTGAGCTAGCAACAATGGAGGACGTCGAAATATTATATATTATACATAATATAAGATTGTAAATATTATCTTCTCCTGCGCCGGATCTTACTGATTGTTTTTAGCGCCTGTAGCCTGTAGCTGGCGAAATATAGCCATGAGAGAATTTTTCTTATTTTTTAATTCTGTTTGAGATCTTTCCATTACTTCGGACAATCTCGCCCATGCATCGCTAACTTTTTGGCTGTTCTTGTGGCATTTATGTTTAGGGTCCCAAATTATTCGTTCTTTTTAGGGTTCCGTACCCAAAGGGTAAAAACGGGACCCTATTACTAAGACTTCGATGCTGTCCGTCTGTCCGTCTGTCTGTCTCCAGGCTGTAACTCAAGAACGGTAATAGCTAGAGAGTTGAAATTTTCACAGAATACAGATTATGTAATATCTGTTGCCGCTATAACAACAAATACTAAAAACAAAATAAAATAAATATTTTAAGGGGGGCTCCCATACAACAAACGTCATTTTTTTTTACTTTTTTTGCTTTTAAATATCAATAATGGCAAAAGTGGTGATAAGTTTGAGCAAATTAAATCACTATTTACAGTAATTTACTTTATTATATAAGCAAAAACTTTTACAAAATATGGCTGTCACTATGATATCCCAGAATAGAAGAAAAAAACATAGACAAGAAAGATTGTTGCATTATGATTTATGGATTTGACAGTGTTGTAAGGCGCAAAATCTACATAACACAGATTAAATTTTTAACACTCTTCCCGAATTTAAGCCTTACAAGTTATAGTTATATTTGGATGCAACTTAAAATAAACTTGAACAAAATTTAATAACAATCTACAAGAATTATTATTGTAGAGAAACTGATTTTAATGAACACATTCCAAGTTTAGTTCTCAAAAACTTAAATTTCTCTTTTGACAATGCCTTAGTGAAAATATCTGCATATTGATTATCACTACTAACATATTTCAAATCAATAATTTTTTGATAGTATTTTTCTTTAATAAAATGATATCTTATTTCAATATGCTTACACCTCTTATGAAAATTAATATTTTTAATGACACTAATGGCACTTTGATTATCCAAATTAAGACACATTACACTCTGTTTGTACTGATCAATATCACTCAAGAATTGCTTGATCCACATTGTCTCTTTTGTAGCAGCACAGGCAGCCATGAATTCTGCTTCTGTTGTGGATAAAGCAACAGTTTGTTGTCTTTGACTGCACCATGTTACAGCTGCCCCATTCTTGATGAAAACATATCCAGTTATAGATCGACGTGTATCCAAATCATTCGCATAATCTGCATCACTGTAACCAGTGACATCTGCTAATTGTGGGCTTTGTGAGTAACACAACCCATAATCTTTTGTTTCTTTCAAATATTTAAAAATTTTCTTAACTGCACTCCAATGGGTTTGGTTGTAACAATTGAGAAAACGACTCACCAGACAGACAGCATACATTATATCAGGCCGAGTCACTATGGCCAGGTGCATCAGGGAGCCCACTGCTTCTCTATAGGGAATGTCTTTATCGGGCCCTCCTTCCTGATGCAACTTCATGTGAGGATCTACAGGAATGCTGTTGGGATTAGCATCATTCATGTTAAATTTTAATAACAGTTGTTCTATATATTTTGTCTGATGTATAAATATGCAATTATTGAATTGTTCTATTTGCATTCCTACAAAATTTCTAGGTTTACTTAATATTTTCATTTCAAATATGGATTTCAAATCTTCAGTTATTTCTTTTATTGCTAAGTCATCTGTTGAAAATAATAGCCCATCGTCTACATATAAGCATAAATAGCATTTCTTTTTATTAACTAGGCCAATATATACACATTGGTCAGATTTACTGTTGATAAAACCAAATTTTTTAAGTACAGTGTCAAACTTACTGTTCCAACACCTTGGAGCCTGTTTCAATCCATACAGTGACTTATTCAATTTACAGACTACATTTTCGTCATGGACCAATCCTTCCGGAGGTGTCATAAATATGGTCTCCTCTAGTTCACCATACAGAAATGCTGTTTTTATATCTAGCTGGATAATTTTGAGATTATTTTGTACAGCTACTGAAAGTAATAATCGTATAGAGTCATACCTGACTGTCGGTGCAAATGTTTCATCGTAGTCGATGCCCTTCGTTTGTGCATATCCTTTTGCACACAGACGTGATTTATATCTTAGACCAGTTGGTTCTTCTTTTATTCGGAATACCCATTTACATTGTATTACTTTAGCATTTACAGGTTTTTCAACCAATGTCCAGGTATTATTTTTCTTATGAGCATATAACTCTTCATTAATGGACTTTTTCCATTTATCTTGCTCAATTGAGTTCATTGCTTCTTTATAAGTCATCGGAACATATTTTAGAGAAGTGTCTTCCTGTTGACACATGTAGCTATTTTCTTCTGATTCATCCTGCTGTACATCTTTAACTCTGTTTCTTCGTGGTCTCAGTGTTATATTTTTAACTGAAGGAGAATCAATACTTATGTCTGGTTCATACTCGCTGACTGAAGAGCTTTTTTCACATACAGTATCATATGAACTAATGCTGGTATCTATATCTTCAGTTTCAGTGTTCTGTTCATTGTCTGTACTTGTAGAATTTTTATCTGACAGATCTACAAGGACATAATCCCTTTTAACAGTAGATTCTAAAAACGTAGCATCTCTGCTTTTTACTACTTTTCTAGTTTCTGGTATCATGAATCTATAGCCTTTAGTGTGATCGCAGTATCCAATAAAGATCATTTTCTGCGCTTTAGGATCCCATTTTCTGCGCTTCTCATGAGGTAAGTGAACCATCGCTTCACAACCAAAAACACGCAAGTGTTTCACATTTGGTTTTTGTCCAGACCAAATTTCTTCAGGTGTTTTGTATGATAGGGACTGTGTAGGTGAGCGATTTATAACATAAGCAGCGGTGTGTACAGCATCAGCCCAAAATTGTTTTGGCAGATTGGCATTAAGAAGCATACATTTAGCTCTTTCAATAAGACTTCGGTTCATACGTTCCGCAGTGCCGTTCTGCTCGGGAGAGTATGGCGTCGTTGTTTGGTGTATGATCCCCGCAGCTTTCAAATAGTCAGAGAAATTCCTGTTGACATATTCCAAGCCATTATCAGTTCGGAGAATTTTAATATGAATACCAAGTTGATTTTCTACTTCATGTTTAAATTCTTTAAATTTTTCTAATGCATCTGACTTATTCCGGAGAAAATACACATAAATTTTCTTTGAAAAGTCATCAAGAAATGTGATAAAATATTTGGCACCTCCTAATGTTTGTGTTTCCATGGGGCCACATATATCTGAATGAATTAATTCAAGCAGACCCTTTGCTTTATTCCCATCACTTCTAAAAGGTAATCTGGTTTGCTTACCTTCTTTACAGGTGACACATGTCAGATTTTCTGATTTTACTGAGAAAGTTACATGGTCAGTATTTTCTTGCATTTTCCTTAAACTGTTGAAATTGAGATGTCCCATTCGTTGATGCCACAGGAAGATATCTTGATTGTCAACATCGGACATACATGCATAGCCTCCACCAGGCATATTTAGCCGGTACATGTTGTTGACAATACTAGCTGTTGCTACTATCTGACTTTTGTTGTTCATAATAGTACAGCCAGACCTGTCAAATCTTACTTGGCCTCCACTGCGAATAATCTGACTAACGGAAAGCAGGTTAGTCGCTAATTCTGGAACATATAACACATTTGTGAACAGTACCTTGTTTTCTTGCCCCTTTTCATTGTAAGTACTTAAGCTTACTTGCCCTGAGCATTGCACTGGTAATACTTTATTGTCTGCTACTCTTATATTCTTGATGGCAGTAGTAGTCACATTTTGAAGCAAACTTTTGTCTTTAACCATGTGTGATGACGCACCTGAGTCCACATACCATGCTTCACACTGTGCAGATGTAGCTATGAACACGGCAGCATATGAAGAAGATGATTTTTGTTGCATATCTTTTGATTTTGATTTACAATCTGGGCTTTTGTGTCCATACTTGTTGCAGGTGTAGCACCGTGGTCCTTTAGACGACTTCTTATTACCATTTTTCTGAAATTTCTTGTTGACTACAAATGCTTTCGGATCATTTTCCAATGATCTGACATCTTGTAAGAGTTTTGCTTTGACCGAATCTGAAGTAATTTTCATGCCTGAGCTTTCAATAGCAATAATCATAGGTTGGTAAGAATCAGGCAGACCTGAGAGTAGTAGTGTGCCAAGCCACTCATCGTCCACCTTGAAACCTATGTTTCTGAGCTTATGAGCGGTGCCCATAATTTTGCTTACATATTCTTCTATATTTTGACATCCTGTTAGTGACGTATTGCACAGATCACGCAGCAGACCAACGCGGCGTGTCAGCCCAGAATCATCGAATGTTGATGCCAGCCTATTCCATACTTCTTTAGCTGTGCCCGCTTCTTGTATGTGCACATAATTTGTTGGATCAACAGACAGTATAATTTTTGTTTTTGCCTTTGTATCTCGTTTCGGATCAACTTCGGATGTTTCGGATTTTTCGGATTCTATGCAGTCCCACAACTCTTCATGTTGTAGATATGTTTGCATTGCAAACCGCCAAGTAACATAATTTTCACGACCAGATAACTTTTCAATGAATGCCATTTGGTTATTTGTCCCCATTGTTGAATTTGTTGAGGTTATACACGTGAAATTTTTTCGATGTAATACTTGGTTTTCAATTTTGCCGAATTTAGCACTGTTCGATTTTCTGAGCTTACTGAGCCCTTAACCTGATAAGTTTGAGCAAATTAAATCACTATTTACAGTAATTTACTTTATTATATAAGCAAAAACTTTTACAAAATATGGCTGTCACTATGATATCCCAGAATAGAAGAAAAAAACATAGACAAGAAAGATTGTTGCATTATGATTTATGGATTTGACAGTGTTGTAAGGCGCAAAATCTACATAACACAGATTAAATTTTTAACAAGTGGCAAAAGGTAGGTACTTAAATTTTTCTCAAAGTCCTTAGTTATATGTGTACTTTAATATTTAATAAAATATTTAAATGAAATAGAAAAATAAGGAGGCTCCCATACAAAAACACAATTTTTTGCCTAATTTTGCTCTATAATGGTACGGAACCCTTCGTGAGCGAGTCCGACTCGCATTTGGGCGATTATTAAATAGTTCTATGAACTTAAATGTTTCGTCTTGCGACCAATCCATTATACGATGCGTTTTTGTTTTTGCGTATTTAAAACTAAACACAACCTGCGCGGCACGATGTAGAAGCCAGAATAAAGCGGGAGGGCGAATGTAAACACCCACTCGCGTGCGACGCGTCACGCGAGGTCCTTTGACTCGTGCCCCAAAAACCGCTCCGGACGCGAGCGCCGCGAGGGACGAGACGAGCGACGAGGCGAGTCACGAGCGTCTGTTTCATAGAACAACTGATCTCTATTATACAAGTACGCTGGATTGCTGATACAGACAGCTGCTTTTTGTGCCTATTTGAAGCGGAATCAGCGCCCCCATTATTCGGGTAGAGAACTAAATTTGACGTAACCACAACCAATAACAACAGTTGTCATCACTAGTATTAGTTCCAAATACTCTACTATTGCTATCAGCGCCAATATGGCGGCTTTCAAACGTCATTTTTACGTCAGATTTAGTTCTCTACCCGAATAATAGGGGCGATTTTACCGTCTGTCCAATGATTCGGCTGAGTGGATAAATGACTTAGCCCAGAGGCTGGCGCCCCCGTCAGCACTTTCTTTCGAGGAGTGTCACAAATTTATTTCTTCTACTCAGCCTTCGAATCATTCAGACATTCATCGTCCCACGCGAAAAACATACCATCCTCATCACCTTGATGAGTGGCAGTCTTCCACAGTGCGATTTTCGCGTAACTTTCTGCCGCGCACTGTAAAACTCTGGAACGAACTGTCACCAGCAGTATTTCCGGACCTATATGACCTGCAAACCTTCAAGAAAAGAGCGTATACCCTCTTAAAAGGCCGGCAACGCACCTGCAGCTCTTCGGATGTTGCGAGTGTCCATGGGCGACGGTAGTTGCTTACCATCAGGTGACCCGTTTGCTCGTTTGCCCCCTTATTTAATAAAAAAAAAAAAAAAAAAAAAACGCTCCTTTTTCCCTTGATGAGTTTAGACTGTGACGCAGAATTATAATTATAAAAGTTCAGCTGCTGCTATGGCATTATTCAGACGGTTGTATTAAAAATAAGAAGTTTAGGTACCTAGTATTTGAATTAACGTGAGGAAATTATAAAAATTAAAATTTAATTATTGTTTCTTTAAATTTATAGTCAGTGATATTACAATACCAAAACGAATAAAAAGGACCTAGTAACTGCGTATGTAGTATGTCAAAAAGAAAATGAAAGAAAACAACTTTTTATGATATTATTTCTGTATAATTTTTTATTTTACCTGCACATCATTGCTTATCCAATTTACTTCCGATATTTTCAAAATCATGCATATTTGTGATCCGATGGTCTTTCCCAGATAAGTTTATTTAAATTGATAAGATGATTTGCGTTTACAAAAGCGTTGATTGCATCTTCAATGTCCTTGTGTATATGGGGATTTCTGGCTGATATCCAAACTATTTCTGAAATGTATGCTTACTTTGTAGTTTTAACCCAATTTGTTAAGATTCATAGATATTAAATGAATGAATTAAGATTCATAGATATCATATCGTGCTATTATTCTCACCTGATGTCTTTTTAGTTTTCTCGTTGTAGATACAGTCATATAAAATAAGGTACTTGTTATAGTCTATTGCCAAGATGTAGACATAAATATTTGGTAAATGTGTTCCATCTATAAAAGTAACACAATGAGCTGTAAAGAACTAGGTAAAGTATAGACTTACGGCCGTTCCCAATATTTGATCTATCTCTTACTTGAGATAGGAATAGCTCACATTAGACATTAGCTCCATATATTTTATGTCAATTCTATGTCAGCTGCGATCGGTTGTATGTCAAACTAGAGATAGATTGAATATAGGGAACGGCCAATAGTGACAGATAGCTGTCACTTGATCAATTTACGCCCGAACCCAATATTCGATCCTTATGCATAGATTGAAATCAATCTCGGATCGATCCCAATCCTTAGATCGATCTCCAATCCACCTTTCAATAATAAAAATTGAAATCTGCAATCTTTTTTCTGGCCGGATTGCCTGCGATCTTTTCCCTCTGTCCAGGGGTACGATAGACTCGATCGAAACCTTATGTGAATAATAGAAAATAAAAAAATATTGATTTCGAGTCGATAACATATTATATCCGCAAAATTCGGATTTTGGAGTATTTCGTTAAATTCTAATGGCACTGACAATTGACAAACAAACTTCACGCGCCATCTTGCTGAAGGCTGACAGTTGACACAATGCCATTGCTCATTTTCTACCTGCCGGCAGCGGGCAGTCATCATGGCGCACCGAGTGCACCCTTTTTTTGTTGCTTTTGTTTGTTATCAATTATCACAACGTCTCAGCAATTGATGTTTGATGTCAATGATTTTGATATGATGTCAAAATTACAAATACTTTGAATTTGTAATCAGATTATAAATAAATCAGATTGATGAAGTAATTGTACACCTGAAATTGCCCGTATATAATATCAAAGTTGATTCAAATAAATGTAGACTAAAATGTATTCTAATTCGTTTGCAATTACTTAGATAGTATTTTAATTAGACTAACGAGTATTTCAATTGTGCCCAATGTCCAATGCTGGTAATTATAATTAATAAAAAATAATCGGCCAAGTACGAGTCGGACTCGCGCACGAAGGGTTCCGTACCAATATAGAGCGAAAGTAGACAAAAATTGTGTTTTTTGTATGGGAGCCTCCCTTAAATATTTATTTTATTTTAATTAAATAATTATTTTATTATTAATTACTAAAGTACAAATATAATTACTAAGGATTTTGTGAAAATTTCAAGTGCTTAGCTGTTGCCAATATTGATTACGAGCAAAAAATAGCAAAAAAAATCGCGTTTATTGTATGGGAGCCCCCTTTAAATTTAATATTAATTTTATTTTGTTTTTAGTATTTGTTGTTATAGCGGCAACAGATATACACAATCTGTGAGAATTTCAGAAGTCTAGCTATAGCAGTTCTTGAGTTACAGCCTGGAGACACACAGACAGATGGACAGACGGACAGACATCGAAGTCTTAGTAATAGGGTACCGTTTTTACCCTTTGGTTACGGAACCCTAAAAACTCCCATACCGGTTTTAGTGGCGGTGGCCGGTTTCAATAAAACCAGGCCATTTAAGCAGAAGTAATTTTTATAGTGCCCAAGTGTGTGCGCAAATCGCAATACACAAGAGCACTTAGTATTTCAGTATGAGATCCTCAAAATCACTACTATCACTGCTTGAGAGTATAGACAAATCCATATTTTAAACAGTAAAACCGAGAAATTCCTAAGATTGCAGATTTGGATCATAAAACCGATCGAAAGAAACGTCAAAACTGTGAGATAGGTTATGAATACACTCGAACTGTCATTTTCAAACGGAGGGCTATCCGAAATCATAGAGCGAACCTCCCATGGATGGCTTGCAACCACAGATTGTAATTTCAATCTGTGGGTACATTATTGGCACACTCAAACACAAATATGGATTGAAATATCGATCTTGGATTGGTAAAAACGGATTAGGATCGTATATTGGGTTCGGCCGTTAGAAAATAGGAAGTATAATTTAAGCTTAAATAGTTTTTAAGCACATACGAGTAGTTCATTAACGGTTACAATGATGTTACACAATATAATTAAGAATATAAAATGATTAATTACCTTCTGTTTCCATTGTATAGATTATAATCCCTTTACCTTTAGCTTCAGGTGCAGGTGTGACAGTACCATTGATTGTATGTAACTTATTACCAACGAAAGAAGTCATGGAGTAAACTAAGTCTTTGTTGACAAAAGTAAGAGTTATATTGGTTCCGTTTGCTGTCTTTTCAATCGTATCTTCTTTATATCTAGCAACTTCAAACCACGTACCGGCTAGCTGAAAATTATATCCGTGTGTCTTCTTGAATTTACTACATAGTACATACTAACTAGAATATAATCCAGTGAACTTCGTAACACTTTCCACCTAATAATATTATGAACTCTCTCTGGACTTTTCACGAATATTTAAAAATCGGCCAAGTGCGAGTCGGACTCGCGCACGAAGGGTTCCGTACCGGTATAGAGCGAAAGTAGACAAAAAATTGTGTTTTTTGTATGGGACCCCTTAAATATTTACTTTATTTTAATTTTATTATTAATTACTAAAGTACAAATATAACAAGGGATTTTATGAAAATTTCAAGTGCCTAGCTGTTACCATTATTGATGACGAGCTAAAAAGGCCCAAAAAATCAGGTTTCTTGTATGGGAGCCCCCCTTAAATATTAACTTTATTTTATTTTCAGTATTTCTTGTTATAGCGGCAACAGATATACACAATCTGTAAAAATTTCAGAAGTCTAGCTATAGCGGTTCTTGAGATATGTCGTCTGGTGACAGACAGACAGACAGACGGACAGACAGACAACGAAGTCTTAGTAATAGGGTCCCGTTTTTACCCTTTGGGTACGGAACCCTAAAAAACTAAAATTGGTTAAATCGGTTCAGCCATTCTCGAGTTTTAGCTAGACTAACAAAATTGAAAGTTAATTTTTTTTGCAGATTTTAGTCATAGCACTGACTTTTATAATATAACTAGCTGTCCCGGCAAACGTTGTTTTGCAAGTTAGAGTATTTCTAGTTTCTACTTCATCAGGTGATACAAAATCTTACCCCCTCTTTTGTCCCCTAAGAGGAATGGGGGGGGGGATTTTATACACCAAATATTAAGTTGGAAAACACTGTTAATAATATGAAGTAAGTCCATAAAAGAAAAAGTTTGATACAAAATCTGACCCCTTCTTTGGTCCCCTTAGAGGAGTGTGGGGGGGGGGGGGTTTATACACCAAATGTTGAGTTGGAAGAAGAAGACAAATATATCTGCGAAAACCGAATGCAAATCGGATCAGTAGTTTTCGTGTTAAAGAAAAAAGTTTGATACAAAATCTGACCACTCTTTTGTCCTCTTAGAGGGGTGGGGGCAAAATTTTTTATACACCAGATGTTAAGTTGGATGAAGGCAAATACATCTGCGAAAACCGCATTCAAATCGGATCAGTAGTTTTCGTGTGATGCTGGAACAAACATACAGACAGATAGACAGACAGACAGACAGACAGACAAAAAACTAACCACGTTTTTGGCTTCTATAGCGATCTAGTGACACCCCCCGCTTATTATTTTTTGAATATCTTTAATGTACAGAATTCACATTTCTACAGTTTTATTATAATATGTATAGATCAGAGAAGTTGATTCCTATGCAGTTGGCGTACCTACGTGATGTGGTCAACTAATGTCAATTCAATGTTAGATGTAATCGGTCGGATGGGTTTGACGTAATGCGACCAAATTACTTAGGTCCGCCATCTGCATAAGAATCAACTTCCTCGATGGTACGTACTTACAGCAGTGAGATTAAAATTTGACACAGGATTTACATTCGGACATTTTTCTGATTTCACTACAGTTAACGATAAAATGAACATGAGACATACTATGGCACCGGATCGTAACATTTTAATAAGTATAGGCATCGATCAAAATGTACCCATTTTATATAATATATACTTAGGCAATTATTTAAGTTTATATGCAGCTAAATCAATTTTACACTCAAAATAATTAATGGTATGATGTATGCCGCTAAATCAGTCTTACACGCAAATTAATGGTGATATATTATACTAAAAATGTTGGTGATATATTGTATAGTTTTATATGTCATATTAAAGAAAATTTAACTTCCAAATGGGTGGAAGGCCACAAAGATTATCTATTTTTATATGCAAATTCATTAGCTGCCAAATGTTCTGTAGATTCTATATACGTAGCTCACTGCTCATCACACCCTGCTGGAAGTTGAAATCTCTTAATTTTTAGGGTTCCGTACCCAAAGGGTGAAAACGGGACCCTATTACTAAGACTTCGTTGTCTGTCCGTCTGTCTGTCTGTCTGTCTGTTTGTCTCCAGGCTGTAACTCAAGAACGGTAATAGCTAGAGATTTGATATTTTCACAGATTATGTATATCTGTTGCCGCTATAACAACAAATAAGTACTAAAAAGAAAATAAAATAAATATTTAAGGGGGGCTCCCATACAGCAAACGTGATTTTTTGGCCTTTTTTGCTCTATATCAAGAATGACAACAGGTAGGTACTTGAATTTTGCACAAAATCGTCATTTTAATAACACAACCATTGAGGTAATAATACTATAGGAGTCCGCCTTATATTTTGACAGCTGATAATGTTACTCTTTCTAACTAACGATGTAGTAATTTGGGTGAAAGAGAAAGCTCATATCGGTGTGTAAACGTCAAAAGCCTGTAATGTTATGTCCCACTTAGTAGAACATAACAAACGAGTAGGTCTGCATATTTCATTTATAAAAAGTGGTAATAAAAGTGTTTAGTGAACGTTCAATGCAATATATAATTGTGTTTTGCGATTCCGCTATATAATAAACCATAAAAACGGCCAAGGAATGCCTGAAACACGTGGATTTAACATAACATACGTAAGTTTTCAACAACGTTGTTTGGGCTTATCAATCGGTATTTTTGTAAGCTAAAAAAGAAAATTTATAAGTATAATAATCCATTAATCATGCTATATATGGCATTAGTGATAAAAATGTCACATCAAGTAATAATTTGGCTGTAAATATTGCATAGTTTTTTACGTGTATTTTAGGGATGCGCCTTACTTGAACTATAGTTTATCGATAAAAATAATGTCATGGACTAAATGATTTTTTTTTCAGGTTGAAAATGCTTCAAAATAGACGACAAACAGATATATATTTTAGACGCAAGTTTCATGCAAGTTTTTAATCCTTACTCCCTTATGAAGGCATCACAATATTGGAATTTGGAATTATCATTTCAAACGTAAGTTTGAAACAATGATTTTATTGAAATAAAGAAAGTTCTAACGGAGAGTAAAATAATTGCATGATCAACAGCTCTCACACCTCCCCCCTGTAAGTACTCAATTCGTTACTTAAAGATACTTCTTGAAATTTTATCCTGGCATTAGGTACTCTTTTTTAATACCTAAGTAAAATGTAAAATTTTAATAAGGCTAAAGTCATAATCATTTAATAAAATAAATTTAATACCTCAATCGTCGAATTCCAGACACAATATATATTTAGTTGTTATGCGGCACCTGGGTTCCGCTTGGGGCTGGATGGGTTAAGCATGGAAAACTTACATAAAGCATATTGCCCCGTATACAATATTATGAATTATGTGTATAATATTTTATAGTATGTAGTAGTATAGTACATATTTTATTAACACTAAACCATTTATTTTTTTCAGGTTATTGGAATGCTCATAAAGAAGAGTTCAATATTATGGTGGTGACGGAGAGACCTATAATGAAGATAATAATTATTTTCAACTATTAATTTGATAATAAGATTGAAAGTGAAGAATAATATATGGTTTAGTGCTCTATGATTTTGATTGCACACACCGTGATATTGCACAATAAAATTGATCGTCTAGACTCTAGAGTCCTACTTAGGTTATTAATTATTATTATTATAATATCATTATTCAGGGGGCGTCGAAGTATCTATTTTAAGTTCTTTTTCTGTATAAATATTATTACATAATTATATTTTAATAGGTAAAGAAATGCACCTAAGCGTTTTTGGAATTACTTTAAATAAGTAGGACTGAGATTCATTCTTATATTTCTTTGATAATAATATTTGTTATTCTACAAAATAGTTGCTTAATAGTAAATAGTAATTAAGTTTAATAAAGTATAATATATTTTGTTCTTCTGTTATGTTTTATAAAAACTGTTGATTTTATTGATATTAGCTATTACACTCCGGACAAGCTTTCGTGGCTTATGGAGTATACATATTATGTATATGTTTAACTATTTGTGTAATTATATACTTAAATATTTTGTTTATACAGGGTGCAATTAAACCATCCTGCCAAATTTTTTCCAGGGCTTAGGTATCATTAGGAGAGGTCATTTAGCAAAAAAAAATTGGGTGTTATTTTTTTAATGACATATTTTATCTCATTTAAAATCGATGCAGAACGGTTACTCGTGGCGGTGGGAATGAGCGGGGGTGACGTGGGGGGGAGGCGCGCGCGCGCTCACCCGCCGGCGACGCGTAGTGTCCATTTTAATTGTAGTGTTTTTTAGGATAACTTTCGGAAGCTATTTCTCAACATTTTAGTACTGACTATATTAAAAGAAAAATACGTGTATTTTTATTTTGAACAAGGATCAATATATCAAAATTTGGCAGGAAGGTTTAATTGCACCCTGTATTTAAGTATTTTCATACACCTAATAAATAGATAAAAAATACCTTTTCACCAAATTGAAAGCGACTTCTAATTTAATGAGCATATATCCTAAATTGAACATGCAGGTTGAATTGATATCCTCCTTTTTTGATGTTGTTTAATAAAAATCTGTAACATAAAATTATGGTCGCCTTGGTCGATAGCTGTAGTCTAATTTTATATTTTTATCGATATACGCCATCCCTACACGCACACTACAGCAATTGCACACAAGCATAAAATGGCCACGCGCTGGCGCGCTAAGAATCCATCTATGTATACTTAATCTGTGAACACAACAATTACTCAATGTCAGGAGACAGATTGTAATAATAAATATGAAAAAAAAAATATCTACAAAAAAGTCCGCGACACACTATACCTATCTATGTCGAGTGAGGCACAATAACCATTTATTTATTTAAAAATCATGAATTTTTTTTATTTATATATACTTTAACATTTATTAATAATATTAAAATGAAATAAAAAATAAGGGGGGCTCCCATACAAAAAACACAATTTATGGCCTAATTTTGCTCTATAATGGTACGGAACCCTTCGTGCGCTATTCCGACTCGCATTTGGCCGATTTTTTTTTTCATAGCGTAATCATTCATCAGACACTCCAGGGGCGAGAGAAATTCAAAATAGGTATTTTGAAAATGTATTGCCGTCTCACCAATCTCAAGTCTCCCACCGCAGAGCGCGATAGAGACAACACGACAAAAGTTCTAATAAAAGAACAGAAAATCATCGATTCGTTGTCCTCTGATTCCTTCTCCAAAACTTAACCGATTTAAGTACTTTTTTCATTAACAATTAAAGCAAGGCTTGAGCTGTATTCCTATGTTTTACTTTTTTGGTATATTCTAGCCAGTTTTGTTTTCTGGGTGTTTTAACACAGAGAAAGATCTGGCCAATTTTTTAGGTTTTTGAAAGTTCATATCTTTTTTTTTTTATTTTACATCAAGTATTAAAAAAAAGAAAACATAGTGACATTGTATTAGTGACCATGCAATGTCACTATGTTATACTAGGCTTATAGATATTCAAGAAAAAAATTATAACTCTACCGGTATTATCCAGGGAGGAAACAGTGTTCGTATGGAAAAACGTTTGTATGGAAAAACGGCGGGGTAGTTCCCTCTTAATAGGTCTAATTAAATGTCTGTTTAAAAAAGTTATCATTGATATTGTCTTTAATATTTAATTATTTAGGATCAAACCTGGATGTTCTTCTGTAGTTATTTATAATCATGCTAGTAAATAATTGTAATTATGTTTTAAGACGCTATTCGCCGGGTGCGCGATGACAGCGCCAACTAGCGTTCACAATTATGGCGGACATTGAAATGTCAAATGGGCGGCCGTGATATAAACAAACAAATAATTTCAAGAAAGTATCGTAATTGATATATATTCTATTCGATCATGTAAATCTATAGTGTCGATTATAACGTTGATGTTTTGTATTACCCGTCTAGAGTAACAATAAATAAATTACAGATACACGGACTTTCTCATCGCTGACTTCACGAGAAGTAAGTACAGAAATAAACAAATGTAATCGAATAATGCATTTTATAAACATTGCAGATGATTATTTATGACTGTATTGTTGTAAGTAATGAACTCTTTTTATGTATTTTCAGTTAAACATGGCCAAATTAATTATAAAAACTGGATTCCGAACAATAACACACGACATCACTTTCCAACCACAAACGACAATAAAAGAAAGAAAATTAGTTTTAGCTCAACATGTGCAAAATGTGAAAGAAATTAAATCTTTTAATTCATAGGTACATTTATTTATTAGAAAATATTGAGTTCTGCAAATTACTAATACACAACAAATATGCAAAATATCATTTATATGGCAAAACAAGTTTTGAGGAATTTTATTTAATATTTGATAAAGTCTCAGCCGTTGCATTATCCTCTCGACATGAATCCTAACCCGAGCGATACTATAAGTAGCATATGTCTCATCTCTTGAAAATGCCCTTTTATCACTTAGAAAAGGTGGCATAACAATTCCTATTTCTTTTCCACTTTCATATAAAATTTTCTTTATTTGTGGAAATCTGTCCTGTTCATCAGCTTTCTTGCCTCCAGTGTGCACTGCAAATCCTGTCATGTAGCTTTGGCGACCATGGAGATCCATCGGCACTGAAGTAATACAATAAATGAATTATAGTAATTTGACCATCTTAACGTGCTACTTCCTACAACATACAAAATCATAGGTTATCTTACTTACTTTTTCCTTTTGACGGCGATTATCCATTTAATACGTTGTTCGCGTTTCCAACTTGCTTTGGTCACTGTTTCTTCCATTTTTTTTTTTGCAATTAACTACACAGCAGGTATCGTGACGCATGTTTGTTTATTTATTTTTTAAATGATACGTAAAGTAAATTTTGCTACTCAAACAAAAGTGACAATTTGTCTGCCGCCGAATGTTCCTTTTTTTGCCACAGTGCGCGCTGTGATCGATTCGAGTTCCCCCACCCCCTACTTTGCACCCAGCGAATATTGAAAGTAATTTAACCGTAAGGGCAATTTTATACTTAATTTGTATGACTGTAAAGTCGTGAATACGCAGCAGCCAGAAGCTATCGGCTCGCTCGGAAAACATGCGAAAAAACGTGATTTTGTTTATTTAAACAATAACTAGGAGCATTTAAGCAAAATGCTTTTATACGACATTTATCGAACTCATCTTTTAGTAAGTCCGAAACTTTGATTCCAATTTCCCTGAGTGGCTTCAGCGCTAACTCCTTTGAAACTTCGTTGAGTGTGTGATGTCTTGACAATACCCACACAGCAAAATGCTTCTATACGATTTTGGGTTGCAAAGGTGTCTATTAATTAGACTAATTTCCTACAATACATCTATTCTCTTGTAAAAATAATCTTCAAATTTTATATTTTAAGAGGTCATAGATAAGGCTATGAAGATAATATTATATTGTGTATCTCATTACCAGATTTGTAACACTTCTGAGGGTCCTATAGTATTACTTCAAAAAGGACGTTATTTTCAATATAGTGCCTTAAATAATGTTTTAATGATTTATTAAAATTGCTGTAACTTTTTTTTTTTATTTTAGCTAATTGCTTCTAATTAACATACATTATAAAACCCTTATTTCACTGTTAACAGGCTTTTTACCTATTCTTTTCTTATTCAAGCACACTGATATTATAAGTACAGGGAATAATAAAATAGAAAATAATTTTAGAATGTTAAAAAGTACATTATTTTTATTTAATTTTGAACATAATATTATATAAACAAAACTATTAACAAATTCTAAGTTAGTTAATTAAAACGTTTTCACTTTTCAGTAATATTTATTTAGATGGGTACAGGAAACCTAAATGTCAGAGGTTCTGCAGGAAAGTCTTCGTAGTACTTCGGTTCACATTTATCGAACTCATCTTTTAGTAAGTCCGAATCTTTGATTCCAATTTCCCTGAGTGGCTTCAGCGCTAACTCCTTTGAAACTTCGTGGAGTGTGTGATGTCTTGACAATACCCATACGTACACTGCAAAATTTCATAATAGACGATAAATAATATAATTCCTAGAGTATTCTATACAGCATGAATTGAACTCATATCATTTGATATTTATACCACATATTATAACAAAACGAAGTGATAATGGGATACTCATCGAAGAAATTGATTCCTAGGCAGTAATTGACGGACCTACGTCGTTTGATCAGCTTATGTCAATTCAATTTTAGTTGTTAATAAAGGCTCCATTCCACCGAGGCGCACGCTGTGCACGGCCACGCACACGGACGTGCACGGATTTATTTCTTTGACTTGAGTCAATTCGTGCGTAGCGTGTCCGTGGGTTGCAGTGGATACGGTCACATAATATATACATACATTTTCTTACAAAGCGGAGCTTGACGCATGTGCGTAGTCTCTCCGTGCGCCGCGGTGGAATGGAGCCCTAATTGTGATCGGTCTGATGGGTTTGCCAGTCTGCCTAGCATACGCGTTGGCGTATGCTAGGCAGACTGATGACTCGAGAGTGGGATATCTCGTTGGAGATATCCCACTCTCGAGATAATTAAAAACTACTCGTCTCATAATGTCAAAATCTCGACATTATCTTGACAAAACCACAGATTAAGGATATACAAAACTCTATAAAAATGTGTTATTTCGATGATAGATCTACGCGATAAAAAATGTTTGTCATGCTAGGGTCAATAGAGATGAAGATACAATAATTGTATCTTATTACTATCAAACATCGAGAAACATGTAGAGTGAGATATCTCGTTGGCGTATGCTAGCCCGGCTGGCGACCAAATTACTTAAGTCCGCCTTCTGCCTAGGAATCAACTTCTCTGATGCACTGTATAATCGAAATATTCCAAACTTTAAGTGAAATTAAGGTAAATTCTAGCTGTCACTGGATAGAGAGAAAACAAGAACAAAAATTAAAAGGCGTATAATATATTAATGACTATTTTCCTTTTAAACCAGACTTTGTTTTACTTTAGAAAAAAATATCCAGAGCCAAATACATAGAACCTTTGTTTTTGGATGTCGGTTAAAAAGTGTGATCTTGGCTACTTACCATAATGTTTATCAATAAGAGGGCTGTACTGACAAGTGTATATTGTGGCGTAGTAGTTGTAGTTTGTCGTCAGGACATGAAACGGATATCTTCTCGTTTTTACTGAAATTAAAAAGGTTGGATTTACTAATGCTATCTTATGACTTGAATGCAATCATCAAAATGTGTAATTATCTTATTAACCGACTTCAAAAGATGAGGTTATCAATTCGACGCGCATGTATGTAATATTTCCAGAACTGCCCAGTTTTTGTATAATATTATGTATGTTAGTCTATATCAGCGTCGGAACAAATGTGCCAAATTTCAAAAGTGTATGTATGTATGTATGTAATATGTATGTATGTATGTATGTATTTATGTATGTTTTTATGTTTGTGTTCGCATATCACCGCAACTACAAGTCCGATTTCAGTAATTATTTTTTTGTTGTACTAGGTATTGTTCAACTTAGGGAACAGTGCAAGTTTCATCAAAATCGGTTCAGTAGTTTTGGATATAGGGCTCAATTACGTACAATTTTGAAGTCGGTTTTATCTTTTTAAAATACAGTTATTGTTTTGTTCTTGATATTTACACCTAATATTATAAATGCGAAAGTGTGTCTGCCTGTTACCACTACATGCCCAAACCGCTGAATCGATCTTGATGAAATTTGGGTCTCGCCAAAAACTTTGACTCCCAGTTAAGGACAGTAGTCATCTAGTAATTAAAATATGTTGTTCTTTATATTTCCTATACACTCATTTCGATACGAGAAAAACACTTAGAACATAGAGTAATTACTTACAACGTCTTGGTGCGTTTTTAAATCCAAAGATGAGATCCAGTCTCGCCGCATCATCCACCTTGACAGGTATGTCCAACTTCCCTACGCTGAACCGGTGGAACAGCCCACGGTCTACCCTGGAGATGTTAAGGTAGATTCCCGAAGGTCTCGTCATCAGCTCCATAGTGGAACAATTGTTCTGGTTCTGTCCATCGCTGGAGTAGTGATAGGACTGGTACCACTTTCCGTAGAACTAGAAAGGTGAGACTTATAAGGTTATAATCCTACTAATATTATAAAATATTCGAATGTATAACTGTCTGTCTGTAACTTCTCCAAAGCCGATAATAAGAATATACGATTGCTGGGTATAATGGAGATTTTGAGTCCTGAGACATAGGATACTTTTATTCCCGGAAAGATATTATGGGAAGTTGGGAACATTATATTTTTCGTACGAGTTGCAGGAGTCATTTAATTGTAGTTAAGAATAAATATATTCTATCAGATCATTATAATATTTTGAGAAAGAACGTTTGTGGAACGTGAAAAAATAAGGGTATACTCACATCAGCCAGTCTAAAATCTTCTTGCAAATTCAGTACATCAGGACATTGTCCTGGTAGTGTGAAATAACTGTAAATGTCATTAACGCAACAGAAGAATAAAAGAAAAACGAGTATTTTACTGGAATCCATGATCACAACTGTAGAGAAAGATACAGTTGTAGCATTGTCAAAGGTTATCGTAAGTATGTTCTATTTATTTATATTTCTTGCTCGTTACCACGAAATGATTATTATTATTTCTTAGAACATATTTCTGTTTCGTATACAAAATCATGGCTAGAAAATTAGGATACAAAATATAATGTTTATTAACTAGTTATTGAAAATAATAATGAGTGGAAGAATCGAACAAGTAACATTTCGTAACATACGGACAATAACTAATTTTTTCCCTAACTATTTCAATAAAACTTGTAACTTATCTACTTCATAACCTAGTAATAAACTCTTATACTACTAAAAATTTCCCTCATGTCAACTAATTATTATATTATTAATTATTGCTTTCAGCTTTGTAATTATTGTGATATTTTATATTAAGTTATTTGTAAGGAATAGCAAATCTTTTATTATGTATATTGTTAAGCAATATACATAATAAAAGATTTGCTATTATATTTTCTATTAGTTAAATATTGTTTGTTTGAAGTTTGAAAAAATTGATATTCATACACGCATCTGGACAAGAATAATAATTACAACTAATTGCCTATGTTTCTATGATGTCAACAAATTCTTCGGTGGAAGAAGTCATGCGCAATGTAAAATCTATACCGTGGGAGAGCCATGCTTTAGCATGAATAGGCCGGCTCGACCGGAGAAATACCACCCGGGCTCACAGAAAACTGGCGTGAAACAGCGCTTGCGCTGTGTTTCGCCGAGTGAGTGAGTTTACCGGACGCCCAACCCGCTACCCTATTCCGTTCCCTACCCTATTACCTATATTCCTACATAAAAGGCCGGCGACGCACCTGCAGCTCTTCTGATGTTGCGAGTGCCCATGAGCGACGGAAGTTGCTTTCCATCAGGTGACCCGTTTGTTCGTTTGCCACCTTATTTTATTTATAAAAAAATTTGGACAAGTGAAGCCACGTGTAAATGATGTAAGTACAATTTTAATTGACTGTTGACATTTAATAAATCTTTAATAATTACTTATATAGAATCAGCTATAAATTAAACGTTTCACGTACTGTATAGCTTATTATATTCTACATTCTTTTGTCGCTTCTTTTAATAATGTTTTTCTGGAAAATTTTATTGTTGGTGTCTCTTGTGATGGCGTACGACCGAAAATATATCGAGAGTCCTTGTCCTGATCTGAAACCTGTTACAAATTTCAATTTTACTGCGGTAAGTTCTGCTACTTACGGTTTCAATGTCTTTTTGGGTATTAAGTAATAACGAACTAGGAAATATCTAGTAGGTAGTTATGTCTATTGTGACTAGCGAGCGTGAAAACATTGAAATAATACATACAATCTACACTATTATAATATAAAGAGGAATTTAGTGTGTTTGTTTGTATGTATTGAATACACTCAAAAACTACTGAACTAATTTTAAAAATTCTTTCACCCCTAGCAAGCTACATCATTTTTGATGGACACAAGCTATATTTTATTCTGAAAAATATTAGAGATCCTTCCGAAAATTACAAAAATTTAACCCAAAGTGGCAAAATTTTACATACAATTACACGCATCTTCTGTCGACCTTTGAGGCGGAGGAATTCTGGCCGGCTGATGTGGTCTACTGAAGGTTCCGGGGGAAACTCCGAAATGAAGCGCGCGTCACGTCGCCGTCAACTCGTGATAAAGTGTAGTTATTAAGTGTATATTATAATTTATATGTATGTTAGTCATTAAAGTATATATTGTATGGGCCTATGTAGCCCGATATAAATAAATAAATAAATAAATAAAATTCGCTTACGCTGCGAAAAATGTTGATGACATATAAAATAATTATGTTGTACATATTAGTATTCATCATTATCTACAAAAAAGTCCACGACAGCATATTATTATCCCTCTTACTAATAAAAACTTCTTAAACATGCGTTCAACGTGTGAATAGTTATATATGTTACACACACGTTACACAGAGTCTATACATGGTCTATACAGACAAATTTGTATGGAAATGACAGCATCGTTATACAGGCCTTATGTCAAAAAATGATTATTAGTAGAAAAAATCTTATGCACCCTCTATACACGCTGTGTAACTTTTTATTAGTAAGAGGGTTCGTCTATAATATTTATTCTTATATTTGTAATGCGCGTCCACGTGATATTCTTTACTGCACCGTCGGGTTTGTCAATTAGGTCCGCATCCTCCGTCTTCCTTCTTTAAATTCACTGGACAGTCTGGCTCGTCGACAGTACCTCCGGAGTCGGGCACACACTCTCCATTGATATTCACCGTTCCGGCTGGACAGTCGTCAGGTGAGCGTTTAGGTCTTGCCACGCACAGTCCGTCCTGGTAAAATGTCCCCGTCGGGCAGTAGGGCTCGTCGGAACCGTCTTGGGATTTGGAGGCGTCATAGGCGCGTCTACCTATAACTTTGCACTGCTCATCATCGGTCTTCATCGGTGGACATAAGGTAACGTGAGCGGCGCGTCTAACTCTTTCCACGCAATCTCCATTACGATAAAATTTCCCTTTTGGGCAGTAGGGCTCGTCGGAAATGTCTTTGGAGTAAGCGGTGCGTCTCGTTATAATCTCACAAAACCCACCCTTTATCTTCACTGTCCCCGGTGGACAAAAGGTATCGTCAGCTGCGGCGCGTCTACTTCTTCCCACGCAATCTCCATTACGATAAAATTTCCCTTTTGGGCAGTAGGGCTCGTCGGAAATGTCTTTGGAGAAGGCGGCGCGTCTTGCTATAATCTCACAAAACCCACCCTTTATTTTCACTGTCCCCGGTGGACATTTGACTTCGGTCGCGGCTTCGGTGATCGCGGCGCCCACCACCACCAGCAGCATTAGCAAGTACATGTTGTGATTGCGTGATTTTTTCCAATACTTGCCTAAATAGCTATTTTCTAAAACAATAACATTCCTGAAGGGCGATTACACGAAAATGTTGGTAGTAGTTTTTTGTTTATGCTAAAATATGTGCTATGCTTGTATACATGATTCAGTAATTTATTTTACACATTATCAAATTTCATGCTTACAAATGGAGTAATTTCTTAGCTCAACCACGGTCAAGATATCAGTATATTATTTCATTTATAATACGTCTCCGTGGCGAGAAATCAATCTACTTCCTTTCTCGCCACAGAGACGACCAAGAGCCGGCCAAGGCTTGGTTTTTGGTAGTGGGTACGATTTCTGAGCACATTCAATAATAATTATCAGGTGAAGTGAGCCCGAGTATATCACAACTTTTACATTTTGTGGTACACTTTACGGAAAAACTATCACGCCTATTGATTTGTGCTTTTACATTGTAATTTTTATTTATATGTAGATGATTGTGTTATCATCAGTCAGTCAAGGAGTGACGACGCGAGCCCTTACTAAGCTCCGTTTTTAGCTAGTTAATATTATTATTGTTTCCTTACTTGACGCCTCCGTGGTCTAGTGGTACAGACCGCGGCTCTTGACTTCGTCGGGTCGTGGGTGCGATTCCCGCATTGAAAACATGTTATTTCCAAGTTTGGTTAGGACAATGCAGGCTGATCACCTGGCGTCGGATGGGCTTGTAAAAAGTCGGTCCTGCGTCTGATCTCTCGCCGGTCGTGTCGGTCTGCCGTCCCACTGGGTTATAAGAGTAAAAGAATAGAGAGTGCTCTTGTGTACTGCGCACACACTTGGGCACTATAAAATTACTCCTGCGTAGCTGGCCTGGTTTCAATGAAACCGGCTACCCTCACCGAAACCGGTGTGGGAGCTATTATTTGTTGTATATTAGTTTCCTAGTTTGGATAGCGAGAAATTAATGCTGATCACTAGATTATCCATAAAATTAAATTAAGAAATTAAAAAAAACCCGCCAAACAACTTTAAAAAGTAATGAAATAATATATTTTACTGACGCAAAGGCTCGGCTAGTGCTTTCAGTCACACATTTTGCGCCTGCAATTTTATAGTTTTTTGATCGTCGTTATTTTATACATCAATTAAATCGAGTCAAATGAAGCAATCGTCCTAGATCTATAATAATATTCTTTGTCTTTAATTCAGTATTAAAATTATCAGAAAATTCCAAATGATTTGGACATAGTATGGCAATTTCGTTAAAAGAAGAGGTAACTTTGGGAACTATCGAGTGAAGTTCATGATATTGTGTAATGGAATATGAATTCTTATGTGTTAGATCCTTAACTAACACATATATTTTTTTTTTCAGGATTTAAATTACTATATTTTTATGTCTCCTGTCCCGTTTAAATCTTGAAAATCATCCGTTTCTTGTACTACCTCCCCTTTACTAACCTAACGTGACTAGAGCGTGGTTCTTGATACGGTGGTCGTGGGTTTGAACTTTGATTCCCTCTTTCTAAAAGTCAATACAGGCTCACCTGATAGTTTGATAATAAATTTAATCCTTGCGTAGGATCAAGGATGTACCTGCAGTTAAACGTCGGTCGCCTGATATTTCGCCAGCCGTGTCGGTCCTCCATCCCACTAGGTTATGAGAGAAAAGGAAGAGAGAGTGCTCTAGTGTACTGCGTGCACACTAGGGCACTATAAAATTACGCCTGCGAAAATGGCTTGGTTTAATTGAAACCGGTGCAGGGAATTATTATCAGGGCGAGCGAAGCGAGCCCTAGTATTATAACCCACAACCAAAGCACTTTTGTGGTACACTTTACGGAAAAACTATCACGCCTATTGATAACATAGTAATGTTTATTTATATGTAGATGTGTTATCATCGGTCAGACAAGGTTTGGTTACTAATATAAAATATAAAAAAACTGCCTCAAAGATTATTGCCACGCAGAAAAACGACCTTACAAAGCTCTGGTTTTAGCTAGTTATTGTTAACTTACAGTACGCCTCCAGTAGATGGTACGAGATAGCTCGATACTCCAACGACTGGGTCGGCAGAGGTGACTGCGTCTACATGGACCACACCAGAGATGGTAACAGATACACTTTCACCATCTCTGATATTGTCAACCATAAGCTGGCGAGCGTAGGAGGAGTCGTCGAGACCAAGTTTACAGGAGACAATAATATTGGCCATATGATCTACTCAGGAGATTTTTATAAATGTAAGTGCAATTGTTTTTCGTAGAGCAAGCTGAGGGGTAAGCTTGAGTTTGTGTAGGTGAGTGAATCGATGTTATTGAAAATAAAAATAATTGAAACCGTTGATAAGTTTTAATCAACGGTTTCAATTATTTTTATTTGGTAGCTAGACAGCTACTAAATAAAAATAATTGAAACCGTAACAGAAACCGTAACAGAAATTGATGCTCACCTCCCACGAATGTAATATAAAGTCAAATCTTTACGCTATAGAAAATTAACGCATGAAAATATGAATAATTTCCATGTAGAGATAAACTACGTTAACAAGGCGCGCCCCTCCAAATCACTGTTTCAACGTGTGTAGTCATATCCTTATGAAAGAGTTTGTATGTAGTAAGTATTCAACCAATCATAATATTTCACTTAATGTCACTTATTACCAAGATTTGTTGGTCAACTAATCATAACTATCCGACCGCGCAAGACATTCGCTCCTCAAACGTTTTGACAACGCACTTCAAACATTTTGAATTTTGGAGGGGCGCGCCATATTATCGTAGTTTATCTCTACAATATCCCCTTTTTCCTCCCTGGATAGTGCCGGTAGAGTTAAAAAAATCTACGGCCACTAATACAATGTCCCTATGTTTTCTTTTTTTTCATAATAATTTAATTATTAAAAAGATAATATGAACGTTCAAAAACCCAAAAAAAGCCAGATTTCCCGCTGTGTTCAAACATCCAGAAAACAAATTTGGCTAGATTATGCAAAAAAAAAATAAAACATAGGCACACAGCTCAAGCCTTGCTTTAATTTTTAAATGAAAAAAGTACTTAAATCGGTTAAGTTTTGGAGAAGAAATCAGGGGACAACGAATCGTTGATTTTCTATAGTTGTCTCTATCGCGCTCTGCGGTATAGGCTTGAGGCAGTACTATTATATATTCTGTGCTTGAGGTAAGGGAGACAGCTATAGATATTACAAGTATGTACTTTTTTTCATATCTGTAGCCCTTGGTGTATCCTCTTAAATAACTTTACAATTGCTTATTTATTATTGCTTGGGCAGGCTCAAGTGTATTATTGCTTACTTCACATAAAGTTTCATAATTTATATTATAATATTATATAGTTCACAAAACGCCTGGTATAAAAGTAATTTAACATTTGTCGTGGTTGCTAGTTATTAATTACGCCGTCTCTAACATAATGTTTTATGATAATATTATTATGATTAAACTGTACCATCTAAGAATATAGAATTCGTAGGCAGAAGGCTCACCTACGTCATTTGGTAGGGTTACGTTTTATTTAAGTGAGCTGTCAGCTGGTCACTGATCACTATTTGCCTTAATGAATCAAATTTCGTGATAATATTATATTTATAGTGATTGTGCAAAGATTATTTTCATTAATTTAAACATCGATGTAGAGTTGATTCACTCTACATGTTGACGCAGTACAATTCCTCTTTAAATACCATTATCATACTCATTTTAATTTCCAGCATCTGAAAATGAAACCATGTTCGATGTGGACGTGTTGAGTATAGACTACGAGAGTTACTGTATAGTACACCACTGTAAACATGACAGTAAGAGGAAGTTTCACCATGGTAAGTTTCATACAGCTAAAGAATATATATGTAATTGATTGTACTGTCGGTTCTTGGTGGAAATTCATTTTAGACACAAATAAAACACAGTAATACTTGCACTTTTTCCACTATATTCATTGATTTTTACAAATTAAGTGAAATTTGTAAAAATCAATGAATATAGTGGAAAAAGTGCAAGTATTACTGTGTTTTATTTGTGCCTAAAGAATATCCCTCGATTTATGTTCATTGTTCAATCTTTATTCCATACTAGATGACGGCGCCAAAATTTGACTATCGCAATGGAGCCGTACAGCGGGGCTAAAATGGTCGCTTTAGAGAATCATAATCCCGAGTCCAATTATTAATGATGTTAAAAACGATCAAAACGCTCAAAAAGTTTCGATCGTTTTTTTCGAGATTATCTTATAAACGAGCAATATTTATAATACATAATTGGAATCTCGGAATCGGGTCCAACGATTTTTATGAAATTTAGTATATAGGGGGTATCGGGGGCGAATGGCGATAAATCGATCTAGCTAGGAATCATTAATATAAAATGTCATTTTATTCGTGTTTTATCGAATACCGAGCAAAGCTTGGTCAAATAGTTAGTGAATCATAATAATTCTGATTCATTTTTTTACGCAAAATGGTCACTCAGCAGTCTGCTTGCAATTGATGTCTAGTAATTCGTAAAGTCTACTAATTTGACATTCGTAGTTCATTTTCTGAATTGATTTGAGAGGAATTGCAAAAAGTGACCATTTTAGGCCTGCAGTTTTCGGGCATCTCCAAAACAAGTTTCATCAAAATCGGCTCAGCGGTTTTAGCGTGAACAGACAGACGCGAGACAGATAGCGCGAGCGGCATCAAAAATACATAATCTGTGAAAGTTTCAGAAGTCTAGCTTAGCGGTTCTTGAGATACAGCCTGGAGACAGACAGACGGACAGACATCGAAGTCTCAGTAATAGGGTCCCGTTTTTACCCTTTGGGTGCGTAACCCTAAAAACAGAGGAATAATATAAAAAAAAAGGTTTTTTTCCAGAATTCATTTGGATTTTATCAAGGACACCGGAACTATCGCGCGACACCAGGAACACAATCGACGCTTTCCTCAATTCCACCGTCCTAGATCAAAGACTGTTGATTTGGGATCACTTTTCCAAACAATATTGTGATTTTAATAAATAATGCTATTCACTTATTATAAGTGTAAGACATTACAGTACATAGTACATAGACATATGTATATTTTCATTGTCAAGTATTTTTGGTGAATGGTGGTAGAGGTCATCCATCCATAAAATATGGTCACAATTAAAAAAAATCGGCCAAGTGCAAGTCGGACTCACGCACGAAGGGTTCCGTACCGGTATAGAGCAAGAGTTGACAAAAAATTGTGTTTTTTGTATGGGAGCCCGAAAAACGCCCTTTGAGTGCGACCTGTCAAAATTTTTGAAATTTCTAATGGGCGTTTTTCGACTAGCCGGCCCGGCAGTCGGGGAGGCAAAAATATATGAAAATGTATGGCACGCTTTTCCACTTACCGGCGCCGGCACCGGGCCGGCGGCGCCGGGGTAGCAAGGCACATCCACCCGATGCTGGGCCGACAAATCCGCATATTGTGTTGAATACGAATAATTGTAGCCGTTGCCTATGTGTGCGTGAGTGCACTCACCTAGGGCTGCCAACTTTTTTGACAGCAAAAAACGTATAAACTAATTTGGATAAGAAAAAAATAAAGTAAGTAAGTATTAGGGACAAAAAAATATTTTTATAAATTTTTATTGTTTTAAAAACATATTTTTGTGTGCTTTTAGTATATATTATCATATTATTAACAATTGTTGTTACCTTTAAAATTGTTTCAAAGCTTGTTTGACTATCAACATTTAATAAATAAACTTTTTTTTATATTTATCCGTTTATTTATAAATCGTTTCCATTATCCGCTTTAAACAGTTCGGTAAATCGTTAGGTACCCATAATGAGTATTTACTATTTTGTTTTGCGTATCACAGTGGTTGAAAATAAAGTATTTTGTAGGTATACTTTATTTGTATGTAAAAGTATAAAGGTATGGTTATCAAAAATAAAGTAGGATTATTATAAAGTATGGTTGGTAACCCTGCCGCCGGCAAAAACCGGCAAGTGAAAAAACGAAGCTCCGGCGCCGGGCCGGGCCGGTGCCGGGCCGGCTAGTCAAAAAACGCTCATTGTCGATCCGGATTCCAGTCGCGCGACTGCTCGAGTTTGACAGCTCAGTTTTTTAGCTACATTATGATTCTTATAAGATTTTCCCAGATTCTGAGTGAAATTGTGTTAATTCATGATAAAAATCACATAGTATATTAAATATTCTTTATTTTCTTCTAACTTTATGTCTGCCTAAGTATAAAAATATATCTAGTACAGTACTTTTAAAAAAGGTAGCTTGAGATTGAAACAGTTTTTTGATTTATTTTTAAATAAAACAATATTCGATTCTTCAATTGTATTTTATTTACACTTCAGTACATTAATAGTAGGGTACAGTTGTAGTCAACCAAGTTTCGTTGATTACAGAACCCTAACCAGCTGATTTTTTGTCTATTGGTAGGTTAATAGTTAATAGTTAAATAATTTAAGAGTAACCTTGTCCTACAAATAAAACAATCCATATTTTAAGACCATCAAGTCCTTTCCTGAATTCCTTTTATGAAATCCTTTCTATCTCTGTTAGCTACCACTTTCGAGATTTTTCGAAAATAAAAATGTTGTTCGTCTTATCAAAATGTAGCTACTCACAAAAAATTAGCTTGTTAGTAATCACAAAAAAATTTGTTCTAGGGCTCCCGTACTTATAAGATACAAATAAAACTTCACATGCCACCATATTATTATAGTCTAAGAAAATCAGTTTCAAAATCGTCGATCAGAACGAATAATTCGTGTAGTTTTGAAATTTCGTACAGTCCAGAAACCAGATGAATATACTAAAAGTCCCCGAGGGTGGGACAAGAGCCGGCGGTGGGGGAGGGGCGGAAAGGTCTCTTTTTCAAGGTTTTTGCTTGTGACTCGAAAAGTATTTATTATATTATCACTTTAGTGACTTCTACATTTTTTCGTCATCTTCTTTTTATTCAACTTTCATTTGGCATATTCAATAATTGCATGCGTCAAAATCCACCCGCGTTGAAAGAAAAGTGTCATAGCGAGCGCTACGATTTTAACGCGCGTCACGGGCATGCCACACGTTCGCTGTTGACTGTGCTATAACGCATGCCCTTGTTGAACAAATAAAAGGCACAATGTGGACAAAGCTTTTCTTCCTTCAAAATTGATCCTATCTAAATTTATTCTTTTTAAATATCTTCAGGACGAGTAAGTCTATTGCCTCTACGTTTTTATTTTATCTAAAATATTATCTTTCAAATTTTTTTTATGGTCGATCCATTGGCGGGAGTACGGGGCATTAATTTTTTGCAATTTTTTTAGGGTCATGTTTTTAATTTTAGAAAAAATTCCTAATGTAGAGGCATGCTTTAACAGATCAAAATATTATTATATAAAAAATCATTTGTCTAGACGCATTGTCCAGGGAGTAAATTGGGGAATACGTTTGTATGTTGTTTGTATGACAAAACAGTGCTAGCGTACCCTATTAATACTCCGTATTTCCTAAAGTAATGATCGTACAGTAAAAATGTGTAAACGTTATTTATAGGAAATTTAATGTAGATAATTAATGTAGAAGTCACTAATGAGATATTATAAACACTTTTCGAGTCACAAGCAAAAATCTTGAAAAAGAGACCTTTCCCCCCTCCCCCACCGCCGGCTCTTGTCCCACCCTCGCGAACTTTTTAGTATATTCATCTGGACACCTTCAGGAACAACTGTACCAACTTTCAAGACTATACGAATTATTCGGTCTAAATTCCTTAATTTTCCCAGGCTAATACGTCATTTTATTTACAAACAGTTGAATGAAATAAGTCACTTGTCATAGCCATATTCATTGACTTTTATTTTTTTAATTTTTCACTAAGCCGAACGAGGTAAAGACCTTAATATGTAGTTCCGTCCTTCTTCTTTTTAATCGCAATGTGTTTTAAAGGATTGAATGTTATATTTAAATACGCTGTTTTGAGCGGGAAAGAGCCATGGCGTCCAGAATCCGGATACCGGTTCCTCGACTGTCAAGTGTAAGAACTGAGATACTTAACATAGAACTTAGCCGGTACCGACTTCAAAAGAATGAAAATTGAGTACAGAATTATTATTCGTTGAGATTTAGTCGAATTTTGAAAAAGGCACCAATGAAAAATAAGAATTATTTCATACTTTTTAGCTTATTAATTATAATAAATAAATAAATAAATAAAATATCTTTTTATTCAAAATAGGTATCATAAATACTCTTTTTGAACGTCGTGGAATGAACGATGAAACTACGATGCCTACCACCGGTTCGGGAACTAACCCGGCGAGAAGAACCGGCGTAAGAAACTCGCACGGGGCCCACTTTTTTACCAAAAAAAGTGAGAAAAAATTAATCTTTTAAAATAAAATAATGTAACAATGTTATGGCTTACAGCTATGTAACAAAATTAAAAGTAAAGTAACCTGCATGGAGCCACCCTATTCCCAAGGTGTGCTGTCTTCAATGAAATCATTGACTTTGTAATACGCTTTAGCACACAAACGTTCTTTGACTGCTTTTTTAAATTTATTTAAAGATAGATTTTGAACATTTTCTGGGATTCTATTGTATAGGCGTATACATTGGCCTTTAAAGGATTTACTTACTTTGGCTAGTCTAAACATTGGTATAGCTAATTTATTCTTATTTCTAGTATTTACACTATGGTCATCGCTTTTCTTTTTGAAAATATCTATGTTCTTTTTAACATATAAGAGATTTTCCAAAATGTATTGAGATGCGACGGTCAGAATTTTTATTTCTTTAAATTTTTCTCTTAGAGATTCAAAAGACGACATCTTATAGATAGAACGAATAGCTCGCTTCTGCAGCACAAATATTGTATTAATGTCCGCTGCATTACCCCACAAGAGGATGCCGTAAGACATTATGCTATGAAAGTAGCTAAAGTAAACTAATCGCGCGGTTTCTACATCAGTAATTTCACGAATTTTTTTAACAGCATTAATTAAGAATATATCCCGACTTCCAATTTGAAAAAACAATATTAAGAATAATATTGTTTTTTCAAATTGGAAGTCGGGTTAAATTTTTTGTTAAAAATAATAATTAATTACTCTTTTTAGTTATCAACAAGACAAGGCTTTATGCGTAGATATAACTACTACGAATATTAACTATTCACAATTACATTAGGTGCTGTAAGCGAAATTGTGGTAAATGCTTGCATTTATCTAAGCGATGCTGCAATTTTCAAACTTTTATCTTTAAAGGTTCAGGAGTTCTGTTCAGTGCCTTTGGACTAAGAGACACATTCATATGAAATTTCTATTATTCGTAATATATGTTGAAGTTACTAGAAACAACATTTTTACTACTATGAGTGCTTTGATAAATTTCAAGGGTTTCCTTCGACTACTCATAGATTCCATCATCAGCTCACCACTTTCGTAATCGTTAAACAAAATTAAGATTATATCCTATACAACAAAACATTAACTAAATAAATAAACGCGAAATAATCATCGAAAAACATCAGCTTCGATGCAAAATATCACGAAAAGTACCAGTAATTGGGTCATAATGTGATGACCCATTGTGTAATTATGGTTGTGATGATGATGATTAATCAAATTGATGTGTTAGCTTATGCTTTCAGTTGTTAAAACAACGCTGAAATCCCCGAACCTGTATCTATAAAGATTCAAAATTTCTGTTCGGTACCTTCGGATCCAGGGTATAACCTGGTGCGAAATCTTATTTTTTTGTTGTATTTACCTCTAACGCTTCAGAAAAAATTAAAATCACTATACCTTTCCATACAAATTTCAAGGATTCCCCTCGATTCCTCATGGATCTCATCATCAGATCACCACTTTTGTGAACATGGTATCAAATTCGGATTCAACCCTGTACAACAACAAAAGAATCATGAAAATCGGACCACAAACGGCGAAGTAATATGGTTGAACATACAAAAATATACAGACGAACATAATTATAACCTCCTCCTTTTTGGAAGTCGGTTAAAAAAGGACATTGTATTTGTAATACAGTATATAATGTAGTCTAGTATGCCACATATAATTAATGGTTTGAATCATAGACTTATAATATACATGGTTTGAATCGATTACGGATTTTCTCGACTACATTTTTGGGCAATCACCTTTGTATGGATCTGGCAGATTTCAATTGCGTGAGACGTCTTGCAAATCTGTCAATTCAGTAGAATATACAGAAATGCATCTACGCGTCGCGTTGAGGTCTGAATTGACCCTTAGCCAACTTCAAAAAATAATATTATTGTCTACAACTAGGTATAAATGGCAGGTGGGTTAATTATGCAGCAAGAGACATTAGAATTGTAATTATTATTTTGACTAATTAAAATAATTATAAAAACATAATAAAAAAGTTTTCCACCTTGACTTATATATAATAAACTAGCTGTCCCGGCAAACGTTGTTTTGCCATTTAAAGTATTTCTACTTCATCAGTTGATACAAAATCTTACCCCCTCTTTTGTCCCCTAAGAGGGGTGGGGGGGGGGGGGGGTTTTAACAACAGATGTTAAGTTGAAAAACACAGTTAATAATATGAAGTAAGTCCAAGAAAAAAGTTTGATACAAAATTTGACCCCCTCTTTGGTCCCCTTAGAGGGGTGGGAGGGGGGATTTTCATACACCAGATATTGAGTTAGAAGAAGACAAACATATCTGCGAAAACCGTATGCAAATCGGATCAGTAGTTTTTGTGTTAAAGAAAAAAGTTTGATACTAAATCTGACCCCTCTTTCGTCCCCTTACAGGAGTGGGGGGAAAAATTTTTATACACCAGATGTTAAGTTGGAAGAAGACAAATATATCTGCGAAAACCGCATTCAAATCGGATCAGTAGTTTTCGTGTGATAGTGGAACAAACATACAGACAGACAGACAGACAGACAGACAGACAAAAAACTAACCACATTTTTGGCTTCTATAGTGATGTAGTGACACCCCTCGCTTATTATTTCTTAAATATCTTTAATGTACAGAATTTTCATTTCTACAGTTTTAAATGTATAGATAGATTTCTGCTTGTTTGAAGGATTAAAAAAATCTCTATTTATAGGCTTTGTGAACGAAATCTGCGTTTATGTTTTCTGTTAATAGTAGGGGAGCCCAGAGTGCTATTCGTGTTGTTACTCGAGCGTCACTGGAGACCTAGTAGATTTTATACATTAAAACTGATAAAAAAAGAATAACTGAATTTTAAAAAGATAAAACCGACTTCAAAATTGTACGTAAGTAATTGAGAATTAAAACTTCCTATCTCCAAAACTACTGAACCGATTTTGATGAAACTCGCACTATTCCCTAAGTTGAACAATACCTAGTAAAATAGAAAAAAATCACTTAAATCAGACTTGTAGTTCCGGAGATATGCGTGCACAAACATAAAAACATACATACATACATACATACATACATACATACATACATACAACATACATACATACATACATACGTACGTATGTACGTACAGTTGCGTTCAAAAGTCCAGTAGCAATCGAACGCAGCGATAGCGTCAACACTGAACGTTACTTGTGACCTTTTTCCATAAAGACAATTCACACACACACATACACTTTGTTTGTCTGTATATTCATATCGTCAATTTCGATGCATTACGCGAGCACTGCCGTGGCATAGTGGTTTAGCAAGTGCGTCTGCTTTCTCATAATCACCAGCTAAATCGCGGGATCGAATCCGACCCGCGTGTTACTTAAAACACTTTTTGAGAAATATTTATAAATTATTATGGACTATGAGTATTGATACAACTATGTAATATAAAAATTATGTTTCTAACTAAAAGCACAGTAACTTTTAGTTAGAAACGTAACATTCTAGTCACAGCAAAGAATGTGAGGGTAGATTAAAAAAATGGAATGATTACTGGCTTGGAGAAAACAAAATATTAAAATATTGTTGGTCGGTGAACTCAGCTACGAGTGTTTGTGTTCTTACTTCTTATTTCATTATCCAATATTAACAAGCAAATATTACTATCGAAGCAAGAGCTATAATATTGTGGCCCTATATTCGAATGGCTCGAATATTACTCAAATTTCTAACGAAACTGGCTTCTCAGTAAGTAGAAATTAATATGTTATTGTGAATTGTGATATTGTGTATTTTTACATTGGTTAAAATCGTCTTTTACAATTTGTTCTTTTTTTTAGAGAAATACTGTAAGTCGATGGGTGAAAAGATTCGAGAAAGAAGGTGGCTTGCAGAGTCGTAAACTAAGTGGAAGGCCACTTCTTACCAGACTCAGCGGCGTTATATTATGGCAGCGGAGTATGAAACGTGTGGTTTTATACCGACAAGACGTTTTGTCGATGAATTTAACACGTCATGGTCACCGTTCGTTGTGCACTTCATGACGAGGGACTACACCACCGAAAGCCGGCGCAAAAACCGTTTTTGACTCAAAGGCATAATATAGACGCTGTTACGCTTTGCACGAGAGTATTTAGATTTTGATTAAGAAACAACATTTTATTCCGATGATGAAAAGACTTTTAAATCCTCTCAAAAAAGAAGACTACATTTATGGCGTAAAGTTAACACCCGTTGGTGTGAAAATAACGTAGTGTCAAACACTGAATCTGGCAGGTGGGAATGGATTAGTGCGCAAGGGCCGGGTGCACTTGAATTTATACCTAAGCTACGCGAACCAACAGTGCAAATTATGTAGAAGTGTTAGAACTTAGAGGGCATTAATATGTTGCCTACTGTGCAAAATGTGTATGGTGATAGCTTAATAAGCCACCGTAGTTCGCAATTGGTTCAGTGATCATTCTAGATAATATTAAGGTTATTCCGTGGCCAGCACGATCCCCAGATTTAAATATAATTATTATGAGGTTTAATGGTGCAGATATCTGTAATATTTTGTAAGAATAATATTGTGGCTTCCATGCGCAGACGTCTTCTTAGTTGTATCGAAAATAATGGAGGTTACACAAAATATTAATAATTTTCAATACTTATTATTTAATCAAAAATGTATTTCTATGTCGCAATTATTGGCGTCAATTGTTATAATATAATTATATTTTGTAAGTTTCAATTGGGCATTCTACAAAGGAACGTGCTGGCCAATAATTGGTAGGTTTAAGATTTTAAGGTTGAGGTTAAGTTTTAATCCTCTTTTCCTCGGAAAACGAATAATTAAACTATAACCTCAATATGAAAATTGAAAATATATTGATAACACAATAGAGATATTATACTTAATATTATTATATTGATAGATATCTGTGGATCAAAGATTTTACCGTCAATCAATTTAATGGTTCAATTGTAATGTCATTGAAATAAATATATATTTTAGTTTTTGAAAGTGTTGTTTTAATATCATAATAACTAAAATATAATATTATCCTTACTTAAAAAAACTTTCAAAATAGTCATTTCATTAAAATAATATTATGATATGAGTTTATAGGAATGCTGAGATTGTAAAAACAATTAGAAAACTTTAATAACAACTAAGGTTTGAACCGTGACCATTTCATTCTAACTGCGATGCGAGGCCAAGTATTTCCCGATGGAGCTACAACTGTCTTACGTGTTTCACAAAGTTTTAGTATTTAGTGACACAGTGCACTGCATAAATGAAGAAAAATGAATGAAGAAGACAAACATAATATGTTATCTTTGTCTCTCATCCACTACACGCTTAAACTTTGTTGTATTGATACTGTACGACATTTAAGTGTGTGCATGGTAACACGGCGCACACATAAAAACGCACAGTAGCGGCAAACGAATATAGTCGTTACGGTGCTACTGGACTTTTGAACGCTGACTGTACATACATACATACACTTTTGAAATTTGGCACATTTGTTCAGAAGCTGTTATAGGTTAACTTATTAACTTATACGAAAACTGGGCAGTTTTGGAAATATTACATACATAAGCGTCGAATTGATAACCTCCTTTTTTTGAAGTCGGTTTTTTTTTTTTTTTATTTGCAATTTGGGGCCATCTATGGGCTAACCTTCTATATCCTTTTTTTGCCATCTTTATTTAGTTTATTCGCACCAAGGATAATTTATTATTTACAATATATTGTGATTGTTGTCCATCACGCCATGGACCTTTTTTATATATAATATATAAATATATAGTATATAAAATTTATAAAATATAAATTAATTACTAGAATAGAATATAATATATACACATATTATATGTAATAACAATACATATTTTCCTATCTTTTATATATTTTATAATAATTATGAACTGAATGTTTTGAATGGTGTGGTCCCAGTGTCCTGGCGGCCAGTAGATCCGACATTTTTAGATTTCCTTAGATAATATTATGCTGCTCCGGTTTGAAGTCGGTTAAAAATAAGAGCTTTTTTTTTATTTCAGCGGTGAGTTCAGAAACTGAAGCCATCTTAAGGTCATAAAAAAAAACAGAAAATTGCTTATTTAGGTAAATTATATACCAGATTTTAAACAAAAAGGACTAAATCTTTAGTTTATTGCAACAAAGTATCTGCAAAGCTTAGTTAGGAAAATATTATTATGAAGCTTTATTATTTTATATTTTAAAATGTTCCTACAGGCTTACCTAACCTTTGAATCGTCAGTACTTTATGTGGAAGCTTCTTTAAACATTCCCTATCTTAATCTGACAGATCCGATGTCATTTCAGTACGTCTTGAAAATAACTTTTTTTAACCCACCACGTGAGAAATCTGATTTCTATAGGTACTATGATAAGTAGACACGTCATGTCGGAAGCCTATTAATCTGACATGCTCAAGCATGTCGCGAAATCCCCTCTTGGGCTCCCCTGCTATAAAATTAGTTCAAGATTACATTTTCTGACAATTATTAAAACAATAATATCCAAAGTATTATAAGGTTTTTAACGCTTACGGATTTTCGTCGTGGAGAACTTTTATTAATCCCGACGTTTCGGTTGCTTTTCAGTGGCTGTGGTCACGGGTGGACTGAGGTGACAGTCGTCCAGTTCATTGAAGTTCTTCAACTACACGAAGATTCATCAATTTTTGTTTGCGTTGTCTTGAAGCCGAGGTGTCCTAGATTTGTGCAGCCAAAACGTCGGGATTAATAAAAGTGCTCCGCGACAAAAATCCGTAAGTGTTAAAAACCTTATAATATCATGGGTGATACTCGCGTAAACTAAAGGAATCATTATAATTAATTAATGCTTAAAAAGACAATTCATATGCTTATGGTTATAATTTATAATCACATAGAAGGTTTTATTTGATTTTTGTAATCGTATAAAAGATGCATATTTGTAACTAATTTGTCATGTTGCATTTTATAGTCAATTATGTACGCGCTATCAGTAGTGCTTTTTGCGTCGATTTCTTTAGTATCTTCCACGGTGTTTGTCAAAGCCCCGTGTCCAGATGCTAAGCCTGTTGCTAATTTTAACTGGCCTGCTGTAAGTATCTCTATTTTCTTAATAAAAAAATTGGTAATCCATACTCCATACTAATATTATAAAATATGCGAAAGTGTGTCTGTTCACTGAACCTTTATATTTCAGTTAAATGATTTTAATAAGATACTTTGAGCCCCGGCAATCATGGATATAAGATATTTTATTCCGGAAAAATATACGGTTCCCGATAAACGATTTTTTGTGCAACACAGTTGCGTGCGTTATCTAGTAGATTCTAATATCTAGTAGATTCTAATCAGTGATTAGAAGAGATGGTTAGAACGGCTGGTTGCGGGTTCGAATCCCGTCAAAGAACGGGCAAAAAGTTTTGAATACATTCTGGATTTTGTTGCTTCTATCCTTGACTTGTCTTTAACTTGCCGTTCAATCCATCGCATCGTTCATAATCGTGTATTTTTTTATATTCTCTAAAGCGTGCTTTTTTGTATTTTATTTATCAACAGTAAGTACCTACCTAGAGGAATGACGTGTTCTAGCAGTTTTGCCGTCGTGTCCAGTAGTAACGTACCTAATAAAGGTGACTTTTTTCAGTACAAGGGGGTATGGTACGAATTAGCCAGGTATCCTGACGACTGGGAGACGAAAGCTGACTGTGGAGTGATGGAGTACGACGTCAATAATCCAAACAACGCCTTCAACCTTAGCGACGTTGTCGACGGGAAGCGAACGTACATGCTAGGCACAGTGAAGACCGAAGGAGGAGTCCTGGCACATGACTCTTCGGTTTTTAAAAGTAAGTAAATGTTATAATAATATAATGAGGTCTTATTTAGTTTAAAATTTGTGATTTTGAACCGATTTTGCTGAAATTTCGTATAGAGATACTTTAAGTCCCGGGAGAGGACATAGGATACTTTTTATCTTGGAAAAATGTACGGTTGAAGCGAACGAATTTTGGCGCAATTGAGTTGTGGGCGTCATCTAATAAAAATTAAAATATGATTATAGAGAATAGGGAACAACGCAAAGTCGGATGGAGCTACTAGCATAATATACAATATATAATCCGACCAAAATCGGATATGTTGCACACGTCGGAATACTGACAGAAACGTTGTCAAACGTCGAATAAAACTTCATGTTTACTGTCTTAGCTGGTGCTGCCCTCTGTCGTGAAAATGTTTATTTAATTTATCCTAATATGATAGATAAGGTTTCAATGTTGTAATTATAACTTTAATTTGTTTCAGATGTCGAAGGGACTTCTGTTATTCCTGTAAACGTTGTCGAAGTTGACTATGATAACTACGCTATAGTTTATGAGTGTAAATATGACGAGGCAAAGAAAATTAGACATGGTAACTTACATTTATTAGAAAATAATTTAACAACGGCCCTGTCGTTAAGAAGAATAATATAAGCAGTCCTAGTCTCTTTCATATTTAGGGTCAATTGCACCAGAAGCGCAGTTAAAGTTATGGTTAAGGTTATCGTCAAATAAGGCGACATTTGCTAGGGATTTGACAGTTCATTTCACATTTTGTTATGGTTAAAGTTAAAGTTATAGTTAAAGTAAGCCGGTGCAACCCACTCTTAAAAAATCAAATATATTTTCTAATGCATGAGACTTACTGCAATGTAGGAACAGATACAAAAAATAGTCTTGTCTAAAATCCGATTTCTGACGCTTTTTTGACAAGAGTTCTTTTCAATAGCGTTGCTGATTGGTTTTTGGACGCCAGCGAATCAAAAGCGATAATGAATAGATAAACTCCTGCTCAGGGGCCTGTCCAGTGTCCACAATCCACATCTAGCCACGTCATGACGTCGTCAACATGGTGCGGTAACGTGGCACGGTACGTTGTTGTGACGTGTAAATTTACGTCAACGTAACGTGAAAATGCACGTCACGGTGCAGGTGTTGCAATATTTTACGTCTTTGTTTTTTTAAATCTCTCTCTCCGTCTTCTTAATAATAGCAGAAGCAGAATAATATTATTATGTATTGTGCAGTCCATATATTATAAGTAGTGAGGAATGTAGGAGTTTTACAAGGCATGATGACGTACAATGTTGCTACATCGTGACGTGCATTTTTACGTTACGTTGACGTAAATTTACACGTCACGACAACGTACCGTGCCACGTTACCGCACCGTTCCACGTTGACGACGTCGTAACGTGGACATGTGGACAGGCTCTAAGAGAAGTAACTTACAGCAGCTTTCAAAAGTAACGGCAACTTTTCATTACAGATTTCTGTTGGATCCTCGTAAGAAGTCGAAAACCAAGCGACGAGGTCAGGAGTAAAATTGATAACTTTATAGCATCGAGTGGATTAATTGATAAAAACAAACTTGTTTGGAGTAATCTTAGCGATGAAACATGCTTGATGAAATAACTTACTTATAAGATGGGATGTTCTAAGTATCAAATTATTAAATTGTAGAAATAACATCAGACGATTTATGCAAAACTAGGTATGGTAAAGGTCTAAATTAATCAATTTCTCTTATAGTACCTACTAGGTACCTACGTTCTATTCAAATTTAGAACACATGGGAGGATATCATTGGGCTTGGTATGCCGTATGCATCTTTGTGGTCAATTCAGACCGCAACGCGACGCGTAGATGCATTTCTAAATTTGTACTGATTTGACAGATTTCAATTGCGTCAGACGTCTTTGAAATCTGTCAAATTCTTACAAATTTAGAAATGCATCTACGCGTCGCGTTGCGGTCTGAATGTGCCCTTAATAAACTGTGGCAAAAAAATGTAGAAAGATTATTGTAAAAATAAATAATGATTGTAAAGAATATTTATATTTCATTGCTTAGTCTAATAGATAACGCAACCAAAGTCATTGTATTAATGTTAAATTGAGAATTAACTTAAAAATAACCTCTAATTTTAAAACTCTAATGTGATATTAATCAGAATACATAATCAGAATACAAAAATGTTGGACCAATCACCAATCAAATCACTGGAAGTTGCTTACAACAGCTGTTAATGAAATAGATAAACTCTAACGGTCTTACCACAAAAGATTTAAACACCTGTTGAACAGTTGTTTTGTGACATTTTTGTACTGAATTTTTCTCTAAACAATTACTGTTCAACGGGTGTTTAAATATTTTGTGGTAAGACCCAAAATTTCTAGCGAGCTGAAGATGATATTAAGTATTATACTTTCGATCGTGATCAAACAGAAATAAAAATGATCAGAATTGGTCCATACACACACACACACACACACACACACACACACACACACACACACACACACACGTTTATAAGTTTGATTGACACACCAAACTTACAGCATGACTGGTGAGACATGACCGATACTTAAGGAGAGTACTCGGTACTCGATTCTCATTATAATTATGTAATAAAATTAGGTACTTAATTATTGACCAAATTTCCCTTTAAACAAAATGAACTATAGACACTTCGTAAATTACCATGCGGCCGGCGCGGCCCACCCCGCCCCGCGCCGCGCGCTACCGTTCCCGCACGCGGTGTCCATGCGTTGGGTAAATAATTATTTATCTTTGAGCTACATTTACTCAGTGTCAGCGGGACATAATAAAAGATGTGAATTACAATAAAAACTATATTATTATGAATTTACATGACTTTAAACAAGGTAATAATATGGCGGCGGTCAGCAGTGTGACCCGTGTGCGCCCGCGCACGTCTCCTTGGCAAGTGCTCGAGCTAATGGCGGCGACGGAAACCGGGGACGCTTCCCCGCGCGTCCCGCTGTAGTGTTGGGGCAGCGCGCTAGGGATGGGCGCGCTCGTACATACTGGGGGCCCTTGAAAGCCCTGCTTTCAAGCCTTGTTGTCTTCAAGCAGCAGACAGAGCCGGTTGAGAGCGCGCCGGATGACTCCTCGCGCCGTGGTCAGGTCCGCTACTCGCGGCACCCCATCAGCTCCAGGATGCAGCTTCATCACCCGTCCCAGCCTCCAGGCCAGTGGTGGGATGTTGTCTTCCTTGATAATGACGAGATCTCCCTCCTTCAGGTCTCTACATCTGGTTTTCCATTTTGACCTGGACTGCAGCTCAGTGACGTACTCCGCCTGCCACCTCCTCCAGAAGACTTGACGTGTTTGTTCGATCAGCTGGTATCTGTCCAGACGTCTGGGGTTGATGTCCTCTAGCGATGGAGCCGGAAGCGATGTCAGTGACCTGCCGAGGAGAAAGTGTCCAGGTGTGAGCGCTGCATGGTCAGTAGGACAAGAAGAGAGGGGGGAAATGGGTCTAGAATTAAGGATAGCTTCCACTTGGGCAAACAAAGAAGTGAGTTCCTCAAATGTCATATGTGTGCTGCCCAAGGAACGTTTTAAGAGATGTTTGGCAGATTTTATGCCTGCCTCTGCATAGCCGTTGAAGTTAGGAGCGTAAGCCGGTGAGAATTTAAACTTTATGTCCTGATCAGCTGCAAAACCTACAATAGAGTCAGAATGCTTGCTGAAGAACTCGCTGAGCTCTCTTGCAGCTGCCACAAAATTTCTGCCGTTGTCACAAAAAATTTCTTTAGGCTTACCCCTACGAGATATGAAGCGGCGCAGGGCTAGTATAAAAGAATCTTTAGATAATTCGCTAACACACTCAAGATGGATACATTTGTAACGGAAACATATGAAAAGACACAAATAGCATTTAGTTATTTTACACCCACGCCCTCTGCGGTCAGTGATTAAGTAGGGGCCCGCAAAGTCAATAGCAACAGTGGAGAATGGGAAGTCGGGAATAAGCCGCTGTGGCGGTAAGTCTCCCATTATGTTTTTCATTGCTTTAGCATTAAATCTGTTGCAAGTGACACAACCGCGTACCGTGCGTCGTGCCAGATCCCTACCCCCGATCGGCCAGAACTGCTCACGGATAGAGGACAGCATGAGCTGCGGTCCCGCATGTAAGAGGCGTTTGTGTTCGTGAGTAAATAAGAGTTTAGTGAGTGTGTGTTTTGAGTTTAAAAGTATCGGATGGATCTTAGAAAAGTCAAAATCCGACTTACGTATCCTCCCCCCCACTCTCAGGATGCCCTGAGAGTCCAAAAATGGTGATAAAGAAGAAAGAGATGATTTTGGACTGATGGTCTTATTTTTATTAAGTAATTCTAACTCTTTGGGGAAGGATTCTTGTTGTGAAAGCTTAACAAGTACTTTAAGTGAAGTGTCTAGTTCTTCAACGGAAAGTGGACCGTTGACTGTCTGTTTTCTACATTTAATGTTAATGAAGCGAAGAATGTAAGCAACAATACGACGTAATTTTTTGTAATTAGAGTACCTTTCAAAATCAATTACAGGGTTCAAAGAGGATTGTGTCTCTGTGTTAAGTACAGTGATAGAGTGTTTTGTTTCAGGTAAATCAAAATGAAGTTTATCGTTAGGAAGAGAAGGCCATTCACCTTCTGGATCAAGAAGAAAGCTTGGGCCGTGCCACCAAGCAATGTTCTCCGTTTGATCGCGATGTATATCAATTCCGCGGCTAGCTAGGTCTGCAGGGTTCAATGATGTAGGCACATAATTCCAAGCAGCGCCACCTGTAAGCTCTTGTATGGCTGACACCCTATTAGCAACATAAGTCTTAAGTCTAGACGGACAGGATTTTAACCATGCCAGCACAACGCTGGAGTCTGACCAGAAAACGCAACGAGCGATAGGCTTGCGAAGCGCAGTACAGACAGTGGAAGCGAGACGAGCACCGAGTAAGGCGGCGCAGAGCTCCAGACGTGGGATAGTGGTGGCCTTGACAGGTGCGACACGTGACTTAGCACAAAGAAGATTACAAGACTCCTGGCCCGACACAGACGTGGACTTAACGTAGACGCACGTTCCGTAGGCAGCTTGCGAAGCATCGCAGAACACGTGCAGCTCCATGTACGCTGGAACAAATTGATTAAAAATATCTCGCGGAATATGAAGAAGTTTCAAATATTTAACGCTGTCTATGAAGCGTTCCCAGCATCGTCGAATTTCAGGAGGAACGGGGTCATCCCAGTTCAAATGAAGAGCCCAGATTTTCTGTAAAAGAATTTTCGGTTTGACTGTATACAGTGTAAGAAGTCCCAAAGGATCGAAAATTTTAAATGTCGCAGATAGAATGCTGCATTTTGTGACAGTGCTGGGAGCCCTGTCATCAATGTCAAAATGAAGGATGTCAAGAGTGGGATTCCAGCCTAAACCCAATGTTTGCACAGACTGACTGAGTATAAGATTACCAGTTTCTGATTTTATTTTCTCAGATTCTATGACAACTGAAGAATTCGATCGAAATTTCCTAAGATTGAAGCAGCCTGTAGACAGTACCTTACACACAGCATTTTTGATGAAGAGCAAATCTTCCTCCGAATCAGCACCACATAGAAGGTCATCACAGTAGAAATCAGACTGAATTATGTCCTTGATAGCGTCAGCAGTAGTACATTGACCCTGGGGGCCATGACCCGCAGAGGGGTCATTCAAGATGTCAGCTGATTCCTGACCTAGCTGCCACAAACATCTAGCAGCAAGAAAACTGGCGCTAGAAAATCCATATGTCACTGTGTGCAGTTGAAGAGACCTGAGAGGAAGACTTTCACTCTCGCGCCATAAGATGAGTTGAAGATTACGGTCCGATTCGGCTAAGGAGATTTGCCTATACTGTTTCTCAATATCACCAGACAGTACATATTTGTAATGACGAAATCTAAGCAAAATATTAAAAAGTGAGTCTTGAATATTAGGGCCTACCATTTGCAGGTCGTTGATAGAGAAGCCGGATGATGTACGCGCAGAGGCGTCAAAGACAACACGCAACTTTGTGGACTCACTGCTTTCTTTAAGAACAGCATGATGTGGTAAGAAGTAAGACACGCCAGGTTTCTGTACAGGTGCCTCTGAAAGATGACCTAGATCTCGATATTCATTAATGAAGTCAACATATTTTTCTTTCAAAGAAGGATTCTGCCTGAATCTTTTCTCCAAACCGAAGAAGCGCTTTTTAGCGAGATGATATGACTCACCTAGACAATCAGGTGAATCAATGAGAGGTAGCTTGACGCAGAACCTACCATCCTCAAGACGATGTGTATTTTCAATGAAGTGACTCTCGCTCTCTGTAACGATGTCCTTACGATGATTGGTTGGGAAGTCTTCATATTCCCAAAAGCGTGTCAAGTCAGATTGAATGTTATCAACAGATGCAAAATTACAATGAAGTTCCTTTGAGTAATGAAGAGATGGTGCTTTACCAGCTATGACCCATCCTAACCTTGTGCTACGCAGAAAAGGTAAATTTGGTCCCAAAGAAATTTGTTCGGAATTAAGAAGTTCCCAGAAGACGTCTGCTCCTAGGAGCATGTCAACCTGTGAAGGTTGATTGAATGAAGAATCCGCCAATATAAAAGAAGATGGCAGATTGAATGAAGAAATGTCTATATGAAGCTTAGGGAGCTTATTCGTAATACGAGGTAGCACCAAGAACTCTATTTCACGAGAGTAGGTACCCTGTTTTGATTGAATGACTGCAGAGCAGCGCTCTGGAATGATGTTCAACGAAGCATTTCCAATGCCTAGAATATTTGTGGTGCACGATGGTTCAGAAGCCAATTGAAGACGATGTTTCAAACTCGCTGTAATAAAAGAAGACTGACTTCCACAATCCAACAGTGCCCTAACACTCTCAACCTTGTCAGTATGAGGATTAATGATGTCCAACACAGCAGTAGACAAAAGAGTTTCAGAACATGATGAAGACGAGGACATGACGACAGGAGCTTGGACCTCGGCCTCGCCCTGTCGACTAGTAACTTGACTACAAAAAGAAGCCTCAGGATTACCTGAGGGTGTAGTGTCTGAGTTATGTTTGTGTAATACCGTATTGTGGCGCCTCTTACACACGCGACAGCCGCCCAGACGGCATTGAGCTGCAGCATGCGCAGGCCGCAGGCAGTTGAGGCAGAGCTTCAGTTTTACCGCCTGAGCCCATTTCTCGTCTGTGGTCAGAGCCCTGAAGACGTTGCAGTCGAAGATCCTATGCTTGCCCTGGCACACAACGCATGGACGCGGCTGGTTACCACTGCCAGCTGAAATTACAAAAGATTTCATGTGAGAATCATTATAATATTGTTTATGAGGAGCTTTATTTTGTGCTAAATGCAATGAAGGTTTGTTTACTTGTTTGTCTCTTTTAGACCTATACAACATTTCTAACACATCAGCGCGTGACTTCAAAAAATCTCTAAAATCGTCTAAAGTGGGAAAATCCTTTTTCAATCCGTTCCTGTATTCCTCCCACTTAACACTAGTGCCTGAATCCAGTTTGGTAGAAGCTAAATGTATAATCACTGTATCCCATTGGTCTACTGGTTGGCCTAGTGTTTTAAGAGCTCGCAAATTCTTTGTAATGTTATCACTTAAAAATCTTAAAGACTTGTCAGATTCCCGTTGTATCTGTTCAATATTAAACAATGAATTTAAATGATTGTGAACGAGTTGGCGTTTATTATTATACCTGTCACAAAGAAGCCGCCATGCCGTTAAGTAATTATCCGAAGAGATTTCTAAATTAGAAATAACCCTTGCCGCCTCACCTTCTAAATAGGAGCACAAGTAGTGAAATTTGTGGATGGGCCTCAAACTGTCACTGTTGTGAATAAGCGATTCATACATGTCGCGGAACTCTAGCCATTTAAAATAAGAACCATCAAATTTATTGATTTTAATCTGTGGCAATTTGAGCCCCATCAGTTCACCGTTGCTGCAGCATGTATGTTTGTTTGAGGACCCTGAGCGGGATGACTTGCAATCATCTTTAGGTTTATGCAATTCAATTAACTCTTGTGCGAGGGCCAGACAATAGTGAAGACTGTCCTCCACGCTCTCCCTAATCTCAAGTTCTGCGGCGAGTTCTTCAGAATTTAATGACTCGATCTGATTTTGCAACTCATCAAAACTTTGAGAGATCACCAAGTATTTATCTAATTTAATTTGTAATTCTCTAATTTGAATTGAAGTAAGAGAAGTATCTTGCAAATCCGATAAATAATTTTGAAATCGAGTTATTTGTCCTTTTATTGAACTGCGTTTAACCTTAAGTGTATTTAAATCTGACACCTTGCTATCATAAGACATGATGAAATATTTGATGATCACAAAAATATAAAAAATAAAATAATTGAAAGCTCCAAATAAAATAAAACCGGCTTACTCCCCTTGTATATGTCTTGAACGCCTGTTGTCCCCCAGCGGACAGCGATGAGGAAGTAACCCGAGGCTACGCAGAGGCAAGAGTGCTCGAGCAGACTCGACAGCACTCACACGATGATGTTCTCACTGAAATTGTGATGCGAAGAAATGTAAGAAAGCGTGCAATAAGAAGGTGCACAGCGTGAATGTTATTAAACTAGCAGTTAACACCTGACAAAATAAAAATGCAGCAGTGTAGTATTAGATTATCTTATGTAAGGAAGAATATCAAACTACCTACACTGTCTTAGTGAAAAAAAATAAGGGTGTGGTTGTAAACTACACAATACCCACTCAAGTCCCCTATGTTTTCGTTTAAATGAAGAATAATGACCATATAAAGACGTATCTGGCTGTGTAAGCTGCAGACGTTAAAAGATGATGGTCATTATAATATACTTCGCATCTGACTGTGCAAAAAAAATAAGGGTGTGGTTGTAAACTACACAATACCCACTCAAGTCCCCTATGTTTTCGTTTAAATGAAGAATAATGACCATGTAAAGACGTATCTGGCTGTAAGCTGCAGACGTTAAAAGATGATGGTCATTATGCAAGACGTATCTGACTATTCAGACGTTAAGAACTTAAAAGATGATGCGCATTATATAAAGACGTATCTGACCATGCAGACGTTATAAGATGCATGATGCGCATGAAATATTATGCAAAACCCCAATGCATGACAACTGACAACTGACACGAAAAAATTATATGAATATAATGCATAACGTACCTAAGCATGTAGTACGTACAAAGTGCAGAGATGCGCAGGCACACCGCCTAGCTTAGGGCATAGCACACATGACAAAGAAAGGTTCGGAACCACGTGCCCAAGCTGCGGAAAAAAGGTTAAGTAGGTTATAGAATAGGAAAAGCAGGCTCACGACACTCTCCTTGTGGGCATTGCGATGCAGCAGGTTGCTTGCCCATGCAAGCGTTGTTGGTCTTGAGCTCCAAACGCGCCTTCCTCCGTTGATAGCCACGCGGCCGGGGGCGAAGTCCGAGGAGAGAAAATGGCGGCGGCGACTCGACTTTTAAGGAGAGAGATCCGAGCCCACCCGGGGGCGCCAAATTATGTCAGCGGGACATAATAAAAGATGTGAATTACAATAAAAACTATATTATTATGAATTTACATGACTTTAAACAAGGTAATAATATGGCGGCGGTCAGCAGTGTGACCCGTGTGCGCCCGCGCACGTCTCCTTGGCAAGTGCTCGAGCTAATGGCGGCGACGGAAACCGGGGACGCTTCCCCGCGCGTCCCGCTGTAGTGTTGGGGCAGCGCGCTAGGGATGGGCGCGCTCGTACACTCAGTGATCAATTGATATAATTTTTTTATATTATTTTTTTCAACTAATATAATAGCCAAATATCACGTCCTCGAGTATTGAACATGACTGTCTCACCAGTCATGCTGTATAACACCCCTTAAATTATTTTGTTTAATCGTTAAGTTTGGTGCTGTGTGCAAAACAAAGACGACTATCTTCGTAGCGTAGTTTCAATATTTTAGGGTGGTATGCAAAATCACAGTAATTAGGTACAGCATGATGTCAATGTAGTGAATTAAAAGGCTGGTACTGAGCGCGTACTCGTATACGCGATTAAAAATCATCTTGTTATCTAGGTTTTGAACCCTTCAATGATTAAAAAAATATTAGTCACACGCTAAATTTCTACGAGATACAAGACCAATACGAGAGAAGTATTATAGTGTATCCCTTAATTTATTTTGATGTGAATGGGATGGGATGTGTGTTAAAAAAAATTAAATATAATTTATACACAATATAACCAATAAAGCTTAAAACATTAATAATAATAGCATAATATTACAGCCGTTACTCCATTTAGGGCCGGTTTCACTACTTCCTGATAAAGTGCCGAATAGGCTATTCACAACTTTTTTGACAGACTTTCCATACTCGATCTGTCAAGTTAATTGGTGGATAACCTATTCGGCACTTATTAGGAAGTCGTGAAATTGTATTTTTAAACGAATTTAAAGGCAAATAAAGTGAGACGGGAGATGGCTAGAATAATTTTATTATTGGCGACGATTTCTCATATCTTTAACTTTAATAGATTAGGCAGTGATTTTGCAAGCTTCTTCGGAAAAGTCAACTTCTTCGTATTTCTTTTCCTCAAGGACTGGAGAGTCCTTGATGATTTTGATAACCTTTTCCCTGTCTTCGGGGGAAGGGCTCTTGGATCTACCGAGCACCCAGGAGAGGTCTGAAAGAAATGAAAATAATTCATCAGCTAATTATAAATCCAACATTGACCCTTGACAAAGAATAATAATATTTAATCACTATTAGTAGAAAATAAGAATCAAAGAATCGTTTTTATAAAAAAGAAGATTTCATAAGTCGTCTTTATTGTTATGCTAAGAAAAGCTTTTATGTAAATATCAGAAATGTGCGCAACGACGGTGCTGCAAATTGGTGTCACCAATCCGAAACTTGTCCTCGATTGTATATATGTAGGTACGTGCCACCTATAATTTTATTATTATTCCTGCACGTTCCCTTTAGTAACACAAGACACATACCCATATGAATGTTGTTAGCCTCGTCGTGTTTGCAGTAGTGCAGGATGGCGTAGGTCTTATAGTCAGTAGCGATGACGTTCAGTTTGCTGTCCACCATTTTGCCGCTTGCTGAAGAAGAGAAGAAAACGTTACCGTACGTATTTTTAACAATTCCGTTGAGGGCACGGCTATGACGAATACTTTGTACACTAATGCGTGATAAAAGAAAGTGATATTTTTTATTTCATTCTTATTCTTAGGCATTTTTACTAGATAGTTCTTGGCATAAAGCCAACGACACTAAGCAGAACACTCAAGTGTCTTAGTTGCCTTGTACTTCACTGATTATTTTAAAAATATTGTAGACTATCATCTACTTACGTCCGTAAGGGTATGAGCAGATCAGTTTTCCGTGGTTAGCCGCCTCAGGGTCCAGTTTGCCTACTCCGTCAATGCATTTCTCCTTGCCGTTAAGTACATTGCAGTTCTTGATCTTGAAAGTTTCTCCTTCCAACGTGTATTCAGCCCTGCCACACATGCCCTGCTCCCTAGCGGTGTTCTTGTATCTGGCTAGCTCGTACCATGTACCTTGTGCGAACTGTAATATTTTCGGAGTATGTTTTAACAAGAATATAGAGAACCGGACAGTAAAAAGTTATTTGAAGTTTTTTAGAAATAGATTCATAGGCATGGTGGAGTAGGCCCACGTCATTTGACTTGGTTTAAATGCGAATTCAATACTGGGTGTAAACTATCGGCTGGGTTTGATATATCACGACCAAATTACTTACACCATGTGCTATCTAAAAATCTTTATCAGAACTTACTTCGTCATATTTAAAGTCAGCGACGGTGTCCACCGGGGAACAGGTGTGGTGGTGGTCAGCGGCTGCTGCAGCCACCAGGGCGAGGAGGACGAATCGGTACATGGTTGCCAAGGTTCAGATCTGACTGACAACAAAATCTCCGGTGCCGGTATATATAAAATTGTTCACATTTATCGCGGGTCAAACGGTAAAGGTCTACCAATATCTGTATACTTTCGGACTTCTAAAAAGTTAAGATAATATAGATGTTTTTTTTCTTTTGGCTGTTTTTTTACTAATTATCTAAATTGCATTTGTTTTGGAAACATAATATTTTCCTGTTGCGTAACTGCTTTTTGTGATATTATCTTCTTATACGGTTTGGCCTTTAAACTTTGAAATGAAGGTACGTGGTCGGGTTTCGGTCAGATAAATAACAAAATGGTCTTCCGTCTTACAAACAAATGACAAAAAAACTTGAGTCTATAATATATATTATTTGATCACTGAATTTGCAATAATAATAATTCATAGGTTCATTATAATCGCTTTGACTCATAATCTTTAATAATTCATAACAATGCCTACCTTACGCTTTATCTTGCTATTAATGTTTTAAAGGTTAAATAATAAATCTCAATCATCAATAATCAATAATTTTAACTTAAGTTTAACAATTATTTTTAAATTAATTTTAACTATAATCAATAATTTTAACTTGCTGTTTTTATTACTTTTATTATCACAGTGCGTTTTTCGCGTAACTTTTTGCCACGCACTGACTCTGGAAAGAACTGTCACCAGCAGTATTTCCGGATCCATGCGACCTGCAAACCTTCAAGAAAAGAGCGTATTCCCTCTTAAGAGGGATACCTACTGACCCTAAAAATAAAACATAGTCCTTCTCTCTTCACACTCACGTACGACTTTCATATGCCAGGTGAAAAAGGACGACGCGGAATCATCGCCAAGTTAGTTTTACTTGAATAAAAGACGAACTATAATGATTATGAAAAAAGTGTTTTGAGCAAATTTAGGTTTTATCAATGCCTTTTTAGATATTAAATCAAAAAATCGGCCAAGTGCGAGTCGGAATCGCGCACGAAGGGTTCCGTACCATTATAGAGCAAAATTAGGCCATAAATTGTGTTTTTTGTATGGAAGCCCCCCTTATTTTTTTATTTTATTTTAATATTATTATTAAATATTAATTCTATCTCTATTATATAATTCTAATAAAAATTCAAGTACCTACCTGTTGCCATTTTTGATATAGAGCAAAAAAGGCCAAAAAAATCACGTTTGTCGTATGGGAGCCCCCCTTAATTATTCATTTTATTTTATTTTTAGTATTTGTTGTTATAGCGGCAACAGATATACATAATCTGTGAAATTATCAAATATCTAGCTATTACCGTTCTTGAGTTACAGCCTGGAGACAGCAAAAAAGGCCAAAAAATCACGTTTGTTGTATGGGAGCCCCCCTTAAATATTCATTTTATTTTATTTTTAGTATTTGTTGTTATAGCGGCAACAGATATACATAATCTGTGAAAATATCAAATCTCTAGCTATTACCGTTCTTGAGTTACAGCCTGGAGACAGACAGACATTACACTGCCTACCATTCGATTGCGATTTATCTGTGTTCTGATTCTTTTTTTTTTTTGTTTGTAATTATCTTTTTTTTTGGCTTATTCTTGTACTTCTTATTGTACCTACTCGTATAACCTAGAATAGTGTATAGTGTAATGTCCTTATTGTGCCAAATAAAATTTATTATTATTATTATTATTATTAGACAGACGGACAGACGGACAGACAACGAAGTCTTAGTAATAGGGTCCCGTTTTTACCCTTTGGGTACGGAACCCTAAAAATATTAAAGAAAAGACAGCGAACTTCGAAGATCCAAGCAAAAATGTGTCTAAAACAAGGTTTTTTGTAAAAAAGAAACTATCGAGCACTTTTAATCGTGTTTTCGTCTTAAGCATTCTTTTTTCATGAACTAAAGTTACTTGTGTAAAAAAATCAGCTTTCTAGACCTTACAGATTTTTAAGTTCTAGGTTTAAGAATGTAGTCAAGTTAGGGTCAGGTGCACTCTTAAAAGGCCGGCAACGCACCTGCAGCTCTTCTGATGTTGCGAGTGTCCATGGGCGACGGTAGTTGCTTACCATCAGGTGACCCATTTGCTCGTTTGGCCCCTTATTTAATAAAAAAAAGCTATGCTGGATTTTTTGTTTCGGATAATAATTTTGGTGTGACAGGATAGGCGACTAACCCATTTTATAGAAGCTCAAATCAAGTTGGTAAATAATAAGAAAGTAAAAAAATAATACTATTCACTATTATATTTTATTACTAAAAATAAATAAAAATTACATTAAGATAGAGCATTAACGATTATACAAAGTAACAATACAATAATACTACTGTAGACAGTCGCCGCCGAACTGGGCTCGTCGCAGTCTTCGCTCTGTTCCACCATGATGAAGTAAGGCTGGTGGAGCTCCGGTCTGCGTGATATTGTAGCATTGATGGTGGTGACGTCAGCTTCCACCAGATAACGACTCCTACTCAGCTTCCATACGCCAACTGAAAAAAGATTTTATTGAACGATATTAATGTGTTCTTTTGTAAATGCACGATTTATTTATTTTATTTATTTTATTTTACAATTTATTGCACACAAAACCATTAAAAAATAACATAATATTAGAAGAAAGATGACACAACAGGAACTGCTTATTTCTAAAGAAATCTCTTCCAGCAGCCCTAGGAAGAGAAATTTGATCACAAACAACAGATAGGGCGTGCACAGACAGTAATTAACATTTATGAATAATTTAAATTACAAAATTAAATAAAATAATTATAATATACCTACATAATATTATACTACGATACTTAGATACTAATAATACTATACTATAATTTATTACATACTATATCTATAATATTATATAATATATATACCGATTATAAATATTTAAACATTATATCGACACATACTATATGTTACATATTTAACTGGATTCAGTATTGAGGTAGTGTTCCTTCACGCGTCTTTTAAAGACAGTGATTGTGGGACTATCACGAATGGTATGGGGAAGGGAAATCCATAATCTAACTGCATGAACGGTAAAGGAGTAGGAGAAGAAGATTTATTCTTCTGACATCTATACAGGGTGCAATTATACATTCCTGCCAAATTTTAATTTAATGATCCTTGTTAAAAATAAAAATACACGTATTTTTTCTTTTATAATCACTCAGTACTAAAATGTTGAGACATCACCCGCGCGCGCCTCCCCCCCGTGTTACCCCCGGTCATTCCTCCGCGCCGCGAGTGACCATTCTGCAACGATTTTAAATGGGATAAAATATGTCAATTAAAAAAATTTAACACCCAATTTTTTTGGTTAAATGGACTCTCCTATTGATACCTAAGCCCTGGAAAAAATTTGGCAGGAAGGTTTAATTGCACCCTATATATAAAAATGGAGTTTCAAATGTGTTAGTCGCGCTAAAACTCGAAAACGGCTGAACGGATTGGGCTGATTTTAGTCTTAAAATATGCGTAGAAGTCCAGGGAAGGTTTTAAAGTGACACGAAGTTCACCGGGATAGCTAGTATATCTAAATATATAAAACTCAAAGGTGACTGACTGACATGGGTGATCTATCAACGCACGGCCTAAACCACTGGACGGATCGGGCTGAATTTTGGCATGCAGGTAGATGTTATGACGTAGGCATCAGCTAAGAAAGGATTTTGATCAATTCTACCCCCAAGTGGTTAAAATAGGGGATGAAAGTTTGTAGATAATAATACTTCTTAACGCGAGCGAAGCGAACGCTCGTAATAAATATGACAAAACGAGTGGACCGAAAGCGGACCAGAAAGCGAAGAGATAGATTGTGGAGTAGGTGACTACCGCTACCCCTCAGACAATCGCAATTTGTATGTGTATTGTGTAACTGTATACATACATGCATCCGTCCTCAAAATCTTAAATCACCTTTAGGCCAGGTTCACACGGCATTGTCCTGCACGCTTTCTACAAGTTTTCTTGCAGTAATACGTCTTAACGAAGAAATATACTACTGCTATACTGCAACAAAACGTGCAGTACAATCGATGTGTGAATGGCTCTTTACACATTGTATGCGCCACTATATTTTATTGTGCAGGATTGTACCGTGTGAACTAAGCCTTCAAGAATTTGATAGTGAATCGCAGATTTAGAAGTCACAGATGTTTAAAAAAGTTGCCTATATTGTGTTAAGGTCGTTCTGTAGTGTTACCAAACTATAATAGTGCCATAACAACTTACCCGATCGGTGGAAGTCTCCTACATTGACGCAGCTGTAAGTCACCGAGTATGAGAGGTAGTTTGTCTCCAACACGTAGAGCCACATTGACACCATGGTAGGATTCTCTTCTGTAAAAAAAAATAAACTAACTGAATCTCTAACAGAGAATATACCAGGTTTGTCTTTCGGCAAATGCCATGTTTTTATCTCACATTTTCTTATAAAGCTTCCGAAAGAGTTTTAGTAACTTGGATGTAAAACTTGAATTCAATGTCATTTTTCTGTAGGCAACAAATGTATATTTTTAAGCTACTCCTTCCATCTCTCATCATGAAGTAGAAAAGTTTTTCTTCTAAATGCTTTGTTTAAGATCGACTTACCATCATCACCACCACGGATTGGCAGGTTGACGATTAGCTTAGCGGAACCATCCGTTGAGTTAACAGTAGCTGTTCCAGTCACTGTGTCCAGTGTGTCCTCGATCACTTGCCAGTTCAGGACAGTCACTACGCCGGTCTCCTCGTCCAGCGTGTACCTGGCACCGATGCAAGATCCACTCTCGTGGATCTGAGGGTACCTCTCTATCTGATACCATGTCCCTGTGTACTGTGGAAATTCGACATTTTAACTACTGTCTATACTCTATATTAATAAAAAATGGACCTGTTTTTTTGTGAATGTCTGATTAGGAGAATTTAAAATTAAAAAAATCAAATAACAATAGTAACAATGATTACTAAATAAAAATACGTGTGGCGAAAATGCATGCTATGTGGTTGCATAGAATTTTTATCAGTTCGCATACGTCTAGTCACACGCACACAAACACCGTGCCGAAGTCTGGCAAAGCTGTGCTGTACGCTGGTTAGGTTTTTTCGTTACGGAGTCGCCGCACTCAAGGCCCGCATAGAAGCTATGGAATAGCTTAAAAATGTTGATCTCTAATCTACAATATCTACATTTTATAATTTAAAATAATACAAGTTTACCTACTCGAAATTTAGGGTGACTTTAAACTTACTTGTGCTGGATCGAACTCCTGTTGGACTGGTATATTCTCATCACATTGTCCAGGCAAGATGACCTGATCTCCGCTCTGTTCGGGGTAGTGGAAACAGGCGTCATCACTTTGGTTTACTGCCAGATAGAACTGTGGTTCTAACACTCTATTAGCAGCAATAACTGGTGCCATAGATTCTTGCGCAGCTTCCGTAAGACTTCTTGATTTACTGTGTTTCGCGCTCCATACTACAAAATAAAAAAATATAAATTGGGTAACAATAGAACCTAAATATTCATATATTTGTTTACGAAATGAGAACTTACCTCTCATATATTCACTATCAGGAATATTCTCGCAAGAGTACAATAGAGAATAAGTATCATAATCTGTCGCAAGCACCCATACATCTGAAATTGTAAGAACAAGATCTAAAAATCGATATATCAAGACATTGTAATTTCTACGTACTACCATAATTATATTTTATGTAACGGATCTAAGATAGATTGCAAATGTAACAGAGATTCTTGCCCTGGTCATCATTTTGGAGAGAAAATGTTTTACTGCGGCACTCAACTCAAACGTTTTACTGAACTTTTTATTTTATTTTACATTAGCTCCATACATTATATTCTGTCGAATTATTCGTTAAATGGAAGTTAATTCATCATTAATTCTGAGTGCGGCCGCTTTATTGACACGTTATAAAATGTTCTATTTTGGCCTAATCAATTTTGCCTACATTCAACACGTCCATCGCTGTAAGTCTTCGTGAGTCTGCCATCACTGGTCACTGTGACTGTACTGGTGCTACTTTCAGCGACGAGGTCGAAGACGCTGGTATCGACGACTTGGTACAATTGGTTATCTACAGCGCGGAAGTCTGAACTGATGCATTCACCGACATCGCCGTCGACTGGATACCGCTCGATTTCATGCCACCATCCTTCATACTGTGAAATAAAATAGTATTTACTCAAAAAATATCCAAGGATAAAACCTTGCTAATCATTTTTTCTTTCTCTACCCACATATCCTTACTTCCATATTATAATTTATAATCTATACATATATAATAAAACTGTAGAAATGAAAATTCTGTACATTAAAGATATTCAAAAAATAATAAGCATGTTACTACATCGCTATAGAAGCCAAAACTGTGGTTAGTTTTTTGTCTGTCTGTCTGTCTGTCTGTCTGTATGTTTGTTCCAGCATCACACGAAAACTACTGATCCGATTTGAATGCGGTTTTCGCAGATATATTTGTCTTCTTCCAACTTAACATCTGGTGTATAAAAAAATTTCCCCCCACCCCTCTAAGGGGACAAAAGAGGGGTCAGAATTTGTATCACACTTTTGTATATAACACGAAAACTACTGATCCGATTTGCATACGGTTTTCGCAGATATATTTGTCTACTTCCAACATAACATCTGGTGTACAAAATTCCCCTCCCCCACCCCTCTAAGGGGACCAAAAAGGGGGTCAGATTTTGTATCAAACATTTTTCTTGGACTTACTTCATATTATTTACTGTGTTTTCCAACTTAACATCTGGTGTATAAAATCCCCCCCCACCCCCCACCCCTCTAAGGGTCAAAAGAGGGGGTAAGATTTTGTATCAACTGATGAAGTAGAAATACTTTATATGGCAAAACAACATTTGCCGGGACAGCTATATCTATACTAATATTATAAATGCGAAACTGTATCTGTCTGTCTGTTTGTCTGTCTGTCTGTCTGTCTGTTACCTCTTCACGTCACGTTCACGTCTAAACTGCTGAACTGATTTAGCTGAAATTTTATATGGAGATACTTTGAGTCTCGAGAAAGGACATAGGATACTTTTTATCCCGGAAAAATGTACGGTTCCCGCGGGATAAACTAATTTTAGGGCAACAGAGTTGCGGACGTCATATAGCACTAAGTACATAATTAAAGTTAAGGTTATCGTCAAATGTGGCGTCCATAATGGACGCAATAGTAAGTTGGTGCAACCCACTTATTACAAAATAAATCCAGAACTACACTTACCCTCTGGGGGTCAAATCCATCCATTCCAGATATTTCTTCGCATCGACCACGGAAATGAGGAGCCTCATTCTTGTTAACCTCTGGTATGTAGAAACAAGAGTCCTCTGTTTGACTAGTTGGTAGATAGTACTCTTCTCGCAGTCCCTGGGTAGAATCAATGATTGGCTTCATGATTTCCTCCGCTTCACTGCTTAAAAATGGACCGCGACTGAGTTTCCAACTTGTTACTGAAAAATGCTGTATTTTAGACTGCTGTACTTTAAGGGTAGTTGTAATTTTTAAGAGGTATGGTAGATAGCAGACATATAAAAATATACCCTATGTTTAATCGCACTCGCGATATTTATCATGAGATGCGATAAGAATTTGTATCGCATCGCATAATAAAAATAATTATAATGTGATACGATGCGAATTCGCAGTTTTGTGGGAGCACTTTCAATAAGTTACCTTGTCTATTTCCATTCTCTAAGTTTCTACAACTGTACACCAGCGCGAAACTTTTATAGTCCGTTTCAAGTACGTAGTAATTTGCCTCGTTGACAACTGAAACAAAAAAATATTATCAATAATTATTATTATAACTCACATATTTCATTATGATCTTGTATCAAATACTTTTAGGTCTCCCGTAATACTTTAATTATTCTTACTTCCGTTCGCTAGTTCAAAAGTGACCGATAGCAATCCACTGCCATCTGAAGAAGCGACGTAAGCAGTTCCAGTCATGGTATCCAGGGTACGGTTAACAACTTGAGTGTTGAGTACATTCACGACGTCATCGCCGGGGGTGTATATCGCACGAGCACATTCGCCATCTTGGAATGCTTGAGGATAGCTAGCGATCTCATACCATTGGCCGAGGTACTAAAAGATTAATATTAATTATTGTTAAATTACTATTAACATTATTATAACATGAGGAGCACGACAGAACAAAACGAAAAAAGTTAGCAATGACATTTGACAGAATACCAAACATTACGTCGTCCGATAAGCTGATTGTGGTTCAAATCGTGCTTATTCCTATAGTAAATAGCCTTTGAAGTTGACAGTTTGGTGCAAATCATGATATTTCCAGTTTGAAAACATCTTGATCTGATCAGAAAATGATATTTTACATAAGAATAGATACACAATTTCAAATTATTAAAAAAATAAAATAAAAACATACTTTTAAAGTGTTTGTAGTTATTTATTCAATAGATATCATATTTTTTTCAATTGCACAAAACCAAAGTAGTTGCAGGTTTTTGGTCTTTTGTGAAAAGTTAGAATCATGGAATTATCATGTTTTGTTGTGTCACTCCTCACATATCATCAATATAATGAAGTAAATGCAAAAAATACTTTATTAAAAGATTATTTATTTTGAAATCACATACCTCCCCTGCTTCAAAGTCTCGTTTTGCTTGTATAGTTTCATCACAAGGACCAAGTAAGTCTATTGAAGGTCCACCATCATATTCCGGATAGTAGAAGCAACCGTTGAGGGTCTGATCAGTCTCTTGATAGTAACCGTTGAATAAATCTACGGTATTGTTGACGATTGTATCAATCCTTTCATTAGCGTTAGGAGATAGGCCTTCCTGTGATCTGCTAAGTTTCCAGCTGTAGACTGTAAGAGAAACTTGAAATTATTATTTTTTCCATAAAAAGAAAGAAAAAGAGTAATGGTTTATAATATCATCCATAAAAAAGCAAAGAGAAATATTAAATATTTCTTACGTTGTCTGCTGCTGTTGCCAACATCAGCGCATGCGTACAGCAATGCAAAGTCGTCGTATTCAACATCCACCACGTACATGGTTCCAGCGAAGTTTACTAGAAGAGAAACAGCAAAATATTTATTTCAAAATTAAAGCTCGGTTGAGAAAAAAAGGAAAAAAGAGAATATTATTTAAGAAAAAATATTATTTTAACACAACAAAACATTCAAAATAAATAAGAAATCAATCATGCATTGGCGGCGCAAGACCAAAATTTTATGTGGGCAAAATAAATTATATTTTGCGAGGCCCCCTGATGGATGATGCAAGAAAATTTTGTTGAAAGATTTTTTGATACCAGCTACTCGTAAATCCTAAAAGAACGCGCTGTCCAAGGGGCGCGAGGCCCCTAGGACCTCGAGGCCGTGGGCGGTCGCCCACACTGCCCACGCCTTGCGCCGCCTCTGCAATCATGGTACATAATATTATCAATTATTAAAAATATATACAACTTACCACCTTCCCCGTTAGATAAGTTAACATCTAATATGCCTCGATTATCGGACACAGTAGCTGGACCAGTCACAACTGTGGTTTGTTCGTTGTCTACAATACTCATCGTAATTTCAAATGAATTTGTTCCAACAACATCATAAACGTTCGCCACACAATCACCTGACTGCAGTTCTGACGGGTATCGTTCTACTTCATACCAACTGCCCGAGAACTGAAAGATGAATAATTTATTAACGTTAAAAAATCTACTTTATTAGACAACATTTGAACACATATTACCAAAGAACATTACTCACAGCGTTGACATTGAAATCGGAGACGATGTTAATGCTGTCGATATCGCAGCTTCCGCTCAACACCACCGGTCCACCTTCATTGTCAGGATAATAGAAGCACAACTCCTCATCGTGTCCTCGCGTCACATAATAATCTTGCCTTAGGACAGGTACTCTTGCGATAGCAGTATTGATAGCATCCACTGCTGTCTGATTAAGAGACCACTCCCTGCTTAGCTTCCAGCTAGATACTGCAAATTGATAAAGCAAAAATGTTAAGTACATAGAATAACGCATATACCTATAAGAGTTAACGCCCTTACAAAAACAAAAAATAATATATATATTTTTTTTTATTATACTTTTTGCACACAATATCGAGGTACAGAGGCGGGCTTAATGCCTTTAGGCATTTTCTTCCAGCCAACCTTTGGGTGACGTAGAGACGAATTGAGGTAGGTCTATGCAAATTACATGACGTATAATTTTAGTAACATTATTAAACATAAGTACTATAATAATTACGATTACATACTATACGGATACTATACATATTTTAAAAATAAACTAATAATTAATAATATATATTTATGTACACAATAAATATCATATTTTATATAATATAATATACTAATAGTATAATAATTAAAATTATTAAATATCTAAAACAGTGTTATAGGGTAGGTACCTAAAAGTGTAAAGCTTACCTCTGCGATGTTCTTCATCAATGTTTACACATGAGTAAACCAACGAAAAGCTACTGTAGTCTGTATCTAAAACCCAGTAGGGTGACGGTGGCGTCATTACTGAAATTAAAAGATGCTCGTTTTAAAAATATCTTTGGTAACAAATGTACCGGTAAATCATTACTACTTCAGTAACGTAGGATATAAACTTACTATCTCCACCAAAGAAGAGGCAGAGCGCGATAGAGAGAGGCGGGCGCTGGACCCTCTTCGACGAAGACGACCAAGGCGACAAATTGTTATCCGGAATGATAACTTGCCGCCGTAAATGGGGAGCTCAGGGTGGCGGTATGGGGATGCCGTCACTCATTGCACCGAGTCCCCGAGAGGGTCGCGATGCGCAGTGTACTCTTCGCGCATCGCGACGACAGAGAGAGTCGCCTATGCAAGCCCCGGGAGCGCCTCTGTTCGGTGACAGGAGCATAGCGACAGTGCTTCAAAGAGGACGGGCCCGCTATTGATACGCGGGCGGACGATTGTCGAGCCACGGAGTAGAGCTCACGCGTTCTCGCGACTCGGCAACGGGAAGACGAAGAGTACCGACGGGTTTTAGTGGGTAGGGCTGCGGTCACTTACCATCCTTACGGCCGCAGTACGTACTCGTGGGGGAGTCCCCTGCAGTTCCCCCGGGATGTCTCAATGCATTTTCCGTCGCAAAAAAAGGGATATAAACTTACTGTCTGTTCCAGCGATCGGGAAGGTAACTAACAGCTTTGCAGATCTGTCATCAGTGGCAAGTTCAGCAAATCCATTAATAAAGTCCAGCTCTTGGGCCACTACTTGAGTATTGTAAACAGAGACGCCATCACCAGTCAGCTCGTATGTGGCAGTAGGGCAAGTACCGTCTTGGAATGCTACCGGATAGCTCTCTAAGTCATACCATTTTCCCATGTACTAAAAATAAAAATAAAAACAATAAAATCGGCCAAGTGCGAGTCGGACTCACGCACGGAGGGTTCCGTGCCGTTATAGAGCAAAAATAGGCCAAAAATTGTGTTTTTTTTTATGGGAGACCCCCTTAAATTTTCATTTTATTTAAATATTATTATTAATTATTAAAGTACACAATGTGTACAAACTAGCTGTTTGACCGAACTTAGCTCGGTATTCGATAAAACACGAATAAAATGACATTTTCTAAAAATGATTCCTAGCTAGATCGATTTATCGCCCCCGAAACCCCCTATATACTAAATTTCATGAAAATCGTTGGAGCCAATTCCGAGATTCTTTAATGAGTTTAAGTTGATTATCGATTATCGAACACGAATAAAATGACATTTTCTAAAAACGATTTCTAGCTAGATCGATTTATCGCCCCCGAAACCCCCTATATACTAAATTTCATGAAAATCGTTGCAGCCGATTCGGAGATATTATATTACTCGTTTAAAGACATAAGATATTAATATTTAAGGGGGCTGCCATTTATTCGGCCTTTTTTGCAAGTTTGCTTGCAGGTAGAAACACGGCCTTCTAGCGGCAACAAATATACACAATCTGTGAAAATTTCAGAAGTCTAGCTATAGCGGTCGTTGAGATACAGCCTGATGACATACAGACGGACAGACATCGAAGTCTTAGTAATAGGGTTTTTACCCTTTGGGTACTAAACCCTAAAATGTAATATGAAATCTGTTTCATAAGGACTTCTTACCGCCACAGCGTCAAAGTTCTGTACCACATCTATACTTTCATCACACTGGCCTCTGAATATAACAGGATTTCCATCAGGTATTGGGTAATAGAAACAGGCATCATCTGAATGGTCTATGCTTTCATAGTACCGATCATTTAGTACATTTATTGAATCTACAGCTGCGTTGATAGCGTTCTGTGAGTCAGTGCTAAGAGAAGTTGTACGACTTAGCTTCCAGCTCCAGACTAAAATGAGATTATTGTTTTAGTTCATCACAAATAATTCAACAAAACATTTATTTAAATATACTTAATAATTTACATTATTCATACTTTTAACTCTCTTACCTCTACGTTGTTCACTGTTTACATTGAAACAGCTATAAACGAGAGCAAAATTTTCATAGTCAGTATCCAAAATCCAATACTCGGATGGAAATGGGGCTAAAATGAAGAAGAATGTAATTTAGTAAACAAAACTTAAATCATATTCATTGCTTCTGTTAAGGCGCCTATCCATTAGAGCAGCCTCAGGCCCAGCAGCCTCGACTTGAAGCAAACCGAGGCAGCGGAGAGAGGAAGTGGAGACGCTGCCGTAGGTTGAGGCAGCGTCTCTACTTGTGCGGCCTTGGGTCGTGCGGCTGCCTCACGGCTGTCTCGCCCTGAGTCTGCCTCAAATGGATTCGAAGCTTTATAAGTACAAAGTCAGCAAACAAATAATTATGTACCTCCGGGGAACGTGACAAGTAACTTTCCACTATCGTCAGTTGTTGCTGGCACTGCGTTTCCGTTAATAGTGTCAAGAGTCTCATTAATAACTTGAGTATTATACACATCAACAGATCCTAGTTCGTTGATAGTGTATGTAGCGTCACTACAGTCACCACCTTGGAAGTCTGATGGGTAACTTTCAATCATCCTCCAGCGTCCCGCATACTAGATAAAACAAAAGAAATCTATCAATGCATTATACTATAAAATCGACAAGAAAAACTAAAACAAAGTTATTAAGTATTTCCAGATTGGTATTTATATTAAAGATACTTACAGCGGCAGGATTAAAGTTTTGTACAACTCTGATATCTTGATCACACTGTCCAGGGAAAGTAACAATCTGTCCGGGAATATACTCAGGTAAGTAAAAGCAGGCATTGTCCGTTTGATTGATCGTTTCAAAATACCTGTTATCTAACACCTGGATATTGTTCATGGCGGTGTTGATAAAATTGTTGTCAATAGACGATAACTCCTTTGATCTGCTCAATTTCCAACTGTATACTAAAATATTAACATATACATAATATAATTAAAACGTTTTCGAGATTTTTTAAACAATTAATTTAACACTTTCACAGTCCACGTCCAAGTATTTAATAATAATGATTATTAATTTATTAAGTAATTCTTGTATGCTTCTATGCTTCTTATTTTTATTTTTCTTATTTTTCTATTAGTGGGAAGCCCTTGAACAATTTTTTTGTGATTACTAACAAGCTAATTTTTTGTGAGTAGCTACATTTTCATAAGACTCGAAAGAAAATCTCGAAAGTGGTTGCTAACAGAGATAGAAAGGATTTCATTCTTTGACTTGATGGTCCTAAAATATGGATTGTTTTATTTGTAGGACAAGGTTACTCATAAATTATATAACTATTAACCTACCAATATACAAAAACTCAGCAGGTTAGAGTTCCGTTTAAGGGTACAGTGGTCAACCAAGTTTTGTTGATTACAGAACCCTAAAACGGAACGGCTCCCACACAAAAAACACAATTTTTGCCTATTTTTTCTCTTTATCGGTACGGAACCCTTCGTGCGCGAGTCCGACTCGTACTTGGCCGATTTTTGTATCCGTTTGGATACCGTGGACTGTGAATGTATTAGAGTGGATTGCACCGGCTTACTTTCACCATAACTTTAACTTTAACCATAACAAAATGTGAAAATAACTGTCAAATCCCTAGCAAAAGTCGCCATATTTGACGATAACCTTAACCTTAAATTTAACTACGCTTCTGGTGCAATTCACCCTAAATCATGTATTTTACCTGTTCTCCGGTTGTTGGGTACATCATTGACACAACTGTAAGCTAACGCATATCGGCTGTAGTCAGTGTCAATTATCCAGAAAGGTATCACTGTCTCTGAAAAAATATAGCCAACAAAACTTTTCATCAGAAAATTAGCATCTCGCTAAAGTTAGCAACTTAAATTCATAATATTTTATAAAAATGAATTAATTATTTTAGCTTTGTCTTTACCGGCACCATTTGATGTAGTAACTAATTCCAGTCTTCCACTAGTATCCTGAGCGGAGGCAAAACGGAGTACACTGTTGCTGATACCGAGAGTCTCGTTGTTGACATTAGATGAGACGAGGTTCAATGTATTGCCTGTACCAGACGTGTATTCGTGGCTCACGCATTCTCCGGGTTGGAACTCCTTGGGGTATGCTTCAATTTCATACCACTCTCCTCTGAACTGGAAATAAATGAGAGTTCGATTTCGTTATAAATGTGTCTATTTAGGTATTTAAGTTAGACCGTAGGGAATATTTTGCTTAAGTACTTACAGATTCCATGTTGAAGCTAGGTATAGCCTGTATGGTGGAGTCACATAATCCAGGGAATACCACTGGAACACCATCCTCTGGTTCGGGATAGTAGAAGCATCCTTCATCACTATGATCAGTGTCGACGTAATACCGATTGTCGAGGACTTGGACAGCGTTAATAGCAGTATTTATTTCATTTATAACATTATCAGGTAGCTGCCTGGTTCTGCTTAGCTTCCAAGACCATACTGCAAAATGATTTAAAACAAATGACGTCTTGATACCTAATGCAGGTTTTTACATATTTTATACGTTAAAGATTTCAACTTTAATAATAATAATGATAAGTTGTTTTAGGTGACATGATTGTAACCTAATACTTACCTAGTCTACTTTCATCTTCTGGTATATCTACGCATGTATAAACAAGGGAATAGCTATTGTAGTCCGTAGCAAGTACCCAGTAGTCGGTTTCAGTTGTGACTGGAAATAAAATTTTATTACTATAATTAGTGAGAAACAATTTATAATTGAAAAATTGAATTATTACTACTTTCTTTGTCTAGTAATACTATCTACTTTATTTCTGTCTACTACTTCATACTTAATTACTAGATATATTAATAAAAATTAACAAAATAACTTACGATTAGTGCCTACGATGGGGAAATTCACCACTAGTTTGGCACTTCCATCATCGCTGACAATTCTGGCAACGCCATTTATAGTATCCAAAGTTTCATTGATTACTTGTGTATTATATACGTCCACAGTATCTCCGACCAGCGTATACTCTGCCGTGTTACATGTACCACTTTGGAACACAGAAGGGTACGAAGAAATATCATACCATTTTCCCATGTACTAAAATATCAAAGAAGAAATTTGTATTTTCGAAAAAAAGGAAAAATAAAAATAATTTATCAGCGAATAAAGAAACCCTAATATTCTAGTAGCTAAATCAAAAATATTTAATACCTTTTGAGCATCAAAATCTCTAACAACATTGACATTAGGGTCACATTGCCCACGGAAAACCACTGGTTGACCAGTTGCCTCAGGATAGTAGAAGCAAGCAGCATCTGACTGATCCACGGACTCGAAGTATCGGGAATTTAATACGGGAATACGTTCCATCACCCTTTCTATTCTTTCTTTAGCTTCTAAACTTAACTGTGCTGTGCGACTCATCTTCCAACTCGTTACTGCAAGAAGATAAATATTTTAAAATTCAAATATTATTTTGGAGAAAAAACGGATATAAAAAACAAAAAGGCTTTAATGTTGCCAATATTTATGATCATTGTTAGGACTTGCAGTGACCGCAGGTGAATGTTGCTTTTAATAACTGTATTTTAAAAAGATAAAACCGACTTCAAAATTGTACGTAATTGAAAATTAAAACTTCCTATCTCCAAAACTACTGAACCTATTTTGATGAAACTTGCACTGTTCCCTAAGTTGAACAATACGCAGTACAACAAAAAAAGAATCACGCAAATCGGACCAGTAGTTCCGAAGATATGCGTGAACAAACATAAAAACATACATACATACATACATACACTTTTGAAATTTGGCACATTTGTTCAGAAGCTGTTATAGATTAACATATGCAAAAACTGGGCAGTTCTGGAAATATTACATACATACGCGTCGAATTGATAACCTCCTTTTTTTGAAGTCGGTTAAAAATAATCATTTACAGATTTAGATTTAGTAATATATTATCTTTTTACTAAGAACGAACAAAAATAAAACCTACCTCTTCTCTGTTCGCTGTTTAAGTTGAAGCAGCTATACACAAGTGCAAAAGAATCATAATCAGTATCCAACACCCAATACTCCGCCGGAACTGGAGCTAAAATAGAACGCATTTTTATTGACTTAAACCTTCACGTATATAATAGTAAATCAAAATTTGATGTTAACAAAAAGATTACGTACTATCCGGGAAATATACTAGAAGTTTCCCTGTCGTATCGTTAACAGCGAAGGTAGCATAACCTACAATAGTATCAAGCTCTTGGTTTATCACTTGCGTATTGTACACGTCGATGAAACCATTTTCGTTAAGGGTATATGTGGCGTCGATACAGTCACCGCCTTGAAATTGTGTCGGATAGCTCTCAATCAAACGCCAACGATTCAAATACTAAAAATATAAAAACGTTAAAACATAAACTTTTACAATTCATCCTAATTGACCAAAAGGTCAAACTCTTAAGAGCTCGAATATCTACTTACACTAGCAGCGTCTAAGTCTTGAACGACGGGAATATTTTCATCACACTGTCCAGGGAAGGTGACAGGTTGACCAGGAACATAAACAGGTAGGTAGAAACAAGCATCATCTGACTGATCGATTGAATCGAAATATTTGTTATCCAGCACTTGGATATTATTCATGGCAGTATTGATAAAGGTGTTATCAATAGTCGACAACTCTTTAAATCGGCTCAACTTCCAGCTGTATACTAGAATAAATAAATCACATCATTCGTACACTAACTTCTAGTACAAAACATCAAATTAATAAAGGAACTAACGTGAACGTCTAACTCACCAGCTCTTCGGTTATTAACAACATCATCGATACAACTGTAGGCTAGTGCATATCTGCTGTAGTCTGTGTCAATAATCCAGAAAGGTATTACTGTCTCTAAAAAAGAAAGCAATAATATTAAAAGAATATCATAATATTTTGTGCTAGTTATCGTTGACAATAATAATGATTATTGCATCCTTACCAGCGCCATTAGATGTGGTCACCAGTTCTAATCTTCCACTTGTATCCTGAGCAGAGGCAAACCGAAGAATACTGGAGCTGGTACCAAGTGTCTCGTTGTTGACATTAGTTGACACGAGATTCAATGTGTTGCCAGTACCAGACGTGTATGCGTGGTTCACGCATTGTCCAGGCTGAAACTCTTTGGGGTACGCTTCAATTTCATACCAATCTCCTCTGAACTATAATAAATTGAGAATATTAATTTTATGGGACATACTTTACGTCCGTACTTATTTTCATCTTTAAAGCTTTGATGAAACTTACTCCTTCCATATTAAAGTTTTGTATAGCCTGCACAGTAGAGTCACACAGTCCAGGGAATACCACTGGAACACCAGTCTCTGGTTCGGGATAGTAAAAGCATCCTTCGTCGCTGTGATCTCTATCGTCATAATATCGATTATCTAGGACAGGTACCCTATTAATGGCTAGATCGATGGCGTTAATTGCGTCTGTTGTAAGTTGTTTTGTTCTACTCAGCTTCCAAGACAATACTGAAAAAGGTAACAAATTAGCATACACTGTACTAATCTTACTCTTGTAAGTACTTATGTAACGTAAAACGATAATTAAAAAAATAATATTTTTTACCCATTCTGCTTTCGCCGTCTTCGAGGTCTATACAAGTATACACAAGGGCATACGTCCTGTAATCCGTAGCAAGTACCCAGTAGTCAGCGTCATTTGTAACTGGAATTAGATGTTCTTTGATTTAAAAAAGGTGTACATATGTTAAAAGAGTAGTTGATGCATAAAATTCTTTCTTATTTTATTTACAGTAATCCCAAATTAATAATACGCATTAAAATCGCCTGGCAACGTCACTAACAAGTTGCTTATATTTGGTTGGTGCGCCATACAGGCAAAATAAAATTTCTCAACTCCAGTCAATTCTCGTCAACTTTGACGTCACGACTACATCAAGCAATGTGCGGCAACTAGCAGCAACATTGCGGAATACAATATTGAGTGATGTGGCCATCGAATATTTGAGCGATATGATATTGAGCGATATGAAATAAATTGCTCCATATTGCTCCTTGTTGCTCCTCCTTTGGACATGCGCAATAAAAGGTTTTGTGGCATCGTCTTCCGACGCTCGGGAAAAACGATCGTTGCCGAACAATGACGAAAACTTCTATGCGCATTATCACTTTGGGAGCACTGTACTGTAAGTTAAATGCACTTACAATTAGTTCCAGGGATGGGGAAGGTCACAACTAACTTAGCGCTTCCATCGGTAGTAGCGAGTCTGGCGACACCGTTGAGGGTGTCCAATGTTTCATTGATAACCTGAGTGTTGTACACATCAACTGTATCTCCTACTAATGTATACTGTGCTGTATCACATGTACCACCTTGCCACATCGATGGGTAAGAAGCGAGGTCATACCACTTTCCCATGTACTAGAATAAAAAATATCGTTTCTTTAATGAAACCAATATTTGTAGACGATGAAAAAAATGTATGCTATAAATAGATGATATAATTATAATTATTATTAATAGCATCGAAAAAGGCATCGTTTAGAATCGTACTTACGTCTTGTGGATTGAAATCCATCACTACAGCTACATTAGGGTCACATTTTCCACGGAAAATAACGGGCGTGTTTGGATCGTGTTCGGGATAATAGAAGCATCCTTCATCAGATTGGTCGAGAACTTCATAGAAACGGTTATTTAGTACATCAACATCATCTATCACTCTATTAATATTCTCGATAGCCGTTTCAGTTAATTCTCGTGATCTGCTCATTTTCCAACTCCAAACTGAAAAAATAAATAAAACATTATAACAATTTAATTTAAGATTTGACACACTTTTGATAAAAATATTGGAATTTGATACTCACTTCGTCTTTGTTGATTATTAACGTTAGAACAACTGTACACAAGTGAATAGCTACTATAATCCGTATCGAGGATGATGTATTCGATTGGTTCCGGGGCTAAAATAAAAAGGAGATCACATATTTATCAACTGGTCAAGTATAAACTTGTCGATATTGAGAAATAATGCAGTTTCAAATTATAAGACATGAATATTATACCTCCAGGGAAAGTTACGAGAAGTTTTCCACTATTATCTGTGCTCGATATTTCTGCACTTCCAGTGATCGTTTCCAGATTCTGATTGACGACTTCACTATTCACGACCACTACAATATCGTTACTTCCCAGGGAATAAGTGGCATCACTACAAGTACCAGTTTGGAAGTCACTTGCATAGCTCTCAATCAGTCGCCAACGACCTAAATACTAAAATGTAAAAATCCGATCATAGAAATTTCACTCAGCACGCTTTAATAAATAATTGTGAGAATATATTAAGCAATCAATCCTTACACTCCCTGCATCAAAATTTGCTATTCCCTGGATAGTGGTGTCACATTGCCCATCAATGATAAATGGTTCACCAACAGGAATGTCAGGTAAGTAGAAACAAGCTCTATCTGTATGGTCTATGTCTTCAAAATACTGGTCATCAAGAACGACAATGTCGGACATAGCATTATTAATCTCGTTGGCGAAATTGTCACTAAGTTCTCTCTGGCGGCTAAGTTTCCAACTGTAAACTGTGAAAAAGGAGGTTAATGTTGTTGAATTATTTTATAACATAATTCATTTGTTTAGTATACTGCGTGACTGGTGAGACATGTTCAATACTCGAGGATGTGATATTTAGCTATTATATTAGTTGGAAAAAAATAATATAAAAAATAATATCAATTGATCACTCAGTAAATGTAGCTTAAAGTTAAATAATTATTTACCCAACGCATGGACACCGCGCGCGGGAGGGGTAGTTGTGTGGTGTTTCTTTGGTAGCGCACGCCTCTGCACCGGCCGCATAGTATGCCTACTTGCCTAGCCGCGTAATTTACTTAGTATCCATGATTCATTTATTTTTGGGAAATTCGGAAAAAAATTAAGAACCTCATTTTATTACATAATTCAAGACGTGAGTGGAAGAATAAGGTAAGTAACATGAAAAAACTTCCCGTTTTTTTGCTTAAATGGAGGCTTTAGGGCCGGAAAACTTATTTGAAATAGAAAAAATATGGATTGTATGTGTAGCCAGATATATTAGCTAGGTTATGAAGTAGATAAGTTACAAGTTTTATTGAAATAATTAGGGAAAAAATGAGTTATTGTCCGTATGTTACGAAATGTTGCTTATTCGATTCATCCACTCACGTCTTCAATTATAATGAGAATCGAGTACAGAGTACTCTCCATAAGTATTGGTAATGTCTCACCAGTCATGTAGTTTATTATATCTAATAATATTTCTTACTTTTTCTGAAGTCTTCACCGTCATTTACACAGGCGTACGCCAAGGCATAGTTTGTGTAATCAGTCCGTAAAATCCAAAAGGGTATTTGTATGTCTGAAAAAGCAATGCGGGAATTATTGCAGTTGGAGGAAAGTAGAACACAATGAATTACGTATGTTACGTAAAATACGTAATACCTATGTTTTTTTAACCGACTTCAAAAAAGGAGGTTATCAATTCAACGCGTATGTATATAATAATATTTCCAGAACTGCCCAGTTTTTGTATACGTTAATCTATTAAACAGCTTCTGAACAAATGTGCCGAATTTCAAAAGTGTATGTATGTATGTGCACGTATATCTCCGAAACTACAAGTCCGATTTAAGTGATTTTTTTATTGTACTAGGTATTGTTCAACTTAGGGTATAGTGTAAGTTTCATCAAAATCGGTTCAGTAGTTTTGGAGATACGGAGTTTTAATTCTTAATGACGCACAATTTTGAAGTCGGTTTTATATTTTTAAAATACAGTTATTATTAAGAAATTATGTTACTATTTGCAATGATGTACATACCATTGTTGATGGTTATAACCAATTTCGCACTTCCGTCGGTTGATGCGAAAGAGATTGTCCCAGTAGTGATCTGCAGTTGTTGGTCCGTAACACTTGAGGACTGAAGGTTTAGGACGTTCATTGATGACGTCATTGCGTGGTTGATACACTGTCCGGTCTGTTCTTCCTTGGGGTATGCTTGAACTTCATACCATGTACCTGTGAACTTTGAAATCATATTCATTAAACTCAACATTCCCAACATTCAGTTTACTTAATAGGTATTTGTGTAATGATGACTGATTTTATATAGGTTTTGCATCTCTCAAGAGATATTAGTATTTCTAATAATGCGTGGTGGAGGTAAAAAAAAATATTGTAATGAAATCTTATTTCATCATACTCGCAACATCAGAAGAGCTGCAGGTGCGTTGCCGGCCCTTAGTATAATAGCCCTTATATCTAAAGCAATATTATGATGACTGATGAGCGTATCTGACAAATAACCTACCTGTCCTAAATTAAATGTCTCTACCACAGGGATATTTTCATCGCATTGTCCAGGGAATACCACTGGTACCCCTCGTTGTGGTTCTGGGAAGTAGAAACAAGCCTCCACACTCTGATCCCTTTTTTCGTAGTATCGCTGGTCGAGTACAGGTACAGTTGCAATAACTCGATTGATTAGATTATTTTGTTCCTCGGTTAATTGTTTTCTTCTGCTTAGTTTCCAACTCCAAACTGAAATCGATGCACAAATGCATATTGTGAAAATGTTTGGCTAATGAGAACAATAATATTACATGATATTCTGGGAACAAATTTTGGCACATAGTTTTAGTCGCATATTTTCTTACCTATTCTTTCGTCTTCGTTTATATTTTCACAAGTGTAAACTAAGGCATAGTTTGTATAGTCAGTGTCAAGAACCCAATAATTTGTGCTTGTTGTTACTGAAAAGTTAAAAGAGCCGGTTATAATTATTATCATTCCCTATAAGGTATTAAGGACGCTATTACAAATATCAGCGATTTTTCGGTACCCTATTAAAGAATTAGGAGTCAAACTGCGAGGATATTTTGGTTTCAAATGAAAGATAATATATTCATCTCCACGACTGTACCATAAAAATTCTATAGCCGCATACAAAATTTTCACATAAAATACGTTTTAACCATCACAATAATCGCAAAATATGAAAGAAATGGGGTCTGATTAGGTACCTTAATATCTAAATACACTGAACTGAGGAAAATAAATATACAAAAAAATTGTTGCTTATTTAGTCCTCTATAAAGTCCACTAAAAATTTTATATAAAAATAAACAACTTTTCCAGTTATAGGAAAAATAAGAAAATTTCTCAAATTTTTTCATACATTTTCGCCATATCAAAAACGCGGCGAGCGTCGTAACCGCCACTGTACAAGGCGCGCTAATATGAATCTTATTTTAATGTCATTAACGTCGATATTCGTACTGACAGACAGCCGACCTGCTAATTAAAAAGTTGGAGCATTCTTAAGCAATATAAATTTCATTTTATAATATTCACCAAAACTTACGATTTGTTCCAGCTATAGGGAAGCTAACCTCCAATTTTGCGCTACCATCACTAGATGCTAGTCTCGCTACTCCTCGTATGGTGTCCAGCTTCTGGTCTATTACTTGAGTATTAAATACGTTAACTACATCGCCCACGAGTTCATATTCCGCATTGTTACAAGTGCCTTCTTGAAATGGTGTTGGATATGACTCTATGTCATGCCAGAGTCCCATGTACTGTAAATGAAATCAATTTAGTTAGTTCCATATTTAAAAACAGAATGATTCTTCATCGTGGTAGACGAACTATAAAATAGGTTAAAATAAAATAATTTCAAGGCCAAACAGACAGGATCTTCCGAGCCTAATGCAAGGGTTTTTACCAACTTGCTATAAGAAAAGTTGCTGTTAATTATGTAATTGATATTTTGTGGTGAGAAAATTAAATATTATTATTAATTGTATTTTATTTTTGCAGTCGCAAATCTATAAGAACTTACTCTATGCGGTTCAAAGTCAGCCATAGCTGGAATACTTTCATCGCACTGTCCCCTGAAGATGACGGGTTGGTTCGGCACTGGGTCGGGGAAGTAGAAGCACGCTTCATCGCTCTGGTCAGCCGGTATAAAGAACTGCGTGTTCAAGTCCAGTTGCGAGTTTATCACTTGTGCGACTGCAGCCGTTGCGTTCGCTGACAGTTGGCGGGTTCTACTCACAATCCAACTTGTTACTGAAATATTTTTTATACGCTTTTTATTACTTTTACCTGTACAATATATTTGTTTGTAACCGACTTCTTTGGGTGCGATTTTCACCCACTTTAAACGGCCAGATTTCGTTCAAACTTTGTAGATTTATCTAGGACCGATGACAATACACTGATATAATTATTCAATTTTTCAATTTGTATGTTTGTATTTTGTTTGTAACCGACGCTTTATATAAAAGCGTGTTTTTAGTTTTTTTAACTATTACTTATTTCTGATAAAGCCTCCTGGCGAAGTCGACCCGTCGACGGGTTAGTAGATAATACTATTTTTAATAATAATAACAGACGCCTGATGATGATTTTATCGAAACCGGTGTGTTTGAAACATAATTGTTATAAAATAAATTAAAAAAGTGTAATAAGTGCATGAAAAGTGCATATTATTACTGTGAAACATGAATTTCCACCAAGAAATTACAGTACATTCAATATCCTATATAATAATAACTCCCACACCGGTTTCGGCTATGGTTTCGGTGACGGTGGCAGTATCATTGAAACTAGGCCAGTTACCCAAGTTGCCCAAGTGTGTGCGCAGTACTCAAAAGTACTCTCTATTCCTTTACTCTCTTCACCCAGTGCGACGGAAGACCGACACGACTCACGAGACGCCTCAGGACCGACTTTTTACAAGCCCATCCGACGCATAGATCATCTTAGCTTGTCAGACAATCAGGTGATCAGCCTGCATTGTCCTAACCAAACTTGGAAATAACATATTTTCAACGCGGGAATCGAACCCACGATCTCCGAGTCAAGAGCCGCGCTTTAAACCACTGGACAACGTAGGCGTTTTTAATATCTATAATTCTATACATAAACAGTATTTAAAAGAGGAATTAATTCTAAATTTAAAGCTATGGATTAAGATTTGAGACTGCTTTTTTTTACTAGGCTAAATGCGAAATCGTTAATTATAATCATGCAATTTAAATAAATTGTGACGCAACTTTTAAAAGTATAGGCACTAAACATTTCTGGTTTAGGATTAGTTTAGATGGTCTTAGTTTTAAGAACTAATACTAGCATAGTATAATATTATACAGTCCAAAATATACCTCGCTTCTGGTTGTCAGGAAGATCCACGCAGACATAGGATACAGCGTAATCTGTATAGTCAGTTGCTAGTATCAACAGACTGGACTCGGTAAAGACTGGAAACAGAAAATTATAAATTCATTTATTTTACTGCATAATATTGCAGGGTGTAACAAATCTAAGAGATGATACTTTAGGGTGTGTACGTGTTCCTTGTAGTGTTTACTGTGAAAGTAGCAGCGCTGAAAGACGAAAACTTTTTTTCACTTTTGTATGGGCAAGGGCTCGGGCGTCACAAGTTTCCCCATACAAAAGTGAAAAAAAAATTTGGTCTCTCAGCGCTGCTACTTTCACAGTGAACTCTCTACAATGAACACGTACACACCCTAAAGTATTATCACTTGTTTTTGTTACATCCTGTATACAGCATGACTGGTGACCGTGAGACATTACCGATACTTATGGAGAGTACTCGGTAGTCGATTCTCATTATAATTACATGTAATAAAATTAGGTACTTAATTTTTGACCAAATTTGCCTTAAAATAAAAGAATCGTGGACACTTAGTAAATTACCCACGACTTTGCCATGGCACAGAATATAATATAATAGTACTCCGGCCATGGTAACGTCGCTAGCTACGACACGGTGGCGTCACGCCTCCCGAGGGTGTAGTGCGAGTTTTATTCGATCATACTCATCGAGAACGTTAACGCGAATTTGTATGGGATCAAAGCGGTATCCACGTTAGCCAGTAGGTGGCGCTGCTTTGATCCCATACAAATTCGCGTTAACGTTCTCGATGAGTATGATCGAATAAAACTCGCACTACGCACTCAGGTGAGCTATATAGCTCTTGGGCGTCCATTATACGCTCATGCAAGCGTCAGTCAATTCCGTCAATCATGAATTATGCTTGACTGATGGTGACTGATGGACTGACGAATGTATCCAGATTTTCGTCAATCAGCTTCATGCAACCGTCAGTCACGCTCTTACACGGTAGGTTACCCATCAGTCACAGTCATGACTGTGGTAAAACTGACAGCAAAACCAACCGTCTAATGGACGCCTTAAAATATCCGACTAATGATGATAATATTATTGTTTCTTCCAGTCGCATGACAACATAATATTTTATTTTGTCATGTGACTGGCAGATTTATCAAGCTAGCTTTGATATAGATTGCAGAAAGCGACCCGAATAGGTCACCTTAGATATTATCCAAAATACTAATTTTAGTATTGTTGATTTAATATTAACGTAACGTCGTGCGTGCATTTAAAGATGTTTTTAACAAATATAAGGAGACAAAACAATAACGGATGTTTGATCAATAGCTGATTAAAAATTCGTTACCAATTTTTGGACCTTCGCGCCAAGCTTGCCAACAGAGTTGAATACAATAATATTTGTGAATGTTAGTGTTGGTTATAATTCTGTAATTCTGTAATGGTTGCGCCAAAATTCGTTTATGGCGCGGAAACCGTACATTTTTCCGGCTTAAAAAGTATTTCACTAAAGTATCTATGTCCTTTTTCGAGACTCAAAGTTACTCTACTGCGTGACTGGTGAGACATGTTCAATACTCGAGGACGTGATATTTGGCTATTATATTAGTTGAAAAAAATAATATAAAAAAATAATATCAATTGATCACTGAGTAAACGTAGCTTAAAGTTAAATAATTATTTACTCAACGCATGGACACCGTGCGCGGGAAGGATAGTTGTGTGGTGTTTCTTTGGTAGCGCATGCCTCTGCACCGGCCGCATAGTATGCCTTCTTGCCTAGCCGCGTAATTTACTTAGTATCCATGATTCATTTATTTTTGGGAAATTCGGAAAAAAATTAAGTACCTGATTTTATTACATATTTATAATGAGAATCGAGTACAGAGTACTCTCCTTAAGTATCGGTATTGTCTCACCAGTCATGCTGTATACCAAACAGTAAAATCGGTCCGGTCGTGAGGAGGTAACAGGCAGACAGACACACTTTCGCATTTATAATATAAGTAGGGATTGCTCCTGGTTTGCGTTGCGTTGCATCATCGCAATTCGCAACGGCACTTCACACTCATATTTTATCTACCATTAATGCATCGTGGGAACTGGGAGTCGATGTTTTAACAGAACGACAGTTACAGGACTGAGGCGCTGTCACCGTGTGTTGTGTTAAGGGCCACACACATTAACAGTTTGCCGGCAGGCCGCCGCCTGGCAGTTTATCGGGAAACTCAGACTCACAGTTCTCCTGACGATTTTGTAGATTTTGTATCGACGGTTAATGACTGTCAGGAAGCCTGCTGACCAAAGCCTGCAGGCCGACTGTTAATGTGTGGGACCCTTTAGAGCCAGGCCTTGTACCATGAAATTGTTTTGAGAGTCAAACAATCGGACGAGAATGCCGCATCCTACTCTAACAAACGTGAAATGACGTTATTAGAGCAGGACGCGGCATTCTCGGCCGATTGTTTGAGTCTCAAAACAGTTTCGTAGTAGGCCTACAGGCTATAGGGTGCGTTGCCAAAGAATATATACACTGGCGTTGCGTCGATGCAGCGCTGCCGTTGCGTTGTTTTACATACAGATAACCAAGGTGTTCACACGGCGCGCTGCGTCGTAACGCACACATGATAGAAAACAGCCCCCGAGACGAAGCAGGAGGGGGTGTTGACGTTAAGAGTTAAGACTGCTTCGTAATAATTAATAACGGTGCGATGACGCAGCGTGTGGACTGGCTTTAACGATATCAACGCAACGTAGACGTTAGTTCTGATGACGTAATGCAGCGCAACAGCATGGTTTCCTTTTAACCCTAAAGTCAACCATAAACCTACCGCCTGGGAATATTTCCAGTCGCACTGTTAGGCGTCCGCTACCATCGGCATTGGTGGGTGTGGCAGTGCCTGTTATCGTGTCCAGGGTCTGATTGACCACTTGGCTGTTGACCACGTTGACGACGTTCCCTGCCAGGGTGTACTGAGCTCGGGGACAGGAGCCCAGCGCGTTTGGGGAGTAGTAGCTGGCGATCTCGTGCCAGACTCCGGTGAACTGCAGAGATTCATGGTGTGGTTAAAAATGGGATTTCTAACAGAAAGGCTTTTGTGTACCTTTACTACATATTATATAAGCACAACACAATATAATATGTTGTTAAATAACGTATAGGGTACATAGTGGTTGGTTTTGTATTTAAAGATAGATTTGACAAAATTCGTTTATTGTGATTGTGCGAACAAGGAAAATGGAATGTGTAAAGATAAAACGACGAAACAAATACATAAATAAAAATTAACAATGTTTATATGTAGGGTATTTAAAATATTAATCTGACTGTGGTTAACAATATTAATTTGTCGGTGGTTGTAAATATTATTAGCCGTTGGCTATTTAGAAATAGTAGGCGTTCGAACACCTTCATTTACCGTCTTACATTGAAACACCAAAGGGGTTTTAAGTTCTTATGTTATGAGGGAATACGATCCTCTATTAGGTTTAGAAGTTCTTCCGTGCGAATATTAGGAGTAACATTCCTTATATTTTTTATATTATCTATTATCCTTTTTAATTCATTTGCTTATACTTGAACTAGTCAGGTTCGATAAGTTCGTCAACGGCAACCGCGGCAAATTCAGTCTCGAGATTTTTGGTTTTACTTTCAAAATCAAGTTATTTTTATAAAATACTACCTGTCCCGGTGAACTTCGTGTCACTTTAAAACCTTCCCTGGACTTCTACGAATATTTTAAGACTAAAATTAGCCCAATCCGTTCAGCCGTTTTCGAGTTTTAGCGTTATATACTAACACAATTGAAAATCCATTTATATAATTATTATTACAATAATTGTTGATTTTAGATAATTCGAGTATCGTTAATATAGTCGATTTCGACTATGTCGATAGTCAAATTCACTAAAATCTTCTGACAATCTTTAATTAATATGATGTTAGACAACACAAATCAATTAATAATATCAATTTTATCTGAATGCCTAAGAGCGTGCTATTTGTAGCTAGTAGTAGTAGTAAAGTACTGATAAGTGATAACAATAATATCAATCGCTTAGTAACAAGGATGTACTTAATATAGAGTTGCATAATAAATGTAATACTTTAATCTTAAGGCGCTATATTGAAAGTAATTTTTCCGCAAGGCCAATTTTATACTTAATTTGTATGACTATAAAGTCGTGAATACGCTGCGGCCAGAAGCTATCGGCTCGCTCGGAAAACATGCGAAAAAACGTAATTTTGTTTATTTCAAAAATGAAATGAAGTTTATTTTCCCAAACAGAATAACAAAATAGACAAAAACAGTTACTCGCGATGACACTTACAGTAGCCCAAATAATCCTAGGAGCATTTAAGCAAAATGCTTCTATACGATTTTGGGTTGCAAAGGTGTCTATTAATTAGACTAATTTCCTACAATACATCTATCGTTTAAAAATAATCTTCAAATTTCGTATTTCGTAAGAGGTCATTTCGATCGAGAAATGTATCGAGGCAAAACACATGTTTCTGGTTCTTCTCAAACCTAGATAAGGCTATGAAGATATTATGTATATCTCATTACCAGATTTGTAATATTTCTGAAGGTCCTATAGTATTACTTCAAAAAGGGCGTTATTTTCAATATAGCGCCTTAAGTTGTCATACTCATGTTGCGTCTGAAGAAGATAATATTATAAAGCTTTTAGGGCATTAGTGCACTGCACGGAATTTTACGCTTGTGGTTTTGCTCGATAGTAACTATCGAGTAAAACTGTTTTACTTCAAATCGAGTATTAATTACTGTGTGAACCGCAAAACTCACAGCTCGAAACCTCGCATCGAGCCGGTTCGATGGAATTAAATATTATATTATCGATATATCGATTTAGAATAAAACTATCGAGCAATGCTGAATGTGTGGACGGAATCTCGAGCCGCGTGTTTTGCTCGACGTTATTGCTCGATTGAGCAAAACCGTATGTGAGTACTTAGTATAACGTTTTCATATGGCAAACGTAAAAGTTATGAACGCCAGACGAACAGGTCCGTGTAGTGCACAAACGCCCTAACACGGATACTAGCAACTTACTACCCTACTAGCTACTGGGGAACAATTTTTGCTGTCACTTTAATTACCCATTGTCCACAATTCAGGGTGGCTAATACAAAAATCCTAAAACTTTTGCTATTATAATTAAATGTTTACCAAATAAAAAGACTTACCGCTTCAACATCAAAATTTTCCACCACGTTTACATTGGGATCGCACTGTCCAGGTAACACCACTGATTCTCCTTCTGGGATCTGTGGCAGTACTGCACAAGCCATCTCCGAGTGATCCAGCTTGGTTAGGTCTTCCAGGGTTATGCCCAGAAGACTGTTCAAGGTTACATTCATTAGAGCTATCATCAGATCGAATTCGAAGATGGTTTCTCGACCCAGCTGCCATATTGTTACTAAAACAAAACAAAACGCGTATAGAAGTTTGTCGGTCTCTACCAAATTCTTGTGATTGATCGTTTCGACCCGTATGAAATCATCTGGTAGATGTGAACTGATTTCTAATAGTTTTTACAAAAGTCTTGGAGATCTCTAATCAGCAGTATGGAAAATTTGCTGTATGGCGCACTTGCCGGGTAGGCGGCAGGCGCACTTTGCCACACACAATAGTGACAATAGACACGTTCTGTGAAGATGTATGCGCTATACAGTATACATTATAATATTATAGCTGATGAATAGTAGAGTACAACATAATCGATAATCTACGACATTAACTGTAATCCACATCTGCGAAGGTTGACCTTAAAATTAATCAGAAATAGTCTTACTGCTTCTTTGAGTTGTGCCGAGATTCTCGCAAGAATATGCCAAGGCATAGTAGTCGGGGTCCGTTAAAAGGATCCAAAAATCGGTGGCTGCAAAAGGAAAGAAAATGTTAGAGGTTTTTAATATTCCTTGTTTCTGCGAAGAGGTAGGTTATTAGAAACTGATTTTTTTTAATTGGTAAAAATTGTCAATATCACGCTTTAATAATTTATTGAACAGTTTATTTGACAATCGATACAGAACCGTTTATTTGAAAATAATACTAAACGGTCAATGCTGCTATATGACATTTCCAAAAAAAATGATCACATTTTACTCACGTTGCGTTGCAGATGCAGTTGTCAAGGACAATTTAGCAGTTCCAGCTTGGAGGGAGGCTGTTCCAGAAAGCTCCTCCAGGAAATTGTTCTTCACACTCCTTTTGTATAAAGATATAGCGTTGTTTTCATTTGCAAACTCAAAGTACGAGCAATCCCCGTTGATGAGGCTGCTACTAGTTCTGGCCACGACGTACCATCTCCCATAGAACTGCGAAAGAAGACATAGCGGGATAAAGTAGGTCAAAGATTTTTCCAGACTCGCCTAAGACAAAGAAAATTTCGGAGTTTGTTTGAGTTTGAGTCTTGACCTTCAAGCTGTAGTGTGTGTGCCACTTGAACTACTGAAGGTCTATAGACCTTCAATAGTTGGAGAGTTCTAACAGTAGGAACTAAGACGTATCCAACTATATCCATACTTAATCTATACATATAATAAAACTGTAGAAATGAAAATTCTGTACATTAAAGATATTAAAAAAATAATAAGCAGGTGGTGTTACTACATCGCTATAGAAGCCAAAACTGTGGTTAGTTTTTTGTCTGTCTGTCTGTCTGTCTGTCTGTATGTTTGTTCCAGCATCACACGAAAACTACTGATCATCCTATCACATCCGGGTGGATCAGATTAGATTTCCTGTCATTGCTTTTTCTAGAACAGGATATTGTTGCATCATAAAAAAGATTTTCACCTACATTACCAACAAGATTATGATATCTGATATTACTAAATATGTTATGGTATAATCATTCTATTTGCTTTCGAATTGTGATAGCGTCACCTTTGATCTGATGGTTATATTTTTAATTATTTTAACTTATTTATAAGGTTATCGTCATTATAAGAACTCTTTTATCAACTTTTTGGCGGTTAGATATTTATTAAATGAAATTTGTGATTTCCTTCTTTATCCTCCGAATTCCATATCGAATAGTAATTTTCTTATTTCGTATTACATTTATAGGAAGCTGAATAACAATCTATCTTAACAATCTTCTATATATATAAAACTCAAAGGTGACTGACTGACATGGTGATCTATCAACGCACAGCCCAAACCACTGGACGGATCGGGCTGAAATTTGGCATGCAGGTAGATGTTATGACGTAGGCATCCGCTAAGAAAGGAATTTGATAAATTCCAACCCCAAGGGGTTAAAATAGGGGATGAAAGTTTTCAAATAGTAAATAATAATACTTCTTAACGCGAGCGAAGCCGCGGGCAAAAGCTCGTGAATCATATATTTTTAATTGTTTTTCACTACCATTTTAGTTTTATATAAGAACTACTAGATGATGTCCGTAACTCCGTTGCGCCAAAACTCGTTTATCGCGCGGAAACCGTACATTTTCCGGGACAAATAGTATCATATGTCCTATACCAGGACTCATAAAATCTCCAAACTAAATTTCAGCAAAATCGGTTCAGCAGTTTGGGCGTGAAGAGGTAACAGACAGACAGACGGACAGTCAGACAGACACACTTTCGGATTCAAGGTCACTATAAGCTTTCTCTAGTTTCACTCTCAGCTTTCTTGAATAATATTAAGAATATTATGATTTATGATCTTTAAAATTTTACACTGGAGTAAGTATATAAGTATATCGTTGCAATTGCAATGATTACTGCAGTCTAAAAATAGTTTCTTTTATCAACATGTCATCAGTCATGTTGATAAAAGAAACTAAAAAATCGGCCAAGTACGAGTCGGAATCGCGCACGATGGGTTCCGTACCATTATAGAGCAAAATTAGGCCATAAATTGTGTTTTTTGTATAGGAGCCCCCCTTATTTTTTATTTTATTTTAATATTATTATTAAATATTAAATTACACATATAACTAAGGATTTCGTGAAAAATTCAAGTACCTACCTGTTGCCATTTTTGATATAGAGCAAAAAAGGCCAAAAAAACACGTTTGTTGTATGGGAGCCCCCCTTAAATATTCATTTTATTTTATTTTTAGTATTTGTTGTTATAGCGGCAACAGATATACATAATCTGTGAAAATATCAAATCTCTAGCTATTACCGTTCATGAGTTACAGCCTGGAGACAGACAGACAGACAGACAGACGGACGGACGGACGGACGGACGGACGGACGGACGGACAGACAGACAGACAGACAGACAGACAGACTACGGGACCCTAAAAAATGTAAATTACGTTTCCTATTTATTTAAAAAGTTGAAGACGACGGCCTACGACGTAGAATGTAAAGGGGTCGTGCCGTAGCGCAGAGCGTAGACCCTATAATAGGGTCTACGCTCTGCGCTATACGTTCTACGTCGTAGGCTGTCGTAGAATGTAAAGGGATCGTGCGCTATACATTCTACGTCGTAGGCCGACGTAGAATGTAAAGGGATTGTGGCGTAGCGCAGAGCGTAGACCCTACTATAGGGTCTACGTATATCTATACGTTCTACGTCGTAGGTCGTCGTAGCACGCTGTTTACTGCTACGCGGAACCGATCTTCCAGTGCCTCGAAAACCCGCTGTACAGTCACTGTGCAGTGTACACATTGGTATTGGACCAACGTTGGGCCAACGCATGGGCCACGTGTAGAGTATTTTTTATGAAATAAGGGGGCAAACGAGCAAACGGATCACCTGATGGAAAGCAACTACCGTCACCCATGGACACTCGCAACATCAGAAGAGCTCTAGGTGCGTTGCTGGCCCGTCCATCGTGGAAAAACGAGACACAGTAACTTATCTTTCGGTTCTCGCGGTTGCATGCAACCGCTTGGGGCTTGATGAATTAAGAGGGAATACGCTCTCTTCTTGAAGGTTTGCAGGTCGTATAGGTCCGGAAATACTGCTGGTGGTAGTTCGTTCCAGAGTTTTACAGTGCGCGGTATGGAATGTCACTCCCAACTTGACGCCAAGTAGGCCTCTTCACGTTGGCTCAATACGCTGGTCATCGCGTTGGCCCCATGTGTATAGCGGGCTTAACGGCATTTGATCAAATGAATAAGGCCATCCCCCGAGTAAATGACCTTGACCATACATTTGATGCGTTGCCGAAATCACATAAAAATCATATTTTTTACTTATCTTAGTTCAAAATTGATCTAAAAAAACCTCAAACTGGGAATTAGTAGTTAATGAAATTGTCTATCTATTGTAGTGTGCTTCAAATAAACGTAATTTGTAAATACTAGAGAGATGCTGTAAGTATGCTTCAATTTTAATAAATAGCTATTACTTTGAAAGCTAATATAATGAGTATAATAAACAAAAATAGGAAATAAATAACGAGGAAATGAATTTTGATATACTGATGATTGCTGTATTTATTACCATTCTGTTATGCTGGAACTTGGCTTGACACGCTACCGCGTGTTTAGATAGCTTTGTAGCTTTCAAATTATGACTTTATAATGCTCTAAAAACGGTAAATTACGGCATCTCCGTAGGGGGAGCGCCTTAAGAGGATACACCAAGGGCTAGAGAAATTGAAAATAGGTATTTTTAAAATATATTGATGTCTCACCAATCTCAAGTCTCAAAGAAAACTTTTAATGGTAAATCATTTTAAATTAACCATTCAAAATGCAATTATAACTTTATTTACAACCTGTGTTTACAACACAAGAAGCCTCATTTGACGGCATAGAGCGGTACAGCGTTATTTTTGCAACGAGTTTTGCTAACTTTAAAATATTTTGCATCACGCGGCTATAGCAGCGAAGTCAACGGTTTGTTCATGTACCGTTGCGGCCCGTCCATCTCATCTCGTTTTAGGTTGATTTTAGTCTCATTGTGACCGTCGGCGCCGATACCCAATTAATGTATATCAGGTCCTTTAGCCAAGACTTTCCTTCTACGGAATTGATATTAAGCGTTCGTTAATATGACGTTGACGTTCGACTCGTCTAATATCAATTCCATACTTTTTGATCGGCGATTCTCTAGAGAAGCGATAAAGAAAACGTCTCGACTACAGCTGGTTTAGCACTGACCGCTGCGCGCTACTTATAAACGCTTCCTAAGGGCCTGTCCACATGTCCATGTTTTACGTTTAACGTTGACGTAAATTTACACGTCAACATACCGCGCCACGTTGACGACGTCGCGACATGGAGTTGTGACCAGGCCCAAAAATTTCGGGCCACCAGCAACGACGGTCACCGTAAGACTTAAATCTGCCGTGGTATCTAACTTCACTTACTTCCGTGGCGTTGAAATTCGTAGCCAATTGGATGTCCGGATCACATTGTCCTTGTTGTATAATTTGAGCACTACTTAAGTCTAGGAACGCCAGAATCAACACAAAAATCATATTGACTACTGACTCATTATTACAACCACACCACTTAAATTTACACTTGAAAATGGCGATATCGTTTTAAGATATCGCCTTATAATAATGTAATCTTATCGCAACATCTTTTGTATCGATCAGCCGAATTACTGATACCACAGACCAGTATGCTGATACTTAAAAATAGGTGAGCAACGAACATTATGAAGGGAATTTATTTGTGTCTGCAGTTTACGTATAGGTATGAATCGTGCAAGGTCCTCGCAGATTTTTTATTATTTACCTTGCCCGTAAGTATGTACACGAAATTATACAATATAATAATCATAGTTTTTAAGTTATAAGTTATAACTCACTTTCGCCAAAATGACCTTTACGATAATCTGGTATCGGTATCGAAATTATTGCACAACAATTTGAAATGTTACTTAATTTGTTTTGGAAACTATTTTACCTCTTATTTCTCTCCCTAATTAAGCCAAATAAAAATGTCATTTAAAAATAAGTCACAAGTAAAAAAACAAAATTTTTAACGCATTATTAATCAATCAGAATTTACAACTTAAAGGACAAAGGCGAAATATTATTTGATATTTTTTTTAGCGTCTAAAAATGCCATGTGAACAAAAACAAATATTTTATTATTTTATATTTTACCAATATATTCTAGGGTTTAGTAAAGGCCACCAAAAAAAACAATTATTTTTTGTAAATCAATTGACTACTTAATAGGAATTTCAAGCGAATTTCATATTATTTTCCGCTCAGCTACCGTTAATATTGCCATTTTATATTTTTTGCCAAAGCGGCGGCGCGCACCGCGCGGCGGTTCAGCCGGCGAACGGCATAAATAACATAATGTTTCATCCTACCGTTTAAGTTATGAATAGATCTACAATTATTTTAGTTAATTCAACACTTTTAATAAATAAATCGATGTTTATTTTTTCAAAGTAGTTAGGTAAAAAAGAATGGATGAGGTAGTTCCTAAAATAACTAGCAACACTGCTTAGTTGTCAAACAAATGTTAATTGTCATACCAAGTGTCAAATGTCAAAAAATATCTATGGATTCTATGGTGTTCCTGCCGCGTGCGTTGCCTCTCGTGTTCGATTGTGTTTTATTGTTTTTCCTTTAATTTCGACCCGGCATGTTTTTGGACTTTGATTCTGTGATTTGACTTGTTATATGGACTCTATGTCTCTATGTGTATAATGTTTGTTTTGTATTTTAATACAAAACAAACAATAATAAAATAATACCAATAATAATAAGTAAGTAATACCTACTTACCAATGAAACATAACCTAAAATATTTATGATTTTTATGATCTAATATCTAATAACCTAGGCCTTCTTGGGAATATTTATTTTTAGAAGTTAGTTGTAGGATGAGTTCCTAATCATTTAAGCATTTTTTTATTTATAGACGCCTCCATTTTATCTCAAATAAAATCATGTATGAGAGTTCGCCATTGTCCTTTCAATCTTTCTAGAATTATCTTTTTTTTATCAGCTAGGAATTTTTGTTATTATCGACTTATCATTTGTGAGTAATTCTGGCAGGTGATTACTAAAATTTTATAAATGAAGTAATTAGCCATTGTTAGTAAGGTATCTGCAGAGTAAACAGAATAAATACTGTACTCGGCGAAACATGGCGGTAGCGGTCATTGACTTCCTGTCAAAAAGCCGCGATTGACAACATCTGACACTTCATTGTCAATCGCGGTTTGCTCTCAAAATGATAATTAATGCGCATAGAAATTATCGTCATTGTTCGGCAACGATCGTTTTTCCCGAGCGTCGGAAGACGATGCCACAAAACCTTACATGTCCAAATCATGTCATGCCATGGCAACGCCAACTGTTTACGACTTGACCGTAACCAAATATAAATAAGTAACTTTTTGGTGGCGACATACAGCCACCGAGTACCGACATAATAAATGATAGATATTTACTTCTATTTCTTTAGAACAAAGTGCCAATTGCAAAAGCATTGTTTGGGGCTCTTACGTTTCATAGATTCGGGTGTTTCCGTGATTACGATAATTAACGAATATTTTCATGCGCATTATTAATTTGGGAGTAAAGGCCGTCACAGACTTAGCTATAATATATATTAATATACCTTAATATACCTAAACACACTGAGACCAGAAATATATATTATAGCTAAGTGTGTGGTCACGCGAAAATTGTATAGAAAATATATATTAATATGCTTAGCTATAAATATATTAATATACTTATATTAATATTATAGCTAGGTCTGTGATGACCTTAATAATATACATAATATAATACAGTACAGCGTGAACGCGTCCATAACAATGTATGGTCCGGGATATTCTTGTGCTATGAGCTATATACTATATCCTATTATATTATAGCGTAGTCTGAAACCAGATTTACTAAACATTGTGACTCATATTGAAATTGGCAGTCACGCCCAACTCGCGTATATAATACCGTTTGTTTGAAGTCGGGGTGCTCCTTAGTTCTGTCTACTCTGGTATCTAGGTGACAGAAAAAGAACGCGGTTTCAATAGTATCGTTGAAACTTGGTTGAAACAATGAATTTCCGGTGTCCAACAGATGCAGACAGGAATGATAATTCGAAGGCCTAGTCGGCCTGCGATCAGTTCGAACGGATCGATCGGCCCGCTCGTATAATGTTGGGGAGTGGGGACCGTCGAAGCAACGGAGAGCTAAATCCGATGCTATTGTCACACCGGCAAAGGATATTGAAAAAGAAAATTCGGTCGGGATTCGATCGATATCAAACTGTGGTAGACATAATAGTATTTTACAAAGATAAAACCGAATTCAAAATTGTACGTAATTGAGAATTAGAATTTCCTATCTCAAAAACTACTGATCCGATTTTGCCGAAAAAATTCTCTAAGTCGAACAATACCTATTACAACAAAAAAAAGCGGCCAAGTGCGAGTTGGACTCGCCCATGAAGGGTTCCGCAGCAGCAATAAGGTTTATATTTATGAAATTAAAAGGTTTTTGATTTATTTTTATATTTCAGTCGATTTAATGAAATTTAGATTAGGGTTTACCATTTATGACGTATAAAAAAACTACTGGCTAGATCTCGTTCAAACCAATTTTCGTTGGTAGTTTTTATAGTAATCTACATCATATATTTTTTTTACAATTATCATGCCCCTACTTTAGAAATTAGAGGGGGGGGACACACATTTTACCACTTTGGAAGAGTCTCCCTCGCAAACTATTCAGGTTAGGAAAAAATTATATGAGAAACCTAAATATGATTTTTGGAGACCTATTCATAGATACGCATAGGTTAGATGAAAAAAAATTTTTTTTGTTTCAGTTGTACCTGACCCATAATTTTTTTTATAATTTTTCCATTTTTGCATCAAAATCTTAATGCGGTTCACAGACTACATCTGCTTACCAAGTTTCAATAGTATAGCTCTAACAGTTTCGGAGAAAAGTGGCTGTGACATACGGACGGACGGACAGACAGACAGAGTGAACAGACATGACGAATCTATAAGGGTTCCATTTTTTGCCATTTTGGCTACAGAACCCTAAAAATATTACTTAAATCGGACTCGTAGTTTCGGAGATATGTGAACACAAATATAAAATCATACTTATATACACTTTTGAAAGGCATAATTGTTCAGACGCTGATATAGACTAAAATACATGAAAACTGGGCAGTTCTGGAAATATTGGATACATGCAGGTCGAAATGATAACCTGCTTTTTTTAAGTCGGTTAAAAAGTGCGGGACAATGAAACGCACAGAAATCCGCACAGAAAAACGGCCGCGCCTGATAAAATGCCTCGCCCAACCATAGAAACCTACAGCAATAACATGTTTATTAGTCGCAATAGTAAAATTTTACTATTTTAATATAGCATAAAGATAAAATTCGTCGGCACATTGTTTGATGAAAATACTTTGATTTGGTATGACAACCTATCGACCCCGTGCCGGTGCTCACAGGTCACAGCTCATTGCTCAATCAGAGGCGGCGTAAGGCGTGGGCCACTGCCCACGGCGCGAGGCCCCTTGGACCACGAGGATTTTATTTGGATTTACAAGTTTTGATACTAAAATTTTCATAAATAAAAATTTGAGTATCAAAAAATTCTTTCAACAAAATTTGTCCTCTTCTGTCATCCATCAGGGGGCCTCGAAAAACTGCCTTGCCCACATCAAATTAGGTCTTGCCCCGCCACTGTGCTCATGTGTATGATAATTGTTTATAAAAGATAGTGTATGTGTTGATATTTGTGTAGATACCTTACCTGTTACCTATAATCATTATCATTTCGTTATTACCGCAAGATCACAATAATTGTTGTATGTAGCGATTTATTTAAGTAGCGGCGCGGTCGCTGCGCTATTTACAAACAATTGCTTGTGATATCACAGTGTGGCGGCCATTCCGCTAGTTCGCGCGGACGCGTATAAATCGAGCCGTAGGATCTGAGGGGTTAGTGCGAGATAATACATTCGATCATACGCATCGAGCGCGTAAACGTGAATGTAATATATGGGATCAAAGCAGTATCCACGATAGCCAGTAGATGGCGTTGCTTTGATCCCATATCACTGATCTCTATACCTACAAGTACGCTGGATTGCTGATAGCCTTTGAAATGACAGCTATTTTTGTGCCTATTTGAAGCGGAATCAGTGCCCCCATTATTCGGGTAGAGAACTAAATCTGACGTAAAAATGACGTTTGACAGCCGCCATATTGGCGCTGATAGCAGTAGTGAGAGTATTTGGAACTAATACTAGTGATGACAACTGTTGTTATTGGTTGTGGTTACGTCAAATTTAGTTCTCTACCCGAATAATGGGGGCGCTGATTCCGCTTCAAATAGGCACAAAAAGCAGGTCTGTATCAGCAATCCAGCGTACTTGTATAATAGACATCAGTGTCCCATATAAATTCGCGTTTACGCGCTCGATGCGTATGATCGAATAAAACTCGCACTTAACCCCTCAGTTTACATTATAAATAGGGATGATTACAAGGTCAAAGATTAGAGAATTTTGTTAGTGAAATAATGGTAAAAAATAAGTGTTTCCAAAATTTCTGCTTGATAGCTTTTTTATTTTTTTCTGTTATGCGCATTCAAAGTTGGATATATAAGTCGATTTTTTTTCGATTAAATTTCTTAATATTTGTATGCCATTCGATAACTTATGTAATTTAAAGCAACTTTTGTTACGAAACCACTTTCATAAACGCAATATTTAATATAGCTATCGAACAAAAATTTCCCGCGATGCCTACAAGCAACTCTAAGATACCTACAAGCAACTCATAGAACTCTAAGATGTCATAATCGAGTAGCATTTTGTATGGCGCGTTTCGAGCAGGTCTATAAATGTTTGAATTGTCATATCTTGGTGAATTTTTAAGCTACCAGAGTCATTCTTTCACCGATGTTTCTATTTTTTAAGGGTCTTCCAATTACCAATAAGAAAAAAATAGTCATCATGCCTATTGCAACTGCAATGCGATGATTTTTAAAATATGATCTCAAAACATTTTAAATGCTTCAAACATTTTAATTAACAAACTTGCCTAAGAAGTGTAAAATATTATTTAGCTAGAAAAATGTGCGGAACCCTTACTTTTTATGAATACAATTTAGCATGAATATTGATATTTTGATTAGCTTTAGATGTTTCGGCATTTTCAAAGAGCACGATGATTTACAGCTTGTGAATAATATGATAATAAAAGCGATTATTTCTTTTTCTTCTCATTATCATAATCATAATATTATCTTGATTTTAAAATTAATTCTTTTTTAAATTGACAAAAATTATGGTTCAAAAAAATAATAAAGTAACAATTTTTGCCGGGCTGCTAATCTGGCATTTAAATAGGCATATCTCTGTTATCAAATTTACGCGACGAAAAACGTGCCTGTTATCATAGGCGTTGCAATTTGTTTTTCGATTGATAAAGTTGTTATCAATCTAAGGTAACGTGCACAAATACGAACGGTAGGTGACATAGATTTTTTACTTTTGTACACTGCAAATACTAAAATACATAAACTGCATTAAAACCATATTAAAGCTGTATTAATATAGGATTAAAATTCGAAGTAAATTAAAAATCGGGTTACAGTCTTCTCTCGTAGCTGCTCTCGTAGCTATCTGCTACGAACTACGCGTGGAACAGAAAACACAAACACAAACTGGTGTGAGTAAGCGGGCCCTTAGACCTGGAATGCACTTTATTGCATTCCAGTGCTGGATTGGATAACTGTATTGCGATAAAGTTACTGGCCATTATTGGAGTAGCAGAGTATCAATTCAACAGAGGCTTGAATCACTGGATTGGAATAATGTAAACCGGCCATTAAACTCAACGCGTCACTTCTGTCGGCACTCCTAGATTAATGACACCCGTCTTTAGGGTTCCGTACCCAAAGGGTAAAAACGGGACACTATTACTAAGACTTCGTCATCTGTCCGTCTGTCCGCCTGTCTGTCTGTCTGTCTGTTTCCAGGCTGCATCTCAAGAACCGCTATAGCTATACTTCTGAAATGTTTATATTTTTTTGCTCGTAATCAATAATGGAATTAAATAAAATTTAATTCCATACAAAAAACACAATTCCATACAAAACAATTTTTTGCCTATTTTCGCTCTTTAACGGTACGGAACCCTTCGTGTGCGAATTTGACTCGCACTTGGCCGATTTTTTTTTCTTTATTTGAACTACAAGTAAAACCTGATCCTCTAGTAATAAAATATATTGTAGTCAAGAAACAAAATTGAATAGTGCCCATAACATTCGGGCTCTATTACGCAGGTAGGAGTTATAACGAGTTCCTACTGTAATAGCCAAAACAGCTTTCTAGTTTCTATCCATTTTAAATTACTTAAAAACAACAAATAATATAATTAATTATCGAAACGTATTATAATACATTTTTATGCAGTAAAATGTTAAAATTATTTTTAATTCGGTTTTCCTATAATAACAGTATGTGTAATAATTTGTGTGTGTAATATAATATACAAACACAGGTATAACTGGTGTGTACAATAATATACAACTGCATGAGGCACACTGTCATGGATTACCAGCTTTCGGGACTTGTATGTATGATGATCACCAATTTCTTTGTACAAATTCTATGTACTTGCCAAAATTATTTGTTATTAACTTAATTTTGATTGTTTAATTGAATTTATCTAAAATTTTGTGCATATCTATAATTGATGTAAACAATGGCTCTTATTTATTTAATGTTGATTAAAATGTATGTGTTTATATTGTTGATGTGCCTAAAAATAAATAAATAAATAAACTAGTCTTGGCTAGAGTTCTAAGCAAATTTAAGATTTCTATTTTTTATACTTTTAACAATAAAATTATTATTGTAATATATGCTAATAAACATGTTTTATTAGATCAACTTAAAAACCACCGCCAAAAATTTGAATGTTAATGCTTTCCAAAAAGCTGATAGAAAAACAAATTAGCAAACATAATATGCAACATTTCTGTAGATAATGATGACGATTTTGTGTTAATTTCAATTATAATAAAATGAAAGTGATGTTTTTTTATCAATAAAGATTAAATCGTCAAAATTAATTAACAGATATGACACCATTTTGTCAGCGGTAACTACAAAGGGAACGCTTTGTCTTTGAGGATTCTTTAAATAATTGACTAATGTCACATTTATCTATACATATAATAAAATCTATACATATAATAAAATCGTAGGAAAGTAAATTCTGTACATTGAATATTTTTGAAAAATAATACTTGGGACGTGATCTACAATCGATATGGAAGCCAAAAATATAGTTTTAAGAATTTTTGTCTGTTTGTCTGTGTGTATGTCCGGGATAAACTCAGAAAGTACTGAATGGATTTACTTCAAATTTTGCACGAATATTATGTAGAGGTCGGGTCAACACATAGGCTATATAATATTATGACGATATCACCTAGGGCGGGGGGAGGGGCTCAAGTTTAAAATAATACTTGAATGGGACGTGATCTACTATACTAACGCGGACGAAGTCGCGGGCAACAGCTAGTAAAGAATAAAATAACACGCGGTAGTACTAGGGTAAGCAACAGTATTCAAGGTGTAACAAAACTTAGTGATAATACTTTACAGTTTACGGTGTGTATGTAATATGTATCTATTCCGTTTATATTATATAGAGTTCAAGCAAGCGCCCCAGCGTCATGACTAGTCATGAGTTTGTCCATACAAATCACAAACAAAAATATCTCTTTAAGCGCTGCTACTTTCACAGCAACTCTATTTAAGGGACACATACAAAGATACCAAGCAATTCTGCAAAAATCGCTTGTGTCTATTTCATTCTGCATGAAAATGTCGCGTAAAATTCATTATTGGAGAAATAATTGATCAATTATCAAAAATGAAGAAAATAACAGTGCAGACAAACTATGTATTCGCAGCAAGCGATCGCTTGCGACTGAGCGTTTGCACGATCGATTTTAGTCACCAGGCAGCCGCATGCGGCTAATAATTGCCGCGCGGCAAAAGTCGGTTGGCACTTGGCAGTCTACTTTTGGGGCATGCGGCTTGAGCCGCATGCAGCGTAGCCGAATAGCCGACTGTAAGAATAGCCGACTGTAAGAGCCAGCGGCTATTTTAAGAACAATAAAGTTTAGGCCAAACCTACGCGACCAACGCGAAAGCGAAGCGGAGCGTCAAGTTGTCAAATGTTGTCAAATGTGTGTTTTGTATTCAAAAAAACATAACTTGACGCTCGCGCTTCGCAATCGCGTGGTCGCGTAGGTTTGAACCTCAACGAAGCATTATATAATAAAATAACGACCATGCACCATAGAAGGCCACGTTCCTTTGAAGGCCAAAGCTATTAAAAAATCGTAGTTATCGTCATAGTAAGATAATTCTTCTACTACACACTTAGATCCATCAAGGCCACAAACGCGGCGGCGGCGGCGAGTCGATCGCGCCGCAATTATAGCAGTGCGATGTCACTGTTTGTAGACTTTGGTTGTCGAGGCTACAATTGTAATTTCCGCACCCTGAAAAACTTTATTTTTCAGTTATACCTATAACCTACCTATATCTATCTCACATTTTATTACATGGCATTCCAGTCGTATAGGGATATGTGTATGGTACTAATAAAAGAAAATGTACTTATGCCTCGATTTAAGTTAAAATATTGGTAATGTTGCTAGGAAGGCCGGTGGTTCCATATAAGGCTCAACCAAAGATTTGATAGTTGGCCTTGCAAGGGAACATCAACTTTACAAGGAACATCTAAAAATCATTAACATGTAAACAGTAATTTTTAGTTATAAATGCGTACCGTAACAATTAAAATAATGCTGTTTTTAGGGTTCCGTAACCAAAATTGCAAAAAAGGAACCCTTATAGATTCCTCATGTCTGTCTGTCTGTCTGTCTGTCTGTCTGTCTGTCTGTCTGTCTGTCTGTCTGTCTGTCCGTCCGTCCGTATGTCACAGCCACTTTTCTCCGAAACTATTAGAGCTATACTATTGAAACTTGGTAAGTAGATGTAGTCTGTGAACCGCATTAAGATTTTGATGCAAAAATTGAAAAATTGTTAAAAATTTTAGGGGTCCCCATAGGTACAACTGAAACAAAAAAAATTTTTTTTTCATCTAACCTATGCGTGTGGGGTATCTATGGATAAGTCTCCAAAAATCATATATTGAGGTTTCTCTTATCATATTTTTCTAACCTGAATAGTTTGCGAGAGAGACTCTTCCAAAGTGGTAAAATGTGTGTCCCCCCCCCCTCTAATTTCTAAAGTAGGGGCATGATTATTCTAAAAAAAATATTATATGATGTAGATTACTATAAAAACTACCAACGAAAATTGGTTTGAACGAGATCTAGCCAGTAGTTTTTGTTTAATGTATTATTGGCATGTGACAAGACATGTCACTTGGGAATATGTTTTGGTAGCGAGAAAGAGCTCATAGTATAAATGTGGAAAATAAATATGTGAACCAAGTCTTTCAGTCTTTTCTTCATGGTCCTTCAGAAGCTGGATGTGAGAGGAACTAGCTAATATGGAAATACAGTAAGAATGATTTATTACATAATAATATGATCACGAGAAATAAATGGAGAAAAATTTGGATAGTTGCCATTGACAACGGGTCAACAATAGCAGAATATTTTGAAGATATTTTATTTTAGAAGGATTTTTTATAAACATAGAGACAAACATTTTAGAATAAAGTATAACTCGCAGAAATATGGAAGGCCTTAGTCGAATACAAGTAGATATTAAAACCCAAATTGCTAAGGATCACTCTAATTTCAAGAAGTCGTCTAGCGAAAGAATAATAAGTCGCTCCTATATTAAGACAAGGCTTTCATGCTTAGAGGTAGAATGGGAAAGGTTTCAAAGCAACCATTACAAAATAGTAGCAATGGCAGAATTAGCACAAGATAATGAGTACTTGTTAAAGAACATATATGATGAAGTGAAAGAGACATATTATGAATATAAAGAAGATTTAGACGAATTACTTGAAAGTATGTTGATTCCCCCTGCATCCTCGGGTTGCAACATTAAGGAATTGAAAAAAGAGTCATCAGTCATGTTGCCAATAATCAACATACCTGTTTTCTCCGGGAAATATACGGAATGGCAAACTTTTTCAGAGCTGTTTGAGTTGCTTATCCATAAAAATTCAGAGTTAGAAAACGTTCAAAAGTTGTACTATTTAAAAAGTCACGTTACAGGAGAACCTGAACAACTGTTGCGACATGTACCCATAACTGAGGCAAACTACGAGAAGAGTTGGGATATGATGAAAAGGAGATACAGCAACAAACGTTACCTGGCGAATAATATATTGACACGATTTATTGACCAAAAAAGATTATTATTTGAAAGTAGCAAAGGCATAAGACAATTACTCGATACCACTAGCGAGTGTTTGAGTGCACTGGAAAATTTAGATTTCGACGTATCTACCTGGGACTTACTCACTGTTTACCTTGTCACTGAGAAGTTAGATTGTGAGTCTAGAAAGCTTTGGGAGCAAAAGGTCAGTGATAACTTGGAAGATACGCCTAGTTTAAAGGATCTTTATAAATTTATGGAGTCAAGATATCGAACCTTGGAGCTTTTAGAGTTGGGAGAGAGAAAACCTGAGAGATCAGAAAGAGAAAACATTCGTAAGGAAAAGACTCATGTTTTCCATGTGGCCGCTATAGTGTGTTCGTTTTGTAGAGGTAACCACACACTAGGTAGTTGTCCAGAATTTTGTAAGATAGATTTAAATAGTAGGCTAGTTTTTATACGTAACAATAATTTATGCTGTAATTGTTTGGGGTCAGATCACAGAGTTACTAGTTGTAAAGGTTTAAAGAGTTGCCAACGGTGTCACCGTCGACATCATACGCTGTTGCATGTACAGAAGCGACGGCGTAGTTTTGAAGTTTTGTCTGAGAAAGTAAAGTCCCAAGTAGTTCAGAACCATTGTAATGGAACATTAGTGGACAGCTGCAGCCCGCCTACAAAGTTATTGAGTAATTCACGTGGGCAGATTTTGCTACCTACCGCTGTAGTCGAAGTAGAGACCAAGAAGGCGTGTGCCAGGGTAAGAGCCCTTCTTGACCAAGGCTCTCAAGCCTCCTTTATTACGGAACGGGCAGTTCAGTTTTTAGGGCTTCGTAAGTTACCTGCAGTAAGTGTGATCTCTAGCGTGGGAGGAGACACGCAGACAGTAAACCATATGGTCGACTTGAAAATACAGTCCACTACTCGTTCATTTAATTACGTTATCCAAGCCTATGTTGTAGATTATGTATCACCCATCCTTCCTACACATACTGTAAAGATTAGTAATTGGCCAGAATCACGAACGCTACATTTAGCTGACCCAAACTATGAAAAATCAGGTAAAATAGATCTGTTGTTAGGTGCCGATATTTACGGATATATCCTGAAAAAAGGTATTAGGCGAAATGCGACAAATACTGTGATTGCCCAAAACACGCAGCTCGGGTGGATCATGTCTGGTCGGGTTTCAGTTGTGAGCGACTGCGCTCAAAGAGAGTTAAAATGTGATAATATTGTAAATAAAAAAGCAGGCGAGCAATTAAAACGTCATGAGTACGGAAGATTCAGAGATAGAAAATTGTTGAAGGTATTAAGTTTTGAGTAGAATATTTTTGAAGATGGACTTCATTTGTGTAACTATAGTTACACAAATTAAGAAAGAATGTTATATTGTTTATTTTGATTATTTTTATATTAGTTGTATATTAGTTAGTAGTTAGTTATATTATTCAGAGACTTTAATTATATTATTACTTACTGTGTCTAAAAGGATGAAGGTAGGTATTAATGGCAAAGTTTAATATTGCTATTTTTGAAATGCCAAGGAACATAATTTTGTGTTGTATGTGTTAAGGTAGTACAATAGTTATGAATGCTATATTTTAACATATACATTCATGGTGGGGGAGTGTTTAATGTATTATTGGCATGTGACAAGACATGTCACTTGGGAATATGTTTTGGTAGCGAGAAAGAGCTCATAGTATAAATGTGGAAAATAAATATGTGAACCAAGTCTTTCAGTCTTTTCTTCAGTTTTTTTATACGTCATAAATGGTAGACCTTAATCTAAATTTCATTAAATCGACTGAAATGTATAAAAATAAATCAAAAACCTTTTAATTTCATAAAAATAAACCTTATTGCTGCTGCGGAACCCATCATGGGCGAGTCCAACTCGCAGTTGGCCGCTTTATTTTATCAATCTTTACTTATTAGGATTATTAAACTTATACACGCATATTGAACATTTTGGCCTTATAAAGAACGGGCCCAGAAGAAGGCCATTTTAGATAAAAAAATTTGATTGCATTATAAAACGCATTGATTGGCAATTAGTTATAAGGTGTCATTACTACTATTTTTAAAGAATTTCCATTAGTATAATTATTCTTAGTTTTAAGATGATGTTCAAGAAATGTTCGTTACTTATAGTATTTTTAGATAATATAAATACATTGAGAATTTAATGTGTTGCTAAATTGAAAGAAATTATAATTTCGTTTTAGAGTGTTGAAATTTATTAATTTTTATTAACAATAATAATTAATCTAATCTAAGTAACATTAATAGCCATTAGTTATAATTTAGGTAACTTAACAGAATATTTTGTTTTAGTAAAAGCAGATAAATAAATACTTATAACTCTATTTTCAAGTTAAACGACTAATATATAATATTGGCCTTGTTTGGAGCGAGTCCCACATCACCGCTCGGGTCGCCCCCTGCGCCTGGGTGGTATGCGTAATGCATTTCCCCCTCCGGGAAAAAAAAAAAAAAGTGTTCCTTGCAAGGCCATTTAGAAGAGCTTAGCAAAACTTAAGTTTATTAAATGGCTATTCAAGCTAGGTTAAAAAGTGATTTATAATATGATACCTGATAAAATAGAGCATTACTTCATAATTTGTTTCCTTAACTTATTTAGTTAGTTAACGAATAAAAAGTATTTTCCCGTTAGGGTGGCCTTACATGGTACAGGGTCCTTATTTTTCAAATACAATCAACTAATGAGGCGCGAGTACAAACATTATATCTGATTGCTTTTTTATTTTATCTCCTAATATTATAAGTTATCTTTATGATAATATTATGTTACATCCTGTGAACATTCACATTAATAAATATAATAATATTACTACCATAAATAGTTTTTTCGTTTATCTCACGGGAACCGTACATTTTTCCGCAATAAAAACTGTCCTCCGTCCCTTCCCGGATCTCAAAGTACATTTGCATCCCAAAATTTAATCGCAATACAGCCCAGTGCAGAGGCAACATTTTTGATGACAGTTATTATAATTAAATTGCATCCAGTGCGGCTGATCATTGTTTTGGAAGATTTTTATTCCATTTTTGATCAATAGTGAATTTAAAAAAATCCCTATCTTTTATACTACTAAACCGATTTTGATAAAACTTGAAGTGTTCCTATATTTATATAGTTATTTAGTAATAATGAGTATTGTTTATACTAATTACTTATACAGCACGATTGGTGAGACATAAGTAAATGTAGCTTAATGTTAAATAATTATTTACCCAACGCATGGACCCCGCGCGCGGGAAAGGTTGCGCACAGCGCGGGGCGGGGTGGGCCGTGCCGGCCGCATAGTAATTTACTAAGTATCCATGATTCATTTGTTTAAAGGGAAATTTGGTCAAAAATTAAGTACTTACCTAATTTTAGTACATAATTATAATGAGAATCGAGTACTGAATACTCTCCGTATCGGTATTGTCTCACCAGTCATGCTGTATACATACGAAAATTGTTAACCTCCTTTCCTTTGAAGCTAGTTAAAAAAATGAAAGTTCAAGAAGCTTTCATCCGCTTAGCGTCTTTCAATAGCTATGTAGATCGCTAATTCTTATGTTAATGTAGTATTTATTTGATTCTCATCCTTGCAGCCTTGTTATAAATAAGTTATCGCAATATAACGAGCACGTCATAAGTTTAGAGTTAAAAAATAAAAAATCGGCCAAGTGCGAGTCGGACTCGCGCACGAAGGGTTCCGTACCATTATAGAGCAAAATTAGACCAAAAATTGTGTTTTTTGTATGGGAGCCCCCCTTAATTTTTTATTTTATTTTAATATTATTATTAAATATTAAAGTACAAGTAAAACTAAGAATTTTGTGGAAAATTCAAGGGCCTACCTGTTGCTATTATTGATAATATAGAGCAAAAAAGGCCAAAAAAATCACGTTTGTTGTATGGGAGCCCCCCTTAAATATTAATTTTATTTTGTTTTTAGTACTTATTTGTTGTTATAGCGGCAACGGATATACACAATCTGTGAAAATTTAAACTCTCTAGCTATTACCGTTCTTGAGTTACAGCCTGGAGACAGACAGACGGACAGACGGACAAACGGACAGACATCGAAGTCTCATGAATAGGGTCCCGTTTTCACTCTTTGGGTACGGAACCATAAAAAGACCGAAACAAGACCTTATTCTGCCGGAGGCATCGAATCCAAGTTTTAATTGATACGACTCTAACTTACTGAGCTTCATGCCAAGATGAATAGAAGGCTACATAGAAAAATGTAGAAGAAGAAAGTGGACTACAAAATTAAAACATGATGAATAATTACTAATTAGATTTTAATTAGAATGAATTAGATCGTATCTAACGAAGGGCCGCTCGAATTGTTGACTGCCATAGTGTTTCAAACAGCTTGGACCCCTTGGAATTACGCCGACAGGTAGCTTCACTATGCATCCTCTATCGGTTGTATCACGGGGAGTGCTCTGAGGAATTGTTCGGAATCATCAAAGTAGCAGGTTTGAAAGAGATTTTTTTAATGTTTGTATGGGCAAGCGCCTCGGCGTCGCCGTGCCGTGGACTCAAATTTACGAAATAAAGCCGTTCACATTAATTGTCACTTCTATATTTACACAAAATTGTGTACCGAATACATGCATAAAGTATGCATGTATTCGAGTCACATTTTGTAGACTCGTGGACAAATTTTGAATACAAAACACACATTTGACAACTTGACGCAACTTGACGCTCCCGCTTCGCAGTCGCTTGGTCGCGTAGGTTTGAACGAAGCATAAACTCTTCTTTAGTTTTTAATTTTTATTATTCGTAGGCTTTTCACTTGTGTGAAAATGGCTGGTGACAGTCCGAAGTGTTTTGCGTATGCCTACACAGGGAGATAACAGGAAATCACTGTATTAACACTTTTGCGACACTTGACCCCATTTCGGTCCATATTTTAAAACAAATTGGCCGCATATAAGCAGCCTGCACCCACCAAAACTCCTCAAATGACATTGGGCGCACACGTGCAAACAAACTTACACAGACTAACCGAAGCCTTCGAATATTATGACGACCGCAATGATCGATATTACACAGCGAAAAGTTTTTATGTAATTTCAAATTTCGAACTTCTATGACAGTAAAAAGTTTTTATGCAATTTCAAATTTCGAACTTACGGATACTTTAGGTTAGTTTCAGACTATATCTATCGGGCTTATCTCTCGTTTGTTTTGTTTAGAAACAGAGGACAACAGAAGGAAAAATATACTTAATGCTGATTTGATAATGTGTTTGAAGATCACGACCTCCGTTCAGATGAAGTATATAAGGGGTGTGTGGTGTAAAATCTTGCAGTCCGTTGTCGATCTTCAGCCAGAACACACCCATGATGTACAGAATTGCTGTGCTTGCCCTGGTGGCATGTGCGGCGGCCGTGGAAGTGCCCGGGCAGTGTCCCCAAGTGAAAACCGTTGAAAACTTCGATTACGATGCGGTAACTATATTCTTAACTTTCAAAACCGATGTTGTGTAAAAATTCCCGAATTTTTAACCGCTAAATTATTTGGTCATAATGACGTTTTTAGGGTTCCGTACCCAAATGGTAAAAACGGGACCCTATTACTAATTTATTGAAAGGTTATACGCGACTTTACCATACTTTACCTTAGGATTTTCCTGAAGGAAAATTCATTTAATTTTATTCCAACTTAAGCTCTTGAAATGTTGATGCGTTATTTTTTTCTTCACAAACTTTAAAACAAGTAATTGAAAATATATAAAATGTTAAAAACTTTGAAACAGCGCTGACACAGCAAAAAGAATTTGCTCTTTCAGCGATGCTACTTATACAGTGAATACTATAATATTATGTACTTAAAAATGATATTTTTTACACAATAGAATTCACTGTAAAAGTTGCAGCGCTGAAAGAGTCATTTTTTTTGTTATTTGTATGGGTAAATTATTTATCACAGACTACTAATACTAACTACTAAGGGATACTACGTATAATTTATGACCCTGGGGCGCTTGCCACGCCACGTACAATTAAGAGGAGTCCACACCGCCGTTTTTCCATACAAAAGTTCTCCCTGGATAATGCCGATGCCGGTAGAGTAATTATTTTCCTGAATATCTATGGCCACTAATACAATGTCCCTGTTTTCTTTTTTTTTTCAAAATTTAGTTATTAAAAAAGATAATATGAACGTTCAAAACCCAAAAAATGGCCAGATTTTCCGCTATGTTCAAACACCCAGATAACAGATTTGGCTAGATTATACAAAAAAAAATTAAAACAGGCACACAGCTCAAGCCTTTCTTTAATCATTTAATGAAAAAAGTACCTAAATCGGTTATGTTTCGGAGAAGGAATCAGAGGACAACGAATCGATGATTTTCTGTTCTTTCATTAGAACTTTTGTCGTGTTGTCTCTATCGTACTCTGCGGTGGGAGACTTGAGATTGGTGAGACAGTAATACATTTTCAAATACCTATTTTCAATTTATCTCGCCCTTGGTGTATCCTCTTAAAAAAAGCTCCAGTAAGTAGTACCATTATAGAGCAAAATTAGGCCATAAATTGTGTTTTTTGTTTGGGAGCCCCCCTTATTTTTTTATTTTATTTTAATATTATTATTCAATTTGAACTACACATATAACTAAGGATTTTGTGAATAAATTCAAGTACCTACCTGTTGACATTTTTGATATAGAGCAAAAAAGGCCAAAAAAATCACGTTTGTTGTATGGGAGCCCCCCTTAAATATTAATTTTATTTTATTTTTAGTATTTGTTGTTATAGCGGCAACAGACATACATAATCTGTGAAAATATCAAATCTCTAGCTATTACCGTTCTTGAGTTACAGCCTGGAGACAACAAAAAAGGCCAAAAAATCACGTTTGTTGTATGGGAGCCCCCCTTAAATATTCCTTTCATTTTATTTTTAGTATTTGTTGTTATAGCGGCAACAGATATATACATAATCTGTGAAAATATCAAATCTCTAGCTATTACCGTTCTTGAGTTACAGCCTGGAGACAGACAGACAGACAGACGACAGACGGACAGACGGACAGACAACAAAGTCTTAGTAATAGGGTCCCGTTTTTACCCTTTGGGTACGGAACCCTAAAAATTGAAAATTGAAAAAAGGAATAATTATATCAAAATATTAGTGTACTTACCTATTGTCATCGGTCCTCGTTAGATCTACAAAGTTTGAAGCTCAGTTTGAACGAAATCTGGCCGTTTAAAGTGGGTCAAAATCGCGCCCAAAAAAGTCGTTTACAAACATACAGGTGAAACTAATAAAAAGTAACTAATAAAAAACATCCTTAAAAATATTACATAATATTCAATGTTTTATTTTACTATAATACCTATATTAAGAATTATTTAATTTAACATGAATAATTAAATAAATCGTATTTCTTTAATGTTAATCAATTCTGTATTGCTATAGTATAATAATAATAAATATATTTTAATCGATTTAAAAGTCAAAATCTATAAAGTATTATGACGCCTGCAAACGCCGAGATGTGACTTCATTCTACATCCTTTATCGGTTGTATCACGGGGATTGCTCTAAGGAATTGTTCGGAAACCTCCTGCTACTTTTCGCCATCGTTCCACGCCAAAAATATATCATTCTCATCACCTTTGAAGAGTTGCAGTCTTCCACCGTGCCATTTTCGCGTAACTTTCTGCCGCGCACTGTAAAACTCTGGAACGAACTGTCACCAGCAGTATTTCCGGACCAATACGACCTTAAACCTTTTAGAAAGGAGCGTATTCCCTCTAAAAGGCCGGCACCGCAGGCTTTTAGAGGGAATATGCTGCTGCTGCAACTTCAAAAAACTTCTAATGTTGCAAGACGTGTCCATGGGCGACCGTAGTTACTTTCCATCAGGTGACCCGTTTGCTCGTTTGCCTTTAATTTATTAAAAAAAACTTCGTTAGGCCAAAATTTGTTTAACGTATATTTTTCCGGGATAAAAATTATCCTATGTCCTTTCTCGGGACTTGAAGTATCTCCATACCAAATATTTTAGCAAAATCAGTTAAGCGGTTTGGGCGTGAAGAGGTAACAGACAGACAGACAGACATACAGACAGACAAACAGACAGACAGACACACTTTCGCATTTATAATTTATTATTGAGTTTGGATTATTTTATAGAGTTCGCTACCTTTGTTATACATACCGACATATTTTATTGGATAGTTGTAACTTGTAGTTAAGATTTTTATATAAGGTTTATTTACCTAACCTCTGTGAGCTATCAAAAATATTCGATAACTTTGATTTTTGCCGCAGCATAATATTGCAAAGATAGTAGTAATCAATGTAGTAGGTACCTGCTTCTCAATTAAAAATAATAATAGTTAAAAAACACGCTTATTTTGTCTCAAAAATTAATAATAATTACACTAAAAACTGGAGATAGGTAAAATCGTGCTCAACCGTAACAAAATACTTTAACTGCGCCAAGGCCTGAAAAAGATACGCCTGGCGTAGAGGTAACAGATACAAACGGACACACTTTGACTTTACACTTTGACATGTATAATGTTAGTATGGAATATGGATGGTGGTTTTATAACCGAAATATTAAAATAATTTTTGGGTACAAAGGTCATAACTCACAACCCATAAAAAATAAGAAAACTGTAGAGCAACTATTCTTAAAATTTCAGGTAGCGAGTCTGTCAATGCAATATTGTAGTACATAGTACTTCTTATGTGGTAAATGTAGTTCAATCCATACTTACTATAACATTGTAAATGCGAAAGTGTGTCTGTCTGTCTGTCTGTCTGTTACCTCTTTAAGCCTAAACCGATTTTACAGAAATTTGATATGGAAATTGCTGTGTGGCCTGAGAAAGGGAAAGAATACTTTTAATCCCGGAAAAATGTATGGTTCCTCGCAATAAACGAGTTTTGGCGCAACGGAGTTGCAGGCGTCAACTAGTTTTGAAAATGCATGACTTAACATATTCTCCTCACATTGCGACAAGATATTATAGCCCTAATCTTACTAAGTCTCATAAAACCTTTAGAAACATCTGTAGTTATTGGTGCTTAATCTTCTAGTTCAGGACCGGTACCTGGTACGAGCTAGGCAGGACTGATCACATAGCAGAGAAAGGCGGACAATGCAGCTACACGGAGTACACTCCCTCAGGCGACGGGTTCTACATCAAGAGCTACCACGTCGAAGGAGGAGCACTGAGGGAGATTGAGGGCTACGCCCGCCGCGCCGCCGAGCCCGGCAAGATGATCCACTCCCTGCCTTATGGACGTAAGTAGATTCTCCAATAGCCGCGTACTGAGTTACTGACTGCCTCGTGAGATAAATCCTCGGTCGGTCAAGATGTACCTAGCCCGAGGCCAATGCAACGTTCGCGCTGCCTCGCCCGAGTGTGCCGCGGCCCGGGCCTCGCGAGACTGCTCGCTTGGTCCGTACGCGGCTAATGCGTTTAAAACCAAGATAGTCTCAGAAAGACGAGGTACCATAAGAGAAATTGATTCATAAATCATATATGCAGATGACGAGCCCTCGAGTTATGCCAAGTCAAAGTCAAGCTGGCCGGACTTGACATAACACGACCAAATAACGTAGGTCCGTCGTCTGCCTCTGAATGGATTTTCCTGATTGTAATTTGTAAATGCTGTCCTTGTCGTTCTGCAATGAAGAGACTTGTAATTTGAAGGGTTTTAGGGTTTTAACTTCTTTCGTGTTAACCTTAACTTCTTAAAAACCTCGTTACGACCTCTGTAACGTTACGACCCTTAAATTATTATTGGTTGAGTGTTTGGCAGCTCAAGCCGGGGGTCGCGATTTCGAATCCCGCCGATGGAACAAAAAGTTCCGGGTCTGGTTGTGTATTAAATGTGTATGATATAATAACAATCTTAAACATATTATATATGTATAGTATAAAAGTATTAAATATACAACATGACTGGTGAGACAATACTGATACTTATGGAGAGTACTCTGTACTCGATTCTCATTATAATTATGTAATAAAATTAGGTTCTTAATTTTTTTCCGAATTTCCCAAAAAAAAAATGAATCTTGGATACTAAGTATTTTACGAGGCTAGGCAAGTAGGCATACTGTGCGGCCGGTGCAGAGGCGTGTAAAGAAACACCACACAACTACCCTTCCCGTTCGCGGTGTCCATGTGTTGGGTAAATAATTATTTAACTTTAAGCTACATTTACTCAGTGATCAATTGATATTATATTTTTTATATTATTTTTTTCCAACTAATATAATAGCCAAATATCACGTCCTCGAGTATTGAACATGTCTCACCAGTCACGCAGTATTTCTGTTGTCTGGTACCTGCAACACAAGTCCTTCAAGTACTTAGTACAAGGCCAGACTGACGTGGTGTGCAGCGTCTTATTGTTATTATTATCCTCATTCAGACGTATGTCAACTTTGGTTACTTTAATAACTTTCATAACTATCTCCTTTTGTATATTGTTTTTGTTGTGAAATTATACTCTTTGATGGTGGCATCAATTGATAGTTTTTGTTACGTAATGAATGCGCTTTGATATCATGAAGCTTATGACTGTGATGTTCAGAAATCAATTATTGGCGTCATATTATACAGTGTTTACGCGGAGCTTTTGAAATAGATGATTATTTATTAATTAATACAGCTAAAGGCCGTCACAGACTTAGCTATAATATATATTAATATACCGTACTAAACACACTGAGACCAGAAATATATATTATAGCTGAGTGTGTGGTCACGCGAAAATTGTATAGAAAATATATAGTAATATGCCTAGCTATAAACATATTAATATATATTATAGCTAAGTCTGTGACGGCCTTTACTGGTTATACGCGTGGGACTTTCAAAATAGTACGGGTGCCCTAGAACAAATTTTTTGTGATTACTAACAAGCTAATTTTTTGTGAGTAGCTACATTTTGATAAGACGAACAACATTTTTATTTTCGAAAAATCTCGAAAGTGGTAGCTAACAGAGATAGAAAGGATTTCATACTTTGATTTGATGGTCCTATAATATGGGTTGTTTTATTTGTCGGACAAGGTTACTCTTAAATTAAATAACTAATAACCTACCAATATACAAAAATCAGCTGGTTAGGGTTCCGTTTTAGGGTTCTATAATGAACAAAGCTTGGTTGACTACTGTACCCTAAAACGGAACCCTAACCAGCTGATTTTTTGTGTATTGGTAGGTTAATAGTTATATAATTTAAGAATAACCTTGTCCGACAGATAAAACAATCCATATTTTAGGACCATCAAGTCAAAGTATGAAATCCTTTCTATCTCTGTTAGCTACCACTTTCGAGGTTTTTCGAAAATAAAAATGTTGTTCGTCTTATCAAAATGTAGCTACTCGCAAAAAATCAGCTTGTTAGTAATCACAAAAAAATTTGTTCTAAGGCTCCCTAACTAAAAGCTTGAGAACTTTAAAATCATCAATGATTCCGTCGCTAGGCGGCGACAAGTGATGTTCAAACTTGATTTTCATAATTTTATTAATTTTATTCAATTCGACACTAATAAATACTAAAGTAATCGGCCATGAATGTCGTGAATAATTCATAATATACGATTTTGAGATAAATAAATAATTTATGTTGTCACACTCACGTCTGTCCATGCAAAAATTGTTGATAATATTATAATGATTTTCAGATCCTATAAATCTTTTCTCTTTCCTGTTATCTTCTGCATGATTCGTCCCATTTCCCAAAACTTTGTTCAGTCTAATTATCATGCCATGAAAAAAATAATGTTTTATTTCCTTCTTTCCTTCTGGTTATCACAAAGAAATTTATTTCAGCAAATGGCGAGATCACCGACAACATTCTGAACGTGTTGGCCACCGACAACAAGAACTTCGCTCTGCTCTACCACTGCAACTACAACGCTGAGAAGAACTCTCACAGAAGTAAGTTGGTAGTTATCCACAGTTCCCGTTCAATTGGAGAAAACTAAAAGCGGTGATACACACCGCGTTGTCGCGTGAAGAAGTTCTAGAATGCAAATAGAATTTGATATTGTGATAGGATTTCGATTAGAAGCCTTTCTCGAGCTTCGTTTCGTTTAATTTTCGGGCTATCACTTAAATTATTAATTATATTCCCTAAAGAAGCCTCAAATGAATTAAGAAAAGTGAAAAAATCTTTATTTTCCTTTTTATGATATTAAGTAAATGATTGTGGACTGAAAAATGTCTCGCTGGCGCTTTAAAGTGCCAATGATCATTACTCATTTATTGACTTTGTTTCTTTTTCAGACCTCGTTTGGGTGTTCTCAAGGAAGCAGCAGTTAGAGCCATCAGAAACCAACGCCATTGAAGCCGCTTACGACGCTAATACATTCTTGGACAAAAATGCTCTGATCAAGGTTGAATTCGCACCAGCATTGTGCGAAATTACAGGTAAATCTCACAATTTAAACTTTATAACTACAAACTTATTCTGCGTACTTTCTCAATTTAAACGCAATTTGCATTTTTTCATTAATTACAATCGGAATAACATCGTAATTTAGATTGAACTACTATGATAAAGTTTCTGTAATTTTATTTCGGACTATACCAAACACAATAAATTAATTATAATATTATGCTAAATTCTTTACAGCTGAAAGTGTCGAAGTTTCCGGATCCTGCCCAGACGTTAAAACAGTAAAGAACTTTGACGTGAAGAAGGTAATAAATAACTACTAACTCACTTTGTTATATTTTCTTAACAATAATTTTGTGTAGCTATAAACATTCAAGGCTTTGACTATAAGTTGGTTTTCATGAGAACTATGATTAGGAAGGAACACGAAAATAACGATGGCAATAATAACATCTTGATAATTTTGATGAAGCATAATTCATAAACCTTACTTACATTATAATAATATTATTATTTTTTTTAAAAGAAGGCAGGTCGCTGTAGCCCTGACGTCACTGCGACCCATAAGGATCTATTGAATAATAAATTATATGAATAATAATAATATTATGTAGGAAGCTGTTCACAAGCTGTTCTTAAAATTGTCGAATAATAACCTTATCACCCAGTTCGGCAACGGTATCTGGTACGAGGTCGCCAGGACTCCCCACATCTCCGAGCAGGGCGGACAATGCAGCTACGCTGAGTACCTCCCATACGGTGACGGTTTCCACGTTAAGAACTACCACGTTGAAGATGGAGAACTGAAACTCATCGAGGGTTACGCCAAGGCTGCCCATGAAGCCGGCAAGATGATCCACTCCCTGCCTTACGGAAGTAAGAGCTGTTTTGGTATTTAGTAAGATAAAGATCCTTTTACGGAGCTACTGCAAATAGTAGGCAAATAGCAAACAAATTATATGAAAAAAATGCGTGCTACATTATTCCGTGACAAAAACTCCGACACTAAAAGAACAAAGAAAGAACGAATGAAAAAAAAATTAAGCAACTGAAGTTGTAAAAGATAAACCGATTGACAGACATAATATTAGTATTAATATTTTGGTGTAAGCATTAGGCAGGTATTTCCCAAAAAGAATTAAACGTATAATCTCAGGCTAGAATAACACGGAATTTACAGATTAGTCCAGGGAGATAACCGAATTTATTTTACAGTTAACGGCGCTATGACCCACAATGTCTTGAATGTGCTGGCCACTGACAACGACAACTACGCCATCGTCTACCACTGCAACTACAACCCAGCGAAGAAGTCACACAGAAGTAAGTTGCTGCCTTTCTTAAACCAATGAATCAAGATTAATAAGACGCAGTAAAACAAGAAAATCTCAATGAAGAAACATTCAAAGTTATTACTTTATAATGTTTCCTTGTTCTGACTTTTGCAACTTCGGAGATCACATTTTTCTGCGAGTCCAAATCAACAGCCTTACCTACAGGAAATTTACATGAAACAATGTGTTGTTAAGGGTCCATGGACGATACGTGTCGCTAACCATTACGTGATATGTTAGCTTATTTCCCTGTTAAAAAAGGCAGCAAAATCGACAAAAAAAATTTGAAATCATATTCTTAGAATTACGTCTTTCAGTAAGTATTATAAAAATTCTCTAACAATTTCAGATCTGTTGTGGGTATTCTCGAGGTCCAAAGACCTCAGCGACGAAGGCGTCAAGGCTGTTGAATTTGTTTACAAAACTAACAAGTTCCTGAGAGAAGAAGAGTTCGTGAAGGTTGACTTCTCAGAAAAGGCTTGCCAGATTTCAGGTACACGAACATTTTATTTCAGAATTTTCCTTCAATCTATCCTTTCTAGGAACTAGAATTTATTTACGTTGATTATGCGTACTAATGGATTTTATTTTTTATTTGGGAGTTCCAATTCACTCTTAAAAGTTTCTAAGCTGACGGACATAAGGTTACTAGCTTATCCTATCCTATTGCAATTAATATTTTTTCGTATCTTAGTATGTACGGAAAAACCTTAAATGTTTAGTAACTCCAATTTTTAGTAAATCTCGGTTAAATAACCATCAAAACTTTTTATTATTTACAGCTAGCAGCGTAGAAGTACCTGGATTCTGCCCTGATGCTAAAGTTGCTGACAACTTCGACTTAAAATCGGTAATTGAAAACACTATTTATATTCATCACTACCTACAATGAAAAGCATATAATTTAAACAAATCATAAAATCCATAGAAAAAACTTAACACACTATCAGTGCTAAACTTAGAAACGTTATTGAAGTTTATGTTTTTAGTTCGGAAACGGAGTATGGTACGAGCTCGCCAGGACTCCCCATTTGGCCGAGAAGGGAGGTCAATGCAGCTACACCGAGTACACTCCCTCCGCCAACGGCTTCGATATCAAGAGCTACCACGTGGAGAAGGGAGAACTTAAGGAGATCGAGGGCTACGCCACCCCTGCTGGACCCAGCAAGATGTACCACTCTCTGCCTTACGGCCGTAAGTATATTGTTAAAAAATTTCTGACATATTTGATACAGATATTATGTCGATCGTGTAGCATTTGCCTTTGACAAGGCCGTAAATCTTTACAATAATTTTGCATCCAGCGGTCTTTCTTACCCCCGACTTAACTGATACGATGTAAATTTACGAGTACCTATGATTGGTTTCTAATTGAGCCGCAGAAAGATCGTGCGCTAGTATAGCTGCCAGGATCGAATTAGTTCTAATTTGAACCGCAGCACGATGCGCTAATATAATATTATATCGGAAGTAGCAAAAGCTTTGAGATCGAGCTGATTCGATTCTCGATTCGATTCTGATTCTGTCGGGAGTAAGGCAGCAGCTGGTCATACATTGGCCAAAATTATTGCATTATAATAAGGGTATGTTGTAATTTACAACTCGAAGCTTCATCAGCAACGTTGAAGTAACTTCAATAGCTTACTATGAAAAAAACTCAAACAATCAAAAAATTAAAAATTACCTCCTTCTAGCCAGTTAGTAAAGGAAATAACGTACTAAATGTTTGCAGGTAACGGCGAGATCACGCACAACCTGCTGAACGTGTTGGCCACTGACAACAAGAACTACGCCATCGTCTACCACTGCAACTACAACCCCGAGAAGAAGTCACACAGAAGTAAGTTAATAACATAAAGACAGTTCTTAATAAGTAGTTAATAAGTAATAACATATTAAGGACAATTCCATCAAAGCCTAATGAAAATAAATCCCCGTCTTAATCTAACAATAATATTATTTCAATTACCAAATAATATTTTAATCCATGAAAATAACTTTATTATAAATATAAATTTTAAACGAAAAACGAAACTTCAATCTTAACTAGAGGAAAACTAATAACCAATAGGGATAATGACAAGGTCAAAGATTTTTGCAACTAAAATAAAGAAATAACGGTAAAAAATAAGTGTTTTCAAAATAGCTATCAAACAAAAATCTCCCGCGACGCCTACAAACAACTCTAAGGTGACGTCATAATCGAGTAGCATTTTGTATGGAGCGTTTCGGGCAGGTCTATTTTATGAGATGTTTGAATTGTCATTTCTTGGTGAATTTTTAAGCTATCAGATTCATTCTTTCACCGATGTTTCTAGTTTTTAAGGATCTTTCAATTATCAACAAAAAAAATTGTCATCATGCCTATTCTTCTTCAGACCTCGTCTGGGTGTTCTCAAGGTCCAAAGCACCTAAACTACAAGAACGCGATGTTATCGAAGCTGCCTTCAACAACGCATACAAGGTCAACTCGTTCCTCCGGCGCGAGGAGATGATCACTGTCGACCTCTCCAACGAGGCTTGCAGGGTCACAGGTTCGTTACTTTTCCTACCTCATTTAATTCTTTGAGTATATTTTTATCGAATGTTACTTTAATTTAGCCTAAATTTGTATTGATTTATTTCGATATCTTAATTATAATATCTTAATATTAGCAGCCTTATATTTTATATTGACTTACATAGATAACTGATGAATATATTGACGTTATGGTCCTAATCATGTTACTTTATTTTTAGCCAAGAATGTGAAGGGACAAGGCTTCTGCCCTAAAGTAAAGACCGTTGAAAACTTCGACGTAAAATCTGTAAGTAACGTATTGAAAATATAGATAAAAATATTTGATCAATACAAAAGGAATGGAGAAAATCATAAAATATCTTCGTTACAGTTCGGTAACGGAGTATGGTACGAAGTAGCCAGGACCAACCACATTGCTGAGAAAGGTGGACAGTGCAGCTACGCTCAATACACTCCCAACGGCGAACACTTCGATGTCAAGAACTACCACGTCGAAGATGGAGAGTTGAAACTCATCGAGGGTTACGCAAGGGCAGCTGCTGAGGCTGGCAAAATGATCCACTCCCTGCCTTACGGAGGTAATTAGAGAAATTTATTAATCGTTATGTAGATTATGTAGATTTTCGGACGTGAGCAGACTGATGATGATTAAATATTGCTAAAAAGACTCGATCACGTCAGCTTTTAAGCAAAACATTTTACAATAAACGAATAAAATACATTGTAGTATATGGAAAAGACTGTAAAAACTGATTTTAATTCTCCTTTGCAGAAAATGGAGGTATTACCGACAACGTCCTGAACGTTTTGGCCACCGACAACAAGAACTACGCCATCGTCTACCACTGCAATTTCAACGCCAAAAACTACTCGTACAGAAGTAAGAATTTTCAATATTGTCTTCTTTAGTTTGATATTTCTTTAAAACCGAAATCTCCTTATTTATTTTTATTTATTTGTGCCGCTTCCTAAGACTGGTTCTTTAAGAAAACTAGTTGTTAACTCTTAACAGATTCAATTACATAAAATTTTCAATTTTCTACTCTTCTAGACCTCCTCTGGGTATTCTCAAGGAGCAAGGAACTGACCCCTGAAGCTAACGCCGCTTTGGAAGCCGTGTACAAGGCCAACACTTTCCTGAACAGGGAAGACCTGATCAAGGTTGACTTCTCCAAGAAGGCTTGTCAAATCTCAGGTACTTGATGCAGATATTTTAACTTTAAATAAAAGTTGAAGAAATGAGTATGAAACTTTCCTTGTTAATTCGTCTTTTGTTTCTCAGCTGCCAGCGTGGAAGTGCCTGGATTCTGCCCATTCGTGAAGACTGACGAAAACTTTGATGTCAAATCGGTAAGACATAGCCTTCCACGTAGAATCCGTAGAATCCGTAATGCCCATTGTTTTACCTATACTTTTAAATTTTTACAAAAAAACAAAATTGCTATCTAAGTAGAGTATCGAGATTGAGAGAGAGAGATTCTTACAGTTCGGCAAAGGCGAATGGTACGAGGTGAAGAGGACCCCCCACTCTGCCGAGAAGGGTGGTCAATGCAGCTACACCAAGTACACGCCCGCCGCCGACGGCTTCCGCGTCAACAGCTATCACGTCAACAACGGTGAACTCAAGTTCATCGAGGGATACGCCAAGGCTCATTACGAACCCGGCAAGATGGTGCACTCCCTTCCTTATGGTGGTGAGTAATTAAAACATCTAATTTGATGATTACTTAACTTTAAATAATGGACAACTTGACAAAGATGTAAAGAGCTTAAATTGTCAAAATCCTTATAAAATCTACTTGAATTTGGCCGTACTAAGATGGTACCGGTGGTAGGCATCAATGTAGATCCGACGTTCAGAGAGCATTTGAAAAATATTTATTCTGAATAAAAAATTTTGAGTTTGAGTTGAGTTTGAGTTTAAAAGAACATTGAAGTCTCTGCTTTTTGAACTCATAATATATTTCAAAATTTCATCTTGATATTTTATCTTACTTTTGGTGCCCTTCAAATTTATACGACTGTGCCGTCTGCGTCTTGGAGTTTACTATCTAATTTATAATCGCAGTGCTTATAAAAACTAATATCTTCTTTTTTTTAGCTAACGGCGCTATCACCCACAACGTGTTGAACGTGCTGGCCACCGACAACGACAACTACGCCATCCTCTACCACTGCAATTACAACGCCCAGAAGAAGTCTCACAGAAGTAAGTTAATTTTTAGATTTATTTTTAACCAGGATCAGTATATTAAAATTTGGCAGGAAGGTATAATTGCACCCTGTATATCTATTGAAACTCATAGTGAGGACATGAATTAACAATTTTCCCATTTGATTTATTATTTGTTGAGTGTTTAAATTCTTTATTATCTTGCTTGCCACTTTTGCTTGATGCTCTAAAATTAATCAAAGATATCCAAAGTGTTCGCTATTTTACTCAAAAATACTAAACGGAATATAAATTTTCAGATCTGGTCTGGGTATTCTCAAGGAGTCAAGAGCTCAGCGCTGAAGGTAGCGCAGCTGTTGAAGCCGCCTTCAAGTCCAACCCTCACCTGAGGAAGGAAGAAATGATCGATGTCCAATTCGGAGACGCCTGCCAAATCACTGGTATGTTCTTGCCTATGTGTTGTTATTAGTAGTAAAACTAACCCACTGTAAAGAATTACCATTAATAGCCACAATAGTGGGCCCCTAGACGATCAATTTTATTGTGCATTATTATTGAACAATTTATTTGACAATAAGATTGAAAGGCGGACGTGTTCAATATTAACCGTGGACGGACAATTAAATTGCACAACACGTGATATTGCGCAATAAAATTGATCGTCTAGGGTCCCGCTAAGTTTAAGACAAGATCTTATGTCATTACTCTTGTAGTTTTAGTACGTTTTTTTTTTAAAGAAGAAGACATATTTTTTTCTAAACAACTGCATAATTTATTCTAATTTGCAGCTGACAGCGTTGAGGTTCCCGGAGTTTGCCCACAGCACGTGGAGACAGTAAAGGACTTTGATGTCAGCTCGGTAAGCACAAGAATTTTGATTTCTAATCAAAATTTTTTAAGAAGAAGCATTAAAGAAGGCAATTTAAGTTTGCTGATTTAAATACCCCCGCTTAGTCTTAACTTGATGTTATATAGCTCGATTACTCGTCCACCATTTGTTACACACAGGTCGGTTAGAATTTTTTTTTCTAAACAAAAATTTTTGTGAAGAAGAATAATTAAAGAAGGCAATAGATTTGCTGATCTAATTACCCCCGCTTAGTATAAGTTTAATATCATGTAGCTCGATTACTTATCCAGACCTTTTCTTACAGTTCGGCCACGGTGTGTGGTACGAGCTCGCCAGGACTCCCCACATCGCCGAGAAGGACGGACACTGCAGCTACGCCAAATACACCCCCGCGGCCAACGGCTTCCACGTCGCTAACTACCACGTCGAGAACGGTGAACTGAAACTCATCGAAGGGTACGCCAAGGCCGCCCATGAACCCGGCAAGATGATCCACTCTCTGCCTTATGGAGGTGATTTTACCTGTTTTTCTTTGTATCTTGAAATCTTCTGGTTTTTTTTTTTCTTAAAATGTTCTGTTCCTTCATCCGTTCTTTAATTGTCAGTATGTAATTATGTTATATTTTAAAGATGAAGAAATTTTAGAAAGTTTTATTCGATACATTGCAACTATAATAAGTAGTCTCTTTCAATGGATACTATTTCCTTCTACTCATAATGGGTGCGATAGCAATATTTTCGTATGTGAGTTACTGGACAGCTACAGGTAATAGTTGTCTATGTTCTCCATACGAAAGACTTACTTATACTTCTGATATTATTAGGTATCTTAACAATTAGTTGACTCTTTTAAAAAGAACGTCCGATAAAGTAAACTTGAAATAAATGTTGGACGTTTTTTAGCCCATGGCCATATCACAAACAACGTCCTGAATGTTTTGGCCACGAACAACAAGAACTACGCCGTCCTCTACCACTGCAACTACAACGCACAGAAGAACTCCCACAGAAGTAAGTAGATAATGTCCCATATTACAAGTAGGTATGACTTTAAGGTTAATTAGATGATTGTTACTTACCAAAATAATGTAACGTGAGTTGGGGAACTACAGGGAAGCCGGAAAGAAACGAAACATGATATTATGTATACAAGTAGGATACTCTCCAATAATGTCCGTGAAAATCTGTCGTCTCTGTCGTTAGCTCGACGACAGATTTTGACTTTCAGTGCATTTGTATACTTGCAGAAAAGTCGCTTTATAGATTTTAGTTAATTTTCTTCTTAGTAAAAGTACATGGAAGTATATAAATCCTTAGTAAAACTTGGCTGGTTGTAATGTATTTCATTCTCGTTCGTCTGTTCTACAATCTAAAATATTCTTTCAGATCTCGTATGGGTATTCTCAAGGAGCAAGGAAATGAACGAGGAAATCAAGTCCGCTGTTGACTCTGTCTTCAATTCCAACAAATACTTGAGGAGGGAGGAACTCATCAAGGTTGACTTGTCTGAGCAAGCTTGCCGCATTGACGGTAAGAGTATAGATGCTGTCCTATCACATAATATATAAATCCCGTGCTAAATTCCTGAAGAAGTTGTGCTGCATTTCTTTATTTTTAACGCATATTTTATAAATCATGAACATAGAAAACGCTTACTCCTTGAGTGGCATTCTAATTACATTTAACTGATTTGAATTGAGCCCCGAAGGTCTTTATAAACGTAACGATGAGAATGTACCCATTTTAATTCATCAAAATACTTTCTTACAGCTTCCAGCGTAGAGAACTCTGGATTCTGCCCACATGTGAAGACCGCTGAAAACTTTAACATTGAGAAGGTCAGTACTAGATTTTTTAGCCTTATTACTTTCTAGCCATAAATATCTTATATCATATCTTTTATACCATAAATATCAAACAAAATATGGCTTTCTCACAGCTTAGTAAGTACATGTTTTAATGTTATCTCCAGTTCAACAACGGTGTATGGTATGAGCTGGCAAGAACCCCCCACATCGCGGAAAAGGGAGGCCAATGCAGCTACGCCCAATACACACCCTCAGGAAACGGTTTCATCGTGAAGAACTACCACATCGAAGACGGAGAGCTCAAGAAGATCGAAGGTTTCGCCAGAGCCGCATCTGAAGCCGGCAAAATGATCCACTCTCTTGGTTATGGAGGTACGTCACTTAGTAGAATCAGAAGTCTAGTTCTTGTCAATGTCTGGAGTATCTGGTATGGATGTTCATATCTGAATATATCAGGAGGATAACGAAGTTAAGGTTTCTCCACCAAATACTACATTAGGTAATCGAAAACTTTCGAAGTTTATGTTTGTCGAATGGAAGTTGGGAATGAAACAAGCCGAATTCTTATAAAATATCTTGTTCAAGACTTGGTTTTAGTTAGTATTAACTGTAACAGATTTATTATTGTTTTAGAAAAAGGCGCTATCACCGACAACGTTCTGAATGTGCTGGCCACCGACAACGACAACTACGCCATCCTCTACCACTGCAACTTCAACGCTCAGACGAAGTCACACAGAAGTAAGTATCTCTAACGCTAAAAAATGACCTAAGCGCTAAAAATTTACCTCTGTCCATTCGTCTATAAATATGTGGGAAAGCTACCAGAGAATTACAAAAAAGTGTAAAAAGCATATTAATATTATATGCGATGTTCATGAACGGTGTTAATTGCCCGTAGAGTATAATATTTTACCTTTAGGGGTATGACAAGGCACGCTTCTTCTACCAAAAGTATTTAATTTAAATTCTAATCATCGAAGCGACTACTTCCAAGCTCCAAGCAACAAATTAACTTATTCTTCAGATCTCGTCTGGGTATTCTCGAGGTCCAAGGAACTGAGCGCGGAAGGCAAGGCTGCCCTCGACGCGGTCTTCAAAGCCAACCCCTTCTTGAGGAGAGAAGAAATGATCAACGTTGACTTCTCAGAAAGGGCTTGCCAGATTAAACGTAAGTTTAGAAATTAAACTAGTCTTTTAGCATTTATTCTAGAGTCTAGATGCTAAAAGATTCTAATTACTGTCTAGATTCTAGACAAAGTAATTATACCAAAGAGAAGTCTAACTCTTGTAATTATTTACAAAGAGATTTAACCCTCCTATTATATTACCACGCATTATAAATTATTATTGTATGTGAGTAAGTAAGACAGTGCAAAATTATATTAAAAATATGATTACTATTTACATTTTATATATTTATTTATCTATAGGAAAGCTACTTGTCATAATGAAAGCACGTCTAGCTCACATAATTTTTCTCATCATAATGCGTTTTTTTTTAATTCCAGTGCCTGGCCGTTGCGTACAAGTGAAAACCGCAGAGAACTTTGACTTCAAAAAGGTGAGCTATATTAATTTTTTATGATTTTATTCTACGTTGTAATTCTACTGAAGCACGTAGGAACTAGGGAGGTACGGGCAGGGAGGGGAAATGACCTAAGAGAGCGATTTTGTGAAGAACCGCGCAGATAACTTGTCAAATAATTAAGCTATTCCTAGTTATTATAATATTTTGTTTTTTACCTCACCTCCATATCCATGAATAAAATAATTAAGTCCAGGATTTTCTGAATCTGCCCCTCCTCCACTTTAATTCAGAGCTGCGCCCTTGACGCTATACACGCAGAATCGAGCATACAATAATATACTCGACAACTCTTCTGGTTTTAATTGTGGTTGGTCTGGTATGTAGATGGTATATAGATGTCCCTTTTCATTAGGCAATCCGTTTGCTCGCTAACCTCCTGATTCAGTAAAAAATGAACAATTATCAAAATTTCATTTGCAAACCAAGAAATATACCACATACGGGCGCTGATCGCAAATATTTTGAGCTCGATCTAGATTCTAGGCTCACCCACTCACCCTAGTTCCTCGTGTCTACGTTGATCAAGCAAGGTATTTAATCCCCCATCCCATTCCAGTTCGGCAACGGTGTGTGGTACGAGATGATGCGCACCCCCCACATCGCGGAAGAGGGCGGCAAGTGCAGCTTCACCAGCTACGCTCCCTCTGGCAACGGCTTCGACGTCCGCAGCTACCACGTCAACGCTGGCCAGCTCAAGGCCATCAAGGGCCACGCTACCCTCGCTCCTGGACATGGCCAGATGATCCACTCCCTGCCTTATGGAGGTAATTGCGAGAACAGCATTTTTGATGTGTACTATCTGAGAAGTTGATGCATAGGCAGGTGGCGAACCGACGTCATTTGGTCGGATCATGTCAATTCAATGTCATTGTGATCTGTCGGCTGGGTTTGTAACGCGATAACATAATATGGAATGGGTCTTCCCAAACTATGATACCTGATGACTGATCTTTGGGTCCATCCACATCCAAACTAATATTATAAATGCGAAAGTGTGTCTGTCTGTCTGTCTGTCTGTCTGTTACCTCTTCACGCCCAAACCGCTGAACCGATTTTGCTGTTTGGCATGGAGATACTTTAAGTCCCGAGAAAGGACATAGGAAACTTTTTATCCCGGAAAAATGTACGGTTCCCGCGCGATTATCGAATTTTGGCACAACGGAGTTGCGGGCGTCATCTAGTAATATTATATTCGACTATACTACTGCATCTATGTTGTTGCCGTAGGAGAAAAAAGTTTTAACCAGTATCTAGTTTTCTTAATAATATTCTGAAACAGCTCGTTTATAAAATATATTCTTATTTCAGAAAACGGAGTTGTCACTGACAACGTGTTGAACGTGCTGGCCACCGACAACGACAACTACGCCATCCTCTACCACTGCAACTACGACAAACACTCCGGCTCACACAGAAGTAAGTTCTTCGTATGTTTCGGAATTTCCAATCGGGCACTTTAATTAGCACCTACGTACGTCCTACAAATTACAATCTACATATTAATATGAGTGCTGGTATAGATAGTACTATGTGTAATGCCGAAAGTCAAACCTTAAGGGCCTTGTTTGTTTCACCACTTCCTGATAAGTGCCGGATAGGCTATCCACAACTTATCTGACAGATGAAATATGGTGTATCTGCCAGATAAGTTGTGGATAGCCTGTCTGGCACTTATCAGGAAGAGGTGAAACAGCCCCTAAATGTTAAACACACTTTATCAGTCACTTAGCCACTTTGTTCTTAGTCTATAGAAGCAGGTGCTAAGAATATTCCTGCTTGTCATAGACGAAAAGAATAAAATACGGCATAATAATTATAGTTTCTTACTAAGAATATTAGATAACCACTGGCAAATCAATTACCATAATATCATAATAATTATTTGAGCATCTTAACATTGTCAAGAGTGGATAATGTTATAACCTACTGCATATTTTCAGATCTCTTCTGGGTGTTCTCAAGAAAGGCTGAGTTGAGCTCGGACGCCAAGTCCGCCGTCAAGAAGGTTCTGAAGGAGTACCCTCAGATCGCCAACGAGGCTCTGATCAGCGTGGACTTCTCGAAGGAGGCTTGTGAATACGAAGGTATAGTCTTTTTATTTTAGGTATTAGCTGTGCCCGTGACATAGTATAAGAGGGGGCCCGTGACTTCGGTTGCGTGGAATAGTCATTATGGGCATCATAATATTGATTTTGGCGAACAACTTCCTCAGCTTTATAACGAGCGTACAATCGCTATACATAAAGTCAGTTTTTTGATTGACTGTTGATACGTACCTCCCGTGCTATCTTTCAACCCGTTATGATTTTAGGTTATGCTACTTTGGGCCTTATTTCCAAAGTAATAAGTTCGTCAATCTGAATCTTATTAACATTAATGTCGTACTTTTCAGTTGCCACTATTGAAATTCCCGGATCATGCCCGGAGGTCACAACTGCCAGCAACTTTGACTTCAAATCGGTAAGCATTTTTGCTAACTATTAAAGGTGCTAAAGATTTTTCGACATAATATTAACCATCCCTATAATTACTTTCATCAAAATAAATGTTTCAATAATCGTTGATTAAATATTTCGATGCCCTTCTTTTTCATTAACCCAAAGAATACTTAAACTCTTCATGATAAATCTTCTTTAAATCTTACGAGATAATATTGCATCAACCACACAACTTTATCAGGTGATGGTGAAATTAGCAGAACACCTGAAACTGCCTGAAAGTGAATAGGTGAACTTGAAAGTGAAAATAATTCCATCCATACTTCCTTACTAATATTATAAATGCGAAAGTGTGTCTGTCTGTCTGTCTATTACGTCTGCACGCCCAAATCGCTAAACTGATTTTGCTGAAAGGTTTGGAGATACTTCTAGTCCCGGGAAAGGGCATAGGATACTTTTTCTCCTGTAAAATGTACGGTTCCTGCGCGATAAACAGATATTGGTGCAACGGAGTCACGGGCGTATCTACTTTCCTATCTCCGGACCTTAAACTTACCTACATACCACTATAATTACCACTATTATATAATAATATATCTCCACAGTTCGGTAACGGCGTTTGGTACGAAGTCCTGAAATACAAGAACGTAGCTGAGAAGGGTGGCAAGTGTGGGTACGCCAAGTACACGCCCTCGGGTCAGGGCTTCATCGTCGACAGCTACCACACTAACAACGGAGTTCTGAAGAAGATCTCCGGCAGCGCGAGGCCCGCTGGTCCCGGCAAGATGATCCACAGCTTGCCTTATGGACGTAAGTCATTTGTTCAGATAGATAATAAATATCTACAATAGATTCTCTGGGAGCGCCAGGGTTTCATCGTCCACAACTACCACACCAACATGGGAGTTCTGAAGAATATCTCCGACAGCGCGCGACCGGCTGGTCCTGGCAAGATGATCCACAGTCTGCCGTATAGACGTAAGTCATTTGTTCAGATAGAGAGTAAATATCTACAACAATAGATTCACTGGGAGCGCCAGGGCTTCATCGTCGACAACTACCACACCAACAAGGGAGTTCTGAAGATCTCCGGCAGCGCGCGGCCGGCTGGTCCCGGCAAGATGTTCCACACAGTCTGCCTTATGGACGTAAGTTGTAACCATTTTGGGTGAAATATTATACCAATCTACCTGCAGAATCTAGATTTTAAATAGTACAATAATCTCAGGGAGAGGAATATTAAAATGTGATTAAAAAGCTTCATGAGATTCTATTATATTTATTAATAGAGAGCGACGACTTATAGGTTTAATTGGATGTTGTGGTCTATCTCCTTTCCAGCTCCAAACAACTTGACTGCTCAGTCTTAGGTTAGGTTTGATTTCTGAAGCGACCAAGTGATTTGTAGCTTATAAGAACTTTGAACAGGAAATTACTACCATTTGTGTATGTGAGTGCATATTTGAGTTACGCTCGAAAATACAACACAACAAGCACATTCCATGAACCGTCCACAAAAAGTTTGACAATGCTGGCGGTACCTTTTCCAGTATTCCCTACGTTACTTTCCCATGATTATCATTTAAATAGTAAATTACTTGTTACAGCAAATGGAGCCATCACTGAGAACGTTTTGAACGTTCTGGCGACAGACAACAACAGCTACGCGGTGCTCTACCACTGCAACTTCAACGCTGAGAAGAACTCCCACAGAAGTAAGCCTTCTACAATATTATCTTCTAGCATTAGCTTTATATTTTATTTATTTTTTTATTTATTTATATATCGTGCGTCCGTGGGTTCGTGCGTAAGAGCGTGGTATTAAGAGCGTCCGTGGCCTAATGAGACATCTGGTTCGCACTCACAGAGGGTGCAGGTTCGATCCCGGGTAGATGCGTGTACCATGAGACATTTTCTGATCTCAAGTACAAAATACGGACGCTCGTACTGTGAAGGAAAACATAAAACAAGACAAACATCGTGAGGAAACCCGCACAATATGGTTGGTCCCAGACGTATTGACGCGATATTCCTGTATTCATCTCATGTAGAGAATAAAATTTTTAACCAACTTAAAAAGGAGGTTATTTATATGGGATAATTCATTTAAGTAGGTACTTTTATAACGGAACCTGCGTTTTGCGGATCATGTTTAGTCAGTTTTAATTCTTGAATTTTCACTAACATCTTTCGGGTGCATACACTTGCGAGTACCTAAACTTAGAATGAAACTTGAAGGCATCCGTTTTAAAGCATTTTCTCGTCTCAAAAAATATTACTACAATAACATTTCTCTTTCCAGACTTCGTGTGGGTATTCTCAAGGTCCAAGGACGTGAAGCCAGAGGCCAACACCGCCATCCTCGCCTCCATCAAGGCTAACCCCTTCATCATCCATGACCTTCTCACAGAGAACGACTTCTCAAACGAGGCGTGTGCAGCGGCTTAAATATATTTATTTAACTAATACTAGACAAAACAAGAATAAATAGTTTATCAATAAAACCAAGTTAAGTCCCCTGGCAATTATTGATTGCAGAAAGATTATAGTCGTAATAAAAACAATGATAAGTACTGATGTAACCGAACAATTTTAAGAACTGTAAACTTTAGTTGCTGTGCTAAATAAGACACATCTTTTGTTCGTCAAAGACATTTTCTACGAGATAATATTTTAATTCTTCTTGCCGCCATCTAAGATTTTCTTTAAAGTGAGGGCTTTAATAGAATATGAAGACTTGTAGCCTTGTAGAAGAATAATTGTAGCTACAAGAAATAAAACAATTTACCAAAAATGTTGAATTTTTAATAAGACCTCTGACCTACGTCAAACCATCTCCAACCCAATAAAACTAAGGATCAAACTACACTTTGGTGTGTTTTCGGTGTCACAGACCACAGTACCTAACGACGCCTTACTTTGTAGTTTGTAAGGTGAACTGTACTAATACAGGTAAATGTGGTATGCTATTTCCTGTACTCAATCTACGTACTTTTGAAATCGCTACTATAAAAGTTATGAGATCCTTAACATAGAACTTACGCTAAGGTAAGCTGGTACCGACTTCAAAAGCATGAAGATTGAGTACAGAAATAGTTGAGGTTTAGGCTAAGTCTGAAGACGGCTCTATAGAAATAGGAATTATTTGATTCTTTTTAGATAATTTTTAAGAATATTCCTTTTGTTTTTACCTTGGAAGTCAGTTTTATTATAACAATAGGGTCAATAGGACGAAACCTCGCAGAGAAAGAATGTTTTGTTGTTAATCATTCACAGACCAAATTTTATCTACATAACTGTACTTAGTGATGAAATAATTTATTTTCATAAGGATTAATAGCATAAGTAAAATAATCGATTTTAAATGTAAGTAGTCCAAAAAAATTCAAAATTTTTAAATAAAAAAATGGTTATTGTGCCTCACTCGACATAGATAAGTATAGTGTGTTGCGGACTTTTTTGTTTTGGCAGCGTACGCAAAATAAGTAACTTTTCTGGTTGATTTCACTTCAGAAAACTTTGACTTCAGAAAAAATTGAAATCACTATATGTTTCCATATAAATTTTGAGGAGTTCCCTCGATTACTTATGGATCCCATCATCAGGTCACCACTTTTATGAACATGGTACCAAATTCGAGTCAAACCCTATACAACAAAAAAAGAATTTTGTAAATCGGACCAATCGGAGTAATCGTTGAACATACATAAAAAAAAAGATACAATATACAGCCGAACGTATTACCTCCTCCTTTTTGGAAGTCGGTCAAAAATAGCCATAAATGAAAGGTAATTAAATAACCTACCAAAAAAAAACAATACAGGGTTTTTTTATGCAAAAAGTTTGAATAAGTCATAAAGTTTCTAAAAAAATAACTAGAGAAAACATGTGCAAATTTTACAACTATTGTATTTTTTACAGAAACAGCCCCCATAACCCATTTCTAACCGACTTCCAAAAAGTAGGAGGTTATATTATGTTCGGTTGTGGATATTTTTTTTTTATTATTATTTTTGTATGTTTATTTGTTAAACTATATATATAATGTTTCTATATTTCCTTTGCATTCACCAGAATCTTTATTACCTTAGATAGAATATCTTAGCAGGCTTCAAAAATAATCAAGTGTTTCTTAGACTTCAAAATTCATCGATAGTCGAATATCGATAATATCATGCATCATCTTAGGTTTCTTTGTTTTGCTGCCATTGTGTTGTCTTTGTGTTGTTTATCTTGTATACCACAGATTAAGGATATATAGGTAGATGTAGTCTTAGCCCGTCATCGCGTGGCCATTTTGTGCTTATTTTCATACAAGTAGTGTGCGTTTATTTTCTTGAATATTTCTATTTGTCGATCATTTCGAAGCACATTTAAATCCAGAAAAGAAAGTCATTTAGTTCATGATATCGATAAACTATAGTTCAAGTAATGAGAATCCGTAAACACACGTAAAAAGCTATGCAACTTTTGTAGTCAAATTAGTAATTAATGTGACATTTTTAGCACTAATGCCTTACATAACACGAATAAGGGATTATTAAACTTAAATATTATCCTTTTTAGCTTACAAAAATACCAATTGAAAAGTCCAAAAAACGTTGTTCAAAACTTACGTATTTAATGTTAAATCCACGTGTTTGAGGCATTCTTTGGCCATTCTTATGGTTTATAATTTAGCGGAACCATAGAACTCAACAATATCTAGCATAAAATGTTCAATAAAAACCTTTATTATCATTTTATTACATGAAATATGCATACCGACTCCTTTGTTATGTCCTAGTAAGTAGGACATAACATTACACGCTTTTGACGCTTGTAGTTTGTACACTGATATAAGGCTCTCTCCTGCTATAGTATCTCAATGTTGTATACCGACAGACATCATTACGTGGGCGACTGTGTGAGTATGCGATTGTGTGCGTGTTGTTTATGAGTGTGTAGGATATTATTGTTGTGTGCGTGCATAGCGACATGATTGAAAAGTCTATGTGTGCTACCTCACCCCGCACCAAAAGTGGCAGAAATTTTTGCTCAGGAATTGTTACGCGTGGCTCCTCCGGTCTGGTTTAATGCTTTAAGCAATTTAGGAACGCGATGGCACGCGAAGTACATACACATGCGGGATCTAATCTTACTATTATAACTATGTCAGTGGGCAGTAGCCAGTAGATAAAATAAGTTTGGGAACTTCTGGATACGTCATACGATTGCCTTCAAACTTAACCATCGACAAACTGTCAGCCGATGCTAAATCAGTACGACGTTCTTGAACCACGCCCGCACACTACGCCTCGATTGTTTGGTCGGCCAACTAGGCAGAAATCGTGTACCTACCATTCAATTAAAAATCTAGATATGTGGAACCGTGCGAAAGCAATCGTCCGGTCCGACTGTTGTCTAGTCTGCGCACTCACCACCAAAGTATTATAGAGTAGACCACCAACCCAACTGTTTCGTTGGCGTAGTGTGCTGTGTGCCGCGTGCTAACTGGTGCTAACAGCCCAACCGGACCAAAGTCTGCACTCTGCAGTCTGCCGATATTTAAGATTATTCTGTTTATTTCCCTTGGATTACATTTTTTAATCATTTGCAATTTGCATACAAACTGAATTAAAAACAAAACTGCCAATGTCAACTGTCATGACTGTCAAATCGTCAATTCATTTATCTCAAAAAAAGCAGATAGGTAGCATGTAAATGCATGTAAAAATCACATTTTCTACTCATGATTAACTGTATTATTATCAAGAACGTATTTTAATTTTGTTGTGTATCAAAACCTCATCACAATGGCGAATAGTGAAGTATCAGCCGAAGTCAACGAAGCTGGAGAGAAGGTAGTAACACAGGAGGACATAGAGGCTGCAGAAAAACTCAAAAACGAAGCAAATACCTTCTTTAAAAGTAAGTTTACGTCGTAGTAGCATAGAAATACGTAAACTTTCTCATCTTCATATTAACTCAGTCCATAAGTAGCGATGTATTTCTTATATTTTTACTCTCAATTAACTTCCGATGTAACCAGTCATAACCTCTCTATTTTCAGATCAACATTATAATGAAGCAATTGAGTTGTATTCGAAAGCAATAGAAAAGAACCCAAAAAGCGCCGTAATGTATGCAAATAGGAGTATAGCTAATATAAGAATGGAAAACTTTGGCTATGCTTTATGCGATGCATCCAAAGCAATAGAACTAGACAGGACTTATACTAAAGCATACTACAGACGAGCAGCCGCTTATATGTCTTTAGGAAAGTACAAACTAGCTCTTAAGGACTTTGAATTTGTAAGTATAACTGTTTTAATCCCTTTATTGTGGATTCCTGGAAATCTATTGTTTATGCGGTCGAATTCGACTGCTTGGGAGTTGAAGCATTATTATTGTTTTTCACTTTCATTAAGCCTTTTGATTACTTAGATTACAGTAAAATTCATTGATTACATACAATAACGGATTAAAAAGTTAATATGATAGGATCTCATGTTTACAGTCTATTCTCCTGCAAACTTTAATATAATTTTTCATTTTCAAACACCACTTATAATTATTGCATTGCGAATCTGACTATTCCTGAGACATGACTGTGCATCTCTTCTTCATTCAAAGATTGCATTTGAAAATTCATAGTACATTGCAATAATGGTATACTGTATTTGTATAAAGTGTATGTTTATAAGAAACATTGCCATTTAGCCGAAACTTTTTCGTTTTCGCTTCGTTATAGAATCGCCGATCAAAATGTATGGAATTGACATAAGACGATCAACGTCATATTGACGAACGCTTATGTCAATTCCATACATTTTCATCGGCGATTCTATAACGAAGCGAAAACGAAAACATTTTGGCTCACACCAAAGGTGTCTCTCTCTACAGTTTGCGTTACAAGTTACAACTGATTGCATAATTTATTTGCTAACAATATTATGTTAAATAAAATAGCAAACAATGAACCTCAGTTGGTTAACCCATTGGTTAACATGGATTTGTGGGAAAGTTGTGCTTACATGTGAAATTTACAATAGCAAATTTTAACATTTTCGTTTTATGTAATTTTGTATATTTCGTTAGGTTTACTTTCAGTACAGTATAAATGTTAAAATCTTATGTTCTAATAATAATTTGTTGCAAACTTAACAAATAGACTAATATATAGAATATTATTATCTGACAGAATGACTACCAAAGTTTTTTTTATTCAGGTTACTCAAGCAAGGCCTAACGATCAAGATGCAAAGATGAAATACAATGAATGCAATAAAATTGTTAAGAAAATAGCATTTGAGAAAGCCATCTCTGTTGATAAGAAGGAAGTCAATATTGCTGATTCCATTAATTTAGATTCTATGAGTAAGTACTAAGTATTCATAATAATTAATAATCATAACTCAATTTTGTATACTACAGAATAATTCTTTTTAAACTTAGTTGTATAATTTTAAGGGATAAAAATTTTACTCTAAATGTCTGGTTGTGTGTTTATAGTTTATTTTAAAGAATGTATTAAATCTTACTAAAATTAGGTGCTAGGAAGTATTTAGTATTTTTAGTACAAAATTTTGATAATTTGTTAAACCAGGGCGAAAATGCCATTGGCCCGGCCTGGGATAGGTAGTTGTGTAGATCTTATTATGAAATGTCTTTTTGCTTCTTGTCGGGACCAGCAGTCCTAGGGTGCAAACCAATGTTATTTTGGACGTATTATGCGATCTAACTTATTTATATATTTAACAGCAATTGAGGAAGAGTATACGGGCCCCAGCTTAGAAGATGGTAAAGTCACACTTAAGTTTGTGACCGACCTAATGGAACATTACATAGCCCAGAAGAAATTACATAGAAAATATGCATACAAGGTACTTGTGAATTTTGAATTATAAATATAAAGTAATTTCTTAATAATAAAAATATATAAATAGAAAACAACAGACATAGAAAACAACAGAGCATTATTAATAGTTATAATTATGCTATCTAAATATCTTTTTATAAATCCCTGTTGTTTTTATTACAGATCCTTATAGATGTAAAAGCATACTTGATGAAGCAACCTTCATTAGTAGATATAACTGTACCAGAGGACGAGAAGTTTACAGTTTGTGGAGATATCCACGGCCAATTTTACGATCTTATGAACATTTTCAAATTGAACGGTCTACCGTCTCCACAAAATCCATACCTGTTTAACGGTGATTTTGTCGATCGGGGATCTTTCAGTGTAGAATGTATATTCACACTATTCAGCTTTAAATTGTTGTATCCGGATCACTTCTTCATGTCCAGAGGTAAGTTTTATTCAAAAGTGTAGGACATGGGATGGTCTTTGAGACCAAAAAATTTCGATAGGTTTAGGAATATAATTCAGATCATATCTTTATAAAATACTAGCTGTCCCGGCAAACATTGTTTTGCCATATAAGTATTTCGCTCACTCCATCAAAATAGATTAAATTAAAAAGTTTATCCGAAAATAATAAAAGTATATTGTGTGGGAACCGTACATTTTTCCGGGACAAAATGTATCCTATATTCTTTCCCGGTACTCAAAGTATCTCCATACCAAAATTCATCAAAATCGATTGAACAGTTTACGCGCAAATCATAAAAGTATATTGTGCAGTAACCGTACATTTTTTCGGGACAAAATGTATCCTATGACCTTCCCCGGGACTCAAAGTATCTCCATACCAAATTTCAGCCAAATCGGTCCAGCCGTTTATGCGTGATGTCGTAACCAAGGGAAATATGGATTCATTTTTATTTTATTTATATAGATAAGTATGTCTGTGCCTTACACAACATACATAATTTGTTTCAATACAAACAGAGTAGCTTTAGTTATTGCAGAGCTGAGGCGCGCTCGACGTGTGCGTAGTCAGGGTTGCCTGTTTTCCCAAATGCTACAGCAGAAAATGCGTACGTCTGAACACACGCTTAACAGTTATTAATTTATTATGGTTTTCATATTATGTTTCTAATACTTTATTTATTTCAGGGAACCACGAGACCTTAGACATGAACAGGGTGTACGGTTTCCGAGGGGAAGTAACGTCCAAATACACCTCTCAAATGGCAGATCTCTTCACCGAGGTATACAACTGGCTACCGCTCGCCCACTGCATAAACAACAGAGTGCTAGTCATGCACGGCGGATTGTTCTCCAAAGATGATGTCACGTTGGACGACATAAGGAAGGTGGAGAGAAATCAACAGCCACCTGAAGATGGTGAGTAATGAAAATCTTTACTTGGTGTAAGAGTCCTCAAAAAAGTATAAATTTAGACCCTAAGGGCCTTATCACACTGGCGATTAGCGAGCGATTTGAAAGCGACGCGATTGCGCAGTGCGCACGCCGCGGTTGCGCGACGTGCACGTCGCGACAGCGCAGCGTCGTCGCGGCGTGGCGTGGACGCCATTTTGTACACTCGTCTAGAGATGTGACATTGTAGATAGTGTTTGAGCAGTAGTACTTCCTCAGAATCCATTTGCTACTGAGTGTACAAAACGCGTAAGGCAAGCTGCGTGCACGTCGCGCAATCGCGACGTCATCGCGGCGTGCGCGCTGCGCAATCGCGTCGCTTTCAAATCGCTCGCTAATCGCCAGTGTGATAAGGCCCTAAGGCTTGTTTAGATACTAGAATAGAATAGGTATGCTACATTCATCGTTGCGCTAAAATTAGATTAAAGCGCGGGAAACATTTTCAGGTGTAAAACAATCAGTCATACCAATTTTTTTCGAAATGAGTTTTGTCGTTTCAGTTTGGAGGATTAAAACAGACAGAAATTTTATACTATTTATATGAGTATTTTGTATTTTCCCATTGATGAATTAAACGTACTATGTATGATGCATAATATAAATGTATGTTTGTCTTTAACATTGATCTCATTTAATTTTTCCAGGTCTCAAATACCAAAATTAAAAAAAAAACATGTTTTGTTTTCGATTCGTTAATATTTATTTCAATAAATGTTGCTTAAAGCGATGGTTTACTGTTAAAAAAGGAAGAAGAATATTAATCTGTGTTATGTAACAGGTATAATGTGCGAGCTGCTCTGGTCGGATCCTCAGCCCATGTCGGGTCGAGCGCCGTCCAAGCGCGGCGTCGGCTGCCAGTTCGGCCCGGACGTCACCGCCAACTTCCTGCAGCGGAACCGCCTGGACTACATCATCAGGAGCCACGAAGTCAAGAACGACGGGTACGAGGTGGCGCACGACGGCAAGTGCATCACGGTGTTCTCCGCGCCCAACTACTGGTGAGTGTAGCGCCTGGACTATGTCACCGGCAGCCAGCGCCTGGACTATGTAATGTAGTCGCCGCCTGGACTATGTCACCTGCAGTCACCGCCTAAACTACTGTCTATTACCTGCAGATAGGACTGTAACGATCGCAAACATCGTCATTATTTACTACCGCTTGAACTATCTGAATTTGGTACTACATCTGTTGTCTAGAGACTAGAGTAATACAGCATGACTGGTGAGACATGACCGATACTTAAGGAGAGTATTCAGTACTCGATTCTCATTATAAATTTATTATGTAATAAAATTAGGTACTTAATTTTTGGCCAAACCCTTTAAACAAATGAATCATAGACACTTAGGCGGACTTGCGTGGATCTGGGTTAAAAGTTAACTCTGAGTCAAACATCATGTCATCTCTATCACTAACTTGGTGAGTGACAGATATGACATGATGTTTAACTCAGAGTTAACTTTAACTCAGATCTGCGCAAGTGGGCCTTAGTAAATTACTATGCGGCCGGCGCGGCGGCATGCGCCGCGCGCTACTCCTCCCGCGCGCGGTGTCCATGCGTTGGGTAAATAATTATTTAACTTTAAGCTATATTTACTCAGTGATCAATTATTGATGTTATTTTTTTATTTTTTTTTTTCAACTAATATAATAGTCAAATATCGCGTCCTCGAGTATTGAACATGTCTCACCAGTCATGCTGTATAATAGCGCATAATAGCTGTAGTCTATGCCTGAACAAAATTATCAAAGTTTTGTTGAATCTTTGAGGATTTTATCTAAAACAATTATTTATGTGCTGATATCTTGCTCGTCGAATATAAATAAATACAAATTGTGTTTTCAGCGACACAATGGGTAACCTGGGCGCTTTCATCACAATGAACGGCAAAGACCTCAAACCTAACTTCACTACTTATGAAGCGGTGGTAAGTTTAAATCATATTATGTTTTAAATTCACGAGTGCTTATTTATTATGCCAGTAGGTGAAGTGACTATAATTTAAAAAGATCGGATAGTTTAAAGAAAAATGCTTTAATTTCCTACCATGCTGCGAGTATCTTTTGACGCATAAACAAATATTATAGCAGAAGGGCGGTGCGTGACAATGTAAAGATTTATATGGACAGGTCCCGAAAACTGAGTGGCGTGAGGCGTACTAGACGGCTTGTCCATATCAATTTTTACGTTGTCACGCGCCGCGCCGCCCCTCTGCCTGTTTCGAGACTTCAGCCTTACCGGCCGCCTAGACGAGCAATTTTACTATCAATATCACGCTTCAATTTTATTGAACAGTTTATTTGACAGATTAAAGGTGCGCGATGTTCAATCAAACCTAGACGGTCAATAATGTTACGCAATACGTGATATTGACAATAAAATTGCTCGTCTAGGCGGCCGGTAAGAGTACGACAGAAAAACGTATTTTTAACATCCCTAGTATTTTCAAATTTAAATCTGAGGTGCCAACAATAGGATTACCTACATTGCAAGCAAATAAACTTTCTATCTAGAATAGGGCCAATGATAGAGCAGTTTGCCCTGCTTACTGATTGATTGTTTTCATTGTATTTCCAGCCGCATCCGGACGTGCAGCCGATGGCATACGCGCACTCCTTCCTCAACATGATGTGCCAATGATCCGCATGGCAATAGACCACAGGTTGACGATGTAAAATAAACGCTAGATAGACTAACTAGGTAAAATAATTAGGTGCGCAATATTCTAAAACCTGTAAGGACGGTGATCACAGTATAAATGCATACAGTAGTGTTACAGTGTCCTTGAAGTCATGGTCGGTGTCTCTGTCAAGTGTGACTCGATACTGCAGTGTTCTGCTACTTTAGGCTGCAAGCTAAAGAAGAGAGTATACACTGTTCCGCCTTAAAAGGCCGGCAACGCATTTTCGACTCTTCTAATGTTGCGAGTGTTCATGGGCGACGGTAGTTGCTTTTCATCAGGCGATCCGTTTGCTCGTTTGCCCCCTAATTTAAAAAAATTCTAGTCCGATTCAGGCTGACTTGTATGAACAGTCTGTATCTACTGTATAATATTTATACTGTGGTAGTGTTTTATTAAGTTTTGAATCGAACTAGATATCGCTTGAGGCACGCAGGGTATTGTCACGCGCAGGTTGTATAGCAATAAGACTATAGTCGACTCGCGTTTCGAAGACAATAGAGGTAAATTACTATAATAATAATAATAATATCTATGGACGCTTCACACCACGTCAGTCTGGCCCCATGCTAAGTACCTGAAGGACTTGTGTTACAGGTACCAGACAACGGAAATATATTTAATACTTTTATACTATACATATATTTAAGATTTTTATTATATGATAAATATATTTAATACACATCCATGACCTGGAACTTTGAAAACTTTTTGTTCCGTCGGCGGGATTCGAACCCGCGACCTCCGGCTTAAGCTACCAACGTGCTATCCACTGAGCCACAGAGGTCGTCAAATTACTCATATGTATGTTCATCAAAAATTACAAATAATAAATAAATAAATAAATAAACGTTTATTCAACATCATTGATAAGTGTAGCTTATGTACCTTTTTGACTTTACTGTCTTCGTAACGCGAGCGGACTGTGATTCAAAATGTACTCTTTTTCAATATGACATCATTTACAATCCGTGAAACAAAACTCGCGAATAGAACCAGTGAGAAACAGGAGAGTTCAGTATTACATATAAGAAAGTGTCTAAACACACTAGGCCGAATTACGCCGGCGTAAATTCCGCCGCCAATGTCAAACGCATACAAAATACGGACGGAACGCGACGGAATAGTGTGTCATCCCTCGCGTTCCATCCGTATTTTGTATGCGTTTGAAACGCGGCGGAATTTACGCCGGCATAACTTCGGTCTAGTGTGTTTAGATACTTACAATTTTGCTCAAGCCGTTTTGAATATCACAAAAATATTATACTAATGAAAATAAGGCACAGATTCACAATATAATTAAATCTGATATGCATAACGTTACTTAATAATTCGTTAACAACTAATTAATATTTTAACGCCCTCAGTTTAAAATGCAACGGATATGTCGCAGGCCGCAGCCAACTGGTTAAAAAAGCCGTTCAATCAAACAGCTAGCCCTATGAACGGCTATTTTAACTAGTTTGCTGCGACAGGTATACATTAAGTGCCTGATAGACGTACTAACTTAAAGTACGCGGGTTTTAAGTTCGCGAACTTACGAACTTACTCGGCTCGCGTCGGTGACACACGAGAATCGCTCACACTGGATTACCATGCCCCCAGGCTCGCGGCGCGCGGCTCTTTGCACTTTGCAGACACACAGGCGATTAAGATCGTCGAGCCATAAGTCCGCGTACTTACTCGCACGTCTGTCACCCCCTTTAGCATCTTTCTCTAACACATTGAAAATATCACAAGACAGAAAGCAATATTAAATAAGTAATCCGCGTTTTGTATGAGTCAGGGGCTATCTTATGTATGGAGTGCCAAAATTTACACTATTTAGCAATGCTTATTCTAGTTTTTATTTTATATCTGGGCTTTAGGCCCTGTGTGGTTATGTATACGTATTAAACAATACCACCGTACGAACAAAGTAGACAGAGAGATATATCTTCTATCTCATACGAGGAATACAGTAATATGAGGAAACGAGACAGCATGACTTTTTATTTCATGCCTACAAGTACAGACAACAATTTTTAACATAAAATTATTTTTAATTATTGTGAAATTGTATTTATTCGCTTAGACACCTACATCAGTTGCCATTTCAACTTTATTTTATTGATTTGTTAAATTAAATTTATGTTGTTTTTAGTTTAATTTTATTTGGTCGCTAATGTTAAAATGAAAACTGGTATTTCAGTTTAGAACCTTATAAAATAATTTTCAAGATATTTTTTAGAGTTTATGTTTAAAAAGACATTTGCATTTATTCAAATATAACAAAGTATTTATTATATGTAGGCCTTTAACACTTGCATTTTTCACATCCAAAACCAAAACCTGGGGGACTATTACGACCTCTTATATCCAGCCAGTTTACAGGCCGCGTCTATGCAACGGTCTGTAAACTGGCTGGATACAAGAGCTCGTAATAGCCCCTCTGCTAATGTTTAAATAATAAGACAACGCCATGCTTAATATTATGATTAATCTCTACTAGCATTGTTAAATTAAATGTTACTTAAATGAATATCATGTAATATTTCTCCTTTTATTGTGGTAGTAACCACATAGGGGGAACCACATAATAATATTATACTCACGTTACGGTGACATGATTTAATTTGTCCTTGTATTTCAACAAAAACGCCGGCAAATGCAACTCTTCTGATGTCGCGATTGTCCATGGGCGACGGTAGTTGCTTTCCATCAGGTGACCGGTATGCTTGTTTGCCCCCAAATTAAAAAAAATAGCAAAGACATAACATTACGTAAATAGCAACAATTCTGTAGAATGTGGATTTCTACGTGTGGAAAACGGAAAAAACTGAAGTCAATTACACTAACAATAAAATCTTATGCCTTAAAATGATATAAACTTGCTTGAAATCTTATGAAGTCTTAATCTTGCAATGAACATGTTACATACAGGGTGCAATTATATCTTTCTGCCAAATTTTAATACATTGATCCTTGTTAAAAATAAAAATACACGTATTTTTCTTCTATAATCACTCAGTACTAAAATGTCGAGAAATAGCTTCCCAAAGTTATCCTAAAAAACACTACAATTAATGGACACGACGCGTCGCCCGCGCGTGATGTGACCCCGCGCGCGCGCCTCCCCCCGCGTTACCCCCGGTCATTCCCACGCACCGCGAGTGACCATTCTGCAACGATTTTAAATGGGACAAAATATGTCAATAAAAAAAATATAATACCCAATTTTTTTTTGGTTAAATGGACTCTCCTAATGATACCTAAGCCCTGGAAAAAATTTGGTAGGAAGGTTTAATTGCACCCTGTATAATAATGTAGGAGATAAACGAGGGTATTTAATATTGCAATCATAATTACATTTACTAACACGATAATAATAATTATTAACACTTTTAATTTTATTTCTCATTTAAATACAAATAAAATATTACGTGTCATTTATCCACATGGGATCAACTAAGTACTATAATATTATACTTATTATTTATAAAATTCAAAGATGTATAGTATTATATGTATTATATATTTTAAAGGCCTGAGACATTTTTAATTTCATAAAAATAATTTCAAGCTCATTTAAGTACAAAAATTTTAATGTTACTTAAAATTATCCTTGGAATACTACAAGTTTTCTTGTTAGAGTATTCTTTTATTTAAATCTCCTCTTTGAGTTTGAAATACAATTTTTATAGAATGAATATTGGTCCTTTGTGAAATAATATTATGGCCTAAGGCTGCGTTTCCACCGGAGCTGAGCTAAGCTGCGTTGCGAGGAATGCGTTTCACAAGAACCAATAGAAACGCTTCATTTGCCTTCCATTTACCAACATTCAGCGCAACGATTCTATTGGTTCTTGTAAAACACATTCCTCGCACCGCAGCTTAGCTCAGCTCCGATGGAAACGCAGCCTTAGCGCATTATTTAAACTGCATAGTAGAGCTACTTCTTTTAGCCTATTTTTATTTAAATATGCATTTATAATGTAATTTACTATTATAATAGATATTTGTTTAAACCAGCCATTCTCAATGTGTGGAAAGGCCCACGAGCGACACATAATTTTTGGAACGAAGTTCCTTATCGCGCCTTGCGAAAAGGGGCTAGACGGAAAAAATAAAGACCAATAGTTGTAACAACACTTTTTTTAAGACCAAAAGTTGTAACGACACTTTTTAGGGTTCCGTAGCCAAAATGGCAAAAAAGGAACCCTTATAGATTCGTCATGTCTGTCTGTCTGTCTGTCTGTCTGTCTGTCTGTCTGTCTGTCTGTCTGTCAGTCCGTCCGTATGTCACAGCCACTTTTCTCCGAAACTATTAGAGCTATACTATTGAAACTTGGTAAGTAGATGTAGTCTGTGAACCGCATTAAGATTTTGATGCAAAAATGGAAAAAGTATTAAAAATTTTAGGGGTCCCCATAGGTACAACTGAAACAAAAAAAATTTTTTTTCATCTAACCTATGCGTGTGTGGTATCTATGGATAGGTCTCTAAAAATCATATTGAGGTTTCTCATATCATTTTTTTCTAACCTGAATAGTTTGCGAGAGAGACTCTTCCAAAGTGGAAAAATGTGTGTGTCCCCCCCCTCTAATTTCTAAAGTAGAGGCATGATAATTCTAAAAAAAATATATGATGTATATTACTATAAAAACTACCAACGAAAATTGGTTTGAACGAGATCTAGCCAGTAGTTTTTTTTTATACGTCATAAATAGTAAAACTTAATGAAACAACAAAAAATTTTTTTCATCTAACCTATGCGTGTGTGGTATCTATGGATAGGTCTCCAAAAATCATATTGAGGTTTCTCATATCATTTTTTTCTAAGCTGAATAGTTTGCGAGAGAGACTCTTCCAAAGTGGAAAAATGTGTGTCCCCCCCCCCTCTAATTTCTAAAGTAGAGGCATGATAATTCTAAAAAAAATATATGATGTATATTACTATAAAAACTACCAACGAAAATTGGTTTGAACGAGATCTAGCCAGTAGTTTTTTTTATACGTCATAAATAGTAAACCTTAATCTAAATTTCATTAAATCGACTGAAATATAAAAATAAATCAAAAATAATATAATTTCATAAAAATTAACCTTATTGCTGCTGCGGAACCCTCCATGGGCGAGTCCAACTCGCACTTGGCCGCTTTTTTGCTATAGTCAAATTAATTAAAGCTGGCACGTTCATAGTACTCATACTTATGCAATTTCACTATACAGTATGTTTAAAAATATATAATAATATGTTTGAATCATGATAAAAATTATCGTACAATCTGCGTATGATAGTAATATGCTATCGTACATCGTACGTAGGCACAAAATTATCGTACGATTCCGAACGCTGCTGGCCGCGCGAGGATCACACGTGACTGACTTGTAACGGCCGTTCCCAATATTTGATCTATCTCTTACTTGAGATAGGAATAGCTCACATTAGACATTAGCTCCATATATTTTATGTCAATTCTATGTCAGCTGCGATCGGTTGTATGTCAAACTAGAGATAGATTGAATATAGGGAACGGCCATAAGTTGTAACATCACGCTGTATTTATAACCAGTAGTAAAAGAAAAACAATAACCGTCCACTTCACGCTCATAAGTCATAAGATAAACTGCGCGCAAGAGAGACGGGCAGACTTTTCATGATGCGTATGCAGTACGACGTCACGCCGCGCGCTTATACATAGACACTACACAAGCGCAATGTGTAAATGTGTTGATCGTGCGTGCTTTAGATAACTATATAGGGTGTTGGTATCCATCCGGGTGTCCTCTGACACCACTCAAGTTTTTTGTTTTTAGAAATGTCAGCAGACACCAGGGTTCTGACGTTCGCCATCTAAAACTTTTGAGAAACGCTGGTTTAAACAACAGAATGTGTTTTAACAACATTACAAGGGTACCCACCGAACCAAGGCGATATTGTATAATAATATCATGGTGTCGTTTTTGTTGCTATTGTGCATTGCTACATCTCGTCTTGTTTCGTTGTCAACTGACCTTTACAATCAAGGGCATATTATAGCAATTAATACACATCTACTGCAAGGAAATGTATAAGTACAGAATATTACATTTAAATGTACTCGGAGCTGAATAAGTGACAGTGTTTTTGTGTTGTCTTTCTTTAAATAATGATAGAAAAGCCTTCTAGCCTCATGCAGGCATAGTTGCAATAATAATAATAATAACGTGTTGCAATTTCAATGTATATATTAGTGTATAAAATACAAATTGGTAACTCATTTTAATGTTCGACTTTTAGTGACTACTGTCAACTGTGCTGCATTTTTTTCTTGTATAACTTTGTACGGTTCTTGGCAAAATCTTCTATTGCATCTACTACATCGTTACCGTATTGCATAACAATTATTATCTATTTTAAATATTCCGATGATGTTGCTTTTAACAGCATAATAGTATGAGTTATTATTTATTACTATCATGTTATGGTGAATACTGACTACAATAATATTTGATGTACTCAGAGCGAAGTTTTGTCACTACTCACCTAGTCCATTGAAATGTTACATGAGCTTTGCATTTTTAGAGGACGCAATTAAGTATAATTATATTACAAATATGTTCATATAACTTTTTACCCAAAATTAGAAAAATTAAAAAGTTGTAAGCAAAAATTGAAAAATTTTACTCTTCCATGATAGGAAGATTTTGTTATGTTTTTGAACAGAACATAATAACGTGCTAAGTCACTAAAAGCCACTAAAATGAACGAATGGTTTTTAATATTCAATTAATAATTCATGTTAAAGTGCGCCGCGGTAGTTGAGTTGCCGATCATATCAGTGTAGATAGGTTCCGTGTTGACTCGGTCAATATATTGTTAAATTTGTACATCATTTGTTTTATTTGTTTACCCATGTTTAAGCAGCAGTCATCTGAATATTATGGTATTTGATTAAATGACTAGCGAATTCATTGAATGAATCCATTTAATTTACAGTTAACGACTTGACTCTCTCAATTGACTCAGACTCCTTAGCTAATTTAATCCAAATCTGTACAGCCTATTCAGCCGCTTAGGGCCTTATCATACTAGCGGTTGGCGAGCGGCTTCGGAGCGGAACGGGCACGCAGCGAAAACGTCGCGGACGTGTCAACGAACCCGCCGCAAATGCGCCGCGAATACGTCGCGGACTCGAACCGAGGTAGCAACGTTCGGTGCTTTGTAAACTCGCTGCAAACACGCGTTGAAAACGTTACGCATCCGCTACGTGTCCGCGACGTTCTCGGTGCGTAACCGCGGCGTATTCGCGACGTATTCGCTGCGCGCCCGCTCCGCCCCGAAACCGTTCGCCAACCGCTAGTATGATAAGGCCCAGCGCGGCGTGAAGAGGAATAGACACACGCACTTTTGTATTCATATTATTAGAAGGTGTAGCAGTATGGATTGAAAGACTTGTTAAAAATATAAAAAGCATCAGGAACACGTTTATTTAAACTATTACAACTACTGTGTTAAGGATCCCACGTCATCACGATGGTAGCACCTGTGTGAGGACCTTCACGATGGTCTTCTTGTCCATCCTGCACTTGGGGTATTGGTGCTGGCAGTCGGTGTCGGCGGACTTGCCGGCCGCTATACCCTCGTACACCGGGGTGCCGGCCAGCATGCGACGGACGAGGGTGTTGCTGGAAAATATAAATGTTAATAGTATGGTCAATAATATCCTAGGAATCTAGAAATGTGGTTTGGTAGGGACCCATTTTGATGCACGCTACTAAGCTATGGTATGATGGCCAGCCCCATGATGGCCTGTCCCGGATTTATAAATAAGCCGTTATTTAGGCCACAGCACAGCCTAGGGGCGGTAACAGGCCCTACAGATTACGTATAATGTGGCAGCGGAAATGAAGTGGCCTACTCTCTTAAAAAAATATATAAATTTGGCACTGATGATGGCATTTCTCCTTTTATTGGCACGTAGGTATGATAATGTATGTGATTGCTATAAGTGTGTTACATTCCTCAAAAAGCGTTAAAATGATTATATTGTATGGTTAGAAGTTCTAACCATACAACTTCTAACTTGGAACATATCAGGCTCATAAGACGTGTCCAGTCTTCACAAGGTAGGTATTAGTGGTAGGTATATTAAGTCATTTCTATTCTAAACTGCTGTTGGTTGTTGGCGTCATATGCTGCTTTATTCTAAAAGGTAACATATAAAGTATTTATGGTTTATGTTCTAGAATCTAGTACCTGGACACGCTAGCCAGCACCGCGTCAAACTCCGTAGCATTCCCGTTCACCATGTTCTCGTTAGCGAGCTGCACGTACGCGCACGCCAGGCGCTGCATGCACGAGGTGGAGTCTATGTTGTACCGGCTGAGTGCTTCGTCCATGCGGGAGAGGACGTCCGTCAGCTGGGAGAAGTCGGAGTCCGCACCTGGGAAGAGGGGTGAGTGTTGAATTTGCCTGATTTTTGTATACAAAACTTCTCGATGTTGCCAGCTCTATAAATAGAGGTTTGGTAACGTGGACAATGAATTTTGGGAATTTCTGTTGAATACATTTGTAATTCATACTGTGTCATGACAACATTGAGAGAGATACCTTGCACAACAACGTCAATCGAATAACACGGTCTCGTAAAAATCGGCATTAAGTTTTATGAAGGAAAATCTCAAGGTATCTTGTAATGTGCGCGTTGAATAGTATAACACTGTAGGGTTAGGTAAATTTAGTGGGTTGAAAAGCCACTCACAATCGCAAATCCTGAAGGGCCGGGTCTCAAATCTCGAATCGCGTCACGTACCTATGGCGCCTAGAGTGGCGAGGGGAGCAGCCTAACAATCAAAAGAATAGGAGCGGCAAAAATATTGCATACTTCGTCCATATCCCCCATATCCGTAGGAGAAGGCGTGTATGATCTTGGGCAGTATGATGACCGCTCCGAAGCCGAGGATAGATCCCAGCAACACGCCACCCAGGTCGATCTTCACGGGGCCGTACACTCCGGGAGCGGTGCCGCCGTATGAACCCTGAAATTATACGTCACATATCGTTATGCCAACGATGCGAAGGCCGTTGAAAAGGTGCAATTTGCAAAATTGTGGAACCCACACATGACAGGTGTATAATTACGACATCGAATTGTTGTTGTCAAGGGGCAATAGTCCAATAAATACCAATACAAATTTTGTGGTAGTTGTGGTTAGTTAAAGAAGCACTGAAAAAAGAACTCTGCGTCTGCGCTAACAGCTGAAAATCTGCTATATCTACGAACTACTTGCGCTCCTGAAAACAAAGGCTTAACTTATAAATCTGCGCTTTTGTTTAACTTTCAAACAAAAGACTCTTACCGTACTCCCATACCCAGTGATCCCGAATCTCTCTTTCCTGTCTGGGTTGTCCCTCTCCAATCTCTCATCACTCTTCTCCACCCTCGCCGAAGGCTCTGCCAGCTGGTCCTCCGTTCGCTGGTTATAGTTCTGACTGGGAAGAAAACCGCTGAAAAATAGGTATGTACCAAATTCATCGCAAAAGGTATTTTACAGACTAACGAACAAGTAGACTAAATTAAAGAAGCATTTTGTAAAAACAAGGTAGGATTTTTTTCACATTTACGATGTAACTTATATTCAAGTAAAGCAACATAGGTAGGTACGTTATACGTAAAACCCTTGAAATAAATTAAAATCCACTAAAATGCACATTAACCTTCCATGACATCGTCTTGAGACTTGACTTTATCAGACAATAGGCAGTGTATGTAAGACGTACCTACGGTATGCCTCCTTCGTGCCTACTTAGACTACTCAAGCTACATTCAACAGTGGTCAGTAAGGTACATACCCATCGCTCCTGTAACTGGCAGCAACGAACCCCACACATAGGACAAGCACTATCCTCCTCCCCATATCTATGTCTCGTCAACCACTGGCCCAAGGTATGGTTTCCTTAATATTTTATACAAATGGTTCCGTTTGCTGACTCCGAACAATCGCTTGAGCAACCATTGTCACGCGTTTGCTCAAGCATATGTCACAGATGCTATCATACGGGAAGAGTTACGCAATTCGGACTTATTCAATCCTAGTACTTGTGATGGGGAGATGTATCCTGTATCCTATGCAATGGGGATCTCTATTTTCGCCTTTTATAAAGACAACTGTACACTAAAGCTGGCGGTTTGCAGTTTTGCTCTAGGTTGCAGTTCGCTAGCTCCGAGTCATCGAAGCTTGATAACTTGATCATCAAGCTTAAATAATTAGTTCCCACCTTTAAGTTACATTTACCCTCTTACTAATAAAAACTTCTTAAACATGCGTTCAACGTGTGAATAGTTAAACAGGAGTTTTTATGCTATACACACGTTACACAGAGTCTATACATGGTCTATACAGAGAAATTTGTATGGAAATGACAGCATCGTTATGATTATTAGTAGAAAAAATCTTATGCACCCTCTATACACGCTGTGTAACTTTTTATTAGTAAGAGGGTTACTGTTTACATAACTATTGTCTACCCACTTATTAGTTACTGCTAAGTTTTTTTAATGTGTGGGATAGGTTATGCAGTTCCATCGTGGATATAAAATATGTCCTTACCAAACCTAACTACCTCGGACTAAAGTAAATGGCTTATTAAGGACGCTATTACAAATATCAGCGATTTTCCGGTACCCTATTAAAGAATTAGGAGTCAAACTGCGAGGATATTTTGGTTTCAAATGAAAGATAATATATTCATCTCCACGACTGTACCATAAAAATTCTATAGCCGCATACAAAATTTTCACATAAAATACGTTTTAACCATCACAATAATCGCAAAATATGAAAAAAATGGGGTCTGATTAGGTACCTTAATATCTAAATACACTGAACTGAGGAAAATAAATATACAAAAAAATTGTTGCTTATTTAGTCCTCTATAAAGTCCGCTAAAAATTTTATATAAAAATAATCAACTTTTCCAGTTATAAGAAAAATAAGAAAATTTCTCAAATTTTTTCATACATTTTCGCCATGTCAAAAACGCGGCGAGCGTCGTAACCGCCACTGTACAAGGCGCGCTAATATGAATCTTATTTTAATGTCATTAACGTCGATATTCGTACTGACAGACATCCGACCTGCTAATTAAAAAGTTGGAGCATTCTTAAAACCTCCCTACAATACAACATATCTGAAAAAAACATCTTATTCAGAGCGTAAAATGTAGCGTAAAGACGGCATTGTTTATTCATAACTTATGTAAAAGCCCTCTGTGTATTGTGATGTGAATGTGAGATCATTATATCCGGTGTCATGATCAGCCCTGGCACTAGCTCCGCCTATAAGTACCGTACCTAGGTATACATTTACTTAAAAGTTAAAACTATAGGTACCTCAGAACAGGAAAATAAAATAGGTAGGTACCTTTTCGTACTAGGTATAGGTAGGTATATAGAATATAGATACATAATATATCCATTATCCATACTTACTTTCATTTCATCATCCAAAAGGGCTTATTTTACCTTACCGAATTCCAAATTGATCCAATAAAGTTAAATTTATTTAAGTGAAATAACATAGAAAGTTAGGATCCTAATTAGCGTACTAAATCGGAAGAAGTGTGACTACTGGCTTGTGATTGGTGGAATCAGAAGCTTCTAATTAGTCTTCATTTTAGGATCCTAATTAGGATGTCTAAATTAAGTAAGGTGGAATACAAGCCCTAAAGACAGGTCATTGTAGCCCTGACGTTACTGCGACCCTTGAGGATCTGTTGTGACTCCTTCGCATAGAGTGCCCCCAGACCCCAACCCAATCTCTCTGAATCATCTGTTTCAACTTTCAACAAAGTACGGTCTCTCAGTCTGCAGGCGGGGCACAGCGGTACTGTGACAGCGGGTGCAGACTGTGTGAAATATCATTAATTTGTAGCTGCTTTGTAACCATAATTGCACCATAGACTTTAAAATTTTAGAGATGTCTAAAACGTTAACATTAAAGGTAGAGAATCAAGGAAATAACCTTAACAAAGGTTTAAAATTAAGTTGCAAATAAACTCTCTGTAGATACGTAGCTTCAGTGATTTGTAAAATATTTGGCTTTTAAGCTACAACTGTAGAAGGATTTGTTGAAAGTATAAATTAAATGCGACAGACTCTACAATGGAGCCTAACATTCAAGTTTCTTCTTTTAGCCCTGTCTTTAACATTAAAAGCTCTATCGGTGGCCGGATTTTAGATTTTATCAGCTAAAGGTGTGAACCAGACTATTTGTTTACATTTAATTCTTATTTTTTATGTTCGTTTTGGTCTCTAAAAATTGTTATTAACTTTTTATTTGATTCTGAAAGTTCCAGACAATTCGTATTATACCTAATATTGTGTCGATACTCGTTATGTTACCAAAAATATCATCATACTTTTATTTATATTTATATTTCAAGCAATCTGTAGTATTGAGGTACATTTTAATAATCGCAAACGCTTAGGTGTCAACAGAAGTTGTTTAATAATAATTGTGTTAGTTGCTACTAATTTTACATACAATTTTTTTAACATCTTCAAATCAAGAGCCACCGACAGCTATACATTTATAGAGGTAAGATTTAAGAACGACCAGCAACTATGGAGTTTCGGGCCCGGTTACTTTAGATTTTAGGAGGTACTTATAGGAGAATTTTCAGCTTTTCTAAAAAAACAAAAATCTGGTTGTCGCTGACTCTGAGCCAGCGACAGCGACAGTTGCGTCGACGCAGCGTTGCCGTTGCGTTATTTTACATACAAATTACCAAGGTGTTCACACGGCGCGCTGCGTCTTCGCAACGCACACATGACGTACATCGGCCCCCGGGACGAAGCGGGAGGGGGTGTTGAGCGTTGTCGTTAAGAGGATACACCGGGGGCGAGAGAAATTCAAAATAGGTATTTTGAAAATGTATTGCTGTCTCACCAATCTCAAGTCTCCCACCGCAGAGCGCGATAGAGACAATACGACAAAAGTTCTAATAAAGGAACAGAAAATCATCGATTCGTTGTCTGACTCCTTCTCCAAAACTTAACCGATTTAAGTACTTTTTTCAAGCAAGGCTTGAGCTGTGTTCCTATGTTTTATTTTTTTGGTATATTCTAGCCAGTTTTGTTTTCTGGGTGTTTGAACACAGAGAAAAATCTGGCCATTTTTGTGGGTTTTTGAACGTTCATATCTTTTTTAATAATTAAATTATGAAAAAAAATAAAACATAGGGACATTGTATTAGTGGCCATAGATATTCAGGAAAAAAATTATAACTCTACCGGTAATATCCAGGGAGGAAACAGCGGACAACGTTCGTATGGAAAAAGGGCGGTGTAGATCCGGTTCGTAATAACGCTGCGATGGCGCAGCGGCCGTGTAGCCGGCTATGCCGTATGCAGCGTCAAAATATTCGCGTTGCGACGACGTAACGCAACGCAACGCGCCGTGTGGACTGCGGCTCTACTACCACCTGCCGTTGTTAGTTGTTGTAGCATCGATCGTATTAAGTATATCTAATAAATTGACAAAAAGTGTGTGTAGCCCCTTAGAATGTGACAGTTTCCGGACTATTCTCTACTTCCTACATTGTGACTATTTGAACTAAATACATTATTGTATGAAGACATTTGCACATAACCTACCGCGAACACAACAGCTTGTACATTAGCTCAAATTATTAAAATTACCCACAACTTTCGAGTTTGTTTCTGTAACTTAGTTGGTTTTCGGACTTTTAACAAATATGCGTTGTCTTGTGTCTTTTATATTGGCGTGCGCTATTTTGGCTAAAGGATCTGAAATAGTAAGGAAAGAAGCTAGATTTATAACTTTTGACAGCGATAATAGTGATATAGAAGTATGTGGAAATTTATTATCTAGTTCTTTCAGTCATATCTTTCGAATGTCACAAGATTGTTTAGTTAGGATATTACCTATTTATTTTTCAGGTGGGTCTAGATTTTTCAATACCATTTGTGAAAATACCTCTGAAAAAATTCGACGCTTTTACACAGTTCGGCTTGGGAGGACTGGTAACTTTTTGACTTTACCCTTTTTCTTCTTGCCTAAAAAACAAATTTTATACCAGCTAGTAGCTACGTTTTGTTACGTTACTTTTGCTACTCCATTTTATATTCCAATTTTCAGAGTTTTCCGAAAATCAACGTGAATCCCTCGGGGTTGGCGATCAGTGGGTTTCTTCTGCTTGTGACGAGTCTGCTTGCTCCTATCTTCAATAATGCGTTTTTGGGCTGGCTTCCTGACCGAAGTTCTAGGGGTAAGTCTGATTATTTAATACTCACACTTAACATAAAAATTTTATTCAGATATTTTTCTATTAAACAACACAATTTAGAAAATAAAACAAAAAAAACAATAACACAATATTATATAGTTTATAAATAGGCTGTTGCTAGTCGTCCGGTAATCGGATGAATAAAATAAATCTTAGTCGTCCGATGAATAAAAAAAAATCATCCGCTTACCGGACGACTAGCAACAGCCTAGCGATAATCGGACGAATTATATTTTTTTTAATTCATCCGGTAATCGGATGACTAGACACTTCGTTAAAAATATATACCACAAAATCAATTTCATTGGACCGTATCATTTCTTCGTGCGTCTTTTGGACTTGACCGAGGGGCTGGATTTCATGGATTTTGGACTCTCCACCACACCAGCATCAGCTGGCACGTACTGTGTTTCCACATGGATGAAGTTCTGTCTCTTAGCAGCAGTGAGGTCGAAGCAGCCAAACGGCGGAGTATACTCTATGTCCCACCTCGCGTTACTGGACAACGAACTTAGGGATTCATCTTTACAGATGCATGGAGGTTCTTCAAACGCTGGACACTTCTCTATGACCTTGTCTATACCAGTCAGATCGTTGCAGAATACGTCCATGTATGCGCACTTGCAGATGTCCTCAGCGGCTTCAGCCAAGGCTTTTCTTATCTCAGCATCCCTCTCCTTCTTCAATTTGATCATCTTTTTGGCCTCAACCTTGGCTTGCTCCTCTGGACTTCGTTTTTTGATGATTTTGAACACCATAGGATCGCAGTCGACGTATGGATATTCGTTCGGACCGAGTTCAGACAAATCCTTTAATGGGTTCACCTAAAATATTTCGTTAATTTATTTTTTTTATTTATAAACGTTTTTATTTATTTTTTATAAACGTTAAGTCTCTTTTTAGTGAGATCCAGAATTGTTTAGTGTAGATGTTTACTTTTGTTTTTTTTTTGTCTTTTGATACTTTTATCACCTATGTACACACAAGTCCGAAATAATGATCTGCTATTATTATTATAGTAGGTAGAATATTCAAACCTGTATTGTAAAAACGTCTCCTTTCCTCTGAACCTTGAGCGTCGGTTTCGGTTCCAGGGTCTCCTCTGGTTCATCTTCGCCTTTGTTCACTGTCTTCTTCTTTCTTTGTTTCTTCTTGAATCTGTCTTTATCGTAACTAACGCGTGGAACTTTAAAAGACATCACTTTCGATAGGTTCTTTGTGATCACACCCGGCTGCCATTTGCGCTTTGGCTGCAAAAATAGTTTGTTGAACAGGGAATTTTATTAAAAATCAACATAGCGTTTTCATATAAAAAGCCAAAAGGTAACACCTTTTTATATGGACAACTAGCTGTCCCGGCAAACGTTGTTTTGCCATTTAAAGTATATTTTCTACATCATCAGTTGATACATGTTTTACCCCCTCTTTTGTCCCCTAAGAGGGTGTGGGGGGGAAGGTCATACACCAGATGTTAAGTTGAAAAACACAGTTAATACCTAATATGAAGTAAGTCCACTAAAGAAAAAAGTTGTATACAAAATCTGACCCCTCTTTGGTCCCCAGAAAGGGTTGAGAGGGGAGGGAGGGGGGAGGATTTTTATACACCAGATGTTGAGTTGGAAGAAGACAAATATAATATATCTGTGAAAACCGTATGCAAATCTGTGAAAACCGTATGCAAATCGAAGTTTTCGTGTTAAAGAAAAAAGTTTGATACAAAATCTGACCCCCTCTTTTGTCACCTTAGAGGGGTGGGGGAAAAAAATTATACACCAGTTGGAAGAAGATAAAATATATCTGCGAAAACCACATTCAAATCGGATCAGTATTTTTCGTGTGATGCTGGAACAAACATACAGACAGACAGAAAGAGTGACAGACAGACAGACAGACAAAAAACTAACCACATTTTTGGCTTTTATAGCGATGTAGTGACAAAGGTGTAATTTCGGGTGTCATTTCAAATCTTTTATGTACAGAATTTTCATTTCTACAACAGAATATTGTCTTCCTCCCGCACGCGCTTTGGTGACGCCCACTATCGTAATATTTTAATTTCGCCATAATTTCAAAACCAAACGTCCAATTTTAATCATTCAAAGACCAAATATTATCTACATAAACTGTACTTAGTGATAAAATAATTTATTTTGATAAGGATTAATAGCGTGAGTAAAATATATCCGTTTAAATGTAGTCCAAAAAAAATTCAGGATTTTTAAATAAATAAATGGTTATTTTGCCTCACTCGACATAGATAGGTATAGTGTGTCGCGGACTTTTTTGTAGATATTTATAAGATCTACAATTACTTAGAACATTTTATGGTTCTATCTTTTGTAGTTTAGGCAGCGTACGCAAAATAAGTAACTTTCCTAGCTGATTTTTTACACCTTGCGTCCGAAAAACTCAAATATCTTACGGAACCCTACTTTTTTCCAAAATAAAATGTAGCCTATGTTCAGCAGAAATAATGTAAGATTCCAATAGCAAAAGAATTTTTCAAATCGGTCCAGTAGTTTCGGAGCCTATTCGACTCAAACAAACAAACAAACAAACAAACAAACAAACAAACAAAAAATCAAATCTTTCCTCTTTATAATAGTAGTGTAGATTAAATGTGAAACTAACCATCTGTACTATAGGATCCGGAATATTCCAAAGCCAACCCATATCAGCAGGTACAGGGTAACATAGATTTTGAAAGGAATGTTTGTGACCAACGGAGTTTCCTGAAATTATCATAAATCTTAAAAATGCCAATGGGCAAAACATATACAAATCAGTATTGCAAACGAAAAAGTATCAATGCATAAAATTTTTACTATTTAACCTTCGTTATATGCACAAGGTATACAATTAATACGTACTCGAACCTATAATTCTTACAGAGGTTTATAAAATTAATATTTGCTACCTGGGTAAACGTCTCCAAAGGAGTAGTTATATTTAGATGAAGCATTCTTCTTCCTTTTCTTCTTTTCGGTTGAATCTTCTTCACTCATTGTTATCTAAGAAAGTTTGTACAGATCAAAATGTAATTTATGCTGACAGTGTTTTTCAACTAGGTATTTAGAATTTAGGCTTTTGGGTTCATCTCTTGAAATAATTATTAAATCTTTCATAATCTTGACCTATATAATATCACCGCATTACGTTGTGATAATAAAAACTAGAAAATAAAAGACAGTTTTGTAATATAAAAAAATATGTAGTTTATTTGATTTTTGTACTTAAAGGGTTACAAAATAAAATAGACAATGACTTTGAGATCTAATTAGTTACGTTTTGTTTCCGTTTGTATTTCTCTTGCATCGCCAACTTATGAGCGCCGCAGCAGTCTTTGCCTGTTAGAGACATCAACGTTTGCTCCTTATCACAGCATCGTCTGTCTGTATCAGCGTAAAATTCTTTGACACATCGCAGGTCTTGAATTTTTCCGGGTGCCATGTAATCGTTTAGCGCTTTCTTTATTCTTTCGAATTCCTTTGAACAGCACACTTTACCCGCTTCGCTGTAACTCGGTGGCAAAGGGGGGACTGCTGCTGCTTTGTACATTCTTGCAAAACCATCTGGTACAGTGCAGGGTCTGCCTATAACAGGACAGGGTCCGAGAGTAATCGGTGGTAATCCGTACGGTAGTGGCTCAGTATGATTATCTTCTTCTTCATTTTCATTCGTTTCGTTTTCTTCGTGTAACATTGTTGTGACTGGACAGTTGTCTTTGTGCTTATACGATGGGCAGTATGGCTTATGTGCCTTTCGAGTAGCGAGACTCTTAGCTTTAGCGAGGCATTTACAATCAGCAGCTTTACATGTTTTCTTATGGAGCTCCTCAGACGCACTGCATTTGCAGTCTTTGCTACCCGATACTTCATAACAATTAAGGATGGCGAACTTTCGTTTTGACTCTGATATTTTAAAGTCATACAGATTGGGGTGATTAAGCGCATTTGCTAGGTTCGTCTGCTGTGTCATAATGTCATCTAAACTTTTATGGAGATCATGAGAGTTTGAACTTGAGCTGCAATTGTCAGAGCTATTTACATTGGTATCAAATTGTTGTGACACGAATTGTTTGTCGTACGTACATTCTTTGAAGTCGTTATTTTTACGAGTGTGTAGAACATACGTCATCAGATTTTTGCTCCCTTTAGGCGTAGCGCCAGTACCGTACATTTTACCTTTTAATTCTGCGCAGGTCTCTCCTGCATGTGTAATACCCCCACAGTTAAGGCACAATGCTTTATTACTCTGTTTTCCTTGTATTTGTTTTTCTGGACAGTCGATTCTGTGTTCGCGGTCGTCCTTACAAACACAACTGCCACAAACTTTGGTTGGATCAACGGGTTTTGTCCCGCCTATAAAACCTTTAGTTGCGTTTTTATATGTATCTAAGTTCCGTATATACGTCTTGACCTTATGTGCTAAAGGACAGCTAGTATTTCCACAAGGCCCAGTTATATCTCCCATACGTATTTTATCTATAGGATATTTTTTAATTTGTTTCTTATCTACAGACTTCGCTTTTGATTCAACATGCGTATAGCTATGTTTACAACTGACCACATTTGTACATGCTTGAATTTTCTCTTGGCTTTCATTTTTATAAGCTGGGTTATTTAAGGTAGTGGTTTCATAAAGACTACCAACCATACAGAAATTGGGATCATTGCCATCAACTTGATTACATTTGAACATGCCTGGCGCCTTATTAGTTCTAAACACGAAATTATCAGGTTCTCTCATAAGTTGTTGAAACTCTGTTATTATGCTTTCTCCGAGTGCGCTGAGACGAAGAATAAATTCTATCTCTCCAACTTCTCTACAGCAACACTCAGCGTTGAGTGTTGTACTCTGTTTTAGAGTCAGTGGTTCATAAATTTTGCATGGATCTGTATTGGCTTTTAACATGTGAAAGAAGTTATTATCCCAATACATAGTTCCAATACCTATGAATTCGTTGGAGTCTTCATTTTTGTCATCAGTCCAAACTTCGATTTCTAGGGGGAATTTGTTAAGGATCATCAATATAGTATCAGGATAAGAAGGGAAGAGATAAGATTTTCCAACACGGATGCTTCTTGCCCATTTCTTTATGCCATTCTCTTCGAATACTTCATCTTTTTCGTTTGGATTTTTCGCCAGCTCACCTTCTTTTATAATGAATTCAACTTTTGGACCAAATTTCGTCTTTATAATGAACTTCTTGTCTTCGCTGTGCTCTATTTCTTTAGCGAACACTTTAACTCTATCAATCAAAATCTCTATCAGGTACATTTGCTCCATGACCTGCCGAGATCAAGGATTTTATATAACAACTGAAAAGTGTAATTTGAGAACACTTTTTATGTCACATTTTTGATGCAGAATGCAAGCATCACTTTTTCCGTAACAGTGATTTCTTTGTAAAAAAATTAATTTAGTTTGCACCTCCATGAATTTAACTAGGTATATTATTTCAAGACCCGAAAGAAAATAAGACCAAGCTTATACGAGGCTTATACAAAATAGGTACCTACGTGCTTTCAGAAAATAATATTTTTTGTATGTTGAAAACTACATAATATTTAAATACAAATCACAGAATATTTTATTACTTACTGTATTCTTTCCCTCGGCCCTGTCCTGTTAAAATAATTTATTTGATACTGAAAATTTTATTTTGTAACCCGAAAGTATGGCTGATAAATGACAGTTCAGTGTCACAAAATTGCTCACCTAGATTTTAAAAAGTAAATTGAAATATCTAAAAAGTTTCTAATGCAGATTTGATGTGACCAGTGAGTTTTTAAATAGCATTTATAGTGTCCCGAGTCCCGACTCCCGAGGTGTCCCCATCCAACAAAGTATGAATATGGCGTGTCGGAAATATTTTTTCTTATCCATAGCTTTACGGTGTCCAATTTTTTTCCCAGATGCTGGACTAGATACGCAGTTCCCAATGGAAGTGACAGAGAAATTCCTGAAGAACAGTCGAGGATGCCCGCAGCGCTTTGCATGCTGGCTCAGCCAGAAATCCAATCGCAGCGAGTCATTAGACATATGGAATGGTCTACTAAGGTAAAGCAAAGATCTCTGCTAACAGTTGATTATTCTCTGTTTACATATATCACGGCATCCCTTTCTTACTTATCATTGAGGAAAGAGGCAGCATGATGTTTAAACAAACGATATTGATCTTAATTTTCATACTTATGTTATAATCATAAATGAAGATCAAGATCAATATCATCACCAAATGTGGTGATGAATGCTCCTATTTTCAATGTTTCATGTAACTTTATATAATTAGGTACTTATGGCAATATCAAACCTTACTAAATAGCTGCGCACTTGCACAGCAGCTACCTCAAAACGAAGTACCCAAATAATATTTTCAACTTTGTAGATTTCGCATCTTTTTATTTCAGGAACGAGCTGCTATCTCAAATCTTCAACACCACGAGACTAGTGAGGGCCACCGCTAGAGGTCTGAAGGGATTTGACTGTGAGGCTTACTCCCCTTGTCCCATCAATAATGAAGCCTTACCACAGTTAATATCCAGTTTTAATATCTTAAAAAACTCTTAGATTTAAATTTTTTCTTTAAATCGCGGTCGCGGATCACAAATAGAATTTAGATCATCGTTATCTCACTCGAATTTAGAGTAAAAGAAACCACGAAATTCTGTGTGATCCGTAACCACACTTTAGCAAAAATTAATAAATGATTTGACTGATGTTATAGAAATAAAAATTAATAATTTATTGTTTTAGTTTTTGTACAAACAAAACATTTTAAATTCATTATTGAGTTTGAAGTAATTTTTAGATGTTGCTAAATATCTCGGGATTAAGATAATGATAGATAAGCGGTAAGCCAATTACAATTTTTTGTGGAAAATCTATACATATAATAAAATCGTAGGAAAGTCAATTCTGTACATTGAACATTTTTGAAAAATAATACTTGGGACGTGATCTACAATCGATACGGAAGCCAAAAATATAGTTTTTAGAATTTTTGTCTGTTTGTCTGTTTGTCTGTATGTATGTCCGGGATAAACTCAGAAAGTACTGAATGGATTTACTTCAAATTTTGCACGAATATTATATAGAGGTCGGGTCAACACATAGGCTATATATTATGATGATATCGCCTAGGGGGGGGAGGGGCTCAAGTTTCAATATTTTTAGTTTTTTGCTCATATCGCTAAAACGGTGCATTGTAGAGAAAAAATGTCCTGTACGTAATGAAAGCCCATAAAATTTCCTACAAATTTGTCCTTCACACTTTGTATCTATCTTCACTCCTTGCCATGCTATGAGCTTTTGTCTATCTTTTCTATACAAATTTCGAGTGTCGTTTGATTAACATGCTGGGAGCTTTGGCATCGGTCTTTTCTTGGGGGGGGGGCTTCGCCCCCCCCCCCAACCCCCCCTCCTCAAATTTTGCTTCAAACAAAGCGGTGTTGCGGCGTTATACATCTTTTTTAAGAACAAAGTTAAAAACTAAACTACACATACGGTTTTTCAGTGTCGTTTGTTTTGTTCGCAGCCCCCCCAACCCCCCCCCCCCCTTATTCCTCATGACACTTTTGTTCATAATTAAAAGGTATCGTGGACTTTGTATTGCGTCTTAATTATCCTTTTTAGGAACAAATCTATACATATTATAATAAAATCGTAAGAAAGTCAATTTTGTACATTGAACATTTTTGAAAAATAATACTTGGGACGTGATCTACTATACTAACGCGGACGAAGTCGCGGGCAACAGCTAGTATTAAATAAGTTGTGTTACCAAGTTTATCTTCGATCATTTCATTCCATCATAATATCATACAACCACCTGTGCTGACATCTGCAGCAGTAACATTATCTGTAATTACAATCATATTAACCATTAATTAACCATCACTTAAATGTCTAAGTAATTATTAATGGATGGCTATGATAGGTAGTACTATAATATTCTAATGGTGCTCCCTCATCGGGAGCATTCGCTTGTAATGTAACGTTACAGAGTTGAGCATTACATCAGTGAGGGAGGAGAGCCGAGCATTACAATGCGCACATTGTAATGATACAGTATGTAATATCTTGATTCAACTTGCAACATCAATCTGACATTATGGAATCAACTAGCTATGGAAATTGGAATGCTCGTCAGTCAGGGAGTTATCATTGTAATGTAATGCTCAAAGTCGAATGTTACATTATACGTAAATGCACAATGGTGAGGGAGCACCTTTAAAGGCTGAAAGGTAAGAAGAGTAAAATCAAGAAGTTGGTATTATTTACTTTTATTGAGCAAAGCTACCATGTCTGCATGTTTAAGTTTATTGGCGTAGTCCAGCGCTGTAAAGCCAACTACGTCCATCACATCCTGGACGCCTTGCTCCAATAGGTATTCCACCAATTGCGGGTGGTTGCAGAGCACGGCCTGAAATGTGTTTGCTATTAGTTCTAAATCTTGTATTATGACTTGATGATATTTTATCGCCCAAACTGTTATATTATCATCAAAGATTTGTACCCGACACAACAGAGAAATGATATCGTTTAGACACATACGTAAATTGTGATTTAGTTGATCATTTATCGAAATATGTAAGTATACCCGAGGAAATTGATTCCTAGGCGGTAGACTGGCCTACGTCTTTGGTCGGCTTATGTCAATTCAATGTAGCTGTGATCGGTCGGATGAGTTTGACTTCACGCGACCAAAATATTACTTAGGTCCATCATCTGCCTAGAAATCAACTTCTCTGATAGTACATACAATATGGCGGAAATAAGCAGTATCAATTGCCTTGAAGTAGTTCAAATGATCAAATTAATCATTTTTAATTCGTCCACCCTAATGGCTTGACTAATAGGCTATGGTAAATATGTTCAAAAATAGCTCTACCTTATGCAAAGCAGTCTGCTTCATCTCATCCTGCATACTAAGATCGGCTCCAGCGATATTCAGAGATTCAAATTTGGACAAAACACCGGTCCTCGCGGCAATGGACAATAGTTCAGCTATCGGTTTCGCGTCCAGACTGGAGAGATGCGCCCCGCATTGCTTTAGCAGGGTTATTATTTTGTGGTTGTCGCTGTGGATGGCTGTGAGTAGAGGCGATTCTCCACATCTATAAAATAATTGAGATTATTAATGAAGTTTTCAAGCTATATGTGACTATTTTATTTAAAAGTTTACATTAGATTTAGAGCGTCCTTCTGAAATATCTAGAACTGCTTTTTCAATATCTTTAATTGATCTTAAATCTGATCTTTACACTTTACAGTAATGTTTCGTCAGCCTTTAGACGTCTAGAGGTTCGCTGTGTTTCGTCAATGTTACTTAATTATTATTTGTCGTAAAAGCTACAGGAGAAGTCTCACCTTGTTTTCATATGAACATTGGCACCGTTCTTCAATAGGAACTCTATGATCGGGAGATTCTCTTTTAAAATAGCCTCATGTAGCGCTGTTCTTCCTTCAGAATCTGGTGCATTTACGTCAGCGCCCATATCTGATTTCAATTATAAATCAGTTTTAATACTACTCTATAATATGTTATCGACATCAAATAATATAAAAAGAGGCATTACCAAAATAGAGCCTTGGAGTACTCCTATTTCTTTTATACGTAATTTACTTCTACAGCATAGTAAATCTTACCTAACATCTTTTTAATAGTTCTCAGTTCGTCGTGATCTATGGCATTCAGTAGTAACGCGCTAAACACTTTCTCTGTAACTTCTATCAGCTGCTTTGGTGATTGAATGTTTAGGCTCACAGCTAACGCGTCTATGAGAGTATTATCCTGAAAAGATACATAATTTCGTTTATTAATATGCTATATAATATTTATATTGTCTTTTGTGACAATTTTTACTACAGATTTACAGATCAGTACCTCAACAGGTATTGATGATGTGTTAGTTAGTTCACCTCTTATGTTTGTCGCCATCATCTGCAACCAAAATATAATATTGGCATGAAAATGCATAATTTAAACATTTACCCTCTTACTAATAAAAAGTTACACAGCGTGTATAGAGGGTGCATAAAATTTTTTCTACTAATAATCATTTTTTGACATAAGGCCTGTATAATGATGCTGTCATTTCCATACAAATTTCTCTGTATAGTCTCTGTGTAAGGTGTGTATAACGTAAAAACTCCTGTTTAACTATTCACACGTTGAACGCATGTTTAAGAAGTTTTTATTAGTAAGAGGGTTGGGCTACTGTGAATTATAATATTAATTGTAGATTTGTTACCTCAACCTTCTCCTTATAAGAGAGTTCAGTCTTGGTGAGTACATACGACAACTTGGTCAGAGCCGCCTCCGGTGTCATATCGTACCCAGATACTACACCGCATTCGGTAATTAGCTGCAAACAGAAATTTATTCGTTGTTATCATAATATCATATCCCTCGTATAATTTATTGGTAACAAAACTTCTTTGACATTATTGACAAACCCAAGGATAGTTCCAGAATTATATACAACGTGAAATTTTAGTGGTTGTTTTCCCGCAGCAGAACGATTTACCTATAGTAGTACTATCGAACCATGCATGTTATTTTTTGAAAATAAAAAATATTTTGTATAACTTACTATGGAAACTTTATGCCGATAGGCGCGAGTTACTATGGACCCGACCGATTTTTTTTGATATGAACAAAAAAAACTTTACAAATCTATTATACTACTAAGATAGAATCATTTTACTGCGGGAAAACAACCATTAAAATTTCACACTGTACAGTCAGTTTTACATATTGACCAGTGGTTTTAGCAATTGTTAAAGGTAATTGATGGTCCTCATCATCATCGTCACAGCTGTGACCGTCATTATCATAAAATTCATCAGGTTTTTTTCATTTTCATTTTTTCATTCATTATTCAGACAAAATATAGGGTATCTTCTAGGGGATCTTTTGTCTGAATAATGAAATTGGTTTTGCAACATTCATATTACCACTCCAGTCTCGTACATGCCCTCCGCCACGCCACCTCTGGGACACTGCGTGATGTTGACGAATATAACTCCTCTATGGACAGCTGCTCGCAGCTCATTGATGATGTCTTCACGGTTCGACGGAATGTTACCAGCACCGTAGCTCTCTATCACAACACCTGAAATTATGGAGTCATTAACCAATGAACCAATTTCGTATATAGAGAAGCAGCCGTAAATGGAATATTAATTCCTGGAAACCTTATAATTAATTCCTGGAACGTGCGAGAGTTGATTAGGAGGAAGATTATCATACGATAGTAAAGCGTGGTCCTGCATTCACTCAGATTTACGCTGTTCTCATTCCCTTTGAACTCACGCACGTAGTATAAATTTCAAGGTATCCAAATCCAAAGGCCAAGTTTTGTCGCAACATTGCCAATGTCTTATAAGTTATACCTACCTTCAATAGGCGGCTGGCAGAAGGCCTTGATCACAGACGAGTTGATGCTCGGGAATATCCGCAGTAGGCCAACGTTCTTGGACATTCTGTTGTGAAGCTGACACTTCTCTATGACCGTAGGCTTGAAGATTGCCTTCTTGTTCACTTGAAAGTCGATGCCCACCTCCACAAGCGGAACACAGTTCGGCGAGTCGAAGGCGAATAGATTGTTCACTGAGATCTTGCTTGTTCTGATAAAGGGGATGAGTTGGACATTTACTCGCTATTAAATTTTGATATCGTGTAACTACGTCATATTTTTTAAAGAACTATTTTACTCATATAAAAAAAACGGCCAAGTGCGAGTCGGACTCGCGCACGAAGGGTTCCGTACCGTTATAGAGCAAAAATAGGCCAAAAATTGTGTTTTTTGTATGGGAGCCCCCCTTAATTTTTTATTTTATTTAAATATTATTATTAATTATTAAAGTACAATTATATTTAAAAGTTTCAAGTGCCTACCTCTTATCATTATTGATTACGAGCAAAAAAGGCCAAAAAAATCACGTTTGTTGTAAGTATGGGAGCCCCCCTTCAATATTAATCTTATTTTTATATTAGTATTTGTTGTTATAGCGGCACCGGAGATACACAATCTGTGAAAATTTCAGAACTCTAGCTATAGCGGTTCTTGAGATACAGTCTGGAGACAGACAGACGGACAGACACACCGCTAGACGGACAGACAAACGGACAGACAGACATCGAAGTCTCATGAATAGGGTCCCGTTTTTATCCTTTGGGTACGGAACCCTAATTATATCACGTTTGTGTGTGATCATGCGCGAGTGAAAGAAACACTTACCTGGAGCATCAATAATGGTCACTGGTATACCTATATTTTTATATTATTTATATTTACGGTCTCAGAGCATCAAAAATAGGTACTTAGGTACTTTTTTTTTAATTTATGCCTATTCTGTGTTACCGCATTTATGTTACCTGTTGCCCCTGAAGAGTTTCCCGCCGAAGTAGATTGTCACCTCTGGAATGTTCAAGCCACCGGATATCAACAACGAGGACACGAAGTTGTCCGAGCCGTCGCTTCTCGGCTCGAATATAGGGATCTGTAATAATGTGATGATATCGATGATCACTTTTTTTGAGCTGGCAGCACGTATCTAGATTTGTAACCTACCAGATTAATAAATGACGAGTTTAAGTACTACGGTGAGGTGGAAGTTGGAATAAACTTTTCTAAAGGTGGGTTTGTTCCACTGCAACATAATAAAGTCGCAACTCGCAACTTTTTCATCAACGCATCAGCATTCAGCTTACTTCGTTACCGAAACTGGCGAATTTATTAAAGCCTTATCGTACTAGCGGTTGACGAACGGTTTCGGGGTGGAGCGGGCGCGCAGCGAATACGTCGCGAATACGCCGCGGTTGCGCACCGAGGACGTCGCGGACACGTAGCGGATGCGTAACGTTTTCAACGCGTGTTTACAGCGAGTTTACAAAGCACCGAACGTTGCTACCTCGTTTCGGGTCCGCGACGTATTCGCCGCGGGTTCGTTACACGTCCGCGACGTTTTCGCTGCGTGCCCGTCCCGCTCTGAAACCGCTCGCCAACCGCTAGTATGATAAGGCCCTTATGACTATAAGCACTAGTTAAAGCGCTACAGCGAAACAAACAAACATATTACATTAAATTACTACCCCCGTCTAACGACTACTTGGAAAAGCTTCATCAAACCTGTGATCCAGTGAGCACCACCGACTTTCCGATGTTCTCGAACATGAAGGACAATGCTGATGCTGTATAGGACAGTGTGTCGGTGCCGTGCAGGACCACGAAGCCGTCGTATTTCTCGTAGTGACTCTGAAAATGTACTTGACAGTTTGTCATGCAGAAATAGAGAGAAGGGGAAGAGCGATTTCTACTAAAAGCGTTCCTAATGATTTAATGCATCTGAAGAAAAAAAATTAGCCAACTGCGAGTCGGACTCGCGCACGAAGGGTTTCGTACCGTTATGGAGCGAAAAAAATGGTTTTTGTATGGCTCCCATACAGAAACCACTTTTTTACCCTTAAATATTTATTTTATTTTAATTTTATTGTGAAAGTTTCAAGTGCCTAGCTGTTATTTTTGATTACGAGCAAAAAAGGCCAAAAAAATCACGTTTCTTGGATGGGAGCCCCCCTTAGTTAATAATAATTAATAACTTTATTTTCTTTTTAGTATTTGTTGTTATAGCGGCAGCAGAATAGGTATTCACAATCTGTGAAAATTTCAGAAGTCCAGTTCTTGAGTTACAGCCTGGAGACAGACAGACAACGAAGTCTTAGTAATAGGGTCCCGTTACTACCCTTTGGGCACGGAACGCTGAATGGTAAGCCTGCTAGGTTTTTCGTTATTGTAGGTGATTTTTGGGTGTTGGTAATGCGTAGTAGCTAACCAGACCTTTTAATATTAGCGACACAGCACTCAATCGAATCTATGATACTCTTAGAGAACATAATGAAATTCCAAATATGTATTGTTTTTAGGGTTCCGTAGCCAAAATGGCAAAAAAGGAACCCTTATAGATTCGTCATGTCTGTCTGTCTGTCTGTCTGTCTGTCTGTCCGTCCGTCCGTATGTCACAGCCACTTTTCTCCGAAACTATTAGAGCTATACTATTGAAACTTGGTAAGCAGATGTAGTCTGTAAACCGCATTAACAATGGGGGCGATTTCCGGTTACCTCCAAGTGTGCACGAATACTTCTCCAGTCTTTCGGTGCCGCCGACTAGCGGATTAAATCTGTATGTCGACGGTTCTCTGGATTCTGATGAAGTAATCGTGACGGTGTCCCTGGGCAACGCTCGCTTGAAACATCTAGCGGATGTGGCAAGCGGGCGGCTGATCGACCGGCGGACCGGCTGACCCTGGACCTGACTGCGGCGTTGCCACCGTTTGGGGGAGGGACGGGCTCGGCTCAACCTGTCGGGGCTTGGCTGTGTAAACAGCCAGGTCTCGATGGGCAGTCGAGTGCGTCTCTTCCCCCAAACGGCTGCGACAAGTTGCTGTCAGATTTAGGATCAGTCGGTCTGGGTTGGGTTGAGGTCTGATCTGGTTTGGGGTCCTAGTGCTCACAGCATTAGAACCCCAACCCAGACCAGAACTCAACTCGACAACAAAAACCCAATCCAATCGGTGTTATCCGACCCGTGCCGAAGGATGCATGGCTGGGGGAAGTCAGCCGCGAACGGAGGACCCTCGATACCAGGCGACCTCGAGGAGTAAATAGCCTTACCCTTGCAAGCGGGGCTCTGTGGGGGTGGACCTTTTATTTCCCTAGCTACTCGTGGGATTTGAATGGAGATCGAAAAGGACCAGGAAAGTCTTGTGGCCGAACTGGAAGCTTTATGCTCCACGGAGGCGATGGAAATCGGCGTAGCCGAGGACCACCTACTGTCTGGGTCTGTCGGGGCAGAGGACACTGTAGTGTCTGGTACCCCTTCCGACCCTCTACCATCTAGCGCTTCTGCACCTTCTTCCTCTGATGTTGGGGCTGGCGCTACCGCTAACGCCCCTAAGAGAAGAAGAAGACAACTCAGTGGGGCAGCCAAGAGACGCATTGAGTGGTGGATGGCGAGGGGTAAGAGCCTCGAAGAGGCGAAGACCCTTTGTCAGAAACCACTCAGTGTGTTTCCTGAGTATGCCGAGGAGTTGCGGAAGCGTTCGAGCTCCAAACGGCAGCTCTCAGACACCGCCAACTCGCAGGAAAGACCGACGAAGGCAGCCAAGCACACTAGTACTGAGGCGCCCAAGCCGAGTTTCAGCGAGGCGGCGAGTGCCATTCGTGTGGGCATCCTCGATGCCGGGGGCCCTCTCTCACAGGAGAACGCCGAGGGATTGAAGAAATGTATTCTTCGAGTCATCGACGATCAACCGGAGGGAGAGGGACCTAAGCTAATAGGATGCGTCCACAGATCGGGTGGTCTTGTCTTCACCTGCGTCGACGCTGCCTCTAAGCAGTGGCTGGCACGGCTGATCGACATGATCCATCCCTGGGATGGTGCAGCCCTCCGCGTCGTTGACGAGGCGGAGCTGCCCAAGCCCCGTTACGCTACGGCGTGGGTTCCTGACCTAGAGGTGGACGAGGTGGGAATTATCAAGCGACTGATCTCGCAGAATGGGGGTATGGGAATCCGGCTTTGGAAAGTGGTCAGCAGGAAAGTCGATGGAAAGGGTCAAACTTTTACCTTTTCCTTCGACGAATCTGCGGTCAAGCTGCTTTCCGAGCGGGACTTCCAGCTCTACTTCGGGTTCAACCGGGTTCAGCTTCGCTTGAAGGGACCAAAACCGGCACTCCTGTCAGACCCCGTAGGGTCTGACGGAGTGACGGCAACACCTCCGCTGGGCTCAACTTCCCAGCCCCACACCTCACATAAAGGGCGACGGCCAGCACCTCTTATCAAGCCAATAGGCAATAGAGGCACGGCGCCGCCCCAAGCTGGCAGCAGCGGCACATCAATTGCCACTGTTACTGCTCAGCCCGTGCAAGCACAAAACTTGCACCTTCACACCAGCAGGGGAGGCGGACGCCCGGCTGCTCAGACCAATCCCAGACCTCAAGTTCCCCTGCAAGGGGCAACGATGAGTAGGGGTAGGCCTGGACAGTCCCGTGGTGGACGCGGAAGCGGACGCGGTGGCTCTGGGGGAGCCTGCGCTGTGAGGAGGCCAGCACAGCTGCCTTCACTAGCGCAGGAGCACTCAAGTCGCAAGGTGGCCCGAAACCCCCTGCTCCGTCTACCCAATCTGCACCACACAGACTAAACACACACACACACACACACATCCACAAAGATTCACTTTAACACTCTACAGCTACACTCCACAGCAACACTACACATATAAAAAAAAAAAAAAAAAAAAAAAAAAAAAAAAAAATGATTAAAGTAATACAAGTCAACTTACGACACGCGAAGGCTGCCACCGATCTACTCTGTCAGAAGTTCATCCGGGAGGCGCTCGATATTGCTTTAATCCAAGAACCGTGGGTCAACGGGAACACGGTGATGGGCCTTGGACTGGCAGGTAACTTATTATATTTTCAGCATGGCCAGAGGCCCAGATCCTGCATCCTCTTCAGCAAGAGGATGAAATTTTTGTGTGTCTCTTGCTTGTGTACAGATGACACAGTAGCTGCGTATATTGAGGAGCCCGGCGGTACTGCGGGCAGAGTGATGATTTGCTCCGCCTACCTTCCTGGAGACACTCAGGACCCCACAGCGCAGCTATCACCGGTAATAGACTACGTCGGGAATCAGCGCATCCAACTCATCCTGGGAAGCGATTGCAACTCACATCATACAAGTTGGGGCAGCACCGGCGTAAATTCCAGAGGTGAGAAACTATTTGACTTCTTACTTACTAATAACCTCCACACTTTGAATCAGGGTACTAAACCAACGTTTATCAACCCACTGAGACAGGAGGTCCTTGACATTACAGTATGTACAGGCCCCATACGACATCGCGCCTGTAACTGGCATGTATCGGACGATAACTCACTCTCCGATCACTGTTACATTAGGTTTGATATACATGACAGTATGCCTGGGAAAGAGGTAACTTATAGAAATCCAAAGGCCACAAACTGGAATGTATTCAGAGAGGAATTGCAAATAAACCTCGCAGCGATCAACAAAGCTGTCAAGACCGTAGAACAACTGGAACTAACGGTGGGAGAGCTGGAGCATAGCTTGAATGATGCTTATCTCAGAAGCTGTCCTGTTAAGAAAACGTCGAATAAACGCAACGTACCTTGGTGGAGCGGTACCCTGGCGCAACTCAGGAAAGAGACTCGAGCTCTTTTTAACAGAGCGAAAAGAGACGGGAACTGGGACGCATACAGAACCGCCCTGACGACGTTTAATAGGGAGCTAAGGAAGGCCAAAAGACGCTCGTGGGCAAGGTTCTGTGAGGAAGTGAATAACACCTCGCAAACCTCCAGACTATACAAAGTCATATCTAAGGCCCCTAACTCTCACCCCAGCACTCTGAAGAGGCCAGATGGTACTTATACTAAAACGGCGGAAGAAACGCTAAGATTACTAGCCGAAGTCCACTTCCCCAATAGTATCCATCTCGAAAATCATGAAGCCTTCTCTCACACGACTATTAAAACGAGACCATCAGTTGACGACTGGAGAAGAGCTTCCATGATCTTTAAGCCTGACCGAGTCATTTGGGCAATTGACAGCTTCAAGCCTTACAAGACCGGCGGCGAGGATAATATATTTCCGGCCCTCCTACAGCAGGGCAAGGACATTATCCTTCCTCTGCTACTGAAAATATTCAGAGCAAGTTTTGCGTGGGGCTATATCCCATTGGCATGGACAAGGGTAAGGGTGTCCTACATACCCAAGAGTGGGGACAGGGACAAGGCTCTACCAAAGTCTTATAGACCAATTAGCCTCACCTCTTTCATGCTTAAAACAATGGAGAAGGTGGTCAACCTACATATAAGGGACACCTATCTCACTAAAAAGCCGCTGCATGAAAGACAACATGCCTACCAAAAAGGTAAATCTACCGAGACGGCCTTAATGGACTTAGTAGATCGAATTGATAGAGCAATTGAAGATAAAGAGATTGCGTTATGTGTCTTCCTTGATATTGAAGGCGCATTCGACAACACTTCAACCAGCTCTATTATAAATGGCCTGGCTTCAAAGAATATAGATCCAACCACTAGAAAATGGATCAAAGCCACGCTCGACAATAGGGTAGCCTCATCGACTATTTTGGACCTGACACTCAAAATCAGGTTGACACAGGGCTGCCCACAAGGAGATGTGCTGTCACCCCTGGAATGGTCCCTGGTAGTGGATGAGCTACTAAGGGAACTGAACCTCATAGGTTACTACGCTCAAGGGTACGCTGACGACCTGGCGATTATGGTGGTGGGAAAATGCGCATCGGTGGTCGCCGGGTTGATGCAGTCAGCACTTAGAGTCGTCGAGGATTGGTGCCGAAGGGTCAAGCTATCAGTAAATGCTGACAAGACGGTCTTGATACCTTTCACCAAAAAGAGGAAGTTGGAGGGTCTAAGACCTCCAACACTCTTCGGGAAAACTATTAAGTTTGCGAGTGAAGTCAAATACTTAGGAGTAATCTTAGACAAAGGACTCACTTGGAATAAGCACATCGAGTATGTTACGAAAAAGGCTAGATGTGCTCTGGGTTCCTGTTGGAAGCTTGTCAGCTCTAAATGGGGTATTCGGCCGAAGGCAATGCTATGGCTATATACAGCCGTAGTGAGGCCGATTACCACATATGGCTGCGTAGTGTGGCATAAAAAGGCTGAACAAGTAAACTGTAACAAAAGTCTAAACAGTGTACAGAGACTGGCATGTCTAATAATCACGGGGGCACTCTCGTCGACACCCACCGCTTCCCTCGAGGCTCTGATCAACCTAACTCCGCTTCCACTGCTTGTTCAGATGGAGGCCAAAAAGGTGGCTCTCAGGGCCAGGACGGCGGGCAGGACGAATTGGGTATCCACCCCATTTCGACAGCTAGAACAGTCTCTCTGCGAATCACCTGTCATGGCCATGCCATCAGATGCCATGATTAAGGTGTATAGCTTTTCGAAGCAATACCAGGTATTTATACCTTCCAGGGAGGACTGGGAAAGAGAAATCCCAATCGACGTCCGCCCTAGCGATATAGTTTGGTTCACGGATGGATCAAGGAAAGACAACCGTGCGGGAGCCGGATTCTACGGAGGCAGGCCACCAAAAGGCAAATTCGCCTGTTTGGGTGAGTTTGCAACCGTGTTTCAGGCTGAAGTCTTCGCTATTCTCGGTTGCTCACTAGAAAGCCTGGAGATGGCCCTAGTCAATAAAAATGTTTTTATCTTTTCCGACAGTCAAGCTGCACTTAAAGCACTGACTGCCGCAGAAGTTTCCTCTAAATTGGTTCTGGAATGCATTGAGACGTTAAACATGCTGGGCAGGAACAACAACATCCGCCTAGTATGGGTCCCGGGCCACAGTAACGTCCCCGGCAATGAAACCGCTGACGAACTGGCTAGGCTTGGGGCCGAGAGTCTCATATATGGCCCGGAACCAGTCTGTGGTATACCTCCCAGTACCACAAAGCAAGTGCTCAAGGAATGGGGTCACAGTCTAAGCAGGAAGCAATGGGCTGAGACCCCTGGCCTTGAACACTCCAAGGCACTAATCCCTGGCTTCAACAAGAAACTATCAGAATTAGTGCTCACCTTGGGTAGGAACCAATTAAGAATTCTTACCAGAAGCCTAACTGGGCACTGCAAGCTCAACAAACACCTAAACAGAATGGGTATTTGTAGCATAACGACTTGCAGATTCTGTGAGGAGGAGGATGAGACACCTATTCACCTTCTCCTCAACTGTCCTGCTCTACTACAGAGCAGAAACAGGCATCTTGGTCGCCACGAATACTCATCCACAGAGGAAATTCGTGACACCAACCCCAATCACATCGTTCAATTTATGAGCAGTATTGGGCTGGGGATGATACTCTAATGCGAAGGAGTCACAATAGATCCTTATGGGTCGCAGTGACGTCAGGGCTACAGCGACCTGCCTTCTTTAAAAAAAAAAAAAAAAAAAAAAAAAAAAAAAAACCGCATTAAGATTTTGATGCAAAAATGGAAAAAATATTAAAAATTTTAGGGGTCCCCATAGGTACAACTGAAACAAAAAAAATTTTTTTTCATCTAACCTATGCGTGTGGGGTATCTATGGATAGGTCTCCAAAAATCATATTGAGGTTTCTCATATCATTTTTTTCTAACCTGAATAGTTTGCGAGAGAGACTCTTCCAAAGTGGAAAAATGTGTGTCCCCCCCCTCTAATTTCTAAAGTAGAGGCATGATAATTCTAAAAAAAAATATATGATGTAGATTACTATAAAAACTACCAACGAAAATTGGTTTGAACGAGATCTACCCAGTAGTTTTTTTTATACTTCATAAATAGTAAAGTACAACTGAAACAAAATTTTTTTTTTTCATCTAACCTATGCGTATGGGGTATCTATGGATAGGTCTCCAAAAATCATATTGAGGTTTCTCATATCATTTTTTTCTAACCTGAATAGTTTGCGAGAGAGACTCTTCCAAAGTTGAAAAATGTGTGTCCCCCCCCCTCTAATTTCTAAAGTAGAGGCATGATAATTCTAAAAAAAATATATGATGTAGATTACTATAAAAACTACCAACGAAAATTGGTTTGAACGAGATCTAGCCAGTAGTTTTTTTTATACGTCATAAATAGTAAACCTTAATCTAAATTTCATTAAATCGACTGAAATATAAAAATAAATCAAAAATATTTTAATTTCATAAAAATAAACCTTATTGCTGCTGCGGAACCCTCCATGGGCGAGTCCAACTCGCACTTGTTTGTTAGTAGTAACAGTTGTAGGAAAAGAAGACGTACCATGATATCTTCAGCAATTTGTACCCACTCCTCCTCCGACATGTTTGACGAATCCAGCAGGGTCTCATACTCTATTATCTTGTAAAATATTCTTATATCAAAATCCTTCACCTCTGAAAATTATCATAAAATTAATAATTTCCACTGTAAACTAGCGATGTTTTTACACTGCTATAATAATATTAAATAAGTATATTTCACCAAAAACATTAAATCAAGCTTACCTGGTAACACCAACAAGGAAGTGTCAAAGTCAGTTTCACTCAGTCTTTGCCGCCAAAATGTGTTGTCGTGCAGTTGTGGGTACCCCCTTATGAGATTTTCGAAAGCGCCTTTTTGAGGTATAAGTACTGAAATTAATAAAAAATCTGTTATACATTTTTTCCTTATTATATTATTTTAATACTCTCATTTTTTATTATGCAACACATAATATTATTGTAACTCTATCATTGTATCTTATCATGACATTAGTAGCAAATAGTGATCTATTTGCTAGATACTAATGTCATTTAGCCTGAGTTACTGACCCATTTAAATATTAAGTAGGTAAATAGTAAGTATTACAATAATTTTGATAACTCTTATATCATTTCCTATCTTATCTTAATTGTCGTCTAGCAGTAAGAATTGTACCCACTCATGTATTTATAATGAAAAGTTATTTTATATCTACATATTTCTATTATTAGGAGTTTTTAGAGACACTATTTAATAAGGAGTCTCCTTTCTCTATCACAAAGACCGTAGTTTTATGTCTAATGGAATCCCCCATAAAAAGATCCATGTAAAACGTATCACGATAAAATACTAATAGTCTATGTCCTTCCCAATGTCTGCTCTCCGCAGTTTTACACCATACGTAATCGAAAAGAAAGTAACTACAATAAAATTTATTTATAGGCAGATGGCGGACATGGTTTTGGATGGACACTCTCAACTCTCAAGTAGGTCAGTCGTGAATCGTGATATTCTATCGGCTGAGGTTGACACATTGACACACCGACCAAGTAACATAAGGTCCACCATTTCTGAGTGCCTAGTATGAGTTTTTTGTTTGACATTCGATCGTAAACGCGTGTGGCGTTTACTGATTTTGTATGGGATTACAGTTTCACTGGGCTGGGCTCACTCCCGTGAGCATCGCTAGGTGGCGCTGTACAAATCCCATACAAAATCTTAGTAAACGCCAAACGCGTTCACGATCGAATGTCAAACAAAAAACTCACACTCGGCACTCTGATAGTACCAACAGAGATTGATAGTATTAATATTACAGCCTCGAAAAAGATGAAAAGGTGAACTGGATGCCTACAAGCCGGGCTGGCCTGCGGTGGCGTTGCGCGTTGGAGCGAGACAGGCAGAAGACCTTGGGGGAGGCCTTTGCGGGGGTTACGCGTAGCAGCGTAGACCGGTCGTAGCGGTAGTATTTCGTAGCACTGAAAAGCGCCCGTTATACTTTTCGTAGAGTTTAAAAGTTACCATAAATATTAATATAATCAAAACTATACTTACATCAAAAATTCAAAAGGGTTTTAGATGTTTATGGAAGTATTTTATTTTGTAAATAATATATATTTTTTTAATGTAATTCGGGGCCGTCTATGGGCTATTCGCCCATATCCTTTTTTTGCTCTCTTTTTATATTAGTTTTTCGCACCAAGGATAATTATTGAAATAATATTATTAATGTAATTGTAGTTCGTCACGCCATGGACATCTTTATTCAATAATTGGGTGCTCAATGCTCATGTCGCGTTAAATACTTATCGTAGTGAAATAAGCTGTTATCAGTCAATAAACTTGGCCTTATCACCACTTCATTAGAACATTAATTAGAGAAAAAAAAATCCCAGCCGCTGCATACAAAAAGCAAAAAGTTTTGTTCCTTGGCAAAAAATTTGGTTTGGACCCAGGCTTAGCTAGCTTTAGCTATTGCTATTAGGTCCAAACCACAGAAATGTATCAACAAGGCGAGTCACTTTTCAACAAAATTTTATAATACGGCATACCCGCTTCATCCGTTGGATCCTTCCAATAATAATTAACCACGGCAATGATGTATTAAAATAGTTATTACAATTTACGCATATTATTAAGCGCCTCCGTAGCCCGTGGTCCAGTGGTCTAGAGCGTCGCTCGACTTGACTCGGAGGTCACGTGGGTTCGATTCTCGCGTTAGAAACATGTTATTTCTAAGTTTGGTTAGGACAATGCAGTCTGATCACCTGATTGTCTGACAAGTAAGATGATCCATGCGTCGGATGGGCATGTAAAAAGTCGGTCCTGCGCCTGATCTCTCGCCAGTCGTGTCGGTCTTCCGTCCCACTGGGTTATGAGAGTAAAGGAATAGAGAGTGCTCTTGTGTACTGCGCACACACCTGGGCACTATAAAATTACTCCTGCGTACCTGGCCCGGTTTCAATGAAACCGACCACCGTCACCGAAACCGGTGTGGGGAGTATTTAACATATAAACGATGGTCTTATGTCTATCCTAATATTCTGCCATTTATAGCTTAGCTGGCAGAAGCATATTATTATGTTTATTGATTATTGTAAGCAGCAAACAGTACGACATCATGCAAACAACTTATTGCGTGATCTCTCGTGTTATCACTTGTCGCTAATATAATCTCACCAAAAACATACCTGTTAAAACGGGGCCAGGTTCCTATTCACTAATTGTTCGCCTTAAAAAAGAGTTGAAATCCAATTCAATGCCAAGTTTAGATGCACTTCCAAATCGATCATAATCATCTTCATCAACAGCCTGATCCTAAATACTTCTAAATTTGAACTTGGCAGGTAAATTTAATCACATAGATATCTTATATTTAAATTTAAAAATTATACAATAATTATCAAGTGCTACTAGCATGAAAACCTGCCAAGTTCAAATTTAGAAGTATTTAGGATCAGGCTGTTGATGAAGATGATTATGATCGATTTGGAAGTGCATCTAAACTTGGCATTGAATTGGATTTCAACTCTTTTTTAAGGCGAACAATTAGTGAATAGGAACTTGGCCCCGTTTTAACAGGTATGTTTTTGGTGAGATTTCAATACTTTTTTTAAGGAATCATACCAATTTGTTTCTTTCCTCCTCATCTTATTTCAGTGTATTTACTTGTACATATTAATTTTTATCTCAAATTCATAGATGAGCCGACTCACGCTTGACCAATTTCTCAAATTTCTTAATTTTTTGTTAATCTACATATAACAAACAACCTGTGTGCCAAATTTCATAACGCCACGACAACTGGAAGTGGCCTAGAGGTTTTGATTACCGATTTTTATCTCAAATTCATAGATGAGCCGACTCACGCTTGACCAATTTCTCAAATTTCTTAATTTTTTGTTAATCTACATATAACAAACAACCTGTGTGCCAAATTTCATAACGCTACGACAGCTGGAAGTGGCCTAGAGGTTTTGATTACCAATTTTTATCTCAAATTCATAGATGAGCCGACTCACGCTTGACCAATTTCTCAAATTTCTTAATTTTTTGTTAATCTACATATAACAAACAACCTGTGTGCCAAATTTCATAACGCTACGACAACTGGAAGTGGCCTAGAGGTTTTGATTACCGGTCAGTGAGTCAGTGCCAAAATTAGCTATTTTTACAAGGAAATATTTCAGGATCTAACAAATCTATATCTATGAAATTTGGTATATTGCGTAAGTACTAGTATATAATAATTAGGTAGGTAAAATTTTATCTTTGCTCTCGCAATAGGCACTGAGATACAAGGGGGTCAAAAGTGCGTCGAAACCGTTCGTGTAAATAGTGCACGGCATGCGCGCGGCCTGCTGGAACTTGGCCGCGCACTCCGTGCGCTTTGATAACAGTAATTGCACATTGCATCCTCACAAACATTGATACGTCGACCTTCTAATGCTGTAGGTAATATTATCAATTATTATTTATAATACTATTTGTTTGTTTAAACGCGTTAACCTCATAAACTGTTAGATATTTTTATGTAATTTGGCACGGATGTAAAGCAGTTCACGCCGAAGGACAAAGGCTATTTTTTAAGCGGAAAATGTACGGTTCCCGCGGATTTCCTTATTTCAGGTGAAGTCGCACAGAACGGCAAGTAAGAAATAACGCCGCTATCCTGTGTTGTCATTCAAGTATAATAATTTTGCATGTGGTCTAATAGAAACATGGTCAATTTTGATATTACATCTTGTACATATCCTCGACCGTATAACATGTCAACCACGCCAAAAATCCTCATAGGTGTGTTGGTTAATAAGAGCCATCCGCCATCGTTTTGATAAATTGCAGGAAAAATGTATACAATTTGCGACAGTATGCACATTTATCGGTTGTCTCATGTCTGGAAGAAACTGCTATAAAGCAGTAAGACCGGGCCTTTTTGCACAATTTTGTTATTTTTATACTTTTTTGTTGTTTAATTTCTTATGTTTTTTTGTCTCTAGTAAGTATGTCTTTTCTTTTGTGTGTGCAAATATAATAATAATAATAAATTCTTATTTATTATTATTATTATGTACATAGTTACATTTTTCTTTCGCGTGACACTTCCTGTATTCATATTATCAAGGGCTTTTGCACTCGTTTTTATTAGTTGACTGAACTTTACTAGCATTCTTTTAAATCAGTAGCTAATAATTAATATAATATAACAATAGATAAGTTCTTTTTCTCACGATAATAACTTGTGTAATGTGTATTGACTGTCGACACTGTCGACCAGAACTTAAACAGTGCAAAACCTATAGTACAGACTACAGACACCTACAAACTATAGTTTGTAGGTGTCTGTAGTCTGTACTAGCTGTTCGAACAGTTTGGAGACTCTACATAAAATATCGCACGAAATACATAATTTCTGTCCAATGCTTACTAAGGGCCTGTTTCACCACTTTCTGATAAAGTGCCGAATAGGGTAGTCACAACTTTTTTGAGAAATTCTCCATACTTTATCAGTGATCTGTCAAATTAATTGGTGGCTCCATTATAGCTCCTATTCGTCACTTACCTATCAGGAAGTGCTGAAACAGGCCCTAAATATAATAGTATAACTTACCACCATTCCTGTTCTTCACCATACCAATGGTACCACCCGTGTATATCACCAGCACCCTTCTGTCATTCCTCCCAACACTTTTCAGGGTACTCCCCGAAGATTTGCATGTCAACTCCATGAAACTTCGCGCCTTTTTCACTTTTGCCGCCACTTTCGTGTTCGAAGCGTGACCATTTAAATTTGGAATTTGCTGTGTATTCGCAGTTGGTGTTGATGTTGCCATATTTTGAATATTTTTTGCCTAAATTATATTGACACTTTTTTACTTTCTCCTTTTGAATACGTTGACACTTTTATTTTTCTTCACTGTTTATTTTATGCAGACTAACACTTTATTTTTTAATTTAATTATTATAAATTTCAAGATACATTTTAGTGAAAACTATTTAAACAGCGAAATCACAACATTCTTCTGTGTCGATAACAAGTACACTACTTCACTCAGATAACACGCGGGGAGGCCGAGGGAATGACCCAGTCTGTGGTTATGCAAGTCTGCCAATTAAAAATAAACATGATTACGAATAACGCTTTGCGATCCATTGCGTGTTATATTGCGATGTATGAAAATGCTCGCGTTGTTACTACGCAATGTATAACACAAATGGTCTTAAGATAGAGACGTCTTGTAGTTTGTGACGTGAACCAGGAAACAAGCTTAAGGATCGTTTGGTGGTAAGTAATTGCCGGCGGTCATGGACACTTGCAATAGGAGAGAAACTGTAATTGCGTTGGTCCTTAAAATCTCCTTAAACTTAGACCTCCGTGGTAACCTGGCTCACTAGGCAATAGGTAGGTACAACACTATCGTTGTTTCACGCCGATTTTCAATGAGCCCGTGTCCAATCGAGCCGACTTATTCGTGCCGAACGTCTGCTCTCGATATTTTATGCAGTGCTTACCTATTAAGTATTATATTATACTTACTCACTGCAATAAAGAGAATAATAATATTATTTTTTCTATTGACGATAATATAATCTCCTCCCTTTTGGAAGTTAGTTAAAAATAATACAATGTAAACCATACCTATGTAAAATGTAAACTCAATCATTTCCGTAATAGATACAAACGGTTACTTATAGTAATTTAACTTCTATATTACATTTTGTAAAGAACTAATTAAATTATGTTAGAGATTCTACAACAGCTTTAAAACCAAAGAATTTGGTCCATGGTGGTCCATAGAATCACATTTTTGAAATAAGATAATAATAATTATTATGTACTCATACTATCTACGAGAAATAGAGAATTAGGGACAAAATAGAATGAAGTAGGTAGTCCAAATCATATAAAATACTTAATTATGTACTTACTTACATATAATTTATCTAGATATTTTTAGGTTAACTTTTAAATATATTTTTTTTTTGGTTTTTGTAGTTTTATATTTTCTTCTCCTTCTTTTTACATAATTTATATATCAGGGCTTCCCAAACTGTGCGTCGCGACGCCCCGGGGCGAAGCACTGTTATATAATATAGTTTTTGGCTACCAATGTCCAATATTAACATTGTGTTCAATCACTGCAGACAATCGATATTGTAAGCAACGTATGGGAAGAAATAGGATCTGCGGCCTTATCATGGCTACAGTAGAAATGCGAAAGAATAGAAACAACGTAGAGATAAACAAGGTACCGTTCCGAACTTTACCGCGGCTTCGCGACTGACAAAAATTCAAATGAAATGCCACTTTATGACATAAACTATAGTCTAATGCCGCGGCCGCACATGCGTCTATCGTACGATGCGTCCAATGCAATATGGTATCGTTTTAAGCACGAAGCACTATACGCATGTGCGGCCGCGGTAAAAAAAATCAAATAAAATGTCACTTTATGACATAGACTACATTGTCATAAAGTGGCACTTGGTCGCGGCAAAGGTCGCGGTTAGCCCAACGAATACTATACTCACAAGGAGGGTTAGCCGCGGTAAAGATCGGAACGGTAGGTACCTTTAATTTATCTCGACAATGTTTCTATTATTTCACATTTCTACCTGGCAGGCTAAGGCCGCTGGGCACTCGCGTGCATCTTAGTTCCAGGCAGCCAAGACCAAAACCCTATCTGAGAACTAAGTAGTGGTTTCTTATGTCAAAGGATTAGGTAGACCGTAGAGCCCATTAGGGCCTGTTTCACCACTTCCTGATAAAGTGCCGGATAGGCTATTCATAACTTTTAGGACAGATTCTCCATATTTCATCTGTCAAGTTAAGTGGTGGATTGCCTATCCGGCACTTATCAGGAAGTGGTGAAACAGGCCCTAATGTACAGAGTAGGTATAGACACATCCCAGTCTGTTCTAACTAGTCCATCACGATTACGTGACTCCGTAATTTGAACATGTACTTAATTTTATTTACTCTGAGTACGTCACAGTATTGAATCATCTTAGTCCGACCTTCAGTGTCAGTGAAAGTCATGGTACTGCCAAAAATAGTAGTAGTGTGACGTCACCTGTTACTACAACAGTAAATGCAGGTACTGATTCTACTAGTTTACAGCCGTACTCAGAGACATTCAATTCAAGATTTAACTTCAATTTAATTAAGAGTTTGATAGATATAAATGTATGGGGCTAATGTCAAAATTTTGAATTAATTACATATTTAAGTAATTAATGTTCCACTGTGCGGTAGGACTTTAGTGCGTTGTTCCAAGTTCGAAAAATGTTATCTATCCACTATCCAGCAAGAACGTTGGAATCTATCCAGTATGTTTTTATCGTAGAGAAAATAAACATACTTACCTACACACTGTTCTTGGTTTGTATCAATAGATTCGCAAAATATATTATTCTTATAAAATGTCATACACATTCTGATTTCTGCGCGGTCAAAACTTAAAAAGTCAGTCGAAAATGAATCGAACAATAAACGAAGCTGAATTAATAATTACTATCATATGGCCGCACTCAGAAACTTAACATTTACAACAAGTGACTTTACGCCTCTAGTCCACCGACGCTGCGAACTGCGAAACCAATGCGAAACAATATAATGCAAATGCAAAACAGGAATAGAGCGATCAGAGATGTATCAATATAACAACGCATTGTCGTGTGGCAGATGAGACAGTAAATCGTTTCGCCGCTATTTCGCAGCGAACTGCGTCGGCACACCGCACAGATTAGGTTATTATATCATAGTAGATGCGTCGGTGGACTAGAGGCGTTAATATAGAGTTTGACAGATAATATAATATTATTAGGCGGACTTGCGTAGATCTGGCCGGTTCATGATAAACATCATGTCATCTGTATCAATGATGTTTAACTCAGAGTTAACTTTAACTCATGCATCTGCGCAAGTGGGCCTTATAGAGTTTACATCGAAAGTTAAGATAATTCTTTCTTTCTCTCTCTAAGTTTGCCCATCAATTTCATGTGACGAAAAACAAACTCCTTACTAAAAAATAGCAATGGCATTGGGTTTGCTTTGATATTACCATAGAGTAATAAATGATATTACGCATTACAAGTTACGCGCTTACATCCATAATTATTATATTATAATAATGCGAAAGTGTGTCTGTCTGTTACCTCTTCAAGGCCAATCCGTTGAACCGACTGCTTCAATTTGGTATGGAGATACTTTGGGTCCCGGGAAAGGACACAGGATACTTTTCATCCCGGAAAAATGTACGGTTCCCGTGCGATAAACGAGTTTTGACGGAGTTGCGGGCATCATCTAGTTGAACATAAAATCAGGAACACAAAAACAAGACGATATTTGAAGGTTCTATCTTCCAAATAATATTGTGTTTAGAAGAGAGCCCGCATATTCGGTTTAGCAGGGGTTTGCTTGAGGGTGTATATATACACAACATACATATTTTAATAGTCTTTTATTTCACATAATCAACAATCAAGCCATCTTGAGCGCTTTAAGTTTGTGTGCGATCCTCTGTTTAGCGTCGTTGTCGAGAGCGGTCTGCGGCGGCGCGGGCGGACCCACCGTAATGCCCGTTACTATCTCCATACCAGCCTTCATTATTGGCACCCATGGACCTGGACAACAAGACGTACCTAATTGTTTGAAGCTGTTAGTGTCTAAACACATTAGTTCAGACACTAAATTCCGCCGCGATTCAAACGCATACAATATACGGACGGAACGCGAGGGGTGATACACTATTCCGTCGCGTTCCGTCCGTATATTGTATGCGTTTGACATTTGCGGCGGAATTTACGCCGGCGTAACTTCCTAGTGTGTTTAGAGTTTACTATAAGTACCATTTTTGGCCAAACGGAAAAAGTTGTAACGACACTTTTTGACCGACACTTATTTTAGTACCTGCGAAGGCGATGACGTCAACAGGTGGGAAATCTAAAATTCTACCACTCCTCTATGGCGGAAAATTTGATTTTTTTTTGCTGGGTGGGGTGGCGAATCTCTTTATTATTTTTTCGATAATGGTATGGTGACGTGATTCTTTACTATTATTCGTTACAGCTTTTAAATTTTGATTGTAATAAGTAGTAAATAATGTGGAAACTGGAATGTTGCAAAACATTTAAAAACTAAAGTTTGTACCATTTAATATACCAGCTTCTTATACTCAACCTGCGGCCCGGGACTTTTTCGGTTGGCCGCGTTAAGTTGAACTATTTTAAAATTCATACCTACCAGCAAAATCGAAATCGCAGCTTTTGAAGAACGTCATTTTTAACCTTAAAAATTTTGGTTGCGGCCCGCGACACCAAGACCAAAACGTATTTGTGGCCCGTACAAAAATGGTTGAGTAGCACTGATTCATACTATAGACTATAGACTGTTGTATTATTATTATTAATTTACTAGCTGTCCCGGCAAACGTTGTTTTGCCATTTAAAGTATATTTTCTACATCATCAGTTGATACATGTTTTACCCCCTCTTTTGTCCCCTAAGAGGGTGTGGGGGGGAAGGTCATACACCAGATGTTAAGTTGAAAAACACAGTTAATAGGTACCTAATATGAAGTAAGTCCACTAAAGAAAAAAGTTGTATACAAAATCTGACCCCTCTTTGGTCCCCAGAGAGGGTTGAGAGGGGAGGGGGGGGGGGGGGATTTTTATACACCAGATGTTGAGTTGGAAGAAGACAAACATAATATATCTGTGAAAACCGTATGGAAATCGGATCAGTAGTTTTCGTGTTAAAGAAAAAAGTTTGATACAAAATCTGACCCCCTCTTTTGTCCCCTTAGAGGGGTGGGGGAAAAAAATTTTATACACCAAATGTTAAGTTGGAAGAAGATAAATATATCTGCGAAAACCACATTCAAATCGGATCAGTATTTTTCGTGTGATGCTGGAACAAACATACAGACAGACAGAAAGAGTGACAGACAGACAGACAGACATAAAACTAACCACATTTTTGGCTTCTCTAGCGATGTAGTGACAAAGGTGTAATTTCGGGTGTCATTTCATATCTTTTATGTACAGAATTTTCATTTCTACAACAGAATATTGTATTCCTCCCGCACGCGCTTTGGTGACGCCTACTATCGTAATATTTTAATTTCGCCATAATTTCAAAACCAAACGTCCAATTTTAATCATTCAAAGACCAAATATTATCTACATAAACTGTACTTAGTGATAAAATAATTTATTTTGATAAGGATTAATAGCGTGAGTAAAATATATCCGTTTCAATTTAGTCAAAAAAAAAAATCAGGATTTTTAAATAAATAAATGGTTATTGTGCCTCACTCGACATAGATAGGTATAGTGTGTCGCGGACTTTTTTGTAGATATTTATAAGATCTACAATTACTTAGAACATTTTATGGTTCTATCTTTTATAGTTTAGGCAGCGTACGCAAAATAAGTAACTTTTCTAGCTGATTTTTTACACCTTGCGTCCGAAAAACTCAAATATCTTACGGAACCCTACTTTTTTCCAAAATAAAATGTAGCCTATGTTCAGCAGAAATAATGTAAGATTCCAATAGCAAAAGAATTTTTCAAATCGGTCCAGTAGTTTCGGAGCCTATTCGACTCAAACAAACAAACAAATCTTTCCTCTTTATAATAGTAGAATAGATGGCAACAGGTAGGTACTTGAATTTTCCACAAAATCCTTAGTTATGCTTGTACTTTAATATGTAATAATAATAAATTATTAAAATAAAAAAAAATAAGAGGGGCTCCCATACAAAAAACACAATTTTGGTCTAATTTTGCTCTATAATGGTACGGAACCCTTCGTGCGCGAGTCCAACTCGCACTTGGCCGATTAGTCTCTATCGCTTCTTTATAGAATCGCTGTAGGGTTTTTCGTGTCAAATGTCGTGTCGGAGTGAGTTCGGAGTCGGACAGACATAATAATATTATTATGATATTACTAGCTGTCCCGGCAAACGTTGTTTTGCCATTTAAACTATATTTTCTACATCATCAGTTGATACATGTTTTACCTCCTCTTTTGTCCCCTAAGAGGGTGTGGGGGGGAAGGTCATACACCAGATGTTAAGTTGAAAAACACAGTTAATACCTAATATGAAGTAAGTCCACTAAAGAAAAAAGTTGTATACAAAATCTGACCCCTTTTTGGTCCCCAGAGAGGGTTGAGAGGGGAGGGGGGGAGGATTTTTATACACCAGATGTTGAGTTGGAAGAAGACAAACATAATATATCTGTGAAAACCGTATGCAAATCGGATCAGTAGTTTTCGTGTTAAAGAAAAAAGTTTGATACAAAATCTGACCCCCTCTTTTGTCCCCTTAGAGGGGTGGGGGAAAAAAATTTTATACACCAGAGGTTAAGTTGGAAGAAGATAAATATATCTGCGAAAACCACATTCAAATCGGATCAGTATTTTTTGTGTGATGCTGCAACAAACATACAGACAGACAGAAAGAGTGACAGACAGACAGACAAAAAACTAACCACATTTTTGGCTTCTCTAGCGATGTAGTGACAAAGGTGTAATTTCGGGTGTCATTTCATATCTTTTATGTACAGAATTTTCATTTCTACAACAGAATATTGTATTCCTCCCGCACGCGCTTTGGTGACGCCTATCGTAATATTTTAATTTCGCCATTATTTCAAAACCAAACGTCCAATTTTAATCATTCAAAGACCAAATATTATCTACATAAACTGTACTTAGTGATAAAATAATTTATTTTGATAAGGATTAATAGCGTGAGTAAAATATATCCGTTTCAATTTAGTCAAAAAAAAAATCAGGATTTTTAAATAAATAAATGGTTATTGTGCCTCACTCGACATAGATAGGTATAGTGTGTCGCGGACTTTTTTGTAGATATTTATAAGGTCTACAATTACTTAGAACATTTTATGGTTCTATCTTTTATAGTTTAGGCAGCGTACGCAAAATAAGTAACTTTTCTAGCTGATTTTTTACACCTTGCGTCCGAAAAACTCAAATATCTTACGGAACCCTACTTTTTTCCAAAATAAAATGTAGCCTATGTTCAGCAGAAATAATGTAAGATTCCAATAGCAAAAGAATTTTTCAAATCGGTCCAGTAGTTTCGGAGCCTATTCGACTCAAACAAACAAACAAACAAACAAACAAACAAACAAACAAAAAATCAAATCTTTCCTCTTTATAATAGTAGTATAGATTACTTATTTTGTATCGCCGACTCTGCGACGAAGTAAAGTAGCACATTTTTTAAATCAGTTCGTTCGATCGGCACCCACGCAAACGTCCAAACTCTCCTCTATTCTAAGAATGACTTGAAGGCATACCTTCAGCTGTATGAGCTTCAACAGCCAACGAGAGCTGTTCCTGCAGCGCCCTCGCCCGCTTCACGTCGCCCGCCGCAACCGCGTCCAGTATACTCTGTGCCAACTTGGGGAATATGTTGTATGTAGTGCCGATACTCGACTTGATGCCGAGGAGCGCGGCTGGCGCCAGCAACTGGAATTAATGACTTAGGTAATGACTTAGTGCCGTACGTAACAGTATAATGGTATAACGTAAGTGAAAATCAGCTTGAAGTAATGTTACGCAGAGTCTGTGAGGTTACCAAATTAACAAAGCCTCTCCATTCTCCAACATTTTTCATTGTCCAGGAAATTTATTATGTGTCACAGTCATCTACTGAACTTGATGCCGCTGAAGTTGGCCGCACGTTTAACAAGCGGCCTAGACGTTTAGCTAAGTAGCTAGATGGCTGGGACATACCGTGTCAGCACCCAGGAAGACCTCCTGTCTGTCTCTCAGCGCCCTCAGCACCTGCGCACACTTGCTCAGGTCGTTGGCCACCGTTGGATGCCGCTGAAGTTGGCCCCGTGTTTAACAAGCGGCCTAAACGTTTAGCTAAGTAACTAACACAGCTGGGACATACCGTGTCAGCACCCAGGAAGACCTGTCCGTCCGCACTCGCTCAGGTCGTTGGACGTGAACTTGCTGCAGCTGAAGTTGGCCACGCGTTTAATGGCCTAGACGTTTGCTAAGTAACTAGATGGCTGCGCGCACTCGCTCAGCATGCCTAGCATACGCCAACGAGATATCTCACTCTCGAGATAATTAAAAACTACTCCTCTCATAATGTCAAAATCTCGACATTATCTTGACAATACTCTATAAAAATGTGTTATTTCGATGATAGATCTACGCGAGAAAAAATGTTTGTCATGCTAGGGTCAATAGAGATACAAACTATCAAACATCGAGAAACATGTAGAGTGAGATATCTCGTTGGCGTATGCTAGGCCGGCTGGTCGTTGGACGTGAACTCGATGCCGCTGAAGTTGGCCACGCACTCAGAAGCCGCGCGTTTAATGAACGGCCTAGGTGTTTTGCTAAGTAACTAGACGGCTGGGACATACCGTGTCGGCACCCAGGAAGACCTCCTGTCCGTCTCTCAGCGCCCTCAGCACCTGCGCGCACTCACTCAGGTCGTTGGACGTGAACTTGATGCCGCTGAAGTTGGGAACACGCTCAGAAGCCGCTCGGATGAACGTCGGCATGTTGACTGGAAATAAATAACATGGTTTTTAAACAATAAGGTACTACATACTATTAATTTCTAATAAATGCATACGTTAAACTGTTAATAACATGTTTAATACGTTTACAATGTGAGTTACTTTTTAGGGTTCCGTACCCAAAGGGTAAAAACGGGACCCTATTACTAAGACTTCGATGTCTGTGATCTGTCCGTCTGTCCGGCTGTCTGTATGTCTCCAGGCTGTATCTCAAGAACCGCTATAGCTAGACTTCTGAAATTTTCACAGATTGTGTATATCTGTTGCTGCTATAACAACAAATACTAAAAATAAAATAAAGCCCATACAAGAAACGTGATTTTTTGGCCTTTTTTGCTCGTAATCAATAATGGTAACAGCTACGCACTTGAAATTTTCACAAAATCCTTAATTGTATTTGTACTTTAATAATTAATAATAAAATTAAAATAAAGTAAATATTTAAGGGTAAATATCCCATACAAAAAACACAATTTTTGTCTACTTTCGCTCTATACCGGTACGGAAATCTTCGTGCGCGAGTCCGACTCGCACTTGGCCGATTATTTGGTATTTCCTGCCTTTTCCTGCAAATCATCACAGAGTTTAAATAATTCAAGACGTTATCTTTTTGATGTGTTCCGTACTTACCCAGCTCTTACAATTTCCCTTCGAGTAGACCACAACACGATGACGTCACTCCAGCTTTCATCGTATAAGTTTTTGAACCTTAGGGCCTGTTCACACTGGCGATTAGCGAGCGATTTGAAAGCGACGCGATTGCGCAACACACACGCCGCGATGACGTCGCGATTGCGCGACGTGCACGCAGCTTGCCTTCCGCGTTATGTACACTCACACCCGTATTCTTAGTTGTTTCCTCAAACCCGCCTTGACTCAAACTCAACGAAGGTGTCCTCAAGGAGTTCCTCAAATTTGGTATTCTTAAACGTAACTTCTACCTCGACGAATTACTCCTTCAGTAAGGATGAGTGGAGGTGGAGGTGGAGGCGTGACGTCACGGAATTTATTTTTTTACTGTCAACACCGACGGAAATCGACTCCAATTTGACAGATTGTCTATGAACTCCTCATATTAAAAAAATATAATGTCAGTGCCATTGTCAATTTTGTGTACCTATAGCCAATGAGGTTAAATATAGTCGCCATAATTAAAGAAGAAGAAGAATATGTGTTTATGTGATCAGCTGTTGTTGCGAATTAATTGTTTGCAAACTCGTGTTGTTTTTTTCAACTTTAGTTTAGCGTGTTGCATATTTATGCTCGTTTTGTTTAGTTTCTAAACCTAAATTGTTTCTTGAAGTCCTCATTACTATACCGCCTTAATGAGTTTTGAGCGTCATGCAAATATCTGCGCCAAGGAAAACTATGTGAATTTTCATAGACATAATCCAAAACTTAATAATGTTTTTTATGCTAAACACGATTTCTTGTGAATTAATGGTTAGAAACAGACAGTGAAGACACTCAAGGAAGCCTTAAGGTACATCCTGAACTACCTCAGGTTTGACAGTTCATTCCTTACCTCGAATAAGGAAATCCCTCAAGTCAAGGAAGTTTTAATCAACTAATGATACAATTTTTTGGATTGAGGTTAAGTCGAGTGGAGGAAATCGTAAGGAAACGATTAAGAATATGGGTGTCAGTAGCAAAATGGATTCTGACGAGGAAATACTACTGCTGGCTTTGTTACTGTAATGTCATATCCCTAGACGAGTGTACAAAATGGCGTCCACGCCACGCCGCGACGACGCTGCGCTGTCGCGACGTGCACGTCACGCAACCGCGGCGTGCGCGCTGCGCAATCGCGTCGCTTTCAAATCGCTCGCTAATCGCCAGTGTGATAAGGCCCTTAGGGGGAACTACCCTATCGTTAACAGTTATTCTATTGTTGGCAGTTGACACCTTAGATTTTTGTTTGAAAATGCTATGAGTGCCTGTAATTTTTTGTAGTATGAACTCTGCGGCTGCGTTTCCACCAGAGATGTGTTGCGAGGAATGTGTTTTTAAGATCCAATAGAATCGCTGCGCTGAGCGAGGTCACGTCAATGGAGCGATTACATTGGTTCTCAAAAACACATTCCTCGCAACACATCTCTGGTGGAAACGGAGCCTTGAAGTACCGATAATTGGGTTCTAGTACCAGAAAGACAACTGGCACTTTAAATACTCACTGTTAACATTGCTCATGAAGGGTATGTGGTAGTACAGGACGGGCAGACTGGGCGCGGCTTTGGAGATCAGCTCGATGTATTGCACCAGCTCGGGAACAGACGACGGCTTGAAGTACAACTCGGGAAGAGTCAGGAGCGAGTCCGCGCCGTTTTTGTCGCAATATGTCGCCTGAAAATGAATACAAATGAAATATTCAAAAACTGGGCCTGTTTCAGCTCTACCAGCACCCTGGGCAAGATTTTTTCGGCACCCAGGGTACTGATAGTATTGAAGTACCGGCGCCCTTTTTTTTGTCTTCAGCGCCCCTTTTTATGCAGCGCCAGCTCCCCCCCCCCCTCCCTCCTGCTCTCTCCCTGAATTAAAGTATGAAGTAATATAAGAATATCGGTTCAGTTCAGCGTGAAAAGGCAACAAACATAACATTAAGGCTTCGGCCAAACCTACACGTCTGCAACGCGAAACTGTTGTGCACACCTGTGCGACTACGGTGCGAACCGTAGATTATTCCCGCTCTGCCGACGCGAACGTCTCGCGTTGCAGACGCTCCCGCTACGCAGTCGCTTTGGTCGCGTAGGTTTGGCCGAAGCTTTAATGAAGTGTTAGTTTTATCGAAATAGAGCTGCACCTTTGAAAGTTTCGGATTTCACCTATAATAGCCTTTTTCAAAATTATTCACCCTGGACATAGTAGTAGGTGTATTGCAACTACCATACGCCTAGGACCTAAGGGTATGGTAGTTGCCACTTACCACACGCGCAAGACCTTAGTGAAGGCTACAAAATCATCGATGCAGCTAGTGATATGTATTCAAATGAGGAAAGTATTTTATCATTTTCTTTGGAGAGTATTCTACATATTATCAAGAATTACATGAGGTATCAAAGTGTTATGTAAACATGATAAATGTGATTGAGCGTTAAATAATACAAAAATTGTTTACACGCCCAATTAAGTGGTCTGATAATGTTACTTCAAGGTGAAGATATAACATTATTTTTAAAGGTCTTTTATGTTTATATTGTATTTTGCACGATACTCTATAAAGTCAATATGAATATGCAAAATACACAAAATATTTTACCAATTATTATTTAGGTAGGTAAGTGAAATTGTGAAATAATTTGTGCATATGGGACGTAAAAATATTCCACACTTTAGCGAGGCGAGGCCTAACCTTTAAGAGCGAGCTGCCAATTTTTGCTGTGTTTTGTAGTGTATTACAAACGGGTAAAGCATTTACCAGTTCGAGCACATCCTGTAGCGGAGCCCCGCCGATCTGCACCATGATGTGGAGCCCGAGGGTCTTCTTCAGCGCCACCCACGCGTCTATCACCTTCTTCCTGTTGGCCACTGACAGCGTCATGTGCTCGCCCGTTGTTCCTCCCACTGAAATATGAAATTATGTTTTTAGGGTTCCGTACCCAAAGGGTAAAAACGGGTCGACCCTAGTACTAAGACTTCGATGTCTGTCTGTCCGTCTGTCTGTCTGCAGGCTGTATCTCAAGAATCGCTATAGCTAGATTTCTGAAATTTTCACAGACTTGTATATCTGTTGCCTCTATAACAACAAATATTAAAACAAAATAAATTAAATATTTAAGGGGGTTCCCATACAGCAAACGTAATTTTTTTGCTATTTTTAAATTAAAATAAAATAAATAATTAAGGGGTGCTCTCATACAAAAAACTTTTTTTTCCTACTTTCGCCTTTCGTGCGCGAGTCCGACTCGCACTTGACCGATTTTTATTTTTCTATAGAAGAGAGTGTTGCTAAATGCTAAGGAGTGTAACGTTTCAGAAGTCCTCTCCCTACCTACCAAAATATTATTACGTAATACATGAATGCTCCCCGAAGCAGCAGCTTACTTCTGTATGCTTTCCTAAAGAACGCTTTTCCTTTCAGATTTTTTAAAATGCCTTTGCTATATTAATATTAATAAAAACAAAAAAAAGGTTTACCGAGAACGGACTTGATGCCGCTTTTAGCCAAAAACTCAGCATATTTGGGTATGGCTCCAAAATTGATGGTGAAGTCTTCATTTAAAGGTGTAAAAGCTGGGGGCACCAGACCACGGGCAGTGAATTTGACCTGAAATTATATTTTAACAAATCTCTTAAATCTAAAATTAATTGGCTAAAAGTTAGTTGGCTAGAAGTAGGTAATGCTCAAAATAAATGAATGCTTAGTGCTAGGTATAAGTACAAACTGGTATTAATTAAAAATTTAAAACGAATTATTCTTACCATTTTAACGTTGTGTTTGGACCACGACGCCGACTACACTATCAGCCTTTTATCTGTACGATGTAAACAACTCGTTCTTTACAGATAAATAAATCGAAATCTTACCTAATAGTATGTTTATCTGTAATAAATAATAATTAAACTTGTTTTGATTGTTTGTTTGAATATTGCCCAAAAATTCATTGCACAGAAATGCACAGAAATTAGTTTGTCGCAAAGAGACATGTTTTTATGCAGTAAAAATCCGATATATGAACTTTCCTGGGGCCTAAATAGTCCTGAAAATGGACCTGAGAACAAAAATAATACTCCCATACGACGCAGCAGGAGACTTACAAACAGGCTCTTTACACATATAATTTTAGAGTAGATCTGTATGCTATATTCCATAAACGAAGAAAAAAGGAGGACGGAGTCTTATTATACACAGCACTGTGTCTTCGGAGTCGGCCACGGGCCAGGCTGACTGCATGTACACGGTCCGCACGCACACATTCTTACGCTAGTCCGGCCATTTGACAGGCGTAAGAATGTGTGCGTGGCCGACTCTGAAGAGTGAAGACACAGTGCTGTGTAGAATACACAGCACTGTAATAGACTCCGTCCGCCTTTTTTATATGTTCATGCTATATTCCATGTTAATTCTAATAAGACAAGCAAAATTATTACAAACTACCCTATTTAGTAGTGTTTATCGAGAATGAAACAAGGGATACAAATTGTCACGACTAACAGACAGTTGAAAATTTAAAGTCTATAATAATTTTGCTTTGACTTACTTATATTTAACTTTTGGATATTATTAAAAATGCTGATTCGTGTAATAACTTTTTTATAGGGCAAGAGTAAAATGTCATGATTAAAAAAATTAAAATAATTTCAATAAACAGTCGATAATTATACCTATTCAATAATACAACTGATAACAAAAATGGTTCTGTAGTATATCATTTTGGGCAGTATGTTATATTTATAAAATACATATTTAGTGAGGCAAGGAACTCAAGTAAAAGAAGGTACGAAATTCAAGTAATTTTACGCAATAGCATTGCAATTTAGCTTCATTAACTTGCTATAAAAGCCAAAAGAGGAATGTCTTTGAGTCCAATGTGGGAACATTTTTCTTATTTTAATACTCTACACAACCATGTGTTGAAACGCGGCCTTAGGTCATGGAACCTAAGGCCGCGTTTCCACTGACGCGGAACTGGGCGGAGAGGAGCGGTGAAGAACGGTGAAAAGTGGTCAGTACTGTGTTTCCACTGAAGCAGAGCAGAGTGGAGTAGAATGGAATGGAGCGGAACATACTTTTGGAATTGATTGAATGATTAACTGAGGCACTGCGCGCGAGTCACGCAATGCTGTCCTCCGCTCTGCACCCCAATGCTCGTTGTCCTAAGCAACGCATCACCTCGCTGTATTTTTATTATGAATATCCGTTCAACTCTGCTCCACACCGCTGATGCTGTTTCCATTGTAGGGGAGCGGAGATTTCGAGCAGTGTTTGGTCAATTCGGGCACCGCTAAGTTCCTCTCCACCCCGCTCCGCGTCAGTGGAAACACACCCTAAAACTTTAATAACAAATAACAAAGTTTCATTTACGTTGTTGGAACTATATTTAGAGCGTCAGGTGGTTGTGTCAAAACTTTTTGCATATCAAAGTTAAATGCAAAGTTATCTAAGCCAAATTCACAAAATTGTTCTAAGCTTGATTGTTCCAAGGCAGATGAACTTTGAACATTAGAGTCCAATACTCTTTGATCGTCTAACTCTAATTTACAAATTTCTGCAATCTTTTGTAAACATTGCACGCGTTTTCTTCTGTCTTTTTCACGCTGTCTTAATTTTTCTCTATTCTTTTCTCTGTATCGTTGTTGCCATTCCTTCTTCTTATTGTTTTCTCTAAAACATAAAATGTATACATTAAAACCTGTGATATCATAGTTTGTAAGCATATCTATTAAAAATGGAAATTATATAAATTAGCAATAGAAACCATCAAATATACGACACACCTTAACAACTCTGCAATTATTTCTGGACTTTGTAGACATTCAGCTTCCAATTGCTTAAGTTTTTCTTTTTTCCTCTCCCTGTATCTTTTTTGACGTTCTCTATTTTTTTCTAATTTAGATTCCTTACGCCTTTCAATATAGGATAAGCTTGATCCTTCTATATTCAGTAACGTTTCAGGTTTATCATCTTCATCATTTAACTCTACTTTAAGATATGCTGCAATATTTTGTAGGCATTGTTTTCGTTTCCTTCTTTCGGCCTCACGCTTTTTTAATTTTTCTCTATTCTGCTCCCGGTACCTCTGTTGACGTTCTCTTTTTCTTTGAAGTTTTAGAAGAGCATCTTTTTTCTTAGCTGGTTCGTTTTGACTAGAATTTTCATTTGTACACAAGGATCCATTAAATAATTTCTGCTCACATCCATCAATTGATTCTTCAGTCTGGCTTAAAAGTCTGTTTAAAGGCATTTGCTCACTTCCTTGATTTGATTCCTCATTCAAACTTGAAATACCATAAAAAGAGGTTTGCTCACTTACCTGAATGATTTCTTGTGTTACGTCCAAATCTGATGAACTCTGAGAATTAGTATCTATTATATTTTCTACATTTAATTCTACTCTACAATATTCTGCAATATCTTTTAAGCATTGTATCCTTTTTCTTCTTTCTGCTTCATTAACTTTTAATTTTTGTCCATTTTGCTCCCTGTACTGCAGTTGTTGAAATTTTTTATTTTTACTGTTTTCTGCAGATTCAGTATTTTCAATCCATGATAGAGATAAACTAAAATTAAGTAAATATTATGCAATTATTATTATTTAAAAGACAAACTTTTTTCTCTGAAAAATTCATGCTTGGTTGTTTACTTTAAAATATAACTAAAGTCCATACTAATATTAGAAATGCAAGTTTATATTTTTTCAGTCTGTCTTTTTCCTTTTTATTCTTATTCAGGAGAACGGAAAAGGAAGAAAAAGGACTGAGATTCCCAGTCCCAGGAAAGGACAAAGGACAAGTTTTATCCAGTAAATGTGTGGTTCTTTTACGACAAAAAGAATTTTGGCGCAATGAAGTTGTAGGCAACATATCTACTCTTATAATATATTCTTCCTCAGTTCAAATAAAAATAAGAATGGCCTTTATTTTAATTAACTGAGGCCTTTTACAAGCTTTGCTACTTTGTTAGATGTTTTCTTTTGTAGAGATCAGGTGACTGGCCAACGGCAATGGCCAAGAAGTAGCCGGAGTTGGCTTAACTGAAGCATAAAAAAAACCTTTCTCAATTTGTGGCTTTCTTTATACTTTTTAAGTAGTTTGTACCTAAGTATATATTTTCATGATTCACGAGACCTTAGGAGCAGGCCTTTGCATAGTAGTGGTTGAATCAGTAGTACAGGTGGTTAACGTAAAAATAAATCTCAAAAATAAGGTGTAAAGCTAGTATAAAACTTACTTTTGACTTTGATTACTTGATGAGAAGTCGGGGATTACATTATTTACAATAATTTGTTCATTTCCACTTTTAACACTATTTTCATAATTTTCAGTCATTATATTATTGATAAGATTAGGTAGTTAAAATATTATTGTAAACAAAACCATTTCTAATAAAAACCACAAGTCTACAACAAATCCAAACAAATCTATCATTATGTCCTATCACCGTTATTCAAGGCCTTTAAACAAAATTGAGATGGTAGTCTTCCGTTTCCTGCCGTAATATTGATCGTTGTAGCTCCTTTCCGGTCTTTTTGGCGCCAAGATGGCGCTACGATGTGGGTAGGTTGGCGGTTTCCTTTGTTCACCAGGGGAGGCGCGCGCGCGTTCTTCCTCATTGGCGTCTTGAGTTTTGTGCCGTAAAGACGTATAACGCTGTTAGCGTTCGTTAAAGTTTTTAAAATTATAAGAAATTATTTAGTTTCTTTGCTAATAACTAATATATTCTTTTCTTAAAAGATCGTTTGTGGTTTCGATAATTTTTAATTTGAGTTTTTACATTACATTGTCGGAATATAATGGTGATAATTGTGCTTTCGAGTGTTTCTTCTACATCGTCATCGTCAGATGAAGAACCAGTCGTACAACGGAAGCGAAAATGTGATGACGAGGTATTGCATAACCTTGTCGAGCAGGTCAGTCAGATCCTAAATTTCTTAGCTTGTCTATCCACCTTCGGATACAATTACGCAGGATTAAAATTGTGCTAGTAATGTTTTGGATAAATTTTAATATTGAACACGACGCTGTTTCTAAGTTCTAACACGTCGAACAAATTTTTAATTTTGATTTGACAACCGACCTCAAAGAACCGTCTATTCAGAATGCCTCTGCGTCTGCGGAGCATTTACAGACACTCAATTCTTTACTTGCAACACTTTAACTCTGACAATAATTGGTTAATTAATGTCCGTTATTCGGGTATTAAAAAAAAAAAAAAAAATTTTTCACGCCCGGCCTGGTTTTGTCGAATTGGAGGAAGAAATGAAACAATTTTAGAAGGCAATTTATAATTTTAATTTGATAATTTGAATACGAGTGATAAGTCTTTGGGTGATATTACGAGTGCAGTGATAATGCAAAATGATGCGTTAAGGGTGTTTCTGATTTATTACAATAGACTTAAGATAGTAACAATATTAGTAAAGAATCGTTACTATCCAAAATTAAAAATAGTTTTTTCGGTGATTATCTTTTGATAGTTTACAATTTAACTTTGTTTGTTAAGTTTGCGTTAGGCGTGCTGATATTATCGAACAATGTTGGAAATTTTTCATAAATAAAGGAATAGTTTAAAATTTTAAAAATTCCTCCCTCATGTGAATATAGCTATTTAATAAAAAGCAGCCGTGCTAAAATGGTCACATTTTGCGATTCCTCTTGAATCAATTCAGAAAACGTATTGTCAATACTGTGAAACTGACGAATATCGAATTAGTACGAATTACTATCATGAATTCAAGCAGATTGACCATTGAACCATATTATGATTCATATGTAGACTCTCGAAAGCGACCATTTTAGCCCCGCTGTTGTCCGATTTTATTAAAAATAATGGAGGTGTAAATAAAATTTTCATTTATCAAAAGCCAGCCTTCTCTGCGCAAGAGAGGCGGTATACTTTAGGTGCTCTGGCTGCGCAACCAGGCCCCAGTAATTACAAGCAAACCGGTCGCTCCCAAGCACCGTTTGGCTTTAAGTGATAATAAAAGTTATGCATATTCTCAAGTGCAGGCGGTGCGACCCTTCCACCCCTATGCTTTTAATTATAATTTTGGCTCCTATGCCAATAATGAGCGGTTTTTTCAGCCCTCATATAAGCCTTCGTCTCTTCCTCCAACAGGCCCCGGGTACGATTTACGAACAAGTCTTTTAATCAATCCAATGCCCCGAGAGACAGAGGGACACTAGTGACAGAAAATTTTGACTCTCAACAGGAGCTTCGAGGGGGAGGCTAACCATGTTCGTACATGTTTGGAAAATGCGGAGTGCTCCTTCTCCCATTTTTAAAAAATAATAACCGGTTACAAAATTCAGTTTTTATGAAAACCGTCACTGATTTTACGTCGACTCTTAGTCACGTTATCAGATAGCTTCGTCCCCAGAAATAGATCAGGTTATTCAGACGTGCTAAAGGACACAATTTTAGAATATGTCCCCGAAACTCCCCAAAAAGCGACGCAACTATGCCCCCTTTTTACATTAACGAGTTTCTAAAGATAAGCAAATTTCGACTGATAACTACGCATCGAATACCAGAATTTCTGCAGCCCAAAGATTGGCTAGTAACACTGGCTAGTAAAGATACCTAACACGGGCTTAAAATTACCACACACTGCACCGGTGTCTCTACACCATATTTATTATATACTTTCTAAGGTTAATGTACAGAGGCCAACTCTTACAATTGACCTGTTTGCTATATTTTGGGCTGGCCACAGCTGCCCCCAAAGTGTTCACGTCCCTGACAAATTGGACAGCAGAATTACTATGAGAATAAGGTAATACGTGTAGTTGTTTTCTTAGACGATTCCCTAATTGCATGCCAGGATACAACGAAAATATTAGAACAGACTTATATCACACTTGATACGATGCTCAAACTAGGTTGAAATTAATAAGAATAAATCCCATACTTCAGCCACAAAAGGCTTTAGAATATTTGGGTTCTTCTTTGGGACACATGGAACAATCGAAAATCCATTCCAGATTCAAAAGTTCAAAAGTTAAGATCTAGAAAAGCAACTCTTAGGGAAATACAGAGCATTATCGGTCGTCTAAATTTCGCACGACTAGCAGTTCCGCAGGGTTGCTTAAATTATTGAAGTTCTTTGGACCCATTGCAACAGTTTACTTCGATGTAGCCCCTATGAAAAGCGGTCTCTACCTTTTCACGCTATTGAATTAGAATGGTAGTTAGCTAATTATTGTAAAAAGTCTTCTCGACTTTGCCTCCCCAAATTAGTTTATTTTCTAACTAGGGACGCTTCCGACTCTGGTTGGAGAGCGGATTTAAACGGTGTATTTTTAACGTGAGAGTGGCCTAATGATGAAGAAAATCTTCATGCAAATCAAAAATAAAATGTTAACAATTTTTAAAATGTTTACGCGAATACGATCCTACACGTCGTCTCTGCTTATGCAGTGCGATAAGAAATCTGTAGTGACTAGTGGCATACTTAAGAAATGAAGGTGGGAACAAATCAAATTCTCTAATGAATCTTGACTAAATCAAACTTAAAATTTTAGATCTATTCGATATAATATATTATACCGCGTCACATTCCAGGCCGGTACAACAATATAGCAGATCGATTGTCGAGAAAATCTTTTCTCCCCGAATGGCATCTAGCCCCTGCGGTGCATGACCGACATCATCTTTCGGAGGTGGGGCATACCCGAGATCGACTTACTTACATCAGCCCGAGCTCACGTGGTGCCAAAGTATGTCAGCTTAGACCAGAGGAATCAAAGGACGTAGAAACAACACGTTCTCGTGGGAATGGAACTTCAGTCTGGCTTGGGTATTCCCACCCCCGAATTTGATGCCCAGAGTATTGATACATCTCAATCGTGCAAAAGGCGTGTATCTGTTAGTAGCTCCAGTGGCCCCAGGCTTTCTGGAGAGCGGATCTGAAGTCTCCAGTCACCGCCTTTCACGGTTCGAGACTAAGTCTCCAAGTCTTGGAAACTTTCTGTGTCAATCGACGGGCCTTCCTCCTCCACGAATACTACCTGACGATGGAGATTGGATCCGATGGTTAAATTTTTGAGGGTCCAGCCTAACTAACCCCTCGGGATCTCAATGAGCGCAGTTTTTAGCTGATTTACATTTAAAACAATCCAGCTTACAAAACAATCCTAGTTCATAAGTCAGATGTTTCTACACTTTGCAACACAAATAATAGTGCTAGTGCTAGTCTTGCCTCTCATGTTTTGGAAAAGAAAAATTTGAACATCATTTCGACAAATAATGTTCAAAAAATGAAATAAGCAGAGTACAGTTTAGGACACTATAGTGTTTTAATATCTCTTATCTACGAATAGTATAAATTGTGAAAATTTGTTTGAAGTTTTTAGGCGATGCGCCATTTTACTATTATTATACTCGGGTCGAAGAGCTCCAGGTCGGGACTTGACTTTATTAAGCGTGTCACAGCACAGGTTTCCCTTGTAGATGAAAGTGATACTGTGACTTTCTGGCCAATGTACGGTTCTAAAACCGATTCGGAATCCCACATTCAATCAGGTTAGAAAATCTTTTCTAACAGTGAAAATCCAAATCTTGATCCCGTACTATGGGTACCAAAATTAGTTGTTCTAGGTAGCGATAAAGGGAAAGAAGCCGGCATCAAAAATTTATTTGTAGCTAGGGGAGTAGCAAAAGCTGCTTCTATAACAGTAATTTCTGGATGGGTTAAGCCGATTTTAAAAGAAGTTGGAGTCGAGGCATTTGTGGGAAGCATACAGTCTGCCCTTGCCTCTAGAAGTTGGCTTGACAAAGAGCTCTTAGATAAAATTTTAGATAGAGCAAATTGGAGGTCAGTTTCAACTTTTGAATAATACTATAGAAAAGATTGTAAGTCGATTTCGTCTGCAAATAACACTTTAGTTAATCTTTTTGAACCTTTTACTTAGTTTTATATAAAAAAAAAAAAAAAAATAAATAAAAAAAAAAAAAAAAAAAAAAGAAAGTGATTTAAAGTAATAATACGATAAATAATGTTATAATAGAAGATATTATTACCTATAAATTAATAAATTATATTTATTGAACCTAAGGGATTTGAACAAATTCTAATTTTTAGAATGTACTATAATATACAAAATAATTATAATATATATATATATTAAATAATTATAATATAATTATAAAATATAGTAACTGATTTTTAGGAATAGAAATAAGAAATATTTATATACAATTTAAAATATTATATATATTATCATGTCTCATAATCATTTTGATTTTTCACATTGGCGTCTTGTTCACCAGGCGACAACAAACAATATCTCAATTTTGTTTAAAGGCCTTGAATAACGGTGATAGGACATAATAGCAGAGTTTTACCTACCAATAAAACTCTTATTATGTCCGGAACCTTATTCAAGGCCTTACAGTAAGGTCTGCCTGGTGCTAAAAAATTGAGACTTCAATGAGGAAGAACGCGCGCGCGCCTCCCCTGGTGAACAAAGGAAACCGCCAACCTACCCACATCGTAGCGCCATCTTGGCGCCAAAAAGACCGGAAAGGAGCTACAACGATCAATATTACGGCAGGAAACGGAAGACTACCATCTCAATTTTGTTTAAAGGCCTTGAATAAGGTTCCGGACATAATAAGAGTTTTATTGGTAGGTAAAACTCTGCTACTTTCACTGACAACGAATACTATACCACAGATTAATATATGTAGCAAGCTACCCACAGAACAGATTTACTTGTACTATACTCACTCACAAATCACTGATCTCTATAGGGACCGTGCAGAGCGACGACACTGCCACAAGTGGCGAATAGCCGAAACTTTTACGAAAATTTTACTGTCAAGCTCTAGTGAAGCTACGGAAAATTAGAAGATTTCTTAACAAATTCCGAGTATTTTCAAGAATTGAAATGTATTGTTGTATTCCCGGATGTTCTAATACTTAAAAGAAATATAAAGGCAAATCGAACGATGTAAAATTTTACTATTTTTCTGCCAAAATATTCGCATGGTTTTGCTTATTGAAAAACGAAAGAAATGGATAAAAGGCGGTAAAAATATACGTAAGTATTTAAAAAGTTCCATGAGTGTTATGCGTAGACTAGTAAAAACACTAAATTTTGTAGATTATAACCGTTAATTCATTTTTTATGAACACAATATGAACATAACCTATAACCATTGCTTTCTTTCAGTAAACATCCAAACTGGCTTCCATCTTAATTGATATACATACATAGGCACGGCTCATTTAATTGGCATAAAGTTGCATCAAAAGTAAGGATAATTTGGAGAAGTCCTGCCAGGAATTCAACACTGAGGATAGTATTGAACTTGAACCATCTTGTCAAAGTGTTGGTTCTCAAAAGGATGATTCTTCAAGTAAGAAAAAGATTAGTAGTGCAGTCTTTGTGTGTTATTTGAAGAATACATACCTAAATGGTGTTTACACTTATGAGATCCAGACTGAAATTAGTTAAAAATAGTGACAGACAAAAGTTGTGAAGATGGTATCGATCGAATCGCAGAAGGTTGAAATAAAAGCATTTATTTTAGTGAACTTGTTTTATTTTATTAATCCACAAGCATTTTCAGTAATTAATATAAGTATTTTTGCATAGCTTCATTATTTTATTGCAATATTTATCAAGTTTTTACTTTCTATGCTGATGGATGCTATTAATTACTTTTTCAGATATTTTCTTAGTTAACTAGATAAGCTTTATACATTTTTATTCACTCTTCCATTCTTTGTTTACGGGTAGAAAGTAGAAACCCTTATATACTTAATATTATATATTATAAATGCGAAAGTGTGTCTGTCTGTTAGTACTTCACGCCCAAACCGCTAAACCAATTTTGCTGAAATTTGGTATGGATTTACTTTGAGCCCCGGGAAAGGACATAGGATACTTTTTATCCCGGGAAAATGTACGGTTCTCGCGCGATAAATGATTTTTGGCGCAACGGAGTTGCGGGCGTCATCTAGTCTTTAACTTTAATATTTCGATCGCGGATTCTTGGAAATCTGTCGTTGTTCTCGCAGCCGCATGTGGCCACTTGGGAGTGTAAGTATTATATCATTTTATAGTGTAAAACATAAAAAAACACTCATAAACTAGCCAGGGTCAAGGAGAATGCAAAGTCAAAGTCACTCACAAGTTACGTCTTTTACTCGCATCGCGGCGCTGCTGTCGAATTACGACGCCCTCTATAGTTTCTGCACGGTCCCTATACAATATGTACGCTGGATTACTGATACCAGTCCCGACTCCCGACAAAATCGGGGCGTCTCTTTATAGTCTATGGCTCTGGCTGTATGGGCAACGCTCCCTTTGCCTGTCCCGGCGGGACGATTAAAAAAAAAAGTCTATGGCTCACAGCTGACGCTGATTTTTTCATGATTTTTTTGACTGTTTTTGACAACCGAGTGGGTGCATTTGACAAGGCTGTTTTTGTGTTTTGTGGTACCTAATATTAAATTTATCAATTAAAATGAGTACTATAGTCAGTGAATTGAGCATGAACGATCTAAATAGTAAATTTTTTGAAATAATGCAAAACGAGAACAACGCAGAGAACGCGGCCAATTTTATTTTCGACAGTGTTTGTGACGATGTAACTTTGGGTTTCATCTTTGAATTTCATCACGGACTAAAGACTGGATTAACTGACTTGATCGAGGGAGAGAAGGAAGATGACGAGGGATTCAAAATCGTGAACTCGCCAGAGTGTGATGTGTTCGGTTTTTCGATTTTAAAGAAGACTCCGGACTCGAATTGTTCGTGTCCGAACTGTGAGCGCCCGGTTTCGGCGACACGATTCGCCCCACATCTAGAAAAATGCATGGGTATGTGTAATAAGTAATAACTTTATTTACTAATAAACAAAAGTATGTAGGTAAGATTTCATGCATTTCATTAAATAAATAATTATTGCAGGAGTCTCACAAATATTAATATATTCTTGATACCGAGCTTCTAAGCATAACAAATAAACCATTTACCATATTATATTACTAGATGACGCCCGGAACTTCGTCTCGCCAAAATTCGTTAGTTGCGCGTCCTGTGCCTGAAATTTTTTGGGATAAAAAGTATCTTATATCCTTTCCAGGGACTCAAAGTATCTCTATCCAAATTTCAGCAAAATCGGTTCAGCTGTTTGGGTATGAAAAAGTAATAGACAGACAGTCAGACGGACAAACAGATTTTTATAATATAGTATGGATTAATTACTATAAAGCAGTATTTATAATGATAACTTACTTATTAATTCATCAAGCCCCAAGCGGTCACATGCAACCACAATAACAATAGATAAGCTATTGTGTCTCGTTTTTCCACGATCAATGAGTTAAATTCCAAAGAGCACACAGTAACTTCCACTTGTTTATTTACTTACCCATTTATCATACTATCTATTCCCTCACTTTAAACAAGAAACACCAGAGAGGTTTTATTAGTCAGCGAGCCCTAGAACAAATTTTTTTGTGATTACTAACAAGCTAATTTTTTGTGAGTAGCTACATTTTGATAAGACGAACAACATTTTTATTTTCGAAAAATCTCGAAAGTGGTAGCTAACAGAGATAGAAAGGATTTCATACTTTGACTTGATGGTCCTAAAATATGGATTGTTTTGTTTGTAGGACAAGGTTACTCTTAAATTAACCTACCAACATACAAAAAATCTGCTGGTTAGGATTCCGTTTTAGGGTTCTCTAATCAACAAAGAGTAACCTTGTCCTACAAATAAAACAATCCATATTTTAGACCATCAAGTCAAAGTATGAAATCCTTTCTATCTCTGTTAGCTACCACTTTCGAGATTTTTCGAAAATAAAAATGTTGTTCGTCTTATCAAAATGTAGCTACTCACAAAAAATTAGCTTGTTAGTAATCACAAAAAAATTTGTTCTAGGGCTCCCGTACTATAGGAGGCAAGAAAGTGAAAAGAAATTATATCTTCTGCCTGACCTGCATAGGTTGAAGATCCCTAGAATGATGAATTCTGAGTTCTCTTCTAACCTTTAGTATTTAGTCTGAGAGTCAAATAATATAGCTCTAATTGTAGAAGATTCTTTCATTTTATTTTGTTGTAATAATATTTATTACATTTACCTAGCTACAATTTGTTTGTAAATCACTCATGAGGTGTGTGTAATAACTATCATTTCTTGTTCAAACGTTAGGTATGGGTCGCAACAGCTCAAGGATTGCCTCACGAAGGATTGCCTCCAATAGTCGTGAACCCACATCCTACGCTGGACTACTGAGTGACGATGATGACGATGCAGACTGGGCTGGAGGATCGATACAGAGTGATCGACGCAAACGGCGCATGAAAAACAATAACACCAAGAAGTCAAGCAAAGTTCACAAGTATGACGTTTTTCTTCAAGTTTGTAAACAATAAGTAAAGAATATGGTGAACTTCACTATACATCCCCGTTTTTTAAAAGGTCATTTAACAATTATTATCCAAAACATTAAATTTTACATTGCAGTTTGCAGAAAACTTTGATATAACACATACTGAATTATTATAATTGCAAACCATACTTTTTATACTTTTTTTTATTATTGTTGCATTTTCTTTGTCCCGTTTTATATCATACTTTACTGCTTAATCTTATTAACGGGTGATTGCCAAGATGTGATAAAATTTTACAGAAACAACAACGGAAATCACAACTCGGACTCCAACGAGAATGTGGCTACATATGAGACTATGTCCGCTAATGAGAAGAAGAATCTTCTTCAGTCAATCTGCGGTGTTGTATCTGAGCACACAAAGAAATTGTGTACACGGTAAGATTTCTAATACTCATAAAATTATGTGTTTCTTTTTTAGAACCTCAGCAAATATTGTAATTGTGCTCGATTTTATCTTATTAAATTTAAGGCCTATATTAAGTAAGAAGCCATAGTCTGTCAGTTACCACTTTTTTAAATTCATACTGCTGAACCTTGGATAAAATTCAGCCTTGGAGATAGTTTGATTGCCAAGGACATAAAAAATAAAATCTTATATATTATGTTACCGCTAGAATGCGGAATACGATAATATGCACATTAACGAGGTAAACTGCAGAGGGGTTAGTGCGAGTTTTATTCGATCATACGCATCGAGCACGTTAACGCGAATTTGTATGGGATCAAAGCGGTATCCACGTTAGCCTGATGGCGCTGATTTGATCCAATACAAATTCGCGTTAACGTGCTCGATGCGTATGATCGAATAAAACTCGCACTACACCCTCTGAGTGCGTAGTGCGAGTTTTATTCGATCATACGCATCGAGCACGTTAACGCGAATTTGTATGGGATCAAAGCGGTATCCACGTAAGCCAGTAGATGGCGCTGCTTTGATCATCATCGTTAAATTGCGGAAGACAATAATTTATGATGGTCGCCGGCTGCTGCCGCAGCACGCTCGCCGCGCTCGCTCGGCTCCCTCTGTGTTGTGGTCTAAGTTCTAACCTAACCTACTTTTGAACTTTCTGGATTGTGTTTGTTTTTGTTTTGGCGGGGGGCTGCGCCCCCCGAGCCCCGCGTCGGTCCCTCGCGCTTCGGTATCCGTGGCCACAGAATAGATAATAGTACAACCGTGGCTAAGTAGTTAAGTAAGACTGATGTTTTAATTTTTCTGTCATTTGACAAACGATGTTTTCCGAATAGGCGCTGGCAGCAATTTCGGAAACCGGCGCCGAAAATAATTCCCTACAACTAAATATTTATTCAAACAAGAACCTGGTTTTATGCAATTTACTGCATGCATGGTCGTTAATCCGCAGATTACCTAGGTATTCTGTAGACTATCTCGTTAATGTAAGAATAGAATAAACTTTTTGCACTTTAACTGACTCACCCAGATAATCTGCAGAATACCTTGTTAATCTGCAGTCTAACTGGTTTACGCACATTAGCAGTAACATAATATATAAAATTCTCGTGTCAAATAAATTGAATAACAACTTTAAAAGAATGTGAGGCACTCGGAGGCTGCCGCGATAAAGCCATTTGTTTTATCAACTTATGCAATCATAATTCGTATACGTCTAGTCGCACGTACACAAACACCGTGCCGCAGTGCTGGTTGGAGTGGGGGGTGTTAGGTTTATTTTCGTTACGGAATATCTTGATTCGGTCGCCGCGCTCAAAGCCCGCGATAAAAGCTATGCTAATAGCAGTACTATTATATATTCTGTGCTAATAGCTTAAACAATTTTTTTTACCTTTTCTACAGTTCAATGCGGTGCCCACAACACACAGACGAACAAAGGCGAGCGCTGAGGAACAGTGTTCTGGAACCTTCTACACCGGAGTCACAGACCATGGGGATGACTCCCGACGAAGCCGGATCCCCACCCGACTCCAGTCCATCATCATCCTGCTCATCATCAAGCCGCAAGCGAGACAGACATAAGGCGGCGCCGAAGAGGAGGCGAGACAGAAATATGTCCCCTAACGGCCGGGATTAAAGGTTCCTTTATTATAAAAGTGTAATAGTTTACTGTATACGACAGATGTAAGTCTATTGAGTTACGTGGATGTTAAATATCTATAACAATATGCTTAATGGATATAATATAAACTAGTCGCGGAGTTGATTGTATTAATCCATCGATACGTCTTGTCTGTTCCGCGCATGAAAATATTTATATAGCATGCTTACCAGCTGTGGATGCGTAATAGTCGTGAAGGAGTTTATACTTTTCCCGCGACTCAAGCATCGCACTATTTGTTATGTGATGAAGCAGTTTACATTCTAACCTATTTTTTTTTCTTTAAATGCCATAATATTACAACCCCCGTACTGAAAAGATCAACACTGTGTATCCAAATTACAGGTTAAACCACCGTTTGTCTACTGACTAGCACAAACATTGTATTATTTAAATATCAGTATGCATCATAAAGTTAATATACCTAGTGAATAGAGAAACAAAGGCCTGAGCAAGCGAGATGTCACTATCAGTAACACTGCGTGGTAAAAAGAGACGTGTGATACATGACAGCAGAACTCTTTTTTTGTCGTCCAGTCGGCACGCATCGGCACGTTGACAATTTAATCTTATAGAATTCATGCTCAATCATGCTTGTGTAATAGCGTTTTCGGCATCTGAACTGTCCCGGGGCAGGATGGGCCGACAGGATGCGGAAACATCCTAAGTTTAAATTAAGAACATATTGCATCAGCAGTCAGCACTAGTGCAAGCGGGGCAGTTCAGATGCCGAAAACGATATAAGTGTATACGTACAAATGTTTTACACACAGATGAAAACCAATTTCGGTTTTGTTTGACAGCTCGAGATTGTCGCTATATTCCGCTAGGTATGTTAACTTTATGGTATGCATGGTGTTAACTACATTATTATTTATGAGTAAAGGGGTTTATGTTAAGTAACTTTAGTCTTAAGGTGTCGCTTGGCAGCGGACGACATGAAGCAACCGCAGACGACGTGTCGTCGCGTCTCCACTGTTTCTATGTAGCTGCGCAGGGTATTTCATAGAAATACATAGATACCAGTGGTGTCGCGACGACACGTCGTCTGCGGTTGCTACGTGTCTCTCGGTTCAAACTTGTACCTTTATAAGACATATTGACTGTGTAGAATATTCTAGTAGATAAGCATATATTATAAATTATAAAACAATAAAATTAAATAATTTGACTGGGTACAGAAGTTCCTTACCATCGGTCATTATAATAAAATGCTATAAATCAGGTGGCAAGATTCTTCTTTTTAGATCATTCCACTTGTAATATCAATATGTGATATGTGCAAAGTGTACTTCTATGAATGTGTGTGAAAAAGAAAAATATCAATAATAATCGGCCAAGTGCGAGTCGGACTCGCGCACGAAGGGTTCCGTACCGGTATAGAGCGAAAGTAGACAAAAAATTGTGTTTTTTGTATGGGAGCCCCCCTTAAATATTTACTTCATTTTAATTTTATTATTAATTATTAAAGTACAAAAACAATTAAAAATTTTGTGAAAATTTCAAGTGCGTAGCTGTTACCATTATTGATTACGAGCAAAAAAGGCCAAAAAAATCACGTTTCTTGTATGGGAGCCCCCCTTAAAAATAAACTTTATTTTATTTTTAGTATTTGTTGTTATAGCGGCAACAGATATACACAATCTGTGAAAATTTCAGAAGTCTAGCTATAGCGGTTCTTGAGATACAGCCTGGAGACATACAGACAGACGGACAGACATCGAAGTCTTAGTAATAGGGTCCCGTTTTTACCCTTAGGGTACGGAACCCTAAAAACTACTTTGAAGGACCATGATGAATGTTATCATGTACCTATAATATGTCCCAGTCAGATTGTATAATGCGCTGCTGTATTTCAAAACGGCCATGTTTTTAGGGTTCCGTACCCAAAGGGAAAAAACGGGACCCTATTACTAAGACTTCGAAGTCTGTCCGTCTGTCTGTCTGTGTGTCTCCAGGCTGTAACTCAAGAACCGCTATAGCTAGACTTCTGAAATTTTCACAAATTGTGTATATCTGTTGCCGCTATAACAACAAATACTAAAAATAAAATAAATTAAATATTTAAGGGGGGCTCCCATACAACACATGTGTTTTTTGCTATTTTTTGCTCTGTAACTATATCAATAACGGCAACACAATATAGGCACTTGAAATATTCACTAAATACTCAATTGTATTTGTTATTAATAAATAATGATAAAATTTAAGTAATTTAAATAATTAAGGGGGGCTCCCATACAAAGAACACAATTTTCAGGCTATTTTTGCTCTATTGTGGTACGGAACCCTTCGTACGCGAGTCTAACTCGCACTTGGCCGATTTTTTATAAGAGCTAGCCTGAAATACGGCGGATTATACAATACGACTGCGAAATATGTACCAAGTTTTGAGATACCTAATATGAAAGATAAAATTTATGCTTAGGCAAGGCTACTATATCAAGAGTTTCCTTCTATGGTAGAATAGACAAAACGACAGATTGACAGATGATCTGTCACTTTGTGCCTGAACGTCAGTGTTTCTCTTCGCTTTTCTACCCGAAGCCTCGCTAAGCCAGCTAAAGATAAAATGTGTATACTTATGTAGATAGACTTTTCAAATTGTAGTGACTTAGTACAAATTTAATTTGCTCCATAATCAAATAGGTGGGTGAATTTTGTATTTTTTATATAATATTATGTTAATGGTTATTTTATATTATTATTTGTGAGTTACAAATGATTAATACGCGATAAAAGGCGTCATGTATTGTATTCGCCGCCATAAAAATATTATGTAAATTCAAATTTAAAAACAAAATGACGAATTTAAACTATGTAAATATGAATAAATTATTGTAAGTATGTATTTTAATCATGTTATAGTTGAAGAAATACGATGTAACATATTTCTCAAATAAAAGTAATTTTAATTTAATAATACTTGCATGTTTTTAATCGAAATCTTATTTAAAAACATATAATGCATATAAGATAAAGTGTTATAGTTGAAGAAATACTATGTAACATATTTTTCAAATAAAAGTCATTTTAATTTAATAATACTTGCATGTAATAAGTGTTACACTTCATTGTTAAACCATACTAAGGAAATATTTGACGTGATATAAATACAATATTTAGCAGTATATATTGTGGTGTTTTCATATCGTTCAAGCATACATATTATAAGCGTAAAAGGGTTTAACTTTACGCAATAATTATGGGTACCTAATAGAAGGGTTTCTCGCTTGTGTATTGCCAATGAAAAACGCAGATGTCAATGTTACTATCGCGACGCACAAAATCTATCCGTTCCTTGTCCCTCTTTAGAAAACTTTATACAAATAAAACAAAATGATAAGAATAAACCATTATTTAATTTGTAAGTGTAATATTTACAATAATATCACATACACATTGAAGCTAAACGAACTTTATAAGCTTGGAATGGGACATTTTAGTATAAAACACATAACCAGACTTCTAACGAAGTTGGTTAAAAATTAAAACACAATAAGTACACGAAATATTATTTTACAAAATAAGCTTTATCAATAAACAATAATTTTATTCGAAATATATTAAAGTGGATACATTATCAGATTTAAGTGTGCTCTAAAGTTTTGTTCATAAAACATAATTTAAAATAGTTGATCTACGGTCAAATATGAATTGGATCAAGAATTCTAAATTATTAAGTACTCATTTATCTCGGGAACAAAGTAACCACTTTTCAAACAATATAGGTTTGTGCATCAAATTCAAAGCTTAATTAAAATACAGTCCCTAACACCATTATGTCAAATAATTTGATCAAATAACAAGCATTAAAAATATGTCAAATTATGAAGAATAATATGTAAAATGTTTTGATCTAATATTTGGTCAAATTACTTGAACGCGCGTGGGCTTTAAAACAGTTTTTTTCAATTGAATGTATAAGAAACATAGTCGTTTGTTTACAAACTATTGTTAGGAACCAGGCCAGTCGTGATTCTCATTATTGCTATCAAACCTTATTTTAATCTTTCATAAGCACCAATCAACCAAATTTTAAAATATACGAACAAGTGAGCATAAGAAAAACAATTTTGCGTTAGCCAAGAAACTCTTTATTAATGTTAGCCAAATCACTTTTTTGTTTTCAGAGATTTTTTGACAGTAATGTATTTATTCGATAGTGCGGTTTGGTTAGCGTCTAACACGTAACCAATCAATACCGATGTTGAATACATAAAAACTCGGAAATATTAAAAAAAACTCAAATACCAGTTTCATTTGTGTCTATTTATACTCACTTGCTCGTAATAAGTAATAACGAACGCGTAAACAGATATAACAAAACATAAATCGTTATTCGAGAACATTTTTTACTACGAGCGATACAAGTTCTAAAAGTACAGAATACCCTAACAGCTAGTGAAAAAATAATTGACCGTCTGAGCTCTAGTAAGTGTAATTATAAAAGTTATGTCGTTGACCAAACAATTTGCCATTGAACAATAATTTTAGTCAAAAATGTTAGTTATATAATTATTATATTATTTCGCTGATATATTTTCGTAAATAACAATTAATTATGGACTCAATAATGAAGTCAATTGGCTGATTTCCACTTCACGACACTGGGATTTAACATTCAGCTCTTTAAAAAATAAGATATTAAATTGTATATTTTATATACCACAAACAAAATTTATATAACATACAACTATAATGACATTAAGTACAGGCATGATCAAATTATTCCTAATAGAAATAGCTCGATACGTCATTATTTCAAAATTTGAAATTAATATTAAAAAAATTATATTATAAAAATAGTATGTTTTTAGCGCACTGGCCAAGGCCTTGATTTGTATAATAATAATATATTGTATAAAAAACTAAATACTGATACGCAAAGAGTGATGTAGAGCCAGCATTATAATCAAAATATATTTTAGTCCGTTTAACTACTTTCTTCCCGTTTTCAGCACAAGAGGAATATTGCTATCCCGCTCACACCTTGCCTTCGTAAAATTAATAGGAGAGAGACAAAACTATAGCCAAACGGACTTTTTACCGCAATATTAGCTAACTGTCAATAAAATTAACTATCTTAAATCTATAATAGAACTAATATAATGCTGACTGTACTATGTATGCGAATGTCGGCCTTATTTGTACTACACTTGGACACATTTTGGTATGAACGAGTTACCGTAGTAATTACACTAAGTACACCGCGATGTTAGTCAACGCTGATTATACACTCCCTGCCTTGACCCACGCCGATGTTTTTCACTGGAAAAGATAGAAAGATCAGCAATTGAATAATGTATGTATAATGAAAAAAAAACCATTTAAATGTGGAACACGCTCGACATCGGGAGCGGCAATTCAATTTGTATCTTCTCGGGTAGTAAGCAAAGCTTAGTTTTGAATGGCTCATTTAAATTTGTATTTCGTTGCATTGACGCGTCACGTTGCTGTGATCTAGCCCTAGTCGTCTTCAGAAATACATCAGTCTGGTACCAGAGTCACCCGTTGAAAACCGTTAGAAACATGGTCAATAGACAATAGTCATCTGTACTTATTGGTGCTTAATCGAAACATCTGTTCTTATTTGTGAAAATGCATGCACTCTATTGCATCGACACGTCAATTTAATTAGTCTTTCCTAAAGTGGGCGATAACGCACCCTTGTGGACGCTGAAGGCTTGAAGGGTGGTGTGGGACTCAGAAAAATGGGGGCGTTGTGTAGACGCTCTGGTTGGTGGTGATTTATTTCATCTGGATGCATTTTAAATTGAAACAATGGGGGTTCTATTTTTTTCTCAAAGTGGGTCGTAGACAAAATAAGTTTAGGAACTCCTGATATAAATTGAGCATTAGTAGGAACCTGGTATGTTTAGGTAGTCCTCTATGAACTTGACGTAGTTGAGTGCGGCCGGCGGCAGGTTGGAGATCTCGCGAACATCCGCCGTGCTACACTCCCAGCCCGGCAGCGACACGTACTCAACCTAAGGATAAATCAATACATAAATTAATATATTTTTACCTTATTTACTTACTAGATGACGCCTGCAACTCCCTTGCGACAAAAGTCGTATCCGTACATTTTCCGGGATAAAAAGTATTTTATGTCCTTATACCACAGCAAAATCGGTTCAGCGGTTTGGACCTGAACAGACAGACGGACGGACAGACACACTTTCGCATTTATAATATTAGCATGGAAGTATGGATTATAGCCTAGTGACGAAAAGCAATAGAAAAATAAGGCGAATCGAGCCAGACAACTTGTTAGTTTTTACTAAGGAACCCTAAAATTAACACGTGGTTATAATAGTGGAGACACATCAGAGGTGAGAGGGGAGATGGTGGATAATATCAGAGTGAACTGTCGTTATCATTAATGACAACTGTCAAAATAACAATGACTGTTGCCGCGACCGCACATGCGTCTATCGTACGAAGCTTCGTGCTATGAGACTATACTATTTGCATTGGACGATACACGCAGAATATCGTCCAATGGTATCGTTTTTAGCACGAAGCACTACGCATGTGCGGCCGCGGCATATGAGAGATGAGAAAGCTGGAAACAAATTATATCTGATTAGTACAAAATACACTAAACTGTGCACATTGTCTGACATAAGTCGCGGACGCGACCTTGAGCGTTCGGACGTCCGAACCGAATCTGGCTGGCCGGATGTTTTTGCATCCGCGGACGTCCGCGGATGAACCGTGCACATTGTTAAACCGCATCCATCAGCCTCCACTTATGAAAACGTCCGATAATGTCTTTCTAACTTTATGAACTAATATTTGGCGTCGTTTTAAGTGACATCTTGACAATGTCATGCACGCGCCAAAACATCTTTGTAGGTTCGTAGTTTGTAGGCATGTAACCTCGTTCATAAAGTTTTTTAAATTTAAAAATGTAGTCATTATCAGAAGTATGTAACGCACCTCGACTTTGCTCAGTTCAGCCATGGATGAGGGGAAGTAGTTAATCTGTTTGCCGTTCAGCTTGTAAGCCACGCCCACTTTGATCTCCGGCAGCGAGTCCAGGATGTCCAGCTTTGTCAAACATAACCTGTGACGGATCATAATTAACGGTTAAGTAAATATAATAAAGCTATTATTATGACCACTGTAGGAAAATAGTATGGATTGCGGATTTAATTATGAATATTTTGACATCTTTTTCTAATCGGTTCAATATTTTGCGCAGAAATTCGTTTCCCGCGCGAGAACTGTTATTACTAATATTAAACAATTTATTTGACAGTATGATTTTTAAAGTAAAATGCATCTTTAAACGGCAACGGTAAAAATAGCAATATGGCGCTTGGTAACTTGTTTCATTCCACCGTCGATATGTCACCCAGTACTCACTTGGTGTAGCCGTTGACCATGCCGGTGTACCGCACGACGACGAGGTCGAGCCAGCCGCAGCGGCGCACGCGCTTCGTGGTCACCCCCACCTCGTGTCCGCGCTCCTGTAGCAGCCGCCCCGTCTCCTGTGCATATAGAACAGAACAATTATCGCTTCGTAAACAACTTTTACACACTAGATAAACTACAAAGTAGCAATTAAAAAAACCAAAAATAAAAATTCTTCGTAGTTGCTATTAGAGAACAGTTCAAAAAATTGATTCACATTCGCAGTCTGTACGCGCACGTCCGCACGTGATGCACGCACACGCCACCGCAAGTATGCACGTGCGTCGTGTACGTTTGACATGCATAAATGTACTATCAGAGAAGTTGGAGATGGCGCATGGCGGACCTAAGTAATTTAGTTGCGTTACGTCAAATCCATCCGACCGATCACAGCCAACACTAAATTGACATAAGCCAACTCGATGGTACCTACGTATGTCTCTTTTTCTGCGTCATACGATGCCAGTAATCGTGACTTCACGCCTGTGTGTGTGTGTGTGTGTGTGTACTCACGTCGTGCAGCTCGGTGGGAAAGGGCCCGTCGCCGACGCGGGTGGTGTACGCCTTGACCACGCCCAGCACGTCGCCCACCAGGCGCGGCGGCAGCCCCAGCCCCGTGCATACGCCGCCGATGCTGCAGTTCGATGACGTCACGTACGGGTATGTGCCTGTCGATTGTCATATTATATTACTTCTTAGAGAAATTCCTTTTAGAGAATTTCCTTCCAAAAGCAGTACCTATGCCACAAGATTTTGGACGGAGCCAAAATACTGTGGCAAGAATTTCAGTATTTAGCTGTCAAAGTTGTTTTCAAACTTCACCCAAATCTAATAGGATGAAGACGTTCTCGAATAAAAAACCAATCAAAATTGCATGATAAACTATAATAATTTATACGGAAATAAATAAAACAATAAGCCTATATCAATACGTACCAAAATCAATATCCAACATGGCGGCGTTCGCGCCTTCAACAAGCACTTTCTTCCCCGCGCCGATCTCCCTGTGTAGATATGACACGGTATCCTTCACCAGAGGTCTGATATCCTCAGCGTACTTCTTGTACCTCACCAGCTCGTTCTCAATATCAACCTCCAGGGACGGGAACATTCTCTTGTAGTTCGCGGTGAGAGTACGGAACCTGAAAACAGGCTATTAGTAGAGCCGATTCATCAAAATGTAAATCCGTATTAAATTGGTGAGCTATTTTAGTTAATTTTCTTTACAAAATTTATTCATTTTCTTTAACTGTTTTTTTTCTCATGCAAATGTTTGATGTGAAAATATTATAATAGCACCATTTTGCACTCTGTTGTCCTTTACATCAGTCGGATCTGCATTGCAAAAGCAAACCTTCCCTATAGTCATTGCGATGCACGATGACGCAACTCACAGAACATGATTTATGATAATAAAATTAGATCTGTAAAATACTCAACTCACTTCTCCTCAAACTGCTGAAAGTCACCCAGCAGGTCTCCTATCCGGATTCCGTTGCGCGTCGCCTTGCTGGAGTATGTCGGGCCGATGCCCTTCTTGGTGGTGCCCAGCGAGTTCTGACCCTTCTCAGCCTCTTGGAGACCATCAACCTGAAATATAATTATTATAGCCAATGACGCAGACATTTGAGGTGCTACTCACAATTACTGTTTCAGATTTGAAAGCTCGCATTATTGCCTATGCCAATTGGGTCGACACTCGTCAGTCGGAATTCGGCATTGCGAATGAGGCTCCTTTAGCCCTGGAGAGAAAACGCAAATTTTCTTTACCATTTACGAAGCGTTTGGTAAAGCCAATATTTTAATTTATAAAGCACCACTGGACAAGCGCGGTCATTTTGAACAACATTTTGCAACCCTAAAGTTTTTAAGGAAGTTGAGCCTAAACTACCTTCTCCATGCCCATCAGCTCGTTCTGCAGCTCCAGGTGTATACACAGGAGGTGTATACACCTGGAGCACTGACCTGGAGGTGCACGTCGAACACCAGGTGCGCCCGGTCGGAGATGATGAGCCGCGACTGCCAGTTCTCCATGCCCTTCAGCTCGTTCTGCAGCTCCAGGTGTATACACAGGGGGTGGAGCACTGACCTGCTGGTGGACGTCGAACACCAAGTGCGCCCGGTCGGAGATGATGAGCCGCGAGCGCGACTGCCAGTTCTCCATGTCCTTCAGCTAGTTCTGCAGCTCCAGGTGTATACACAGGGGGTGGAGCACTGACCTGCTGGTGGACGTCGAAGAACAGGTGCGCCCGGTCGGAGATGATGAGCCGCGACTGCCAGTTCTCCATGCCCTTCAGCTCGTTCTGCAGCTCCGGTGTATACACAGGGGGTGGAGCACTGACCTGCTGGTGGACGTCGAACACCAGGTGCGCCCGGTCGGAGATGATGAGCCGCGAGCGCGACTGCCAGTTCTCCATGTCCTTCAGCTAGTTCTGCAGCTCCAGGTGTATACACAGGGGGTGGAGCACTGACCTGCTGGTGGACGTCGAAGACCAGGTGCGCCCGGTCGGAGATGATGAGCCGCGACTGCCAGTTCTCCATGCCCTTCAGCTCGTTCTTCTTCAGCTCCTCGAATAACCCGGGCAGATGGATCACCACCCCATTGCCTGGAATTTAGAAAGTTACTTATAAAATAAGCGTTATCGCTGATTTCCATTTCGTTAGTACAACGAAGTTGTTCTACTTTTTATTAGAGTGCGCTGAGTAGGACAAGGGTTACTTGGGGCTATTTATTCAGATTCGCGAATCGTGTCTTCGTATAATCAAGAGTGCCCTCAATAATTTTATTATAATTATTAATTGTACAATTACTCTAGCAACAAACTCATAACTGAAAAACAATTTTTCAAATGCTTGGATTGTTTTGTTGCATAATATATTAACGTAAACATTATTCATTATTATCGGATTATACGCGCATTTGCATATTTGCAATTATTGTCTCATTCATACTCATAGCTGATGAATCAGCAACAATATTATTTAACGACTAGCAATCATAACGAATATAGAAGATCTACCAACAACTGATTAGCATAAAAATGTAAATTCCATGGGCAAAATTACGTGATTTAAAAAGTTAAAACAACCTTGGCAATGATTGTGCCGTACCAGCCATTACGGGGTACAGCCGGTACAGACATTACAATTATAATTGCCTTCTGCTTTATATAACGAACGGGACCGATAAGCTAAACAATGTATTTTTATCGTAAACTGAAGGTGGTTTATACAGAATGTTCTTTTTTTAATGTGAATGCCAATAAACATAAAAAAACCTTAATAACCTTTTTTTATTTACAAAAAATAATGCTGCAGGCGTATGACCATGTCAGTAATTCAGTATTACTAATCCTTCCCAGTGGTAACGGGAAGGAATATTAATAATGGCAGATTTTAGGGAGAAAATGTTTCCTTCCTTCTGCTTCGGTGGTCGTGCTAAGCGAGCTGATATAACATATTTTTTTCTGAAAACTAAACATATTTTTTTCTGAAAACTAGTCATAACGCATGGCCTCGCATTGCAGCTATACTATACGCTGGCTTTGAATGTCGCGAACTTAACTTTAAATACAATTTTTTTAAACTACAATCAAATACTGATCCATCCTCTTAAATGGCGCATGTTTTCAAAACAAAAATCTATCTTTGTTTTTAAAACATCCTGTAAAACATCTTGATTGTTGCGTGGGCTCTAAATGGGAGAAGGTAAATCAAGTCTACATTTAATGCTATTATTATAAATCTGAGGAGTATTGTTTATATTTCGTTGAATTATTCTGAACTGTTGGGCTGTAATAACTCTATTGTGCTCTAACGACATTATGATATAGTATAGCCAATAATAATATAATTATTATTCTTATCCTTACTGTGTATGGGAAGACAGGCGCCAGGCGGATCCTCTACAAGGCCTTTGCGGAACCACAGGGCTCCGCGGGGCACACTTTGAGAAAGGCTGTATACAATGTAGAGCATGGGTAAATTGAAAAGCCTCTCCACAACGCTCCCCTGTATTTCTGGGTCCCACACCGCCCCCCTTTAGACCTTTAGCGCCCACAAGGGGGCGTTATCGCCCACTTTGGGAAAGGCTGATGTAGAGTCTATAGAGACAGCGAAATATCTCACATCAACGGAAGGCTTAATTTTACCAAGAGACAGCCCGTCTGTCTGTTAGGCTGCGTTTCCATCAGAGATGTGTTGCGAGGAATGTGTTTTTGAGAACCAATAGAATCGCTTCATTGACGTGACCTCGCTCAGCGCAGCGATTCTATTGGTTCTCAAAAACACATTCCTCGCAAGTCGCAACACATCTCTGGTGGAAACGCAGCCTTACTGTCCGATTTGTACGTGTATGTGTGTACGTGTACGTGTTTATGTGCTTTATACGTTTTATTTACAAATTCTGGGGGCACGGTAGTGCCCCCACCGAGTCGAGTATAAAGTTGCAATTATTATGATATTATCTAGTAGTAAACAAACGTCAAGTTACCGATGACTGACGAGCATTTGGAGTTGATGATGCCGCTGGGCAGCAGGTGGAAGTCGAACTCCTTTCCGTTCACCACCACAGTGTGACCAGCGTTGTTGCCGCCCTGAAAAAAAAACAACAATACATAATAAAATAATATCATCTATTAATCTATCAATCTATAGGGCTTTTGCCATGTACATGGCATGCCAGCCCCCAATTTATAGTTACATTATAAAACTGTTTGAATCGAATTATTCATCTTTGTTAATTATTATTTGTTGACGTGGACTAAGTCACGGGCAAGAGTAAAGTGTAGGAATTTGAGTGGGAGCCCTAAAGGAAAACCATCTAAGGCAGGGTGCTTTCGAAGCTAATAGACCAGTGCTTCTCAACCCCTAGGCTAGGGGTTCGCCATTCGACGGCAGGGGGTTCGCGACAAGATTTACGAAATGGTGGCTTGATAACTGGCAGGCACACGCGGTATTGTTGGCACTTTATGTGTTTTCATTAGTTAGTATAAGGGGTTCGCTGTCACGAAAGTTTGAGAAACCCTGTAATAGACTATAGAGATACAGCTTTGGTTCCCGGAAAAGGATAAAGGATACATTTTATCCCGGAAAAATGTACGGTTCCTGCGTGATAAACGAATTTTTGTTGTATCGTAATATTTTGTCTTTCAGTACTTACCTAATATAAAAATATATGGAATGTCTAACGATGGCCTTGAGCTTGACTGCACAGTTGCCAAAACTGTTTTATGGGCCAAGAAAAGGTCGCGAAAATAGATTTTCCAGCTTATCATGCGCTTTCGATAAATTTTATATAACATTTAAAATTTTGGCATAGTGATCCCTTGCTTGTTTATTTTTATAAAATATGAAATTCGTAAGTTTTTTTTTAATATTATTGGTCATCAACAACTTTCACAAGTGCACTGGTTGCACATATGAGACCTAGTTACAGCAATAAAATGATAAGATAAAGTTATTACTGCGAACGAAAGGAGAGATAAAATTTGAGATGCGCAAGGACATAAGTATAAACAGGCCTTTCCTGACTGTCACTCTCACACCACACCTACATTATTGTATACTGTAAAGAGAAAAGAGGCTTCTAGAACTATGCAACAACAACTACTACTATACTATTCCTAGGGATTTATGCACGCAAGGACTGAGCACAATGAGACGGGCCTTGCCGGGGCTCAGCGTGCCGGGGCTCATCGCATAAATCCGCTTCCATACAATTTGTATGGAGGCGGATGCGCGTATCGCCCACTGTGCCGGCGCGCATTTGCTCGGCGGATTTCCGTCAATGCGACACTGTCGGCCCGACAAGACCCGCTGCGCCCCGGAAAGCGACGCGCGGATACGATGCGAATTGCGATGCGGCCCGGCAAGCCCCGGCCCCCGCCACACCCCGCCGTCACTCGTCGCGCAGAGCATGGCAGAGCGTTGCGCGCCGACCCGTCCCTGCCCGCCCCGGCACACTCCGCCTCAGTGAGCGTTAAAATCCGTCAATGCGATGCGACCCGACCTGGCAACAGTGTGCTATAGCGCATTATGCGTCGCGCTGAGCCCCGACCCGCCCCGGCACGCGGCGACCCGCGCCGACACAGTGGGCGCAAAGCTTAAGGCTGCGTTTCCACCAGAGATGTGTTGCGAGGCATGTGTTTTTAAGGTGACGCCTTGATAATTTGGCTGTAGCGATGTCCATTTTTTTCAGCAATGACTAAAGCTAAGAAATTAAAGTTCACTGTCAGTATTCATCATGTCTTTGTCTTTGAATTACCCATAGCATAATACGATTGGTCAACTTTTATAACACCGAATAATCAATCAAAAAGACCTCTGTAAAAAAGGGATTCCTATTTTGCCAACAGAGGAGAGCTTAGAAAATTAGAGATATAAGCTTCCAAAATTTGTACATAAATTGGTTCTAGTATACACTTTAATTTGCCTATAGCTTATATGAAATGTATTTATGGTTTTTAAATTACGCGACAAACACCATTTTGTCGCTACGCCCCTTTCCATTTTTTGCTGTTCCATTGCTTGTTTTCTATGAGAGGCCGGGCCAGCCTCGCATAGAAAACAAGCAATCTAAAACACATCCAACACGGTTTTTTTACTTTAACATGGCATCACCTTAAGATCCAATAGAATGGGCTGTGCGAGGTTACGGCAAGCTCACGTCAATGAAGCGTTTCTATTGGTTCTCAAAAACACATTCCTCGCAACACATCTCTCGTGGAAACGCAGCCTTAGGCTCTTAAGTCGAGTCTAGACTTAACTGAATGGACTAGATAGCTTCTAGTTCACAGTCCACACCGACCGCGACAGTATTATACATTTAATTAAATAACGTTTCTGTAAATTTACATTGTCATTTTAATATGTAGGTAGGTACCGTTTCGCAAAACGCTCCAAGGTTGCACGAGATAATAGAAATCGTAAACCTTTTAGCCTAGACGTTTTCTTTATCGCGTTCTTATACACATGACTGGTGAGACAATACCGATACTTAAGGAGAGTATTCAGTACTCGATTCTCATTATAATTATGTAATAAAATTAGGTTCTTAATTTTTTTCCGAATTTCCCAAAAATAAATGAATCGTGAATACTAAGTAAATTACGCGGCTAGGCAAGTAGGCATACTATGCGGCCGGTGCAGAGGCGTGCGCTACCGTAGAAACACCACACAACTACCCCTCCCGCTCGCGGTGTCCATGTGTTGGGTAAATAATTATTTAACTTTAAGCTACATTTACTCAGTGATCAATTGATATTATATTTTTTATATTATTTTTTTCAACTAATATAATAGCCAAATATTACGTCCTCGAGTATTGAACATGTCTCACCAGTCACGCAGTAGAACCGCCCGATGAAAATGTACGGAATTGACAATAAGCGTTCGATAATAATATTATGAAGTTAAGTTCGACAAGTAATTCTGTACAGAAGTGATAAAGAAAACGTCTTGGCTAAAGGGCCTGTTTCGATGCAATCGAATCGAAAATATCTCGACATTGGATCTCTCTTTTGCTCCACAATAACGTTCGTGGCTCTCGCGATTAGGAAACCTCGTTGCCAAAACATTGTAATTTGATTTTGGTGTCCGGTTGGTTTGGTCTGAATGTCAAAATGTACTAATCTACATAACGTACGTAGTTCAAAAAGAACTTTTCCCTAAATGACTGATTTTCTATAGGTCTTTATTATTAAATGTCGGAAATCCGTAAAGCCTAACACAAAGGGTACATTCAGCTCCATTATCTATTAACCCAGGAAAATTATACATTCGACCTCGGAATAATTCGCATAGAGCTGAAAATTTGTAGAGACGTTAAATACAGCATTATAAATAAAACCTCAAAAGTCTCCGGCGCGCGGCGATCCTCCTTGTGCCACCTTGTGCTAAAAATTTTATTCATGGTCAAAGGTAAGTATGAAAACGAGGTTTTTCCCGTAATTTTTACTGTTTCTTTGCTCCTATTGGTGGATACCTATAGCTCAAGTCTTCCTAGATAAATAAGACTATTTAACGCAAAACGAATTTTTCAATTTAAACCAGTAGTTCCACAATTTTTTTAACTTTATAATATACCAAATTTCAAAAGATTTTCCCAAACTTTAAACTCGCTATTTAGGAGGATACTTCTTTCATACGACTTACCATAGTCGTATGAAAAAAGTATCTGAATATTTTTTGTAGAGAATTCTATGATCTACAATATTGTCTTACCTATTTATATGATAAAATGTACAAGTTGGAAAAAACGGGAAAAACCTCGTTTTCATACTTATCTTTGACCATGAATAAAATTTTTGGCACAAGGAGGATCGCCAGAGACTTTTGAGGTTTTATTTATAATGCTGTATTTAACGTCTCTACAAATTTTCAGCTCTATGCGAATTATTCCGAGGTCGAATGTTTAATTTTCCTGGGTTAATAGATAATGGAGCTGAATGTACCCTTTGTGTTAGGCTTTACGGATTTCCGACATTTAATATAAAAGACCTATAGAAAATCAGTCATTTTGGGAAAAGTTCTTTTTGAACTACGTACGTTATGTAGATCAGTACATTTTGACATTCAGACCAAACCACCCGGACACTGATTTTGATGCAAATATAGGTACAATTCTCATAATTTTGAAAATTGCGAGGGTTTATGAAATTACAAACTATCAAAGGTTCGGAAAGGTTGTAACTTAGGAATTAGAATTCTTCTTGTCTTCTGTATTCTCAAATATCAAAGAGATTAGAGAGAGGGAGAGACAGAGAGAAAGATTTAGATTCTATATCTAAATCCCCTTCCTTTTATCCCCTAAAACTCTTACGTAGATAATGGAAACCTTTACGTAAACATATTTTATCAATGTTGCTTACATAATATTATCTTGGGGCGACTGGCTTACATATTATTATTATCCATGGGCGATGGTAGTTGCTTACCATCAAGTGACCCGTTTGCTCGTTTGCCCCCTTATGTAATATAAAAAAAATCTTGGGAACTTTAATCTACGGTTTGAATTTCTATGAATTCACTTTGTTTAGATCATTATTTTAGTTTACGACATCCCCGTACCGTATCAACTGTCATCAAGGTTATTTTTATCAGTTCACGGGGGAAATCCCATTTGCGTTATACCAGTTGCCACTTGCTTCAGTAGAATAATGTTGCCAATATTAAAAATTCCCTTATTCTTTTTGATGGTTAGATTTTAGTATATTCCTTATTGATGGATCAGATTGAAGAAATACTGACCGTGTAACCTCTGCCAATGGGTAATTTCAAAATCTTTATTTAATTACAATTAAGGGTGGGTTGCACCAACTTACTTTAACTATAACTTTAACTGTTAAAGTTATAATTAAAGTAAGTTGGTGCAACCCATTACCCACCCTAAATAATTAATAATATATTATGTATAATATAATCGTCTATGAGTGCGGCTGTCAGAGTGCTATCGATAATCGAAACCACGTCTAGATTGTATACAGAATAGTTATCTGTTTAGGATGCTTAGGATAAGGATGTATTAAAGTTTCATTGACATTGTTATTAAGTATCTGGAATATAACTTAGCATGTACTTAAAACATATTCTAAATTCTAATATTATTATTATAAAATACTTATGTACCGTTGCGTCTGTCTGTTACCTCTTTTCGCTTAAATTGAAGTCATTTTGGTTAAATTTATTTATTTATTTATTTATATTTAGTATACAGACAGGTTACAGTCATTGCATGGTTGTACAAACATGATCTTAAGTTCTAGGCTAGACAGCAACCCAAAAATAGTATACATAACATAATAATTATTAAGTTGTTACTAAAAATAAACTAATACAAGAAAACTGATAATACCCACCCACTACGAAACATTGAGTATACAATGAGTGACTATAATATCTACCTTAGCTTAAATTATATTAATAAATTTCAAACAAAAACAAGATAAACAATATTGTGTCGATTGAGAGAAAAAAAAAGAAAGGGATCTAAAAGATGATTACTATCCGAGTTATCATAGAATGTCAGAGTCGGAAACAAGAGGTGGCAAATACTTGGCTTTCATAATATTGTTGATCGTTTTCTTATAATGTGCAAAACATTTTCGGTTTACGCGATCTATAGCGAGTTTTAATAGTTATTTGTGAAAGAAGATTAGGAGCATCAATAGAGGAATGGAGTATTTTATGCAGGTAAAGAAGATCGTATCTCTCACGACGAGCACTTAATGGTAACACGCTGAATTTGGACAATTGAGTGGTATAGTCTTTTACCACACGACCGAGATTAAGTTTTCGTGTAATCTCAAACACATTTTCTGTACCCTCTCAATGCTATCGATGTGTGTTTTGTAAAAGGGGGGGCAAACTGGACAGCAATACTCCAACACGCTTCTGACTAAGCTGAAAAATAATGCTAGCACACTATTCGGTTTTCTGAATTCTTTTGTGGACTCCTGAATTCTTTTGTGGATTCTTCCTGGATCCTTTCGTATGACAAACCCTAACATTTTATTACTTTTTTTTAATATATGCTAATAGTGCGGGCGAAAAGATAACTGCTCATCAAAAATAACACCAAGATCCTTTACTGTCTGCTGTCTTGACAAGACTTTCCCTTGCACATTATAAGAATTTTTGTGCATAAGCTTCTTACGAGTGAAAGATATCACACAACACTTTTCAACATTAAGCTTCATGTTGTTAGATACGCACCAGTCCGAGATGACATTGACATCATTTTGTAACGCAGCAAACTTACCTTTGGTTTTTACCTCAGAAAAGATTTTAAGATCATCTGCGTACAAAAGTGAAGGACAAGTTAGTCAACGAATTAGGTCATTAATAAATATTACAAAAAGCAAAGGACCAAGGTGAGACCCCTGGGGGACCCCGGAGGGAACCGAAACGGGGAGAGAAGAGAAACCCTTCACAGTAACAAGCTGACTTCGATTGCGGAGGTATGAGGCTATCCACCTCAATAAGCTACCGTGAATGCCATAATGTGAGAGCTTGGAAATAAGTAGGGAGTGATCCACTTTGTCGAAGGCTTTACTAAAGTCCAGGTAGATGGAATCAACCTGTCCACCAGAGGCAAATACCTGACAGAGATAATTCTTGTATTCGATTAAGTTAGTGAGAGTGGATCTATTTTTTTAAAAGCCGTGTTGCTTAGTTGAGATGTAGTTACGAAAGTGATTATAAATATGAACATAGACCACCGATTCAAAAAGTTTTGCAATACCGGACAATATACTTATGGGGCGATAGTTCGAACATTGTGATCTAAGACCTGACTTATATATCGGAATTACGTGAGCTACCTTCCATGAAGAAGGAAACGTGCCACTTGAAATTGATTTATTAAATAAAATTGTGAGAGGTTGCGACAGCTCCTCAGCACATTCCTTGAGGAATTTTGATGCTATATCATCAGGACCAGCTCCTTTCCGTATGTCCAGCGACTTCAGCTTACGTAGACATCTTCGCGAGTAATTCTAATTCTGTTTTAAGTGCACGGCAGGACCTCCGGCATATTATTACTTAAATCTAGGTGTGACGTCGATGAAGAGTCGTAGACGGAGCTAAAGTAACCTGAAAAAGTTCGCAAATTCCTTGACCGTCAGAAGAAGTTCTGTCACCAAATGACATTGTGTGCGGAATCGATACACTGCCCTTACGACCATTGACATAGCGCCAAAACATTTTCGGGTCATTCTCTAATGAGTCTTCAATCGTAGACAAGTAATTTTTGTAGCATTCAGTGATGAGAAACTTACATCTAGTACGTAATAGCGAGAAGGTGTCGTAATCTCGGGGATTTCCAAACTTCTTAAAACGCTTGTGGTATTTGTTTTTCTCTTTGATACATTTAATGAGTCCCTGACTGTACCATGTAGGAAAATTATTAGAGGTGTTTCTGACATAAGGCGTATTGTCCGAGATTATTTGATACAACAGTTTATAAAACATATCGACACAATTATCGATGTCCTCTGAGGAAAGCAACTTGTCCCAATCAACTTTGCTCAATTCTGATCGAGTCTTAGCGTAATCACACTTATTGAAATTATAGCGTTTTTTGCTGCAAGGTTTTATAGAGTCATTACACAACAAATGAGAAACATTTACGCAGTAAGCAATATGATGTGAATCGACTTTGCAAAGAGGAGTTGTTTCAGATACGCTAATAGATGATTGAGGTAGATTCGATAATACTAGATCCAGAAATCTATTGTTTTTATTGGGAATGAGAATAAATTGCGCAAGACTACAAATGTTCATAGTTTCAATCAGTAATTCTGCTTTGTGGTCCTGAGGATTAGAAGGCAAGAGAACATTTAGGGCATTACGCGTTTCCCAGGTAATATTTGCAGAATTAAAATCACCTAGCAATAAAAATGACTCCTCAAAAGGTGCGTTAAGTATACATTTTTTGGAAAGTTTGGAAAAAACGGGGAAAATTATTTGAAAGGGCTAACTTGAACGCGCTAATCTCAGGAACTACTGGTCCGATTTGAAAAATTATTTCAGTGTTAGATAGCCCATTTATTGAGGAAGGCTATAGGCCAGGGGTCACCAAATGGCGGACCGCCGACCCATTGTGTGCGGACCAAGCGTGTTCTAGGATAATTTTAGTTCATCTCGCGGGACTTCAACATCTCCAGGATTTTTAGCTACAAAAATGGTTACTTACTTTTCTCGTTGATATCTAAATAAATACCTTTGTAATTGCAGTATTACCTTTGTTTAATTTTTTTTTATAAAATGTGTGGAACGCGAAGGTTATTTCATGTCTTAAAATGGACCACGAGCGAAACTAATTGTCAATTGGTGACCCCTGCTATAGGCTATATTTTATCACGCTAATGCCGCGGCCGCATATTCGTGGTGCTTCGCGCTAAGGCCGATACCATTGGACGGTCCAATAGTATCGTCTCATTGCACGAAGCTTCGGACGATAGACGCAGCTATGCGGCCGGGCCGTCAGACTAATAGGAGAATGTGGAAAAAACGGGGGAAATTATTTGAAAGGGCTTATCTCGCGAACTACTGGAGCAATTTTTATGTTATTTGGCACAGATAAGAAGTAGACCACGTGAAGGATCATAGGCTAATAGGCTATCGATTTTAATCATTTTTTCAGTGACTATATATTTTATGCCCGAGCCGTGCGACGCCGGGGCGGGTCGCTAGTAATAATATTATAACACCGGGAAAGGAAAAAATATAGTTTTTAGGAAACTGCGAAAACGAAGTAGTATTTTCAATAAGTCTAGAGTTTAGAATAACCTTTTATTGACGTCCGGAACTCCGTTGCGCAGAAATTCATTTAGCTCACAAAAACCTTATTATATAATTACATTTTTCCGGGATAAAAATTATCCTACGTCCATACCTGGGACTCAGTTTAACTCCATACTAAATTTCATAAAAATCGGAGAAGATAGCCAGTACTTCCGTGTGGGAACATCGTCGCTTATCAATTTTATTGCGTCCAATGAAGACACTTGGACTCACGAGTTATCTGGTTATAGTGTATCAAACAAACATTATGCATACAATGTGATAATTTCTAGACACTGAATCTGATGAATGAGACTGACGAAATTATGCGATCATTTTATCCTTGTGGCTGTGGAGCATTCTAGGTTTTGTGAAAACAATATCTATACTTATTATTTAAAACATTAGCTGTCCCGGTGAACTTCCTGTCACTTTAAAACCTTCCCTGGACTTCTACGAATATTTTAAGACCATAAAATCAGCCCAAGCCCCAATCCGTTCAGCCGTTTTCGAGTTTTAGCGCGACTAACATATTTGAAAATCCATTTTTATATATAAGAAGATATGTATGCGAAAGTGTGTCAGTCTGTAATATTACATTTTAACGTCCAAAGGCCAAACCGCTTAACAGATTTTTCTGAAATTCGGTATGAAGATTGAGTCCCGGGAAAGGACCATAGCCCATAGGATACTTTTATCCCGGAAAAATGTACGGTTCTCGCGTGATAAACTAATTTTGGCGTCATCTAGTATACAAATATAAAAATGATTGTCAATTTTGTTAGTCTGGCTAAAACTTGGGAACGGCTAAACCAATTTGACTTATCTACGCTAGAAATGTATTTTAAAAATATGTTCCTTTCTTTGAAACAAAACTAAGGGACAAAGTGACAAATTGTTAAAGGAAATCTGTAATTTTGTCCCTAAAATCTGTCATATTATGTTCTTTCGCTTTACTGCTAAAGAGAGAACCACTTACATTACAGGTCAGACAGCAGTCTCTTTTGAGACTTGGTAAAATCAATCAAAAAAAAAAAAATCAAAAATCTTTATTAGCTTCTCCCACAATACAAAGAAATAGTACAGATATCAGATGCTTACAAATTATCGTAGGAGACTGGTGCCCTAACTAGGTTGCCCTGTGTAAAGGGGTCACCAGGCCCCCCTCAAAAAAACATTACAAGTGTTTAACATCATTTAGAGGTAAGTCAATATTTGTGAGAGTATTTTATAAGTGTATGTATGTATGTATGTATGTATGTGTGTGTGTGTGTGTGGGTGTGTGTGTGTGTATGTGTGTGTATGCGTTCGTGTGTGTGTGTGTGTGTGTGCGTGTGTGTATTTTGTGTCTGTGATATATTATATTGCTATGAAAGTGTGTCTTAACTAAGATGATATATAAGAATAAGAAACGTCTGATTATTTTTATTTCATTTATGACTGCAACACCCTAGCCCTACGACAATTGTCTTGGGATCAGTTATAAAACTGCTAGGTTTCTCTGGTTGTTAGTTGTAACTTGTAACTAATGAATAATGATATAAAACAATGTGAATGAATGATGTAGTAAGTAGGTAGCCTTCAACACCCTAGCCCTACGACAGAAGTCTTGGGATCAGTTTACAGTACTGCTAGGGTGCAAAGATAGCAGGAAATATAGTTAAAATATTATATCAACTAATAGTCCTACTCCATTCTTTCCAAGAGACTTTCTGTCTCAACATAGTTTAGGGACTTTAGCCACTTAACTAATATGTATTTAGCTTTTTTACAAGATAAAGGATATATATTATATCTTTTATTTACTATATTATAAAGTTTTCTACCTATATAAGAGGAAAATCTACGTGCAAAGTATGTATTAGTTGATGGGACAATGCAAACTCGATAATGCCTTCTTTCAGAGAGTACAGGATTGTGCTGGTCATAGGGAGTATTTTTATGTGTACACATGATGGAGGAAAGCACAAAGAGTTGCCGAACTGTAAGGACATCACAGAACTCATACAGTTCTCTTGTAGGAGTTAGAATTGGTTTGAAAAATGAAATTTTCAGAATTAACCTTTGAGCCCTTTCAATATTTATCATGATACTTTTTGGTGCACCACCCCATGCGATGATACCATATGTTATTATAGATTGGCAGAGACTCGTATACACATATCTTAGCAAGTTATTATCGGCTACATAACGAAGACGTTTAAATATATAAGTAAGACGACGGATTTTGCTAGTCAACTTATTTATGTGCTCAGCAAAATTAAGATTGTGATCTATAATCACACCTAGGTATCTTATACTTTGTGTTCTCTCGATTTGGCTGCAGTCACACAATGAAAAAGATTGAGGAACACATTTATGGACTATAAGCTTATTATAATTTTGTTCTTGTGGCAGCGAGGATTTTTTTATACCAAATGGAATGAATTTAGTTTTTGACGAGTTAAGTGTTAAGTAGTGATTTGCAAGCCATCTTCCAACCATATTCAAACCGAACTGTGCCATATTGTATACATCATTCCATGTTTTACCATAGAAAGTCAATGCAGTATCATCAGCATAGCATGTAATCATACAATTTGGTATTCTTAATTTACACAGACTATTTATGTAGCAGAGAAACAAGGTAGGTCCCAATACACTTCCTTGTGGGATTCCGCATGTTACTGGCAACTCTGAGCTCATAGTGCTACCAATCTTAGTACACTGTGTACGGTTATTGAGGTAGTCGGCTATAAGTAAGAGTTGATTTCCCCGTATACCAAGCCTCTCCAGGGTATTCAGAAGTTTAGCAAAAGGGACTGTATCAAATGCCTTTGCCAAATCTAGGAAGATTGTTAGACACTTTTCACCACCGTCCAATTTACCAGCAACAAATTCGACAAATAAATTAACTGCTTCCTCGGCAGATTTTTTACGTCTAAAACCAAATTGGTTTTTAGAAAGCAAGCTATTTTTCTCCAAGTATGCTATCAGTCTAGAGTTAATAATTTTTTCGAAAATCTTTGACAGTGGTGAAAGAATTGATATTGGGCGATAGTTTCCGATACAGTCCCTTCTGCCATCCTTATGAATTGGGACAATTACAGACTTCTTAAAAGCCTCGGGAAACACACCGTCCTCCAAGCATTGGTTAAATAGTCTAGTGAGAGGAGAAACTATACATTCCCTAATGCTTTTTAGTGCCTTTGTCGAGATACCATCCTACCAACCAAAATAGCCATCATAAGACAATCACAACAAAAGATTATTGTAGATAGATGCATTTATAAATTAAATCCCCTAATTGAATTAAATGTATTATATCTGACCCCGAGCCAATGATTTAATAGAAACTGTAATAATTAACATAAATAAATTACATACAACTACAACCTTATTTTATTGGACCCCTTACCAAATTATTAACATTAGTAAGTATATGCCAAGAACCCCCTCCCCCCTCAAATGTTGACAAGAATAATTTTTAATCATTTTTTTGTAAGTAGAAACAGTGAAATGGCGAGAAAAAAAATTTTCGTATGACGTTTCTCTCGGCGAAATTGACTACGTGACAAATATCTAGACCCCCTCCCCCCTCTTGTGACCGAGCATAGTATTTTGAAGACCCCCCTCCCCCCCTAAATGGGGCACGTAGTATGGGTATGTTCCCTTAGGTATATAAGCGCCCGATTATCCGATCACTGCTGATAAGCAATACTTTAATTAACTGACTTTTTACAACAAACTGTGCGGACAATGAAACAACTAAATCTACATTTTCCCAGACTATACAAAATTAACTGAATCACAGTTTATATTTAATTTAAAATTATTAATTTTCTTGTAAGCATACAGTATTTATTACAAGAAATTGTGTAAAATGAGCCAACCGTGACATTATGTTAGCAGTGAGACCTTGGCAATACTCCACAATTAGCGTCAACACCAAAGTGTATATTTACATATTTTCTCTGTAAATATAAATCTGCAGAGAGTGGGGGGCAACATTTGACAGAATCAAAGTTATACTTGACAGGTGTCATGTGTTTTGAGGTGAAAATTTTATGAACAATAATTTAACAATGTACAAATGTGAACATAATATAGTAAGTACAAAGTACGATGTTGATATACTATACTGTATGTACCTGATATAGTTGAACCCTAGTGCCAGTGCAAATATTTCATAGTAAAGAAACAATATTTTCATTATTTACCACTTGACTCATTTGTTTCAAGTCACATGATTATAAAAGCATTCAGCTGCGTGAAACAGACTACTTACATAATATTTTGCAGACAACTGAGGCAAATTCAATATTTATAGATGCAAACAATAAAAAATCTAACGCTTCGGAATTGGCGCTTCGCCAAAACATCTATTTCACCATGAAGCATATCAATAACAAATCATGTTTAGATGATTGTAGAATAATCTCAAACAAAATATAACAAAATATTTAACTTAAAAACTATCAATATTCTAACCTCACTCGACGGACCACTTTTAAAATCGCGTGCATGTTCGTTTTATGACAACAAAGTGTAAGCAATTCAACATATTATTGTAATAAATGAAAATAATAACATACCTGGCAGCGGCATACTATGTCCGAGTTCACAGCGAGAAGATCTACCACTTTGCCTTTGCCCTCGTCTCCCCATTGAGCTCCTAGGACTACGGTAACTTTATTAGTGGGCTCCATATTCCTAGGGCTCGAAAGTTCGCCGTTAACGTCGAAATGCTTCGAGTTGTTGGTCGAAGCCATTGCCGAATTACTCCCCGAAGTTGTGAACTTCGAATATTTATACGAGCAACCGAGACATGCGCGCAGCGCACCGAGTTCAAAACGCAAAAAGCGCACAAAATGCGTGAAAGAAAATTATTTTTTGCGCCGAGAAGACAGCTGACAGACAGCAGAAAATAGAAATGTCAAAGTTCAAACACAGATTAAGGAAGGATGTGAATGTGTCAAACTGTCAAAGATACAGGAGAACTGTCAAACACATGTCAAAAATGACGTTTTTGTATGATAGAAGCGTTTAGTTCCTTTTCTCGCCACGTTCGTGTAGAGCCTTGTCGAACTTATATTTAGGTACAAAATATAAATTGAAGTTAGCCGAAATATAGCCGAGTCACAGAATTAAGTACTGGATTAATACATAATACCAAGGTTCATGCACTTTTTACATACAGAGATCTCCTCCATCTACATTCTATAATAAAAAAAGCGGCCAAGTGCGAGTTGGACTCGCCCATGAAGGGTTCCACAGACAGGAAGTGGAACTTCCACTTCCACAGCAGCAATAAGGTTTATTTTTTTGAAATTAAAAGGTTTTTGATTTATTTTTATATTTCAGTCGATTTAATGAAATTTAGATTAAGGTTTACCGTTTACCATTTATGACGTATAAAAAAACTACTGGCTAGACTAGATCTCGTTCAAACCAATTTTCGTTGGTAGTTTTTATAGTAATTAGAATAGGCATGATGACAAATTTTGAGAAACTGTTCTATAATACTCGGAAATATATATTGATTACAACAAACATAATATTTCTGCTAAAAATTATGATTTAGTATACAAAAATTAGTTTTTAAATCATAAATTTAAAATTTGCACCAAAACACTTCAAGGTGTCATGGCGTCACTTGTGACGTCACTCTAGAGTACAGCTGACAAGTGACAGCTGTTTAGGAATCAATTGACAGTAATAATTGTCTGTGGTAATCCCTTTGCCTGTCCCGACCGGGACGATTTAAAAAAAAATGTCTGTGGTAAAAGAGAAATAACTCAAACGTCAATGTCAAAGTGCTCTAACGTGACGTCACGCGCTCTGATTGGCGTTCAACATTTCATGGCGGATTGTCATATTTAGTGATTTTATTTTATCAATAAAATATTAATCTTGATGTAAAATAGAAAAAGAACCAGTGTTTTATAATCAAGCATTTAGATACTTTAGACACACAAATTATTTCAATGAAATTTACTTACTGTCATCATGCCTATTATCATGCCCCTACTTTAGAAATTAGAGGGGGGGGGGGACACACATTTTACCACTTTGGAAGAGTCTCTCTCGCAAACTATTCAGATTAGAAAAATATGATAATATGAGAAACCTCAATATGATTTTTGGAGACTTATCCATAGATACCCCACCCCACACGCATAGGTTAGAATGAACAAAATTTTATTTTTGTTTCAGTTGTACCTATGGGGACCCCTAAAATTTTTAATAATTTTTCCATTTTTGCTGCTTGCATCAAAATCTTAATGCGGTTCACAGACTACATCTACTTACCAAGTTTCAATAGTATAGCTCTAATAGTTTCGGAGAAAAGTGGCTGTGACATACGGACGGACGGACAGACGGACAGACAGACAGACAGACAGACAGACAGACAGACAGACAGACAGATATGACGAATCTATAAGGGTTCCTTTTTTGCCATTATGGCTACGGAACCCTAAATAAATAGTTTTTAGGAAACTGCGAAAACGAAGTAGTATTTTCAATAATTAATAAGTCTTGCTCTTTAGAGTTTAGAATAAGCTTTTATTAGACACTAAATGACGTCCGTAACTCATTTAACTCACAAAACCTTACATTTTTCCGGGATAAAAATTATCCTACGTCCATACCTGGGACTCAGTCTAACTCCATACTAAATTTCATAAAAATCGGAGAAGATAGCCAGTACTTCCGTGTGAGAACATATAGCGTCCAATGAAGACACTTGGACTCATGACGAATCTATAAGGGTTCCTTTTTTGCCATTTTGGCTACGGAACCCTAAAAAAACGAGAGATTGCTGTCATTGTCAAATGTCAATTTTAAATCTGTTCTGTGTGGTTCTGTGGTCATTGGTCAATTTTCTTTGTGTCAACATTCAACAGGCAACTGTCAGAGTAGGCTGGCAATCTGTGCTGGCAATGCCTGAGGCCAGAATTTGAGAAATGAGAATGTCAAAATGTCAAATTCAAAACAAAATTCACTTGCGCCGGCCGCCGCGTCGTCCTAAAAAAATTACAGTGTTATTGTGATAAAATAAAATGTTATTGAAAATTTATATCAAACAGACAATGCTTAGTCATTGACCAATAAATTAAGCGAAGAAAATAGAAATGAAAACTTACCTTGTTTTGATCCTAGTGTGTTCTGTTTTCTGCAACAATGATAAGGAAGCCGAAGAGAGGAAAAGGAGAATAATAGAGCAACTAACGAAAACTAAACCCGTGATACTAAAGGACTACCATTTAGTGACGAGACATGTCGGCCTGGATGTGTATCGGTTTCGAAGTTACCGCAGTGTTTCAATTGTTTCTTACCCTATTGATAATGATGTCAGCGAAGCCCGCTTCATATTTCAATCTGAGGAACTGCATTTAAATAATATTGGTAAGCCTTATCAATGATTACTATTACTAACTAAGTAACTAGGTACTAGAAGTTTTATCATGTCACGACTCACGGCAAAAACCATCAATGAGTTTAAATATTTAACATTCTATTAGCCTTATCAAATATATATTTTATGGGTAGGTAATTAATTCAGGTATTGATTTTAGTGGCTTTGCATGATTATGTTTGTATTTGTGTTACTAAATCAATTTACAACAATCTCTTAAATGAATATGCAAGCTCTGCTAAGCCGTTTTAATTTAATTTACACATTTTTTTATAGCCTGTTGGCTATCTGCTAAAAATTGACATTCTAGAATAAATTAATCAATGTACAAGATATTCTATGTAATAATTTTATAATATTGTGTTCTGTTATTTTTATGATGGCAGTAAACTATTATTATTATATTTTTATTTTAGTAAAATATGGTGGTGCTGGTCAGTGTTATAAAAACAGGTGTAGAACAAAATTTTTACATACCTATCTAAAACATGGTTAATTTTATAGGCAGTCTGCCTTAATTCTATTCTTAATGGTTAGATTGTTGTGTAGGAGCAACACTTTTGTTGTTCCAAAACAGTAATCCAACCAACAACAGAATGATTAAGTGACTCTTAACAATGAACATAGAAAAAAAGGCGGATAGAGTCATTCGGCCAGGCTGACTGCATGAACACGGTCCGCATGCACGCATTCTTAGTAAACTTACGCTAGTCCGGCCATCTGACAGGCGTAAGAATGTGTGTGTAGCCGACTCTGAAAACACAGTTTAGTGTGACTCCGTCCGCCTTTTTTCTACGTTCATGCCCTTAACAGTATTGGTTTCAAATAACTGGGGTATAGAATTGTTTTATACAATGTTTTACACGATACTGCATGTTTCATGAAAGGTCCAAATTGGTTTGGACAAAACCTTTTGCAGAACTTCAAAGTAATTTCATACTGTTGATACAAATTGGTTCAATGGTTTAAAAGTAACAGACAGATCCTCTTAAAAATTATAAAAATATAAATAAATAGTAAGTATTTACATAAGCTTCTCATTATGAGACCTAAGGTCTCTTTAAGAGAGACCAGAGAAGGTGATAATGTGATAACCTGCCCGGCTTAGCTATTCCCGGAGCCGGTCGTGGAGTGAGTCCTGTGTTGGACAGATCCAGGCTATCCCTCTGTATACGGCTAAAGGCAAACCGCAGACGTGGTTTTAGTGGGTAAACTGAAGTCGGGTGTCCCACATACCCCCGGGGTGCTTCAGCTTAACTGAGGCACATCCCCAACCCGGGGCACTCATAAAGGGTTTCCCCTGCGCATAAAAAAAAAAGTGATAATGTGATGGTTAATATTGAATAAGGACAGATTTAACTAGATGCAACTGGCTCTTCCTAAAAAGAGAAAGATTATAAAAATATCTTGGGCAGTGGGCACCCAATGGGCTTAAATACTATGCTTTTGCACAGAACTGGCATGAAATTTTACTAGAACTGTATAGGTAGATTTAAAAAACTAAAGTTAAGCAGTATTTTTTTTTCTAGCCGTGCTTAGCACTTAGCAGGTCAAGCCAGTGCCGCACTAACAGTATTTAATATTTCATAAACCAGTTAGCAGTACATTTGGCCCCCTCATAATTCAATTTCGCTAGATGGCAACAATAACTACATACATACTATCAGGCGATTCCCATGCTCAATCACCAAACTACCATTATACAAGTGTTTATGTCAAGAAATAAGATTTGCGTAGGTTGAAATTACATTCAGAATTATTGGTGATGATGGAATGAATGCTCTTATAGGCAACAAGTGCATGATTTCCTTTAGCTGCGCTTCCCACACACTATTATGTATCTTGTTAACGTTATTTTACGATCATCCGATGTCGCCAGGACGACCTGTTGATGCTTGGCTAATGGCGATAGTCGCTTCGTAATGTACGTAAGACTAGAGAGATATTTTCCTGACTTTTCCGAATAGACAGCAAGAATAGAGCTCCCGGTTTGCCATAATCGCTATCGCTCGTATATTCCTATTTGTGGACATAAAACGAAATGATCGCGTAATATTAAGTCTTATACCTGGGCGTTTTTCAAATAAAATGTCACGTTGCTTAAGTGGAAGCAAAAATTACGATACACGAAATCTGCTCAATATTGATGATAAACCTGAAGTTAATTCAATATATTAACTGAATTTAATAAGAAAAATATGCAAATATAGTAAAATAAAATGAAAAAATGTATTTATTTTCAAAAGTGGTAACTGATTCTTTCCATTAAGTAACTTTTTGACTTGGGTTTTATACAAAGAATACATTGTTTATTTTATAATAATTTATGTTTTTATCAAAGTAATCAAACATATTAAAAAAAAAACAATGCATCGTAAGATAAATATCAAAACCATTGTCGATATTTTTTAGGTGAAACATCCATTACGTCACTTTTGTGCGAGTAACAGTACGCAAAATATCTTATTACTAGCTGTCCCGGCAAACGTTGTTTTGCCATTTAAAGTATATTTTCTACATCATCAGTTGATACATGTTTTACCCCCTCTTTTGTCCCCTAAGAGGGTGTGGGGGGAAGGTCATACACCAGATGTTAAGTTGAAAAACACAGTTAATACCTAATATGAAGTAAGTCCACTAAAGAAAAAAGTTGTACCTATACAAAATCTGACCCCTCTTTGGTCCCCAGAGAGGGTTGAGAGAGGAGGGGGGGGGGGGGGGGAGGATTTTTATACACCAGATGTTGAGTTGGAAGAAGACAAACATAATATATCTGTGAAAACCGTATGCAAATCTGTGAAAACCATATGCAAATCGGATCAGTAGTTTTCGTGTTAAAGAAAAAAGTTTGATACAAAATCTGACCCCCTCTTTTGTCCCCTTAGAGGGGTGGGGGAGAAAATTTTTATACACCCGATGTTAAGTTGAAAGAAGATAAATATATCTGCGAAAACCACATTCAAATCGGATCAGTATTTTTCGTGTGATGCTGGAACAAACATACAGACAGACAGAAAGAGTGACAGACAGACAGACAGACAAAAACTAACCACATTTTTGGCTTCTCTAGCGATGTAGTGACAAAGGTGTAATTTCGGGTGTCATTTCATATCTTTTATGTACAGAATTTTCATTTCTACAACAGAATATTGTATTCCTCCCGCACGCGCTTTGGTGACGCCTACTATCGTAATATTTTAATTTCGCCATAATTTCAAAACCAAACGTCCAATTTTAATCATTCAAAGACCAAATATTATCTACATAAACTGTACTTAGTGATAAAATAATTTATTTTGATAAGGATTAATAGCGTGAGTAAAATATATCCGTTTCAATTTAGTCAAAAAAAAAAATCAGGATTTTTAAATAAATAAATGGTTATTGTGCCTCACTCGACATAGATAGGTATAGTGTGTCGCGGACTTTTTTGTAGATATTTATAAGATCTACAATTACTTAGAACATTTTATGGTTCTATCTTTTATAGTTTAGGCAGCGTACGCAAAATAAGTAACTTTTCTAGCTGATTTTTTACACCTTGCGTCCGAAAAACTCAAATATCTTATGGAACCCTACTTTTTTTCAAAATAAAATGTAGCCTATGTTCAGCAGAAATAATGTAAGATTCCAATAGCAAAAGAATTTTTCAAATCGGTCCAGTAGTTTCGGAGCCTATTCGACTCAAACAAACAAACAAACAAACAAACAAACAAACAAAAAATCAAATCTTTCCTCTTTATAATAGTAGTATAGATGATTTTAATAGCCAAGTTAACAAAGTTTTAAGGTATCAAAAAGTAAAAATTTATATAGTTTTAACAATATTGTAGCGCTTAGCCTGCTATAAACTAATATAACTTGAAGAAAACTTACATTTTAAATCAAATTTTTATAGGACAGTTACTTAGGTGGAACACAATGTTACTAATAGGAATATACAAGGCTATGTGTACAATGTACATAATTTTGCATAATTTATTGCAAATAAAATATGTACATTAAAATTGTCAATTTAAAAGTATTTTTTTGCAATAAATTGCAGTGTTTAAATTTTCTAATACACTCACAGTCAATTCTACATGAATTTTTTTAAAATAAAAACAAAAATAATAATATTGCATCCACCCCATTAAAAAAAAACTTCCTTACAGACACGTCCTTATCATTCCATTAAGTAACGTCCATGATCCGCTTATATGTAACGTTCCTTAATGGATGTTACGAATCCTGACCTTAAACTATTACAAGTTATTAACGGACAATTAAATAGCAAAATATTCCTACTCACTTATTTAAAATATAATCGAGGATAACTAAACTGCAAGTAAACGATAAGTACACACAACTAAATTCTTTACTTACCAATTAATGGGCAGTTCTTAATGGAACAATTTTTTGGCACTATGTAACCCCAAGAAACAACGTAACGAAATGCGTAAAAACAAGTCGGAACAAGAAGGCGTGATTATTTGAAATAGAATCAATGTTGTCCCGGCTAAAAAATAGCACAGACAGTGCGTTTTTAAGCCACGTCCTTTAATTTTTATAGCCAATTTTTTATCGTTACTTAGCGGTAAATTCCGCCACTCCTGTTTTAGTGGACAAACTTTAAACTCATTTTATATATATTCAATTATTTATTAAAACATAATTAATTAATAATTACTTAAAAGAAGAAACAATTCTGTTTGGACTGAAAATCATAAATTATATTCAAGGGTTTTTGGGACATTATAATTCACTGTAAATATAGCAAAGTGCTAGGGGGACATCTAAATTTGAGTGTACCTTTGATACATTTTTGCCAATATTTTATTCTAACAAGGAACTTTAAAATTTTATGGTATTTAATTATAATAATTAATGCTTTGTCTATTAGAAATATATATGTTATTGGTAAAATGTGAAAAGGTTGCTGAGATATTAATCCCACAAAAAACATTTTCATGTAAAAATGTTGCCAAGATGAGAACATAATATTATTATAGTTCGTGGTGTCAAAAAGTACTGAAATCTCATGTAGAGCCAAGTTTCTAACCTTACATACTTAGCCCTAAATCTAAAAACCTTAATTTTACATCAAAGCGCGGCAAAATATTTGATAATAATATAATGTGTCAGCCGAACGAGAAGAATCTAAAAACTCTACACATTAGTCAAAATCGATAGCCTGGCCATTTTTCTTTAGTTAGGGTATATTAAGTTCAAAGCCCTGCCGAATAACAAAATGGCCAAGCCACCGATTTTGACTAATGTGTAGAGTTTTTAGATTCTTCTCGTTCGGCTGACACATTATATTATTATCAAATATTTTGCCGCGCTTTGATGTAAAATTAAGGTTTTTAGATTTAGGGCTAAGTATGTAAGGTTAGAAACTTGGCTCTACATGAGATTTCAGTACTTTTTGACACCACGAACTATAATAATATTATGTTCTCATCTTGGCAACATTTTTACATGAAAATGTTTTTTGTGGGATTTCATTTCTTTTTGTAAGTTGGTTGTTGTTTTTTTTTAGTTAATTTTTTCTTTCTTTTTTTTTGGTGTATTTCTTTTAGGTTTCAGTACCCAGAGGGTAAAAATGGAACCCTATTCCTAGACTTCAGTGTCTGTCAGCTGCCCGTCTGTCTGTCTGTCTATCTGTCTCTTGGAAGTACTTATCTCAAGAACGGTAGTAGCTGGAGAGTTGAAATTTTCATCGATCATGTATTTCAACAAAATAAATTTAATATTTTGCGGGGCTCTCATACAACAAACGTGGTTTTATTTTTTCCTATTGATATTTGATAATAATTAATAAATAATAGATGTCGCTGCTGGTCGTCTACATCGCATAATACTTGTAAATGTACTCTAGTCAATAAGAGATTTCACTGTTAGGTATCTACATCGCACTATAATTGTTTGACGTGATTATGTTTTAGCCGTTTAACTTTTAGGCACAGGTTTTTTCTTTGAACTAACCGATGTTGTTTACATCCTACAATTAAATATTTGCAAAGAAATGCTGAGACTACGAGAATACTATACTTTGAACTTACATATTTTTAAAATGATTTAAGGTCTAGAGTCTGCAAAGTAAAGTTATTAATAATATACTTAAGGAACATACAATTACAATATACAAGCTGTTGCCCGCGAGCCCGCGACTCCGTCCGCGTGGACTTCAGCTTTAAATAGCGCGCGGTAGTACCCGTCATAAAGCAACTTCTATTATAATATAATAATATTATATGGTAAGTAGTTCTCGTTGCTACATTACTGCAAATTGCATTTGCACGACAGACATACGACAGACTACAGGTGCTTCCGGGGGACGCTTACTTCAAACTTCAATGTTTACAGACAGACAGAAAACATTTCTTACATATTTTAAACTAGCTGTCCCAGCAAACGTTGTTTTCCCATTTAAAGTATTTCTACTTCATCAGTTGATATAAAATATTACCCCCTCTTTTGTCCCCTAAGAGGTGTGGGGGAAATTTTTTATCAACAGATGTTAAGTTAGAAAACACAGTTAATAATATTATGAAGTAAGTCCAAGAAAAAAGTTTGATACAAAATCTGACCCCCTCTTTGGTCCCCTTAGAAGGGTGGGAGGGTGGGATTTTTATACACCAGATGTTGAGTTGGAAGAAGACAAATATATCTGCGAAAACTGTATGCAAATCGGATCAGTAGTTTTCGTGTTAAAGAAAAAAGTTTGATACAAAATCTGACTCCCTTTTTCGTCCCCTTTGAGGGGTGGGGAGAATTTTTTTATCACCTGATGTTAAGTTGGAAGAAGACAAATACATATTCTGTGAAAACCGCATTCAAATCGGATCAATAGTTTTCGTGTGATAGTGGAACAAACATACAGACAGACAGACAGACAAAAAAACTAACCACATTTTTGGCTTCTATAGCGATATTGTAGTGACACCCCCCGCTTGTTACTTTTTTAATATTATCTTTATTGTACAGAATTTTCATTACTACAGTTTTATTATATGTATAGAAGATTTTTGCATAGGGGGTTATTAACAGCTGGGGAGCGGGGTCGAAGTCGAACATCAACTCTTCTTAATACAATATATTTCAAATATTATGTGAAACATCAAATTAATCGAAAATAGTATGTTCATCCTTACCACCTCTTATAGAAACACGTTTGGGTAAGCGATAGTGCGATGTAGAAGACGCGCGGCGGCGGCGCGGCGCCATCTATTATGAATTTTTGGAACTAACTTTATTTGAACTTTACGCATTTTCACCACCTTACAATTCGCATTTATAATATTAGTAGGTATAGATAATAGATGTAATAATAAAGGAGGTACGGAATGATTCTTTGAATGATGGAAAAATTACCACATAAATTATTACGTTTTTATGAAATTAAGGAGCAATTAACGAGGATGTGCACTCGCAATATTAGAAAAGTTGCAAGTGCTTTGCCAGCCTTTAAGAGGGGATCTGTTATATAAAATTAGGAGACAAATGAGCAAACAGGTCACCTGATGGAAAGTAAGTTCTACCGTCGTCTATAGACACTAACATCAGAAGTGTTGCAAGTGCGTTTTCGGTCTTTTTATGAAGGAATAGGCTAAGGGAATCAGCAGAAGAGAACAGGGATAAGGGAATAAGGTTTAGGTAATAGGGTGCAGTTGGGCCTCCGCTTAACTCACTCACTAAGCGAAACACAGGGCAAGCGCTGTTTCACGCCGGTTTTCTGTGAGTCTATGGTCTCTCATGTCTAATACGTATTTTTTTTGGCACGAGAATTATTTTATACCTACTGAAGAAGAATGAGGCGGATATTCAACTACGATGGACACTAATCATTTGTGATGATGAGGATTTTTTAAAATAAAATATATTCCATGGAACAAATTACGACTTTTATTTTCTATTTTTCATTTGACACTAATTTGACAAAACAAAGAACCATAAACACAAATTATAAAAACTTATTGATTACAATTCTTTACATCCTCCACACCAAAAAGAAACAATAAAAAATGAAGTTTTCTAAGTCAAAATTACTTGTGATCACAATATTATTATAATCCATCTATAGATCTTATTCGCATCTGACAAACATTAACACTTATCACAAGTCATCGTTAATATCCTAATAATTCTAAATTATTACATAAATATTTCAATAATAGTTTCATTTTCAATTACTATGTACCAAACCAAATTGACAGACCAAATTATTATTCTTATATTAATGAGCGTATATTATTATAACACCTAGGTAGTTTTGAGCAGGTAAATAAAAAAATGTCGTCATTGACCTTCGAGATAAGAAAATAAACAATTAATCTGAAAAAAAAAACACTTATGAAAATAAAATTCCTTTTATATTTTGTACCTGCTGGGCATTTTGACAATTCTCCCAAGTCTAGTCGTCTTAACTGCTTTCTCTGTCATGGCTGGCTTATTACTAGGTGGTTCTGTTGCAGGTTTCACATTACTCACTGTGCTGCTAGGATTTAAAATTATTGAATACTTCCTGCCTATAGGATTGCTATTTTCAATACCATTTTCAGTACCATCACACTCTTGTCTCCCTCCCACCTCAGAAGAAGAAAGTTCTAACTGGTACAAACGCTGAAATGGTCGAATTTTGAATCCAGCAGCTGTCTTTACCTTGGCAGTTCTGTCTACTCCATCCTTTCCTGTATAAATCTCAATGACCAGTCCTAGTGGCCATTTTATTCTTCTCTCATCAGACTCTACTAGAACAATGTCACCTACCTTGATACCTCCGGATTTTTCTCTTCCTCGTTGTACTAGTTCTGTTAAATACTCATTCTCAAATCGCATCCGAAGCTCATCTCGAAGTCTCTGGAGATATCTAAGCCGTTGATTCATACTTTTGGCATCTAAAATATCAAAATCGGTTACCTGTGACTGCTTTAAAGACAGCAAGAAACATGATGGTCGTAACGGTTCCAGTGAGTTGGCATCGTCAGCGTCAACGTATGTGAGTGGTCTATCATTCACCACAGCTTCACAATCACAGAGAAGAGTCTGCATTTCTTCATAAGAGACCGACGAAGTACCTAAAACACGTCGTAATAAATTCTTTATAATTTTAATCATGCGTTCAAAAAATCCGCCCCACCATGCTGCTGTAGGCGCGTTCAGTTTCCATTTTATAAGCATTATTGTAGATATTCGTTGCACTTCATCCCAGTCAAGAGTAGCGAGCAGATTTTTGGTTCCTGTGAAGTTGGTACCATTGTCTGATATCATTACTTTCGGTCGTCCTCTTCTGGCAATAAATCTGCGAAATGTTCTGATGAAGGCATCAGTTGACAGTGATTCTGTCAATTCTAAATGTATTGCACGGTACACCGCGCATGTGTATATGACAATCCAACTCTTTACATTTCCACGAAGGTATATTGGTCCTGCAAGATCCACTCCTGTAACTTCATACGGTGATGTCGGTTGAACTCTTTCAACAGGTAATGGTGCTGCAGATACTTGAGTAGCTTTTGCTCTATGTCTCTTACATATTGCACACTTATCAATTACTGATTTCACCAATTTTCTTATTCCAATAATCCAGAAACGCTTCCTTAATTTCGTTATCGTAAATTTGCAGCTGGCTATATATACCTTTTGTCACTTTGTGACAAGCTTGCAACTCATCCAGCTTGCTTTTGTCCGTCTTGCTTATGCTCAATAAAGACTCGAGCATATTTGCGGACTTAGAAATCGTCGCCGCGTGACGGTCCTCACTTTGTATTTCGTATCCATCTTTTCGTTTCTCAAAATTTATTGCAGGGTCGCCAGATGAAGAAGAATGAGGCGGATATTCAACTACGATGGACACTAATCATTTGTGATGATGAGGATTTTTTAAAATAAAATATATTCCATGGAACAAATTACGACTTTTATTTTCTATTTTTCATTTGACACTAATTTGACAAAACAAAGAACCATAAACACAAATTATAAAAACTTATTGATTACAATTCTTTACACCTACTCTATTTTTAATTTTGTATCTAGCACATGAAACGGGGTATCTCATACTAACATCCCCTCTCTATATCAAGGGGATGGGATAGGTTAGGTTGGGTTTGATAATTTTTTTGTTGTTTCTGTACTAATAGTATGTCACATACCAAATTTCAGCTTTCTATGACTTCAGGAAGTACCCTAACAATTTTGATGATCGGTGAGTCAGTCCATTATTGTGGGGTTTTTGGACCCCTATAAAATCTGAAGTATAATAGTAACAATATTCAAACTTTGCGCATTTAATTATTATACTCATGTCATAATATCTTGAAAATTTCAACTATCTGGCATTATCCAAACCAAAGTTACGAGGGTGCAAAAATACGGCGAAACGTTTCGAGAAAAGGTAGGTAGTGCCCGTGCGCGCTTCGCTTGGCTCATCTTGGCGGGGGCACTCCCGTGCCCCCAGACTATCAAAGTTGGTGGACAGCTCATTTTCAACGTGACATTTTTTTTGAAAACCGCCCACCTAACGACCAACTTATTACATAATAATGTAACTTTGTACAATTTAAGCAGGAAATTCTTGCTTAAATTATACAAAGTTACAGGAATTCAAGCATTTTTCCTGTTCTGAGTGCGTAGTGCGAGTTTTATTCGATCATACTCATCGAGAACGTTAACGCGAATTTGTATGGGATCAAAGCGGTATCCACGTAAGCCAGTAGGTGGCGCTGCTTTGATCCCATACAAATTCGCGTTAACGTGTTCGATGCGTATGATCGAATAAAACTCGCACTACACCCCCTGTTATTTCCGAATTCCATTATGTAAAGGTGACTTTCCAATCCTTGCCATAAGCGACCGCGACCGACAGGCGACAACACTTCAAATCAGTTGCCACTTGTCTACACTACTATTATAAAGAGGAAAGATTTGATTTTTTGTTTGTTTATTTGTTTGTTTGTTTGAGTCGAATAGGCTCCGAAAGTACTGGACCGATTTGAAAAATTCTTTTGCTATTGGAATCTTACATTATTTCTGCTGAACATAGGCTACATTTTATTTTGGAAAAAAGTAGGGTTCCATAAGATATTTGAGTTTTTCGGACGCAAGGTGTAAAAAATCAGCTAGAAAAGTTACTTATTTTGCGTACGCTGCCTAAACTATAAAAGATAGAACCATAAAATGTTCTAAGTAATTGTAGATCTTATAAATATCTACAAAAAAGTCCGCGACACACTATACCTATCTATGTCGAGTGAGGTACAATAACCATTTATTTATTTAAAAATCCTGAATTTTTTTTGGACTACATTTAAACGGATATATTTTACTCACGCTATTAATCCTTATCAAAATAAATTATTTTATCACTAAGTACAGTTTATGTAGATAATATTTGGTCTTTGAATGATTAAAATTGGACGTTTGGTTTTGAAATTATGGCGAAATTAAAATATTACGATAGTGGGCGTCACCAAAGCGCGTGCGGGAGGAAGACAATATTCTGTTGTAGAAATGAAAATTATGTACATAAAAGATTTGAAATGACACCCGAAATTACACTTTTGTCACTACATCGCTATAGAAGCCAAAAATGTGGTTAGTTTTTTGTCTGTCTGTCTGTCTGTCTGTCTGTCACTCTTTCTGTCTGTCTGTATGTTTGTTCCAGCATCACACGAAAAATACTGATCCGATTTGAATGTGGTTTTTGCAGATATATTTATCTTCTTCCAACTTAACATCTGGTGTATAAAATTTTTTCCCCCCACCCCTCTAAGGGGACAAAAGAGGGGGTCAGATTTTGTATCAAACTTTTTTCTTTAACACGAAAACTACTGATCCGATTTGCATACGGTTTTCACAGATATATTATATTTGTCTTCTTCCAACTCAACATCTGGTGTGTAAAAATCCTCCCCCCCTCCCCTCTCAACCCTCTCTGGGGACCAAAGAGGGGTCAGATTTTGTATACAACTTTTTTCTTTAGTGGACTTACTTCATATTAGGTATTAACTGTGTTTTTCAACTTAACATCTGGTGTATGACCTTCCCCCCCCACACCCTCTTAGGGGACAAAAGAGGGGGTAAAACATGTATCAACTGATGATGTAGAAAATATACTTTAAATGGCAAAACAACGTTTGCCGGGACAGCTAGTTATATTATAATCGAATATCAATCAATATGGCACACCAGATCACGTCACAATAGATCCTCAAGGGTCGCACTAGTCGCAGTGACATTAGGGCTACTTGATCTGCCTTCAGCACAAAAAAATGGCACACCTAGGTAGGTACACAATCCACACAAGTAGATACTCATACCCACCAATTACTTAACAAGTGCTTAATAACATTGATAACGTTACGTATACAGAACACACAAAAGATGCAATTAAATATACTGTATGCTATAGATTCAGGAGCAGTTTACTACAATATTTACGAGAAAGCAGAGCAGAGGGGTTAGTGCGAGTTTTATTCGATCATACTCATCGAGAACGTTAACGCGAATTAATATGGGATCAAAGCGGTATCCACGTTAGCCAGTAGGTGGCGTTGCTTTGATCCCATACAAATCCGCGTTAACGTGTTCGATGCGTATGATCGAATAAAACTCGCACTACACCCTCAGGTATACTTCGTTCGACGTAAATGTAAATGCCTACAATAATTATTAACAAATCATTGTGAACTGTTAATATATTATAAGCATTGCATATTTTGGATCGTTTTAAATACAACTGTATCTTCCTTTTTTTAACATGATTTCTTTTTACTTCCAGAAGTTGCGTTGTATGAGTCCTTCTATTTCTCAAGTTAACTCGCCTGTAGGTCCCGTAGCATGGCTCTACCACTACATCAATCCATTTAATTTCAGGATCCTGTAGTCCACAAGACGTGGTGATCCAACTCAAGCATGGATCCTTCCCCGCCGTTAATCCCGACGGGTATCCTTTCCCGAAGGACTTCATAGACCCAGCTAAAAGACCAGGAATCCATACGTTAGAGCTGCTATCAGATGGCACCAATACGACGTATTCCATACTGAACCCGAAGCCTGGGACTTGGTATGGCCTGGTGTATATAAAGTGGGAGGATCCCAGGACACAGCAGGTGGCACAGGAAGGTTGGTATTTTCATGGTCACCAAACATGTAGCGCTTCTGAAAAAAGCCTTATGCTATGCGTCTCTATCACCCTCGCGTAAATAGCGTTACTTCTATTCCACAGGTCCCTATAAAGACCTAGATACTCCTAGATAGTAATGGCGCGAGTGAAATAGACGAGTAGCAGTAGGCCTACACATTCACTACTCTTTTTGATACTCTCTCTCTATTCACAATTTCTACGTACTTTCTCGGTACCTAGTGAGTGGGTAATGGGTATAGTAAACTAGCAAACGTCGCTTGTTGGTAAGCCCCTAAAAGGCCACAGGCCATAATATTGACCCATACTCTTAAAGCATGATGTACACAAGATTATGTACCATCAAGAATTAGTTGGCTCCGTTTGACGTCTAAAGTCTAGCGCTCTGATACCTAGACCGCAAAAGGCTGTGATACTTTTAAATCTGGGTCATTTTAATCATGTAGATACGGAGTGGCGGTTTTATCTCAAGTTTCAAGAAAGGCGAGAACTCAAACTTATGCTTCGCTAATATTGAATACCATATTACCTGGGGCCGTACCACGAAATCGTTTTGAGACTCAATAGAACGTATCGGAATGCCACGCCCTACTCTAATAAACGAGAAACGTTGTCAGAGTAGGACGCGGCATTCTCATTCGTTTGTTTGAGTCTCAAAACGGGTTTGTAGTAGTCCTACTGATTACACTTACCGAGTGCCGAGTGGAGTGGCGAGACAGTGCCCTCACATCCATATTAAACATGCCGAGTGCTTGGTCGACAGCACTGTCTTGCCACCAGCCACTCTATTCGGTAGGTGTGATCAAGGCATAGACCCAGTATATTTACCAAACCTCGACAACAATCTAACAAAAGGAATTGTTAGTATTTCTGTTAGGTGCCTACATCAAAACTTTTCAATTATATAATATGTAGGTAGAGTCGTGGGAATTAACACCAGGTATTGATGCTAATATTATGTATCAGTCAATAGTCAATACAATATGTGAAGATATTGTATGTAATTAGGTCATACAACACAAATAATTAATCTCGAGTATCTTTTATATTCGGCGCTTGCAGATAGCCGCATCTACGCGCACGCGCTTTATCAAATTCCACATTATGAAAGTAGTTACATCTATCTATACACTTTGTCAACCTATTCATCGGTCATAGCACTATGATGTCTTCCTATGTTAGTACTTAGTGCTCTTCAAATCGTTTCTAACTGAAGTCCTAATAAAACAACCGGTAGAGTGCCGTTTGGCCTCGATGTGCACATTGCCTTGATTGGTACTGCTTCCGTCGTGTGCAACACGCTGTCTAATTCAATAAATCTGGCTTCGTCCTTCGCTGTAATACTATGCGGAACTTAGATGTTAGGTTAGATCTGATATTTTAATTTTTAACGCCATTTTATTGATTCTGAGACCCGAGACAAGGGATTTTGTAGATGGCAAAGAATATGAAGCGTTCCATTTACAAACCAAATCTATAGGATCTAGGTCCTTAGATAAGGTTCAAATAGTAATCTATACGATTTTCTACTGGAACTGATTAGGTACTAACCGTGTAATGAGTTTAGGCGAAAAACAATAGAAACTAGCCAGATTATTGTTGCAAACGGGAAATGTAAGCAAGTGGTAACAATGATGTCCCATTATCAGACGGCCTTGACCATGATGGGTACATAATATTTAAGGCCGTCACAGACTTAGCTATAATATATATTAATATATTTATAGCTAGGCATATTACTATATATTTTCTATACAATTTTCGCGTGACCACACACTCAGCTATAATATATATTTTTGGTGTTTAGTACGGTATATTAATATATATTATAGCTAAGTCTATGACGGCCTTTAATCAGATTATTATAGGATTACTTGTTTATGTTCCAGGCCTTGTAGCCGATTGTCATACGCTGCTATACACCGATTTGCAAGTGAAAAAAGATGAGATTTCACACTACATTAGCTGTTACGACGACGTCAATATCAACATACTACCAGCCAGCTACAAATGCAAAACTAGAGATGCAATCGAACCGGTGACTCTCAATTTTAATGTGGAGGACATAACGGCGAACGTTGAGAAAGTATCCATTAAGATACAAGCGGAAAGCTTGCCGACTGACGAAGATTTTATTCTGCACTGCGTTTTTGATCCCAACGTAGATCCGTCCCAGAAACTGACATTCCATTCCTATCCGGCGTCCACTCATATTATCACCGTCGACAGCATAGGAGGCAACGTATCTTATTTACCAGATTGCGAGTCGTATGTCATTCCAGATTTTAACGATATCGAGAACCAAACGCTGGTAGATCTGATGCGAGATGACAAAGACAGATTCTTCACATTCGATTATGGGCTGCCCACAACTGATATCCAGGACGTTACAAGTCTGGTCAACATAACTTCAGACGAGATGAAAACTCTTAGGTTTAACATCAACCAGTTCATAGATATTGGGGGGAATTTGGCGATCGATGTCAGCTTAATAATGGGCATAAAATACTACATGGGATACAAGAGGGAACTAGTGAACGGCTCCCTCCTAACATTTACGGAGGACAACCAATTCTTCAAGGTGGTGATATGCCTAAACCTGGGTCATCCGAGCATACCTCTCGATAACGGCTACTGCAAATTCAACGACCACGTCCAACCAGCTAACTTCATACTCAATAGCACAGACTCCGATTCCATCTACGACAAGGTCATAATTCCGTACCCTGAGAGTGGGACTTGGTACATGTCTTTCCGGATGTTCTGCGACAGCGTCGTCTGTCCTTGTCGCACGTCGCACAACGGTACTAAATACTACGTGGAGACAAAGACGGATAGAGAGGATGATGTTATCTCTTCGAACTTGACGAGGGAAGGAGCTGGTAGGTGTAACGCGACGGTGGTTTTGTCTGTGTCGTCGGCGTCGTGTCTAAGTGGGCAGTGCAGTAATTATGGAAATTGTGCCTGGAATACCTTCAGTGGACTAGTAATATCTTACTGCTCCTGCTCGGCTGGTTATGGTGGTAAGATCTACTGTTGTATTTTAGCAATAAAAAAAAAATCCATTGAGTTGTCTCGCTTTAGATTTTCCTTAAAAATAATATAAAGCAGCTAGATGTTTATGGACAAACAAACTTCCACATTTTATAATAATTATCAGTAATATAATAATTATTATTAGACCTTTATTAAAATATCACTTGGTGGCAAATTCAAAATATTATACTTATATCGTACCCCAAATACCGTTAGTTAGATAGTTCACTTATCAAAAGCTTATTGTTTTTTATTGACTCATGAATCATAGTAGTTATTACTTTTATCAATATTAATAAGCGATATTATCAAACGCAAGTCATTGCAATTTTCATTACAATTTTTCAGGTTGGGACTGCTCCGATGACTCCAGAATGGACAGCCGAGTTTCCATGATAGTGTCTGTACTATTACTGACGCTTAGTAACTTGCTGTTCCTATTCTCCGTGTACATCGCTATAATACGGATGTACTATTCTGAGGCTCTGATATACGCTTTCACGATGGTCTTTTCAACCTTCTATCACGCCTGCGATGCGCCTGCGCAGGTAATGTCATTATTTAAAAGGTCAAATCTGGGGAACTGATACAGATTCTATTTTTATTATTTGATTAGATTGGTATCAAACCCGTTCTGATTGGTTAACCAAATTACTCTTTTGGCGTTTCTTTGACGTATATGGTACGAAACATTCGGCCGCATTCGGAGACATAGCGTCCCCGACATTAGGCGTGCGCGTTCCTCGGGCGTGTGAGCGAGAAAACGCCGCGTGCGTGCCGCGAGCGCGACGCATATGCAGTGCGCACGCGGCACGCACGCATGTCACATATTAGCCCGAGGAACGCGCAAGTTTAATAGGGGGCAGCCTTAATGATGATAAAACTTCAATTTAATGAAAAGTTGACAGATAAGATTGTAATTGCTTTTTATATTGTTGTAGGTATCGTACTGTATCATACGCGGCAACGTGCTCCAGTTCGGCGACTTCTACTGCGGCCTCATGTCGTTCTGGATGACGCTCATCGCAATGAGTACGGTACCCACCAAACATTTCCTCCAACTAGTAGGTGCGATAGTGATAGCACTATTCACCACATGGAACATGCACTCTTTCATCTCTTTCCTACTCCCCGTTGCGACGGGCAGTACGATATTGTTGGCGTCTTGGTATATCTACTATAGAGTTAACAGCCGTTGGCGTTACCCAAGGAGCTACTATTCCATATACTTCCCGATCGGCCTAGTTTTAGTGTCAATAGGGTTGATCTGCTACGCGTTTCTGCAGACCGAGCAGAACTATAAAATAGTACATTCCATATGGCATGTTATAGTCGCTATAAGCGTGGTGTTTTTGTTACCGGATGGGAAGAGACGGAATGTGAACCCGTTTCTACCGAACAGAGAGTACTACAAGGGACCTCTTTGGAGGGTTTTTAATCTGTCGAGAGATACAGGAGACTCGAATCATATAAACTCAGATCCGTCCGGCCGTTTGTCCAATTAGATTTATAATCTACTTTTGGGACTTTTCTTAGTGTAAGAAAGCCTATGAACAAAGAATTAGGCTAGCTAGAAAAGCTAGCCCTGTTGTGTTTAAGATGTATGTTGAAAAACATTTTGCCTCAGGATAAACGAGGACATATTTTAAAATGAGAAAAATTCTTTAGATTGCATTTAAAATTGAAATTTCCCAAATTGGATTGTTTGTTTTTGTGATATTGTAATTTAAAAATAAGAAAATCTTCCAAGGTGCTTGAATTATAAAGAGTAATATTATTTGGCTGTTCAGTTATGGTTATGCCCTAATAGATCAACATATTACAAACTTTTTTTTTAGTTTGTAATTTTTACTTTAATGTTAAGAAATTTACTTTATTTTTTCCTCAATGCACCTAAAAGTGCACAATAAGTTTTATTCTGTATAATAATATAAAAAAGTTGATGTTATGACAAATGACAATGTTATTATAATAATACGATTTTATTTGTAATATTATATTACTTAGATGTAAGAGAAATGTGTAGCTACTAGTCAGGGAAGAACAATATTATAACTTTTGTGTGCTAAGATTAAGAATTGATCCTTTAACTTCATACTTAGTTTGTACGTGCCTCCAAGGAAACATATCCTTGGAGGCACGTCGCGTCATCACATAACTACAAAATATATTATGATGTTGTGAACTTGTGACTAAGTACATGATATTTTTAATTAAAATTTTTAATTCGGATGTTAGCTATATTGCTTTTTAAGCATGTATAAATGGGAAATCTAAATTTTACTCTCATCATGGTGTAAATGTGAACACTGTGAGAACAGTATGACAATTGACAATATAGAATTATTATAACTTTAAACAAACTGTATAAATGTTTCCTGGGCATGATCAATTTATTCGTACATCACAAAGACAACTATGTTTTTATTTTTAGGACTTTATGCCATTCACAAAAAGACTCTGTTCAATAATAAGGCTGCGTTTCCACCAGAGATGTGTTGCGAAAAATGTGTTTTAAGATCCAATAGAATCGCTGCGCTGAGCGAGGTCACGTCAATGAAGCGATTCTATTGGTTCTCAAAAACACATTCCTTGCAACACATCTCTGGTGGAAACGCAGCCTTAGACTTATACTTTTTATTAGATGTAGTTCATAGCTTGAAACACTCGTCATTGTTAGAACACAAGATATTGTATACTCAGTAATAAAATAATTCTGCCTTATTTATGTTCCAGTATAAGACTTTGTTTTTTACTAGAAAATACTTAGTTTCTTATATAAAATTTTTGCCATAATTACAATATAATACTCAATTATCAAGTTTTTTTATACATTTTTAAGTTAAGTTTATTGTACCTACATAAACACCAACTGCCATATTTTATTTTTAGAATTTTGTTATATGACAAAGGCTGGCTAAACCATATTATGTTTAGCCTAGAGGCTGAATGATTCGATCAAACTATTATTGGTTTAAGTCTACAACATCTTTCTGATTATTTGCTTCCTAGAGATTTTGAACTATCAAGCTATTTTAGAAAGAAAGAAAGAACTTTTATAAATAAAGGTTTTTATGTATATTTAAATTACCAAATGGTAATTTAAATATACATAAAAACAAGAAATGAAACATTTTAATACCGTAGCCACCAAGGAACTTTGATCCAAGTTCCTTGGTATCCACCAGGCACCAGTACTGGTTACACATACCTTTTTAAAAATGTAAATTGTAAAACAATGTTATCCTTTTTCTGTTATTTGTATATATCACAATAACATTTACATAGTATTGTTGTATGTTTTATCATGAGAATTTATTATAATATTCTGTTGTATAAAATGGATACATTGCACAAAGTCATGTAACATTTCAATTAAATGTAAAATGGTAGCTATTTATTATTTCTATCCATGATAAGAAATTAAATTGAAACTTTTGAAAATATGATAATATACTTGTATGTAATTATAATAATAATAGGAAATCATAATAAAATTTATATAATTATAATAATATATTCTATGTGCCTTATTCTTTTAACAATTCATTATTTATAGTTCAATCAATTAACTAATAGTTCTCGAGATTCCTCGTTTTTCTACAGAAATAACACACTTAATATGAAAATCGAAGATTCTTATAACTCATTGATGTCTTGATTATACAGTAAATTACAATTATTAATAAAAGGTAATTATTATTATTCTCATTATACAAAATGTTATGAAAAAAGGGTAGTCTATTTAAAACTTATAAATAAAAAATAAACTTATAAAAAATAGTTTATTTTACGTGTTACCATAGCTTCTCATACTGTACTGTTGTTACATTATGGCTGCTGTACACACTGGTCGATACACCCCAAGACAGGTCGAGGGCGAGTATGTACAAGGCGCTCTCGTCTCGTCTCGCGCTCTCGTCCTCGTCTCAGTCGCTCTCGGTGGCTTGTCGGTTTTAGGGCCCAAGTCAAAGGGTCTCGTTGGCTCTCGCGAGGTAAATGAGAGTGACCATGTACACACTCGTTCAATTAGTTGCTCGCTGACAGTATTTATGAACAGACATGTTTTAAAATGTGGTCCGACACATTCTTTGCCTTCATACCTTACAAACTGCTTTTAAATTAGTCAATGTTTAAAAAATTTAATAGCTTACGGCACAAAGACAAATAGCGGCAGTAATTTCCACATCCATAGTCTCGTGAGTATTCAGATCAAATGTTAGAACGAGTGTGTATGAGGTATGCTCTCGACGAGAGCCGTCTCGGCCGAGAGAGTACAGCCTCCATTACAAACATGTTTTTATTATATGATAACTTGAGATTAATTAAGAATGTTATTATTAATCTCAAGTTACAATTTTACCTATGTGTCATTTAAATGTCTTATAAACTTGTTTATGTAATTAAATATTTTAAAAAACAATTTCCATGATTTTTAATGTATTCAAATTCTATAAAAATTAGTGCACTTTCGAAGTAATTGAATTATTATTTTAAACAAGATTTTACGATCTGGGTATAATTATTAAGAAGATCAGTTATAAGAGAACACATCACACATTGATGTGTGTTAAATACTAGTGAATAATTATTGAAATTAACCTTTCTCCATAAATACAATTAAATAATGAATTACATGGTTAATATATGAATAGATTTTGTTATGTCTAATTATTTACTATTAATATTGGTAATGTTTAAATAAGTTAACCATACAGCACAATTATAACCTTTTTTTTATATTAGCACATTTGGAATACATTTATACTTAGTTAATTTGTAAGAATAGTATTAATATTTCATATTATATTGTAGTGCATAAGCTAAACATTTGCATGCTCAATTGGGCAAATGTGATGATACCATTGTCGACTCTACTAACATCTTTACTAACTCACATTTTGCAAATAAATAAATTAAAAAATAAAATAAAAACCTTAACCTAAAACAATCTCCCACCATACAACATCTGCTTTTGAAGATCCTCGGCTTTTGTTGTACCGTCTATACTTCTACAGCCCTTATTGAATACACTATAAGCAGATACTTCACCGCGTTTCTTAGGCCTAGTTCTTGTATTCACACATATGAACACTAATAAAGATATCCCAAAGAACACAGCTCCAAATTGTACTTTTAAAAAGTATGCATAAAGTGCCAGCCATATAATAAGGATTATTGTCCATTTTGTAATCACATATCTCCAAGACACTGGAATCTCTTCTATTTCTGGTTCTTCTTCAATTTCCTCTACCGTCTCTTCTATGGTAGGATTTCTCATAATTTCTTCATGTGCTTCATCTTCTAACTGAAATTTAATAGAATATCATTATAATTAAAACTAATCACATTATTTCAAGGCAAAGTTGATAAAGTAAAAGTCGTAGTTACATGTTTATGATAAAGCAAAAAGTTAAAACATTTTCATACCAATAACACTTCCTCTTCTTGTCTTTTCTCCATGTCTTTAAATATTTTGGGGGTTAAAAATTCTAGAACTTTGTCCTTAGTTTTTTCTAACTTCTCCTTGGTTTTGTCAATTATTTCTTTTCTTCGTTTTAGTGTTCTGTACTCTTTTAGCTTTGCCTCCATTTGGTCAAAGTATTGTACAGTCCTGAAATTGATAAGATCTTAGATAAAAACACCAATAACAAAATGTTAACGTATTATCTAGAAGCAGCGACAAAAGGCAACCTTTGTAACAATCTAGTTGCACCGTATAATATTAATTACCTTAGCTTTAAGATGTGTGATGCAGATTTCAAAAGCAAATAGCTAGGTTGCTCGTCAGATCTTCAAGAACACATTCTAGTGCACATTTAACACAGCATTTCATCCAAGGAATTTGGATGAAGCTTAATTCCTTGATTTCGTCACACTTCCTTGTTATGAGTAAGCACTTAAATTAATATTATGGTACTTGTTTCCTAATGAGTTTACGAAAGATATTTGTAGTAAAAAATATCTAGGTAGGTATCTATAATAATTGGAGTTTACCAAATAGCCACCTTGGCATCCAAAACAAATTACAAACAGCCACTGATCTCTATTATACAAGTACGCTGGATTGCTGATACAGACCTGCTTTTTGTGCTTATTTGAAGCGGAATCAGCGCCCCCATTATTCGGGTAGAGAACTAAATTTGACGTAACCACAACCAATAACAACAGTTGTCATCACTAGTATTAGTTACAAATACTCTCACTACTGCTATCAGCGCCAATATGGCGGTTTTCAAACGTCATTTTTACGTCAGATTTAGTCCTCTACCCGAATATAGGGGCGCTGATTCCGCTTCAAATAGGCACAAAAAATAGCTGTCATTTCAAAGGCTATCAGCAATCCAGCGTACTTGTATAGAGATCAGTGCAAACAGCTGATTTTTGACATTTGATGACAAATGACAGTGCACGTGTTTATTACCAGTGCTAAAAATAAATAATAAAAAGTATTTTACACAGAATAATGAAAATGTATATTTACATAATTCATTAGTCACGTAAGAAAAGTATTAAAGTTTCTCATAAACTAGATTGTTTATACTAATAATTAATAAATAAATAAATAAATAAAATAAATAATCAAATTAAATTTATCCATTCATTCATTTTGTGATTTTAAAATAATTAATAATTTTAACGTGGCAACTCTCATTGGTTGGCGCGAAAACCGATCAATATTTCCCAACCCAAGAAAGTAAAGGACAGTGTTTTCTCGAAATTTTAATGCAATATCAAGTAAACATGGGCGCTTACGGAGAAAGCTCCAACGTGCAGAACAGTGGAAATTATATAACCATAATCCCAGTTGAATATTCCAGACGAGGCTATCCTATGCAAGCGGAATATCAGTTCAAGTAAGTAGTACTCACTAACTATAGCAGCGAAAGAATTTTTCGCGTCGTCTTTATAAAAAAAAATTGTAACACCAAATAATTTCAGCGAGTACAGATCACGCGAAGAATATTACAGCGTGCAAAGTCAGAAGCTCCAGGCTGAAGTGAACGCACACTTGTATTCTGTTTCCCAACGTCTGCCACATCTGTCTTATAGCCCTTTAGGCAGGCACCAGGAGTGGGACAAACATGATCCGCATAAACCTCTGCCGGACTCCAAAGAGAGTAACAGTTCAGACTCGCTCGAAAAAAGTGTTATGGGTAAGAACATTTCGCATTTGAAGTAGTTTCCATTAGGAACAGCCTTACTATCTGAAGTTTTTTAACTGAAGTTTATCTTTTCCATAGCTTTATTGACATACAAGTCTATATGGACGCTGTTTAATAGATAAACCTCTGTCGAAAACTTAGAAAGATACATATTACGAGAATCAAAGGTTTTCGTGGGATTTTCTTTGAATTCGCTTGTCCCAGATTTCCATGGATTGGCAATTGAAAGCAATAAAATTAGGCAATCGAGGCAATAAAAATGTATTTGGGTTTTTGTTTATTAACAGAGCACCAATCTTTCAAACAAACCAGTGACCAGACGAAAATGGTTTCAGGATCGAATCTCAGCAGTTGTTCGAACCAGACAGCGTCCAGCAGTATAGCAGCAGGCTCCTTCAGCACCACGGAACCCATCACCAGCGGCGGTAGCTCCTCTAGCGCCATATCGCCGCCACTACCTGGTAATAAACCCCAGAAAACACCTGTGTCGTTCCCCCACCTATATATCCCTACTTTTGATGGAAATTTGATACTGAAATAGCCTATAAGGCTGCGTTTCCACCGAAGCTGAGCTAAGATGCGTTGCGAGGAATGTGTTTTACAAGAACCAATACAATCGTTGCGCTGAACTTTCTGTTCAAAAACACATTCCTCGCAATGCAGCTTAGCTCAACTCCGGTGGAAATGCAGCCTAAGTCTCCCTCAATCGATTGACATCGATCATGTTGATAGAGGTGGTCCTACAATCGATGTTTTATTGCACTCGTAAAATATATTGTTTCTATCGATTCATGAATCTACCATCATCTTATACATTCTGTCGACTTCTGTACCTACTTGCCAGTAATTATATTAAAAAGCAAAGTATAAGTATACGCAATTGGTCATAAGTTCACAAAGTCTCACAAAGTGTTACATCCGATATTACCACAATCATGCCACAAACATCACTACAACTTTTAAATCATCTCCAGGTTCATCCGGCAGCACGACATCATCGTCCACCGGCACGTCAAACCCGGTGACGTGCGTCTACCTTATGTCGCGCACCGCTATCATGGTGGAGATGAGCTCAGAGGAGGTGCCGTCCTGCGTCACGGCGTCCCGGTTCCTCAACGCCGTGTTGTGTACCGAGGAGCTGGGACTGAGCAGCCCGAGCGCCAGGAGTTTGGCGGCAAATGTATTCTCGTTGTGGATGTGTAGCCCACTGTTAGGTATGATGATGATATTTTCTCGTTACTACTTACTAAGCAGGTTTATTTCGTATCACTTTATGATTATTATTGACTTGATGACGCCCGCAACTCCGTTGCGTCAAAATTCGTTTATCGTACCGTATCGGGAACCGTAATTTTTTTTCGGAATAAAAAGTATTCTTCCCCGGGCCGGGACTCAAAGTATCTCCATAGTCCATACCAAATTTCAGCAAAATCGTTTGGGCGTGAAGAGGTAACAGAGAGACAGACACACTTTCGTATTTATTTTAAACGGATTGATGATAATTTATGAATGTCTATCTCGCTTTTTGATTAGATGATACGTCTAGAGAATCTCATTGGATGTGACGAACCGTTGGAAATACCTACAGCAAAGGGAGTCTACAGCTACCTGCATGTATGCTATCTACATTATTTTGTCGGGTTGGGTTAGGTTGGGTTGGAACAATTTTGCCGCCCCTCGTTTCTTGCCGCTCTGGGCAAATGTCCAGCTCGACGCCCATTTTCGTTATAAAATTCTGTTAGGGCACATATTTTATCCCCAGAAATCCAGCTGAAGCCGCACAACTGTCCGTGGCGCATATGGACGAGCTGGCAGAAGCTGCTGCAGCGGTACGGGCACGGCTCCGAGTCGCGCCGGGCCAAGGACCAGCCCGTGCTGCGCCTGCAGAGGAACATCTTCTTCCCCAAACATCTGGAGGAGGGGATCAAGTAAGATCTTGCTTCTAAAGGATGTAAGGAGCGAGTGACTGTCTCTTCACTTGATAAAGACAGTTGAATCTTGCATCTGGCTTACTTTAATTTGATAATGCGTCATTGATCATTTTCAGATTCATTGTCTATTTCTCTATCACTATCTATTCACTGCTAACATGTGACAGCTACCTAAGTCTCTGGACGAATATAAACGACTTTTAGTTAGAACATAAAATCTACTATGTAAAAATAAATACATCCATGCCAAAATGGAGGATTAAAATACTTTGGCATTTCATGTCTCCAAGACCGATTTAACCAACAAAAACTTTTCCCATATCCAAGGGACTCACGCATCCAAGAGCTGCTATACGAGGAGGCGCGGTACAACGTGGTGACGGGGCGGTACCCGCTGGAGAGCGCGCAGGCGATGATGCTGGGCGGCCTGCAGGCGAGGATACAGCTGGGCCCGTACGACCCACACCGACATACTGCCAAGTTCTTCAGGTGTGTTTTCGCAGCTTTCTTTCTGATGTAATGCATCAATGATCCTTCTGAACCAAAGACGCCAATTAGACGACAATAACACTGAGTTCTATTAATTGAAGGGTGTTTTGGAAAAACAACCATTGTCATAATCATATCATTTTGTGTTAGAAGCCAAAAATGGTTTTCATAATAACGCCATTATCAAATCTTCCAATAATTACTGTATGTTCTGGGTTTGAATAACCCCTTTGCATTATGCATAGATTTAGTCCAATTTTGGCCCGTATAATAGAAATATCCCTGAAAATTAGTTTGACAAAGGCAGTTTTTCAACAAATCTATATGAGAAATTGAGACATAGGTTGTTTTTCCAAAAAAAAATTAAGAAAATTATTTCTTCAGGTACTAGGTAAATGAAATAAAAGAAAATTTATTAGGATAGATATTTTATTTCTCAATATTTTACTTATAAACTATAATTTTACATAACTTAAATACTATACATTTCATTATTGTTCTTCACACCCATCACTGTTGTCATCATCATCCACCTCCACATTATTATCATGGGACTCCACATTATCATTAGAGCATAAATTCCTATAATAGTCTCGGTTCTCAGGAGTACTTAAGTATTTACTAAGAGCTATCAAATTAGCCTTTTTACCAGCAGTCATTTCTATAAAAGAAACATATAAGGGATCCATGACAAACTCATTTGGTAAGCTTATACGCTTACGTATTTCACTCTTGAATGAAGGCCCTGAGAATGTATTCTTCAACTTTATATACTGGTACTTATCACTGATCTTGATAATTCGTGCTTGTCGCAACTTGAGAGCTGGTTTTGGGGTCTTCAAGAAGTATGGCATAAGTGCCTCCTTCATGTTAAAAAAATAATCTTGTGTGGCACATACAAGTTTAAATGGTGTGGGATATTTTCTGGCCTCACAAATTATCTTGTCCCAATCTGAAGGAACCTCTGCAGAATGTATTTTTTTCTTCTTGCCTATAAGGGCAAAGTCTGCATCATTAGGCAGGTAAGAATGTCCTCTTACAGGAAAAATGTGTGTAACTGTTTTAAAAAGCTTCAAGACGTGGACCAAAAAGTACTGGAAATAAACCATGATGTGGTTTTTATTTTGCCCACTGCATCCATCACTCAATAGTACAAGATATTCAGATGTTATCTCTCTGTTAGTTAAATAATGTAATAACAGGGACGTCACATCTGATGCACCTTTCTTGGCAGTTGTTTCTGTATAACAGTACATAGAAACAGCATCGGTAGCTAAATCATGTATACCGAATAAGTAGTACCACATTTGGCGAGAGTAAAATACATCGCTAGTCTGTATGTGCGGCAATGGCAAGTTTTGCATGTAATCGAAGGAAAGCAACATGCATTCTCCTCTTTGTGCCTTTTCTTTGTAAGTTTTTTTTAAGGATCTGAACTTTTTAGCCTTGTTTAAATGCAAGTGTTTCTGAGTGATGAGTCCAGACTTTGCTACTGGATCAGAGGCACATTTGATTTTTAAATTGAGTTCATCGCAGACACTACATGTATCTGATCGTGGGAAACCAAACTTGATATTAAAATTTGTCTTGAAAACATTGTAATATACTTTGTAAGGTATATTTACTTGCACTTCCTTTAAGAATAACTCATGCATTCTAGATACAGACAACTCTTCAGGTAAGTAGCTTAAGTTAGGATTATCCCGTAAGGAATAGTGGGACTGACGAGCTTTAAAGCTTTTAATATGGACCTTAATTAATTCCGTTATCTCAGCAGGTACTTTGTGGGGCCTGGATTCATGTTTGCCTCGTTGGTCTTTAGGTAACTGCCCAGATAATAATTTGGTCTGAATGGTGCGCAGTCGTCCACGTGTAATACCATGAAAGCTTATAAAAGCTTTAGCACATATAGGTACTTCTTCACCATTAATTATTCTTACTTTATATGAATATGCCAACTCATGTTGAAAGAAACAATCACTATCATCTCGTTCTGTACGAGGTCTTCGTTGTTTTATGTTTTGATAGCTCATCAGAGCTGAGAGATGTGCATCTTGGTCATTCTTGCAAGGATATTTATAAAACAGTTTAAGTATCTCCTGCCTCTGTTCTGGTGTTATTTTAGAGAAGCACTGCAGACGCGAACATCTGTAAAATAGAAAACAACATACTTTTAATAGGCAGGTAAGTATTTTAGAGCTACTTAAAGTCAAGGCGGAGTTTAGGTAAATAACATTAACTTCAGCCTGGCTAAATAAGTTCGAGTATTTCGTCATAATTACCGGCAATCGGGTCCTGTACTAGCGCCACTTATTGAATTTCCGACGTGATTAATATGCGGTTCACCAGCAACTTTCCGTCTCTTTATAGATTCACGCATTGGAATCTTTTTCACTCTCTTTGTGGCCCACTGCACATTTGAGTGGCTGTCTCTTTGGATATTGTCCATATTTACTTTAAAAATAATTAAAACGCTGTAACTTATTCACGCCAAAAACAAATAAATTTTATTGAAAACAAGTTACCGCGAAAAAATACGAAATCTAGGTAACCTCAAAGTCAAACTGACAGATTGTCATGGAAAAACCGCCAAAGTCAAAACAGACATTTGTGACAATGGTTCTTTTTCCAAGCAGCGAGTGACAAAGGTTGTTATTCCAAACAATCATACAAACATTTTTAGGGAATATCTTGTGACTAAGGCTGCTTTTCAAAAATCCAATGATAAGGTCTCTTTGCGTTTCTTTCATTACATCCATAGACATCAAAATGTCATTCTCGTTTTTTTCTGACAAAGGTTGTTTTTCCAAAACACCCTTCAATTGCTTTAGAAGGATTAATCCACAAATATCACATTGAATTATTATGCATGCAGACAGCAGAAGTCAAAAATTGTATGACGCGAAACTCATAACTTTATCTGTGCTCATAAGTCACGCTACACGTGTAGTTGTGCTGTATGCTCATTGCAGTGTAATTAGTATTTTTTACACGAGAAGGCATGAGTCTCTGAAAAGGCTAAATTTTGATGACAGCTTAGCACTTGCCCCTTAACCTGTATTAACGAGTAACTTTGAAGCGATTGCGGCGATCCCTTAATAGCTTATCAACTCTCGATAACTTAACCTCTCTGGAGTAACTCATCCATCTCATAACTCCATCCACCAGGGAGCAACAAGACAAGTACCTCCCTCGTCACGCGCGCTCCGGGCGCTGGGCGCGGCTGCTGCCGGCGGGGCGGAAGGGCAGCCCCGAAGCCCGGTTGCTGGAGCAGGCGCAGCGCCCGCCTGCCGCGCCGCCACGGAAACTGAGGCATAAGTACCTCGCGCATACAAGGACACTGCCTACTTATGGGTGAGTACTAAGGCCCGTATAAATAGTCAGTACTTAAGGTGCGACTCGGTCTCAAGTCACGGTTCGGCTCTGTGATTGGGCCAAATTTTGACAGCCAACCAATCACAGAGCCTAAACCGTGTCTTGAGACCGAGATGCATCTTCAGTACTGACTATTTATACCGGCCCTAGTGTCCAAGTGGTGTCAAGTAGGTATGCTCACAATATTGTTGAACCATAACCACGTACGTCTCACAAACTGCGTGACAAATACCTTGCAACTTGTGCGCACATAATATTTGACCAGACTAGGGCTATTGTCCCATTTCAACAGTAATCATGGATTAATCGTAAGGCCGAAACTTTGCTGCTCGCGAGCGTGGCAGGTTTACAATCCGTACAGGTGAGGCCACAGGATCTCGCCATTTCCATTTATTCAGTCATGCGAATTGCCACATACATTTTTGCTGTTTTCGTTGATTCCGGAATCCATCTCACCCAAAATTTCTGATTGCATTCCCAGGGCGGCGTTCTTCCAAGGTCAGATCGAGCAGCCGGTGCGCAGCCTCACCAGCCTGCTGACGCACGAGGACATCCCCGTGCTGGTCGCCATCAACTACCAGGGCGTCTACGTCATTGATGACACCGAGAGCGTAAGAAAATTTTACCCATTCGTATTGTAGATCGCTGTTCATATTGTAGAACAGTCAGTGCCGGTTTTTTGTACTACCAGCGCCCTGGGTGAGATTTCTTTGGCGCCCAGGATGCTGGTAGCTCTAAAAAAGGCGGCGCCCCTTTTGTTTGCGTTTGGCGCCCCCTTTTATCCGGCGCCCTGGGCGGTCGCGCGGCGTTGTATTGTAGAAGTCATTTGAGATGGAGCAGTTTTACGTCCATGTTCTTGCGTTAATGCCATCAATGTATAATTTTACATGTTGCTGAAATGAAAACTATTGCTGGCTTTATTTTGATTAGCAGCTGAATCACATAAGCGATGCAGCTGCATAAGCGCATAAGCGTCCTCATGAAATTTTTTTCAATGTGCCAAAACGATCTGTTGATCTATAAGGACATACGCTCATGTATTGGTAAGGTTACAACATTTTGTTTTTTTTTTTTGCTTACAGACGGTGTTACTGGGTCTGCTATACGAGGAGCTGTCGTGGGACATCGGTCTGCCGTCAGAAGACAACGAGGACTGCCTGCCCTGCCTGTTCCTGCAGTTCATGGTCGTCGAGAACGGATTACGAGTATCTAAAATATTACAGGTATGCATCATTATCCTTTTTAACTACCCAAACAGCAAGAAGAGTTCTTGATGAACTGTAGAAGAATAGACAAAATGTCAATTGGGTCCTGGAAATCTCGCCAAAATATGGTCTTTAAAATCTGCCAGTATTTCTATTCTACGCGCCTGCAGATGTAGGTGACTCCGTCCCAAATGACAATATGCTCGTCAGCGTTCGTATTCTAAAACTAAAGGACCTTAGATATCCGACATTCCGGTCTAGTGCTATTTATTGTATATTGCCCTGTGTGTGTGCAACTGCTCAAAAAGCATTCTCACAAGCACTCATCTCAGACTTTACTCTCATAAGTCATAACTCATAACCCATCGTGACTGACTGTCGCGACTGAAAATATGTGTGCATAAACTACTTTAGATATACAAGGACCAAGGTCACCAAGGTATAAGGAAACTAAGTGATAGTACTTTAGGGTGTGCACTGTGCATGTGTTCCTTGAAGAGAGTTCACTGTGAAAGTAGTAGCGCTAAAAGACCAATTTTTTTCACTTTTGTATGGGCAAGCGCCCTAGCGCGGCGTTACGAGTTTCCCCATACAAAAGTGAAAAAAAGGTCTTTCAGCGCTTCTACTTTCACAGTGAACTGTCTATACACACATACACATCCTAAAGTATTATAACTTAGTTTTGTTACACCCTGTATTTTGAAAACTTGTATTCCAGGTGTTTTCGAAGCAAGCCGTGATGATGGACACACTGGTGTCGCACTTCGCGGGCGAGTACCGCAAGCGGCTCGGTCAGGAGACGCCCAGTGACCACGCCAACTACGACTACCATTCTGGTGAATATTGGGTTTATGGGTTAGCTGTATTTAGCGATTTTCATGTTTGATATGCAGGTACTTCGATAGATTTATTTTATTATTATATTAATTATTAATTATATTAATTATTAATTATATTAATATAGATTTATTTTATTATCGACGTATTTATTGTAAACTTCTCACGACTCACATAACCTTAGTTACAATTCAATTTAAATTATCTCTTTCCAGACTCCGGCAGCATATCTCTCCCTCCGCTCTCCCGACCTGACTCTCCTCAACGGAGACTCGCCAACAAACTCTCCCGGCTGGCGCTGGCGACCCACGACGGGAGAGGCAACCTGCTCGGTGGTGCCGGGGATTGGGGCGGGTTACACCCTCGACAACCATCCTGGATACTACCCAAACATTGACCCGGAGACAACCAGCGGTGCAATATGACTTATCGGTGCCAGAGGATGGAGTAGACAAGGATGGTTTTTACAGCTGGTATTGGCCAATATACTTTCCCAGCACTGCTGCCCATTTAAGCTTGGAATTTGGATCGAAAGCGGTAGTGCAACCCTTTGATATTATGATCTCAACAAACTGATGGGATATTATATTATGCTAAACTAACTTGGAAAAACCGCAATGAAATGAATCAGAAAAAAGGTAGAAGTTATTCTAGTAAGCAACATGCAAGATAGCATGAACCCCGTTTGTTGCATCATTAGATCCAGCGTTTAAAGCAGCCCAGTGTCAATGTAAACATGTTCAGCATATATCAGCAGTATGTAAACATGTTACAATCCAGTAGCTGACCCTTGCAAAATATGCACTAAATCGGCACCAATGGAAAAGAAATGGCTATGCGCTGCAGCGAATAATTTCGCCACGGAAGATGAACGAACGAACTGCACCTTAGTCAGCTCTTTTACGGTTCACCCAATAACTTATCATACTAAATACCAAAGATCAAAGTGGCATGTTTGGCAAAGTGAAACAGAAGACTAATGTGGAGTACCAGTAAATGTAAGAAAATATGAAGCAGTACATAAGTGTGGAATAAATAAAACCTTTGAAGATACTTTGTAAAGTAAAGAAAGTTATGTTCGCTATCCAACATCGTGATGTATGGTAGTTTAATATTAACTTAATCCGTCATTTGTAAAAATGTAAATAAAAACACGTGTACTTACCACAAATAGCAAACCTAGGCAATAAAAATAAAGAATTTATTCCGTTTTATTCATTTATTTATTTAAGCCAAGAAATGAGCTATATCGATAGACGATAAGTAAATGAAAAAATCTAGCAAAAACTTTTCTTCCGCCCTAATCAGTTTTAATATTAAGTTTGTACTGGTGCATTCGCATCATACGGTTAAAGTCCTTCAGTAGAGGATGTTGGTCGAGGTACTCTTCCAGGACCCTAAGCCGGGGTGCCGACAGGTCCTTGTGTCGCGTCAGACGCACCTCCAAGGCATGCACCTCGAAGGCTAGTGAAGCACTGAAAAAAAAGCTGTATTAATGGCTAGTTCTTGTTCAGACACAGCAGAAACCGCGGCAAAGGCGTTGTATTATGGTGGCACTTTACATGGCTATTTGTATTTGCGTATTAATTGATGTATTCGCCAAACAATCACCATGTGTAGACGGTATGTAAGTATATGCCAAAGTATTTTCCTTATTTGCCTATTTGACAAATATGACCAATACCAAATACACGTATCCGTATCGCATACCTTTGTCGGTTTTTGACGCATATCAAAAGAATCAAATAGGCAAGTAAACAAAATCAAGTAAAAGTTTGGTATTTGACGTCCATGTGTATATTATTAGGTCATATTTGCCTTTATTTGCTTGTTTGTGTATAGGTACGTCAATAATTTTCCCAAATGCAACAAATAGCCAATAGCAAATACCAATAGCCATGTGAAGTGCCACCATTACAGGATTCACACTAACCGCTAGGTTTCTACACGGGAAACGAGCGGTTCCCGCTGTGTCTGAAAGGGGTGACCTTATTTTCCTGTTCTGAGGGGGTGACAGACGTGCGAGTAAGTACGCGGACTTATGGCTCGACGATCTTAATCGCCTGTGTGTCAGCAAAGAGCCGCGAGCCGCGCGCCGCGAGCCTGGGGGCATGGTAATCCAGTGTGAGCGATTGTCGTGTGTCACCGACGCGAGCCGAGTAAGTTCGCGAACTTAAAACCCGCGTACTAAGTTCGTACGTCTATCAGGGCCTTTTAACAAACATTTAAAATCGGACCTCTTCTTTAGTATCTATGATGCCACTGGCAGACGCATGCAGACAGAAAGTCATGATACATTTACTTGAACGCTAGCAGGTAAAGTAGGCTTAGGCAACAAAATAGATACGTGTACGACAAAATATGGCGATAAGTTATACCTCTGTTCAAAATAAGCGGTTTCCTTTGCTGGGGTCAAAATGAATTGGTTCGCCAGGTACCACAGCCTCTTGTTCTTGTACTCGCTGTTCAGCTAAAGTTTAAAATAACGTATTATTTATTATTCTTTGAATACACTAGCGCTTTTGATTGCTAAAACATTGACAACGTTATATACGTTATATAATAGACAACGTTGTTCAATAGATAAACTAAACTCAAAAAACCTCAGTAACTGGACATACGTTATATTATTTCTATTTGTTAACCGAGACTGTGTAGAAATGTGAAAACGAAAAATTTAACTTCCAAATCAAACTCAATGAAATATGTACTATCAGAGTAATTCATTCCTAGGCAGATGGTGGACAGTAATTTGGTCGCGTTAAGTCAAACCCATCCGACCGATCATAGTTAACATTGAATTAACACAAGCACATAACGTAGGTCCCCCACCTGCCTAGGGATCAATTTCGCTGATGGGACATAATGTTTTCGAAAAGTCAACAAAATAGGCTACCACCGGTTCAACCGACCGTCTAAATTCAAAAAGGACCGGCTCAAGAAACACCCATACTCCACCTTATTGAACCGTTCCTGCACGATGTTCTGTCTCTCGAGCTGCTTGGCTCGGAAGTCGGCGACGCACTGTTTGCGGACTATGGCAGCCTCCTTCGTGGTCAGCTGTAACGGCCCGCGCCCTGACCCGAACATCTGCGCCAGGTACGGTGCCAGCGGGTCTATCACCGCCTCCTTCTCGCGCTCAGACAATTCCGCTTTTCTGATTTCCTAAATCACCAAGTTGAGAATTATTTAATATAGAAATACATCACTACTTTGATGGCTTTCAGCAATCTAAGTTTTTCCCACGTCTTGTATTAACTACTAAAAAAAGATTTTCGACACAATCATTAGCGGCTGAATGGTCTTTAAAAAAATAAGGATCAAGTTAATTTAGGGCCCGTTTCACCACTTCCTGATAAGTGCCGAATAGGCTATTCACCACTTAACTTGACAGATGAAGTATAGAGAATCTGTCAAAAAAAGTTGTGAATAGCCTATTCGGCACTTTATCAGTAAGTGCTGAAACAGGCCCTTAGTCTGATAATGTAACTCCTGTCTGACTCCTGTAATGTAACTTAGATCGTAGAAAATTTTTGGTGGAAGAAAGAACTTCGACCTACCTACCTGTTCTTTCCATCCTCTCTTAGCGTCCTCATTCTTTTCAGTGTCAAAGAGAGCGACAGCTAGTTTAGGTTCAGTGAGCTCCCTGTGCCTCGCCTTGAGGTAGTCGGTTATATCTGCCTCCCTGTCTCGCAGCTGTTTGAGGGACTTGTCCTCACATTCCATGTTCTTGCAGAGGCTGTAGTACACGTCCAGGGGTCTGGTAGGCTTAGCGCGCGCATCTGCCTGTTAAACTTACGTTAGGTATGAAGAGATAGCTTGAAGTACTCTGTACTGTACTGTCTTGTCTTGTAACTTACAAACCACAATCAGAATATTACAAAATTTACAAAAATCTATTCCGATAAGCTCTATGGTCAAAACAAGGCGAGTTACACAATAATATTAATATGCTTTTGATATTTATCTACTTTATTATGAAGTTTTGTACTTGTGAAGTTGTGATACTGGTTATGAAAAGAAACCCAGAAAAAAACTTACAATGTAAGCTGATGTTTTGTCAGGATAAAACAAAACTTTTCCTCCAGTTTCAGCCAAGTTAGGTTTCAAGAACTTTCTAGTATTGTTTGACACAAAATTATATGCGTAATGGTAAAACAGTTCAATTGTTTCCTCTTGTATGTGGAAAACCTTCTTCCAGACGTCGTCTTTGGCTGGTACGTCCGGATTGCGTCCATACGTCTCAACGATCTCTTTCACTTTGCGCTTTGGTTCTGATTTGGTGCCCTCCGTGTATTTAACGAAACGAGATTCGAGTCTGAAAACGTACAAGAACTCGTTTTTCGTATAGGTACGTGACTTAGGTACTACCAAACCTTACAACGTACTCGTAGGTACTTTAACAACCTACGATAGAAGAGTCGATCAGGTAGAAGATTGCAATGTGTTATTATTTAATAGCGATGGAAAGGTTCCTCTTCCAAAAGATAAGAATACTCCAAGAAAATAAAAAATAGATAGGCAGATGTTTAGGAGATTTTCAATTTACCTGTCAGCTCTATCCGTGTAATATTCGTCGAAGGTAAGCGGCGAGCAGATGACCCTGGTGAGGTGGTCGAGCCGCGCGTAGTAGTTGAACTCCATCGTCCTAACACCTTCTACGCTTGTAGGCGGAGAATCCAGTGAGTATACGTGCTCTGAAGAATAAATGTTTGGTGGGTTTTTTGATCACGTTGAGTCACATACCTACATTGACTTGCCATAAACCTATACTGTTACCGCCAGAGCCTGATCTAAGGGGCGGCAAAATTGACTTATATATCTTCCATACCTAGCTATTAGCCATCCACCACCCAAGTTTGAGAAGTTTACTTTAGGTTGTATAGTGAACATATTTAAGTAATTAAGTATTCCCCTCCATTCCCAACAAAACTAGCTTATGACTTATACCTAAGTATATGGTTTTCTGAATGTAAAGAGCGGCGAAAATCTTTGCCCGGAGCGGCTCAATATAGTTAGATCGGGCTCTGGTTACCGCATTCTGCCATAACATAAAATTTCTCTGATAATGCAATAAATAATAATATTATTATACTCACTCAACATGTGATCCAATCTTCCAATTCCAAACACTTCCGTAGCTTCCTTCTTGACGTGGTCTATCTTCAGTGACTCCATCTTATCCACTCTATGCTTATACCATTCGTAACTAAAAGTGGGTGATTAAAAAAAAGATACATACAGCCGAACGTATTACGTATCCTCCTTTTTGGAAGTCGGTCAAAAATTTCAAGTTAACTTCCTTATTCAGTGTCCAAACAAAAAGTGCCAAAGGTACTCACTTTTCTAAACTTGATAGCGAAAAGATAATTTTTGTAAAAAGTAAGTCATCACTACTAGTAGATTAATACCTGCATTTTTCTCTACTCACGTGACCAAAGGAACGGTAAGGGCATAATCGTCAAAAGTTTTGATCCTCTTGACAATCCCCGTGCGCTCAGAGTACGGTGCAAACTTCTCCAATATTACTTTCTTGTAGTGTATCACTTTGTGACTGCCTGGATATCTCTGTTGGTATTCTGAAAATATGAATCTATTTAAGGTGGTAAGTTAATAAATAAGGAGTTCTCCTAGCTTCCAAGTGATGCCTGAATTGAGTAATGAAAATCTCACAGAAAAAAATCTTTAATTTTGTTCAAGAATATGTCTTGACTGGCCTTAAATTTAGTTATTCTGACCTTCAACAGGTATCTCCAATTTCTCCACCCAGCTACTCGGCATATCCAGGTGTTTCTCCGTCTCGCGGGCCGTCTGCTTGTCTGTCAGGTCCACCTTCCCCCACTTCTGCCGGTGGAAAGGCTCACCGGCTAGTAGATGCTCCCAGCAGCTGAGATCAGTCAAGTCGTAGTTCAGAGATTTCAGGTTACCATCGCATTTTTGGATGTTTACCTAAAATAAAAGCATTATTGATAATGTTAGTTTAGCTCATATCAGTCAAGTACCTGGTCAGCACTTGACGGCACAATGACTTCGTTTGCTGCTCATTTAACCATGTCGTTAAAACCCTGAGTTATGGAATTCTTTCACTATTACTTATTATACAAGGGTATTTACGATTGTTACATTTACTACTTAGTAATACATAGCTCATGGATCTAAACAGTTTCCATAAGGGGCTGAGAGTACTCACATAATAATTCTCATGGTTATACACGCTGTCCAGATATTGATACTGTGGTGCGTCGAGAGGATACCCCCTACCGTCGCTGGGCTCTATGAAGAACGGTTCCTCCACCCCGTTGTTCGGAGGCAGGACCAGCACCCACGCGTGTGTTCGCCATCCGTCGATGTCGTCTGGAGGCGGTTTCTCTAGCTCCTGAAAGATGTCCGTCACTCGTCAGAGTATAATCAAACCATCGAAATGTGAAGCGTTACGCGTCAAACTTTGCCCCTTTTAGTTGTGGGGTTAATAAAATGTTATAAGTAGTGGACCACAGAAATGTATCTTGTAGTGTAGTATTTCTGTGTAGTGGACTAATCCGGTTTCTTCTAGTCTCACATTAAATGATATCCGCCTCATACATGTGAAACTGACGAACAATTTAATGGAATAAGGAGTAACATAGGTGTAGTCGTCTTGCACGATGCTTTTTTAAGGTTGCTCAACATTACCTCCCTAGGAAGCAATAGGACGCTGCCGCCCATAGGCCATGGCCTATATAATTCTGCCTGTACATAAATCCAGAGCTGACAATAAACGTCATACCGCAATTTTGGCTCGCCTCTTTGTCTCAATCCTGTCCAACTGCGCCTGATTCCTCTCCCTCTCCTTAGTTTCCATGTCGCGGCAGTACTGCGACGTGAGGTCCGGCAGCGGCACCAGACGGTAGCGCGGCTCCTCTTCTTCTGGTGGACTTTCTTCCACTGTCTGCGAGAGAACATCATTTTTAAAATATTTTAATGTGACAATTATTGCCAATGCTTTAAGAATTAAGCATAAACCAGTATCGGATTCGAATATTTCCTCAATAATAATCAGTAGGTAAGTAGCTCTACTAACAATACGGGTTGATTCAGACCGCAACGCGACGCGTAGATGCATTTCTAAATTAGGGTCAATTCAGACCGCAACGCGACGATGCGAGGCGCGACGCGACGCGACCTAAATTTGTATGGATTTGACAGATGTCGTCAGCGTGAGACGTCTTGCCAATCTGTCAAATCCATACTAATTTTGAAATGCATCTACGCGTCGCGTTGCGGTCTGAATCAACCCTAAGTATGGATTTGACAGATTCGCAAGACGTCTCACGCTGTCAAATCCATACAAATTTAGGTCGCGTCGCGTCGCGCCTCGCCTCGTCGCGTTGCGGTCTGAATTGACCCTAAGAAGTGGATAGATTTAAAGAGGAATTATTTATTGGAGGATTTTATCCCACAAATTAAAGAAGCCAGGTAAAGTTTACACAACGGCACCCTTACTTCATCGTCACTTACGGGTGATGATGATGTTGTTTTAGCTCTACGTAACTCACCTCATCCCCCTTTATCCCGACACCAGCACAGCTCGAACAGCTGCTGGAGCTACTGTTTCCTCACCTCATCCTCCTCCTGCAGGTCCGGACACCGGTCCGGTACCGGATGGCCATGACACCAGCACATGCGCCAGCTCCAACTGCTGCTGGAGCTACTGTATCCTCACCTCATCCTCCTCCTGCAGGTCCGGACATTCGGTCCGGTACCGGATGGCCATGCACACATCGCGCGCGGCGCTGCCGACGGCGACGAGCGCGTCGTACCCCGCGCCGGCCAGCCACGACACCAGCACATGTGCCAGCTCAAACGTGTTGCCGCAGCGACGCACCAGCGCCGTGAACGGGGAGATCAGGCGCTCCGGCTGAGGAAGTTTTCGTCTTGTGGCCCGATTCTCAAGCTTAGAATGTCGTTTCGATCGCAGGCTATCTCACTTGCGAGTAAGATGGCCACGATCGAATCGACATTGTATGCTTGAAAATTGGGCCCATGAACAAACTATAAAGTACATAATGTTATGCGGTTTTATGTTTTGTCTCTCGATTTTGACTGGTGAATATTTTCTTGTAGCAGTGGGACAATATAATGTATATTTATTTTAGGTAGGAAGAGAGTCATGCATGTAAAATGGCTTGCTTTAATTGCTTGAAGAAAAAAAAGTAGAGACTAACTTCGTTATTGATAGAGTCGTCGTTACCTACTCCTATTTTTAAAGCCATTGTCGCTCTGTAAAGTATTTTGCAACAGCAATGCAAAGGGGTTCTCCGGCTAATCATATCCTCCACGAAGTGCCTGTCTACTTTGCTTTTTACTGAAGCTTACGGACTTAAGAACAGTATCGCTATTCAACGCTAGATGTCGCTACATCTAGTAAAACGCCATCTTCGCTTAACTCTTGAAGAATAAAATGTACTTGTACCGCAAGTATCTAGGTGGCAATTTAGTACTATGATTTTCTGTTAGATGGCGTTTGACAAGTGAAAAAGGCTTTTCACAATTTTCTTAAATTCTTTAGCACCTTGTTGGAATTTTAAAAGTTTCAGGATCTAGAATACTGTACCTCTTCTATAAAGCTTTGCATTATAAAGCTTTAAATTACATGCAATTAGCATGTATTTTAATATAATTAGGATTTAATTCATTATGATCGTGATTAAATATTTATTCAATCGGACTACGATCGAAATATGTAAGTATTAATATTATGTTACATGCAGGGCCCCCGTAAGGGCTGCTGGCGCCTGTGTGCAAAAAAAAGATTTTGGCGCCCCTTTAGGCAAATTTTTTGGGACGTTGGTTTTGGCGCCCCTAAAGATAGCAATTTGGCGCCCCTAGAGGATGGCGCCCGGGTGCATTGCACACATTGCACATATGATAGCGGGGGCCCTGGTTACATGCGAATTACAGTATTACATATTTTGTACGATGTATCACAATTCTTTCAGAAGTATTGAAAGAATTTGACTATTTATTTTTTACTGCGGCTGGTCCCGAGACAATAATCTTGTCGTAAGAGGTACCAAGTTTAATCTGTTCAGTCTTCACATCATAAGACATTTTAAGAAAATATTTAAAATACCAATTTTATTCTAAGTATACAGGTACCTACTTACATTCCCAAATTCAAAATTACAACGGTGTCCGCAGTTATAATTCTGTCTACCCTGCCGCAGTTTACCGAAACGGTTAAATACAAACTCTGTTGCAAGTTGCAACGAAATTAACCGTAGGTACATATTTTATTAAAAAAAAAACTTTAATACCCAATGGATTTTACCGAAACGATTGGAACCAAACTTTGTAACTACAAAATGAACCGAGTCGCGTCCTCCCGACCCCCGTAAACAAAATACCCGAATGTGGGGTAAAATAAAACATGCCGAGCGGGGAAAGTGTTGAAAAGTTGCCGTCGGAAAAGCGAAAGTTGTAAGTCGGAAAAGTTCGCGACGCTCGAGACTTTGTTTTCGTCCGACTTTAGATTCAATTTGTCCGGAGGGGTGTGGAGGGGGAATCTCGCCCCCTCGCCCCCCGCACCCCCGCGACGGACCGCGGCTGCTTAGTATCAAAATATTTTATTCAGCACTTCGGCGATGTGCGGAAACTCTAATGCGACTCGGCAACATCATAATTAGGCGCGAAATAATTTTGATGCTAGTCCACCATCTGCGAGGCGCCCGGCTGAATTTACTGTTGTTTTCATGGAGATGGGTCATGGGACATAATAAATACTACATTGGATATTAAGATAAATCATAATATAATTATTATAATACACATCATTCATCATCAGCGGAAACCGTACTTACATTCAGGAAAAAACTATCCTATCTCCATTCCTGGACTTTGCGTGTACCCATTACCAAACTTTATTAGGGACTCAAAGTGCATCCGTATTCCATAATCCATACCCAGCAAAATCGGTTCATCGGTTTGGGCGTGAAGAGGTAACAGACAGACAGAGAACTTTTACATATTTTATAACACTATGTATTTAGCCATTGACTATACTTCATTCAGATTCTAGCTCTAACTAATACTATAGGTAGAGCTAGGTACCTAATACTACAGGTATTAGGTAGAGCTAGGTACCTAATTAAGTAATTACTACAGGTATTAGATAGAGCTAGGTACCTAATTACTACAGGTATTAGGTAGAGTTAGGTACCTAATACTACAGGTATTAGGTAGAGTTAGGTACCTAATACTACAGGTATTAGGTAGAGCTAGGTACCTCATACTACAGGTATTAGGTAGAGCTAGGTACCTAATTACTACAGGTATTAGGTAGAGCTAGGTACCTAATTACTACAGGTATTAGGTAGAGCTAGGTACCTAATTACTACAGGTATTAGGTAGAGCTAGGTACCTAATAGTTAATTCTATATGTATTAGGAGTAAGTTAGTAAGAAAACCTGCGGTCCACACCAAACACGAGTAATTGCTTACAACTGCGGAGTGCGGACCCTCACAAACGTTTAGAAGTCCTCTCCCCAGTGCCAACCCCCAATGCCAATCCCCAATTACCAATTGTATTATCGCGAACGGCGAAAACGATTGTCAATGTATTTAATAAACAACGAGTAGGAAGGTAATTATTATGCTGTACAGTATGTAATATGTATACAACTGTACAGTGTACAGCATCAAATATCAATAGACTTGTTGAAAAGTCCTAGTTAAGGCATGCAGCCGCGGTAGAGTGCAGAATAGAGCCAGGATGTAGGTCCTAACTCCTAGATGAGATCTCTTGGGCCGCAACCCCGAAAAGACGCCGTACATCGGTATTTTACTTAAGAGTTATGACAATGAAACTAAAACGAGTGTGTGTCAAAGGACAAGGTCCAAATTGGGCTAATTTTAAAAGTGCCGGCCAACGCAAATAAACCCATCTATTCACTATTTGATATCGTAAAACTTGTGGAATATTTTAATAAGTATCATAATATACTTAAGTATTATTTCTTTGTATCTTGCGTTGTTAGAGTTCATATTATTTGGAACACGAAACTCAAAAGTCAAAAGTCAAAACACAGGTATTTTCTATACAAATGTCTGCAGCGCATCTCGCTGGCAACGGCGAAGTCGTATACAAACGCGTATATACTGCGATATATATATATAGTATACTACAGTATATTATATTATCGCAGTAGATGCAGCAATATATAGTAGACGTAGCAGTATATAATATTCCCGCTCAGCTCGGCACAAATTAGAGCGTGCCACGTTCCACGCTTTGAGTTGCGCTTGACCAAGCGTTATTCGAATTTCGAAGACGCCCGCTGCACTAGTGCCGCGACGCAACATACGAAAAGGTTATCGATATCGATTAAAATTTTTCGTATGTGTTAACGTTCGTAGTACAATTTCATCTTTAGATTATGATGATTTAAAATTGTTCATAATCTATATATAATATCATATACTGCGTGACTGGTGAGACGTGTTCAATACTCGAGGACGTGATATTTGGCTATTATATTAGTTGAAAAAAAATAATATAAAAAAATAATATCAATTGAGCACTGAGTAAACGTAGCTTAAAGTTAAATAATTATTTACCCAACGCATGGATACCGCGAGCGGGAGGGGTAGTTGTGTGGTGTTTCTTTGGTATCGCACGCCTTTGCACCGGCCGCATAGTATGCCTACTTGCCTAGCCGCGTAATTTACTTAGTATCCATGATTCATTTATTTTTGGGAAATTCGGAAAAAAATTAAGTACCTAATTTTATTACATAATTGTAATGAGAATCGAGTACAGAGTACTCTCCTTAAGTATCGGTATTGTCTCACCAGTCATGTTGTATACTATAAAAATAATGTTATCTTCAGACTATGACGATACTTTAAATTTTAACTAATTGAATATATATAAATATATAAATTAATGGACTCAGTCTAGTCAGTTGATGACAATGAGAGAAAAAGATTTAGTTACTACGGATCTCACTATTACGGAACATAAAATAGTTTTATGATATTCGCTATCTGCTACTGATTTAAAAATATATTTATTTGAAATTCAAAGTTGTGTTTATTTACTTTGCACACACATCATAATGATAAAAATATTATTATATAATATAAGTAGAACCAGTATTATAGTACTCTGTGGTAGAACTTTCAAAATTTTAGACTTTCACTTATTACGAAAATTTATTGTTGTAATTATTGCTTACTTATAATAATTATAATGTTCAACTATGACTTATGTTGTTAATTATTTGATGGAAAATATAAAAACCATGTGCGTCTCTATTTTCATTTCAGCTTTATCAGAAAATGCATCGCTTAGCAGGAAAATCTCCACACGAGAATGAAAATAAATCTCTTTTTTCTTATCGATATAAAAAATAGTAAAAAATGGAACCACCGCAACGCAAGGGGAGGCGCTTTCCAAGAACGGCAGTCCGCGCGAGTGATTTGCGCCACCCGCCGCCGCGCGGTCGCGACGCGGGCTAGTGATGTCACATATTTTTTTCCAGTTTATCGACATCGACGAAAATAATTTATTATGAGAAATATCGTCGAAATACTGAAATGCTGAATTTCGTTGGACGCGGCGGCGACTGCGTTCAAAAATAAATCGGCTCGGGGTCTCCACGTGAAACGAGCGGGGGCTCGCGGACTGCGGGTACATCAAACAAAGAGTGTTTTTGTCACGTGGCGCCACGGGGGCGTCCCCCGCTCGTGGCGACGAAGGTCCGCCGTTCTCGGATCGATAGCCCGAGATGTCGGCCTACGCGGCCGGCGGCGGGCGCCATTTGCCTACCTCGACGCCTCGGGCAGCGTGTGCGGCCCCCGCCCCCGGCCCCCGCCCCGGATTACCGCCTACAAAGCAAACTTCATCGGGACGTGCATGCAATATGCTCTAAGAGCCCGCTTTGACACCGGAGCGCCGCTTTCGGCTCAGTCACCCGAGTCGCAGTCTTGGAGTCGCAAAGCTTGGCATTCGTGCTTTGCAATCAACGTAATTACAACGGTAGCCCCTTCTGAATCCCCCTTGGCCGACACACGGACATTCTGACTGTACTGAGGGCTACCAATGCAACCTAATTCCCAATTACATAATGTTCACAAAAGTAAAAATAATAAATTTTTAAGTTTCATCTCAGATATAGCAAAACTACCTCTATTGTCTGAGATATAAGTTACAATTTGCCATTTTAAATGTTTTAATTGATAAGAGTAAGTTTCAGGCTTCTTTCATTAACAGGTCAAAAGCATTTATAGGTCAACAAAAATATTGTTGTGCCAAATTCTTTTCGTTGTCCTTTACGAATCTCAGTGACTTGCCCAAACTTTGATCTGTAACAAAAGTACTGTAAGTCAGCCAAGGTCAGATCTTGCGCGGCAAACTTCGGTAAAGTTTTATCTTTCGGCCATTTAGGATCTGTGTGTGGGTGCGTTATTACGCCTCATTAGGGACCAATTTGGGGCTACAGATACAAGGGTGGATATAGATCGAGAGAAGATCTATGTGTGGAGGTACCTTAATGAAATAAAAACCATTGAGGTGATGATTCATAACATTACGAATTTATATTATCCTTGTCATAATTTCTTCATGCATATTTTATTTATTCAAAAATCTGCAGTCTCAGCCGGTCTCTTTGGAACGTGTATTGTGCATAACATATAGGTTTATAAAAAAATATTTTTTTGTTTTACATTATTATTATTTATTTATTTAAATAAAAATATAAGATTTTGTCAACAGCTATTCTATATTAGTTCGTTCTATTAAAAACAAGAAGACGAGTGTCATTTTCAAATCATCCATCATCTACGGACTACGTGGCTCGTGGCTGTCCTCTCGATTTAATTCTGCCACTGAGTACTACCATTTGGTCTTTGTAGGATCGATACTTACTAGCAAAATAAACCAAATCAAGTTGCACTATAAATAAGCCCATTTACTGAAAGTAAGAAAGCTAGTACTGATGATGTTAGACGATGATGGTGATAGTTTAATAAAAACAAAATAGCATCCAAAAAAGCCGACAAATATTCAATGTATAATGCAAAATGATTAAATATTTGCTCTAGTCAAAAACGCCCGGGGCAGTGACGCGAATCGCGAGTGCTATGCTATATTTTAATATTCAGTATTTTAAAATTTACGCATCAGGCATTAACGCATGGATTAATACTGAAGGTATTAAACTTTTATATATTTGAGAGTCCAATTCTCGCATAATTTCTAAACTCCAGAATACGTCCAATCGCAGTGATGCTGATAAATATAAGAGGCTCCCAAACCCTTTATATACCTGACCCTTCCTAAGTCACTAAAAAGCTGAGGCGTCTATCAGCGAAGGAGCATTTCAACTGCACTTGCTGAGCAATAAATCGGCCAAGTGGCAGGGAAAGTCCATATTAGCATATTGCCAACCCCCGCGAACCGGCCACTCGGGTACCGCTGACCGAGCCTTTTAAACCCATGGTATGGGACAAGGAAATGATCGGGAAATTCCAAGTTTAGCAGTTTTGATTCCGAATAACGTATGATTTTTTTGTGTTATGAGTTTATGACGGATGATAATGCAAACGTAACAAAAAAGTGAACCAAGTAAACCTTGACTAAAGTAAAAAAAAATAACATTCCTAAGAGTTTCTTAAAAAACTGTAAGTAATAAATGACACATAAAAGGGTTTTGTGAAAACTAAAAACATTAAAAGCTTAATTAACAGGTTCTTCTTTACACGCTAAAGACCTAATAAAGCGGGGCGGAGGAAAAACTCCGCAAAAAAGTAATCAAACACAGCCAACATGGCCGCCAATTTTTTGGCGCACAAATTAATTGCTCGATATAAAAGAGGCATTAATGAGAACGAGGCCCAACAATAAACAGACAGTAAAAGCACAATAAAGAGTGAATGAAATGAGCGCGAGAGTTGAATGTGAATGAACGAACGAGGAACGAGGAGCGAGCCTCGGGGAATATTTTAGCGTATTTCAATAAAGGCGCGACATCTTTAATCTAGGCGGGATCGGGTAGGGGCATAAATCTTGCAGGTCCGGGCGAGTTTTGAATCATTTAGCGGCGGCCCCGCGCGACTTCCGTCCGGCACGCGCCGCACCGCGCTCGCCACCCACTCTCGAGCACCGAGCGCGTCTGTCTTGCCGAGACAAAGGGACGCTAGGGATTGACGCTACGATTATTTTTATCGATATTCTTTTTATTTTATTTGTATGAATTTGCTTATAACATATATGGTTCGTTCGAATTGGCATCATCGCTAGCCTTTTTAACTGTTATATTAAGCTGGTATACTTTACAAAAAACTTTGTTTCATAATAGGTACGTAATAAAATAATAAATGTATATTCATGTGGCATGCTTGGTATCAAATTGTACACATAATATAATATTTAGAATCTCAAGTTACTGAAATTATTTACAAAATAATCAAATTTTCTTTTAAGAACCAATTAATCTTCTATCTTAAAAATGCGTCTTGTTAAGATGTAGCTGTTTATTTTAGTTCGTAGAAAATATTGGCCCATAGATTTTGCGTTAATTTTTTATCAGTATTTGGTAGTAGTCTGTTTCACCACATAACTTAACAGATGAAGTATGGAAGATCTGTCAAAAAAGTTGTGCACATTATCAGAAAGTGGTCAAACAGGCCCTTACTTTGATTTTTTCACTATCAGTGAGGTACTTTCATTGCCAAGTCAATGTTGAAATAAAAGTGTTGCATCGATAAACGACTAGGGACATCTCTTTGAAACGACGTCCGAGTCGCCTCTAATTTGAATTCACGGAGACTCCGCGACGCGTCCGCCGCGCCGGCCGCGCCCGACTTAATGAATCGCGAGGGTGTGGGGGCCGTAGGGGGTGGCAGCGGGGTTGCGACGGGGGCCGGGAGGGGGCGATCGGCTGGCCACCGCATCCTCCGCGCGGATAAGTGACGCCTGTGTAGCTCCGTACATAGCTCCTTATGTACTCTCGTACATAGCGGCCGGCCTGTACCTACGTAACGCTCGCCAAATTTATGTCCCGCACATGTCTAGAGACCGCGGGCGTACCTTTAGAGGGATTTTGCGTGTGTACGGACAAACAAGGGCCTCCGAAGATATTCGAGGTGGAATTCACTGGGAGCCTTTATTGATGATACCTAGCGGCTTACGAGGCTCGAAAACTTTTTGTGTGAATTCTGCGCCTCGGCTCACAATTACAAAGAAAATTTCTGTTTTATTTTGTCGGGTATTTAAAAAAGGGGTGCGACACGAAATTGTTGTTAAAACAATTTTACATAATAATCTGCAGGTAAATTGTAATACGCGTATAAAGTCGGCATTATCGTGGAGGAGTGAAACAAGCTAATGGGCAATTATGTAAATCCGTTGAGCGAACAATCAAAACGCAATAAATTATTCAGCCGGCGGCCGCGGATGCGCTCCGGTCTCCGGCTGTTTCTTTGTCAAGTCTTGTATTGACGTTTACATAACGATCCACTGTCATTATCGTTATTTTTTATTATGAAACTAGCTGTCCCGGCAAACGTTGACGTTGTCCCGCCGACTAAAATAAGTATATTACCACCATGGCAACGTCCATCGCTATTCCGTAGCATGTAAACAATGGTCGCCGTCAGTCTCGAGTTTATTTATTTATTTAATAAACCTTCTTACAACTACCATTACAGACTATAATGTTCAATACGATAGCGTAGTAAATAGAGTTGTAATAATTTACTATTATTTATTCAACAAAATATGCACTTATCAATATAAAAAGTACCCAGTAGCCGATTCTCAGACCCACTGAATATGCATATAAAATTTGGTTAAAATCAGTAAAGCCGTTTCGGAGGAGTACGCGGTCTAACCGTCTAACATTGTGACACGAGAATTTTATAAGTATATAAGATTTAATTTTATGTTTCAAATTAAGTTGTGATTTTGTGTAATGATTAAAAGCGATTTTCTATTTTAACAAAACATATTATTATAGTGTACGCTGTTTTATAAGGAAATTATGTTTCAAAAACAATAACTTAAACTCTACGTGGCATTGGAGGAAATGAGCTAAAAATAAGCAGCATACAACAATGACCCCAAAAATAATTTACTAAACGAACACCAAAAGCAGCGCGTCGCCAAATTAATGTTACGCGACCGAATAATAAACGTACATTTTTCTAACAAAAACATGTAATCAGGCGGGGGCCGGCCGCGGTCGGGGTCCGCGCGGGCGGCCGTGGGAGCCTAGCCGCGCCGCCATTATTGTCGATAATCACGCGATATCGATTGACGTGCGTGCAGCCCTAATTCCAAACCCCGTGCAGAATTACGCCGGCATTTTTTGCTATCGCGTATTTTAAATCGAGTTCGTATAAACATTTTCAAATATTTGGCTATACTGCGTGACTGGTGAGACATGTTCAATACTCGAGGACGTGATATTTGGCTATTATATTAGTTGGAAAAAAATAATATAAAAAAATAATATCAATTGATCACTGACTAAATGTTAAGTTAGTTAGGTTGTTAAGTTGCTTAAAGTTAAATAATTATTTACCCAACTCATGGACACCGCGAGCGGGAGGGGTAGTTGTGTGGTGTTTCTTTGGTAGCGCACGCCTCTGCACCGGCCGCATAGTATGCCTACTTGCCTAGCCGCGTAATTTACTTAGTATCCATGATGCATTTATTTTTGGGAAATTCGGAAAAACATTAAGAACCTAATTTTATTACATAATTATAATGAGAATCGAGTACAGAGTACTCTCCATAAGTATCGGTAATGTCTCACCAGTCATGTTGTATAAAGGTAGTAATATGGATACACAAAACTATATTATGCTACTTTTTATCGATAGAAAAAAACTTCCTGCAATCGTTACTTATTCGTTTAGAATTTTTAGATCCTTACGATTCAAGCGTAATTCGTAGGCCTCCTTCCAATATAAAAAACATATAAAATCGTCATAAACTAAATCATAAATCGTCATAAACCAAGTGATAAATGGTCGTAAAATCTAGTCGCTGCAAGCGTCCCGCGCCGGATGTTTTGTTGCGAAAAGTTCAGCAACAGGTGGCATCATTACTATATTTTATGACTCCGGCCGCTCAACTTCGCTCGCCACTCAATTGGGCTTTAAACTTATTTAATTCGCTTTTATTGTGTGCTAATTGTTTTCGGTGATTTATCGTTTAGACGCTTTTATTTGTGGAGTAGTTTGAGGAATGTTTAGTGAGGGTCTCAGTTGATAAAGGTTAGTTAGGTATCGAGAGGACTGCTAAAGTATTCTAGATCGTTAGAATTGTTAGGAAACATTATATCGTGTGATTTTACTTACCAGGTTCAATGATAGGTGTCTAATTAATGTTTTTGTTTCTTAGCGTAAAAACACTATTTTATTTCTTTGTCATAACTTAATATATTTTATTACATTGGAAATGGTAACGCAGTAACGCACCACTATATTAATAAGGCGTTCGAATTTCAAATTTCAAATCATTTAGCGGCCAGAGAACGAGTGATGGTGGGGGAATTACCGCGCAATTTCACCACGTGTGAGTTGCGACGCGCGCCGCATCGCAACGACGCGCTCTCACGGGACGCGACGCGACGTGCTGACCAGCTGCGCAGGCACATAAGGTTCAAGCGATTGTCGTAAAAACTAACAGCGAAAGATACTTAATTTCCATAATCAAGTTTTAAAAGTAATGAGCCGTAGAGACGACCTAGCCACCAACAAACTAGGAATTTATTAGGAACAGGTTTATTGGATTTTGGACATGAAATTTTCCTAAAAATCTGCAAACGCTAGTTTCGCGTTAGTAACTAGTAAGCAGTTAAGCACTAATGTTAGTCACAATGACGTAACGATAATATTATACTGACACTAAGAGATCTTTAAAATTACGAAGTATTCGTAATGAAACATTCCTTGCGAGCTCTACTTTTTACCAAAAGCACTGCCGCGGTGCAACAACGCAGCAATCGAACCGAATCGACAAAAAGTCGCATACCGCATCCGGATAAGTGCGTGTCGACTGTCCACAAAAAGTCCCATCACTAGCGCGATCGCGTGGTACCATAGACTTAGTAATGTACAGAGCGAACTCTATACAACTGTAAAGTGAATACGCATAGCAAAATGTATAAAATGAGAGAGATGTGCGGTCAATAGTTGTCTTTCTCTAGAATTTTGATTGGTCCATGTGACAACCTTGCAGATTTTAGGTGACCTGCAGTAACCACACTATGCTTCAGTGGAGCAATGCGACATGTGACGGCCAAAATATGTCTCTATTACGGTATGAAATTGTGTGAGCCAAATCGCATAGCGCACTACGGTCTACGCGGCAGTCTAGCACGGGAGTTGCTCTGGCGCGTAGCGTCCATTGCAGCCTGCATTGTACTTATGCCTAGTCGGTCTCACCTTTACACACCCACAAGACAAATAATAAATATACGTAGTGGTCACAGCCCGTACCGCACACTGTTTTCTCTCTAGCGAGTGGTCATTTCATACGGGTCTTCAGTTCATTCACAAGTCTATGGTGCACCAGCCCAACACAGTCGCGGTCCCGGCGCGGCGCGGGCGGCGATAACATCTCGCGAACGTGCGTGACCGCATCCTGCACCCTGCGCCCGCGCACCGCGCCTTACCGCCGGGGTTCCGTACTCCCAAAACGGAACCTTAGCACCACGCGTATACAGGGTGTGACAAAATAAAGTGATAATACTTTAGAGTTGCTCTAGTCTATAGTATAGAGTCCACTGTGAAAGTAATGCCAGCGCTGAATTAATAATTTTCTATAATTATTGTATTGGCTTTATGGTATTTAGGGCTTTTTTAAGTTTTGTGCCCTTGCCGGCTTGTAAATTAAACCATCAATATAAAATAAAAATATCTCTTTTTATGTCTACATAATATTATTTCCAAACCTCAGGGATTCAAAACTATAGCACCGTTTCTATTTACGTCGTTAGTATAGTAATATTTAAAGTATAGTAATATGGCTATAATATTAACTATAAAGCAATGTCATGTTAGTATCACAATTCACAAATCACAAGAAAACCAAAAACCTTGTTTCATCAAAAACCCCTATACTGCACGAGATTCGACTCGAACTTGACCGTTTGGGCCGTGACGATGCGCAGGCGCAGCGCTTCCGCCGCCACTCACTCCCTTCACTGAGGATATTCATGAGTCTCGCGTTACAATCAGCTGCCCGATCACCGAGACAACCGCAGAGTACCGGAATCTCGTAATTCGAATGTCACTTCGATCGCAGACTTATGACCTGGAGATTAGAGGCATGAAAATAGGTACCCATGGGTGTAAGGGTAGCTTCACACTGCAATTAAATTTGACTGACTTTGCGATATACAACAATGAACAATCGGCCAAGTGCGAGTCGGACTCGCGCACGAAGGGTTCCGTACAGTTATAGAGCAAAAATATGCCAAAAATTGTGTTTGAATGGGAGCCCTTCTTAATTTTTTATTTCATTTAAAGATTATTATTAATTATTAAAGTAAAATTATATGTAAGGCCTTTGTGAAAATTTCAAGTGCCACCATCTTATCATTATTGATTACGAGCTAAAAAGGCCAAAAAATTCACGTTTGTTGTATGGGAGCCGCCCTTAAATATTAACATTATTTTGTTTTTAGTATTTGTTGTTATAGCGGCAACAGATATACACAATCTGTGAAAATTTCAGAAGTTTAGCTATAGCGGTTCTTGAGATACAGCCTGGCGACAGACGACAGACAGACAGACAGACGGACAGACATCGAAGTCTTAGTAATAGGGTCCCGCTTTTACCCTTTGGGTACGGAACCCTAAAAACCTTACCGCGGCCGCTGGGCGTTTTGTATCGCTATTATTTATTAAGCATCGTCGCGTCACGTAACACATACTGTTACGTTTGTGGTCCCTAATGGGGAGTTATCACTTTAACTATCTAAGGCCCACTTTTTTTTTTCCCGGAGGGGGAAATGCATTAGGTACGCATACCACCCAGGCGCAGGGGGCGACCCGAGCGGTGATGTGGGACTCCCGTAGCTAATGAGACCACGGTATACCCACTAAACCCCCCCCTCCCCCCCATCTTCCGCCACGCCGCCTTTTGACGGGGCCACGGGAACGATACACACATCCGCGACCCCGCCAGCGGTCCGAAGAGTCCACGATGGGCGCACAACACGTGCGCCCTCCTCCTCGGTCCCCACCAGGGCTGTAGCAGACGCCCCCCGAGTCTGCTACTTGGAGGTCATGTGGCAGATCAGGTCTGTGGCTCTGCCACCGACCACACCTCGGCCGCAGAGGATAGGGCAAGCGGCGCACCGCAATACCTACTTGCCTCTTCCTCTGCGGCCCCACCAATGCCGTTCAAACGGAACGGCCCCGCCAGCTCGCAGGGGGGGTAGGGAAGGCGGCAACCTACCACAATCATGCCTCTCCCCCCCGCGATCCGTCCTCGGCCGCAGAGGATAGGGCAAGCGGCGCACCGTAATACCTACTTGCCTATATACGTCCGTCCGTCCGTCCGTCCGTCCGTCCGTCCGTCCGTCCGTCCGTCCGTCCGTATTGGTATTGGCGCTCCTTCTACGTAGCAGAGTAACTTGAAAACTTTAAACTTGACAACCAATGAAGCGCGAATAAAAAACGCAGCGTTAGATCCTTCTTCGGTTGCTGGAAGCTATGAAAACCTAACTCTACAATTTCGACATGTTTCCCTCCGGATTTTTAACAGCTGTTTTCAGCGTTGATCATCAACCATTAGATAGCAGTAATGAGCAGAACCAAGATGGCCGGCGCAGCTGCACGCGCTGCGGGCATTTATCTTTATTGTCGGACAGATGGGTCGCGGTCCGCGGCCATGGCATGGGGACCCGAGTGTTCTTCTTCTTCTTTTTTATTATAGTGACCTCAGGGAATTGCCAGTTGCCACTTCCCAATATCAGAGCTTATCTAATACCCGGTTTCAAAGATTTTTAGACTGGAATTTATTTTTTCAACAGCGTTGTTGATTGGCTGATGTCTAAATATTATTTTGACATCAGCAAATCAAAAAAACGGAAGAACTACCAAGTGATAGGTTAACGATTCATTAAAAACATTAAATACTTAAAAGAGCAGCACCAATAAAAATATTAATTACCTAGTATCGGATATCGACGCTGCCCTTATAATAATATTTTCCGCCCGTTTTCCGCCTTGCCGTTCATTTAGTAAATTTTTGTTACATAATAATTAATAATAAGTTATGAAAATATATAATATATTATGTAGTTAGTACCTTTTGAAAACTTATTATCATCTGTGTTTTAGATTTACAATTCTTTGACCTACCTGCTGACATGCCAAACGCCATTACATACGTAGTTTCTAAATATATACGAGTTCGAGTATGAAAATTGATATTAGCCGATTCTCATACCCAGTACCTAATACGCACAACAAATTCCATCAGAAGGTCGAGCCATTTCGGAGGAGTTTCGCAACAAACAATGCGACTTGTGAGTTTTATAAGTTAACAGTTAAACACATTATAAAATTCTCGTAATAAAAAAATATCTTGGAATTTAGTTTGCCCCATAACCGATCTTCAGAGCACTTTAAACAAATCTTTATACTAAGTCAATTTACCTCAGCTCTATCTATCCGTGGCATAAAATACATTATCACCGAAGTGAAATATATAACCCGTATATCCAGTATCCACACAGGAGCGCGGAATTCTTAAAAGCCGGTGCATATTCTCGCGGGAGCCGCATACTTTTTACGTGAGGTCAACCCCCCGCCGCGGGTGTCCCCCCGAGGGGGTCGATAAGACCCCTCGTGAGGGGTGGATAATTAGTCGCGAGCGCGGTCCGGCTCTACTCCATCTAACTTGTTTCCTTCTTTATTTGCTCGCCGCCGACTTGATACAAATGAGGGGTTCGGATACTCGATACAGGTAGTGTATGTAGGTACGTTTTTACGTGAAACTTAGTTAAAAGACGTGTATATAATCAAAGGTTAAAAGTATGGGTGGCTTGATAATTATTGTTTTTTGTGGAGAAATAAATTGAAACAGACGCAAAACTAACTTTGATTGATATTACCATTGACTATGTTTCTATAATGCCCAGATACATTATTAAACATAATTTGTTCAAATTTCAATTGTGTAGCTTTCGCGGTTCTTGAGATACAGCCTGCTAACAGACAGATGGATGGACGAACTGACAGTAAAATCTAGTATAAGGGTCCCGGAGTTCTTATCATATTTTGTGTTCTTTTGACAAGTGCAGTAGGTGCGTAGATTTTTTGAATATGGAAAATAATTTTTAAAATTCGAATTTCTAACTGCTTGACCAACATTATCATAATATAATTCATTCACACACAAGTCACAACTATTACCGGTTAATACGAACTTATAATCCGAAGTTGGCAACTATCGAAGTTGCAATTACGCCGGACACTCCCCCGGGTGGCCGGATCTGAGCTAATGAAGGTATCTTCAAAGGGGTCCAAAAGACCCGGGCGCTGTCCGGCCCGCGGCGCTCGTGAATGTTTAAAGGGGTCGCCGTCGCCGGGTTACACGCGGCCGTAGGGGGTTAACGGTTATAGATTATAGAATAACATAATATACCTTCAACATGGACGCTTTAAGACTCCTAATTGATGGTCCTGGTTTTCTTTGTGCCTTTGTGATCTGATTCACTAGCGCTGTTATCCTTACTGACAGACACACTTACGCATTTAGAATATTAGTAAGGTTACTACGTCTTAATCTATACATATAATAAAACTGTAGAATTGAAAATTCTGTACATTAAAGATATTTAAAAAATAATAAGCGGGGGGTGTCACTACATCGCTATAGAAGCCAAAAATGTGGTTAGTTTTTTGTTTGTCTGTCTGTCTGTCTGTATGTTTGTTCCACTATCAAAAAAAAATATTTCGCTACCCCTTTGTTTTATTATCATGTATGTTTAATGTTTATGAATATAAGTATTATCATTTTGTTAAAATTCCCCAACTTACCCGGTTCCGTATCCAAATGGTATAAACGGGACCCTATTACTAAGACTTCAATGTCTGTCCGTCTATCCGTCTGTCTGTCTCCAGGCTGTATCTTAAGAACCGCTATAGCTGGACTTCTGAAATTCTTACAGATTACAGATTGTGTATATCATTCTGTTGCCGCTGTAACAACAAATATACAAAAAACAAAATAAATTACATATTTAAGGGGGACTTCCATAAGTTCCATATAACAAATTACAAAGGTGATTTTTTCATATTTTTGCTCGATCTCAATAATGGCAACAGGTAGACACTTGAAATGTTCACAAAATACTCAGTTAAATACGGGTATTGGCCGATTATTAACTGAAATAGTTCTCTTGACCTCCGGCGACCCCCTATAGACACTGCGCGACCCACAGGTTGAGAAACACTGATGTAGCGGGTATAATAATATGTCCCGCGGATAACCTGCAGCCGATACCGGGTCGGCTCTCGGGGGGTTGGTCTCAAAGAAACTTCCACTTTAACATCTTGCGAATTGTAATGGACTCTAAATTAATATTAAGTACCGTTATATTTTTACTAGATAAGCTGTGACTCGTCAAACGTTGTTTTACCATGTTTCGAGTATGTCATGTATGATGGCCAAAATTTTCTCAGACCTATAGGAAAGCACACATCAAAAATTAATCCAGCCGTTTAGGGGGAATTCGGCAAACAAACACTGCGATTCCTACGATTCCAGGAACCAGCTGGGCTAAAATGGTCACATTTTGCAATTCCTCTCAAATGAATTCAGAAAATGAATTATCAATACTGTGAAACTGACGAAATATGTCAAATTAGTACGAATTGTGCGAATTACTAGACATGAATTGCAAGCAGAGTGACCATTTTGCGATTTTTAAAAAGTGAATCATATTAAGTATTATGATTCTCCAAAGCGACCATTTTAGCCCCGCTGATATTTTAGCCTATAATCAGATGCTGTAAACATTTTTATGAAAATTTGACAAATACTTAGCCTATTTGTGTAAAAAAAAACAAATCTTGCATCTTTACAAAAAATGTAGTTTATCTACACCTCCATCATATACCACACGTTTAAGGGCCCGGGTTACCCTCGAAATTTTCATACATTCTTAATACCAAAATCATTTTCTCATACGAAAATATTTAACATGTTTGAGTTATTTTTCAGCTTAAGACAGTAATTACCTAGGGTCCTGAACAAATTTTTTTCACAAAATATTTAAATACTAAAAAAAAAAATTTGTGTTTAAATATTTTTTAGTAAATTTACTACTAAATATTTAAACACCAAAAAATAGACAAAAACACTAAAAAATATATAAATAAATAATAAATTTACTACAAAATATTTAAATAATAAAAAATATTTTTTAAAGTTTAAATATTTTGTGGTAAATTTACTATTTATTTATATATTTTTTAGTGTTTTTGTCTATTTTTTGGTGTTTAAATATTTAGTAGTAAATTTACTAAAAAATATTTAAACACAAAAATTTTTTTTTTAGTACTTAAATATTTTGTAAAAAAAATTTGTTCAGGACCCTAGGTAATTACTATCTTAAGCTGAAAAATAACTCAAACATGTTAAATATTTTCGCATGAGAAAATGATTTTGGTATTAAGAATGTATGAAAATTTCGAGGGTAACCCGGGCCCTTAAATACTTTAAACTAATCTATACTACTATTATAAAGAGGAAAGATTTGTTTGTTTGTTTGTTTGTTTGTTTGAGTCGAATAGGCTCCGAAACTACTGGACCGATTTGAAAAATTCTTTTGCTATTGGAATCTTACATTATTTCTGCTACATTTTATTTTGGAAAAAAGTAGGGTTCCGTAAGATATTTGAGTTTTTCGGACGCAAGGTGTAAAAAATCAGCTAGAAAAGTTACTTATTTTGCGTACGCTGCCTAAACTATAAAAGATAGAACCATAAAATGTTCTAAGTAATTGTAGATCTTATAAATATCTACAAAAAAGTCCGCGACACACTATACCTATCTATGTCGAGTGAGGCACAATAACCATTTATTTATTTAAAAATCCTGAATTTTTTTTGGACTACATTTAAACGGATATATTTTACTCACGTTATTAATCCTTATCAAAATAAATTATTTTATCACTAAGTACAGTTTATGTAGATAATATTTGGTCTTTGAATGATTAAAATTGGACGTTTGGTTTTGAAATTATGGCGAAATTAAAATATTACGATAGTGGGCGTCACCAAAGCGCGTGCGGGAGGAAGACATTATTCTGTTGTAGAAATGAAAATTCTGTACATAAAAGATATGAAATGACACCCGAAATTACACCTTTGTCACTACATCGCTATAGAAGCCAAAAATGTGGTTAGTTTTTTGTCTGTCTGTCTGTCTGTCACTCTTTCTGTCTGTCTGTATGTTTGTTCCAGCATCACACGAAAAATACTGATCCGATTTGAATGTGGTTTTCGTAGATATATTTATCTTCTTCCAACTTAATATCTGGTGTATAAAATTTTTTCCCCCCACCCCTCTAAGGGGACAAAAGAGGGGGTCAGATTTTGTATCAAACTTTTTTCTTTAACACGAAAACTACTGATCCGATTTGCATACGGTTTTCACAGATATATTATATTTGTCTTCTTCCAACTCAACATCTGGTGTATAAAAATCCTCCCCCCCCCCCCTCCCCTCTCAACCCTCTCTGGGGACCAAAGAGGGGTCAGATTTTGTATACAACTTTTTTCTTTAGTGGACTTACTTCATATTAGGTATTAACTGTGTTTTTCAACTTAACATCTGGTGTATGACCTTCCCCCCCCCCCACCCTTTTAGGGGACAAAAGAGGGGGTAAAACATGTATCAACTGATGATGTAGAAAATATACTTTAAATGGCAAAACAACGTTTGCCGGGACAGCTAGTATGCAATAAAGATGTCAATGTAAGTTAACCATTCAAGATATCGTCTTTTACTCTTTCGCCCCATGAGAGTATCATATTTTGGGGATAAGAAGGATTTCTTGTCTTTTTCCGTAGCCTCTGTAATGTTTTGAAATTATATTTTATGCTGCAGGTACAGGTTCACTAGAATATTTTTTTTTATTACTATCAAGAAAAGTTTTCGTGAGTATCTTCATTTTGATAAGATGAACAATATTTTCCGCTGCGAAAATTCTCGAAAGTGGTAGCTAACAGAGATAGAAAGGATTTAATATTTCGAATTGATGGTCCTAAAATATGGATTGTTCTATTGGTAGGACAATTTTACTCTTAAATTATAACTCTTAACCTATCAATATGCAAAAATCAGCTCCTTTTAGGGTTCTGTAATCAACAAATCCTTGTTGACTACGGAACCCTAATATTGCAGTTATGCTATTCAAATCTATGTTTAAGCATTTTCTACCGGATACAAAAAAGTGCACACTATCAAGGTTACGTACATAGTGTTGTGCTCCAGTGGGCAGTGGTCCGGTCATCGATTATGTAAAATACCTTCATTATCGACTCGATAATGCATATCACTTAGCATTCGTTTAATTAAGCTCCCGATTATTTTTTAATAAGATTCTTTATAACAGCCATTTTCAGGTCGAAAAACTGTTAAAAGTCTACGCTGCAGTTAAATTTAAGTTTAATAATTAAAGTTAAATTTAACTGAGCTCTATAGCCTCCATAGGATAATAATATATGGTCGAAGCTACCTGACGATTCACAAGAAAAACACAAATGATGACATTAATATTATAATACATAATTTAATTAGGAATTCCCAGAAAACACTGCACTTTTCAGGATAAAGTAGCTGAAGAGTTGTATGAAGCTAAACTCCATACCAAAATTAAGTCCAAATACGTGAAAAGGTTTTTTGTGAAGAAATAACAGTTTTACATATAACACAAACTTTCGATTCTATAATATTAGTGAGACCTTCCTCTCTTCCTCTTGGATATTCTTAATTATGATTAAACCCATCTTTCTTGGAGTTGCTTGATTTAAACTAAACGAACAATCGCACTTTCATAGAGTTCATCAAAATATACTCAAACTAGAAGGTACCCGCAACTCCGTTGCGCCAATTCGCTTATCTTATGGAGCCGTACATCTTTCCGGGATGGGAACTAACCTATATCCTTTGCCGGGATTCAAAGTATCTCCACATCAAATAAAAAAAAATCGGTTCAGCCGTTGAGGCGTGAAGATGTAATAGACAGACACACTTTCGCATTTATAATATTAGTATGGATCACTTCTAAGCCATACTAATTTCCCGCTCGGCAGTTATGATTTAATCCGGCGTAATGGCTGACCACACGTGTTTATCAGGCCCAGGTGTCCCCTGGTGATGATTCCGACTCAAGGAATACCGGAGGATGTGGATTTTGGGTTGGGTGGCGTCGGGTGTCGCACATGGCGTGGGATGGGGTGGGGTGGTGCGAGGTGCACTAGTGCATATCGTACATACGGTACAGGCGCGAGCACCGATGAAGACGCTTTAATTTGGACTTATGGAGGTCTCATACGACATGTCGACACTTAAAGCAAGTGGCTCTCAAGTCAGAATTCCTTGTCATTCTGCTAAATAAAGGCAAGGTAGTTACTAGCTGTTAAAGAGGGGAAATAGCGTCGAATTTAGAGCAATATATTATGCGTTTTCAAAAACCTGCCAGCAACCTTGTTGTGTTAGTCGGTTTATTGCACTGGAAAACACCGGAAACGGAAATGGGATATTTTCCAGTTTAAAAAATATCCCATTTTTTTCCGGGACATTATACCAAAATTCATCAAACTTAGTTCAAAGGTGCATGAAGAGGTACCAAAACAGATACATTTTCGCACTCCGTATGTAGATTAAACCGGGACCTTCCTAAAAACGTAAGATAACCATCTATTTATCGCTGGCACGAGTCGCACTTACAGAGTTTCAGTTAAAACGGAAATCGGGTCAGGCTCCACCTATTTCGGCCAATCTCGAATTAATCGAAACAACATCCGACTTTCGCCTAATTTTATAACTTTCTAAATCATTTAATGAAGACTCCATAATTTAAATTGCAGACTATTTTTGCGATGTCCTGTCCTATTGAGTGATTACGAGGTTACTATTTAGTATTTACCAATTTTTGGTATAGTCGCTGAAATCCTCGGTTTTAGACTTCTAATTTCACTATGTACTAATACATAATATTATGCGATTCTATCCCCTTACAAAATATATAAAGAACCATACTTTGAATGTATAAACATGCCGTCTGGTATGCACTATACACGTCGTCGTTATGATTGTACAATATTTTGTACTAGCCTGATTTTTAGAAAAGTATCTAGACCGATAAAGACTTGTAAAACTGCAACTTATTCACAGTGTAAATAATTTTATTACTATAGGTACCCGGTAAAGTAATTAGTTTACCCAGTACCTACAGTATAGCAAAAGGGAATTCCTTTTTGCTATTGTACCCACTACACATTACACTATACACTATAATATACAGCATACACCATATACCGTTACGCGTTGCGTTTTCCCGTTAGCACTTGTCCACACACCTGTACCCGGCATAGACAAAGAGCCGCAGCAATTAACTGTACATGTTGAGGCGTCGTCAAGATCGCGGTAATCGCGGGCACAGCCCCGGGCTACCACCTGGAAGACGCTAGTTATCTCGCGGGTTTATCGCATGAGAATAAAACCTTTTTATTGCCGCACAGTGCACTATTGTTTGCGGTGACATAGCGAGCCTTGGAAAGAGACACAAGCCTGAATTTTTCATGAATATTAATAGGTACCTACAACGAAATTTTGGGTAAATAGATTTTACCAGGAGACTCAACTGACAAGAGACCAAAAACTGCACAGGTCTTTTCCCACACATATTCCGGTCTACCTGCGCAGGCATACCTGCACAGATGGACCTCTCCAGTAGACCGTAGCGTGCGGCTTACATAAGAAAGCTAGTATAGAAAATATTTCGGCTTAAAGTGAAAATATTTTCCTACACACATTTGATAAAGACCCGCATCGGTTGTTACAATGCAATGGCGACTACGCCTAAAACGACATGCGTAACCAAATATTCAAAGTTTCTTGAATAACCTTCCTTCTGGCGCAATCTGGTTAAATGTCGCACAAACCGTACTTATGATTCTGACGTTCAGTAGGACCAAGAGAATCCAAAGGAATCCCTTGAAGGGATAGTTAGTTGAACATTTTAAGCGATGTCTTCATTAGAATTTAGTATATTTTAGTCGAGTCTACTCAGCGCATATCTCATGCCTATAGGCCCTGGCCACTCCAGACAAGGGCCATCACAATAATGATAAACCACCTTATTTTTTCTTTAAAATATTCAGGTTATTCTTTCTACTTTCAAAATCCGCGAAACTGACAAAACTGAACATAAAGACGAGTAATAAAGAGCCTCAATATTAAAAAGGAGGCGCGAAGCACATTTTCATTATGACGTGGTATTAGACCAGCGGTCAACCGATCACGGGCTCCTCCGCATTGTCTTAACAAAGGCCTATGCAAACTACAGCGCGGGGACACAGTGAAGCGACATACAGAAGGTTGGCTTCAAACAGATATGACAATATGTTAGTTTTTAGTTAGTTTAACATCATGATGATAATTGACTACTTGTACTCAATTGAAATTGAATAGTGATAAAACGTAAAATTAGTAAATAGCCCCATGTTTAGAATGTGAATATTCGTGAGAATATCTGAACGGAGAAGACATAGTTGGATATAAAAATTATGCCAGATAAAAAACAAGCATACTTACATGATTTTTAAAGTTTCGTCTTGTAAAGAATAATTTATGTAAAAGTGTAGTACACGAATATTCTACCAACCTGTATAATAACCACCAAAATAACCACCCTGGTTAGATAAACCTCAGTAGCTGGTCATACTCACAAAAGCACATCTGCAATCTAGATCATGTGGTGGAACACTAGTATATCACAATCCTGTATCGCACTATCGAAATTGTCTAAGTACGCCTGTTTCAGCCTAAGGCTGCGTTTCCACCAGAGATGTGTTGCGAGGAATGTGTTTTGAGAACCAATAGAATCGCTTCATTGACGTGACCTCGCCCAGCGCAGCTGGTGGAAACGCAGCTTTACCGAGCGCGAGCGTAGTGTAGTGTTTTGAATGCATTGTCTCGTGCACTCATGTTATGGATGACGGTGACGTTAAGAGACCTCAAGAACTGTTAATGGTGTGTGTTGGCGAGCGAATTCTAAGTAGAATTACTCAAATCATTGGGATTCTACACCGAGCATACCACCTCGCTTGGTTGGAAAATCTTCCATTGTGAGTCATATTCTCATACTCATATTAGTAATCTAGTCATACTTCTGTCTACAACTACACTGTGGCTATACACAGTCCAGGAGTTCGGGCGAGGCGTGGGTCCGGCCGCGGAGTCCGCGCTCTAATTAAAACGCCCCCGCCCGCCCCGCGCCGCCGCCGCCCGCCCCCGCGCCACCCTAGCGCCCCCCGACATAGAGTATGGACGGTAGAGGCGAAAGTGACGCTAAAAGATAACTTGTCTCATATGACAAATTTTTCAAGGTATAAGGTATTATGTGTGAAGCGTTCACGCTTGCGTCATGAAAGCTTGCGTCATGAGATAACAATTGGAAGGCATATGGCAAGGTCTTGAAATAGTCCAATATTGTTTACCATCAGCAGGAATTCTGCAACGATTGTCAAGAAGTAAGATGACATCCTCCTTCTAAAATCTAATGAATTTTAGACTAAGGTGGAAGATCAAATGTTCATTTTGGGCTCGTACAAGCTTGTGAGTGCTCGTACAAACTTGTGAGTGTCACGTGCACCCATGCTAGAATGAAGGCAGGTTAACTAGTAATTAGCGACAAGTATCCCGCCGTTGTCATCTTATACTACACCACTAGCGCCAACTAAACAATTCAACATACTTAATACTTAAGTTAAATCTTTGTACTCCCAAAATCTATCCATAGACCATAATACATTTCGCCTCTGCTCCTTGCTCTTAGTGGACCGCGTTCGCTAGAGGCGTTGTAAAAAGACCGCCACGTGCCGCGAGTAAGATTGCTTCATGAAACTGCCTACTGCCTACACTCCAGTCTCCGCATATACTGCCTCATTGTTCGAACATTTCAGAGCCTTCTATCGATTGTATATTAAATCCTCTACTGTATTAAGTGCTACCTAGAAGTGGATTTTCATCCGCTTATGAGTAGCTGAATAGCTGCGGCCTGCGTGCTAGGGGTTTTCGTGGTTGGTTATTATCACTTAACAGGATCAGCATCTTAAGACAGGTTGCGATGGTGAGAATGTGTACTGAGGCAATTGCCCGTTAAAAAAGTAGCATAAGTCAGAAGTAAAGGAAAACAAAGATTACCGTATCGTTCCTGGTAATTTCGTAAAAAAATATTAAGGCTATTTTTGGTAAAAACAAACACGTGACAAGCTGTGTTGTGGAAACAAAGTTGTTTCGACTTTGAAACTTTCATAATGTTTCATGGAGAAGCCCTATCTTAGGGAACTAAGTGCTGAGCGAGTTCGATGGTTTTTTCAAAGAGTCTTGGATATTCAGAGCTTTTGGTTGCGTCATGTGAAATAATTTACAATATTTAACACGCAACACAAGAAAACACTTAATGAGATTGTAAGTCAATAGAAGGGTGCTTGTTTATAGAATGTATCAATAATTTTGTGTATTATGCGGTGCGTTCGATGCATACGGCGCGAACGGTGCTGACAAATGTGCAATCTAATCAGCTTTACTCAAGTATTGAATTCTTAAATTCGGAGTTCGGAGTATATTCGAAAATGCTGATCATAGTAGACGGTAGGCGGTAGGCGGTCAGGTGAAATGCGAAGTCGGCGACGCGCGCGGCTCGTGTTACGTCAGAGCTAAGGTCGAGTGGGCACGAGGGCCGTCGATCGCTGATGAGGGCCCCCGCCCGAGTGCCCCCAGTGCCCCGGGCGGGGGCCCCAACACTCAGACGGACGATTTAGGGTCGCGACTAGCGTTCGTTGTCACTACACCACGTAGATATTTACTTGTTGTCCGCTCATTTGAGACTAAGAACTCGTAATAAAGCACTTTTTAAAGAAAACGACGCTTACAGTTAAGCGCATATTATCTGCATACTGCAACATTCCTTTGCCACACATTGATGAAAATTAATTTCCTACCACCACATGTACGTTCCAATATTATGCTCAATTATAACTAACTCGAAATAGAATTTAATAATTAATAAGACGCAATGGACCCAAATCGACCCCCGCCGTTCTTTCAGTCGGACTCGGCTCGGGTTATTCGACCTGCCCGGGGGCACGTGCCCCGGTCGATCCGCGACAAGGGGCCCCAGGCCCCGCGACACGAGGCCCCCGGGGGCACGAGGCCTCGTCAGCGCTAAATTATCCTGACGTCTTTAAATGGAATTTCGCGGCCCGCGTCCGAAGCCCTGTACGTTTCTGTAAAGCTCCGATCATAATAATGCAAAGTTAAATCAAAAATATTGGCGCAAGTTTTGATTGAAAGTAGCAGTCTCCAGCTACTTGAAGCAGGACTGGACAGAAATACGTCATACAACTACTAGAAGCTGGACATGTCTACATTGTCTAACTCTAACGAACTGATCCAGTGACCAATGACATTGGTGCCCAATGTTCTAACTGGATTAATATCAATCAAATCTACGTTTCTAAGCTAAAAGGGACCCTTATACTTGTGGAAAATCATTACTTTTACAACTTCAGATTGTTGTGAAAGATAATGATATTTGATATTGAATGTACTGTAACTTCTTGGTGGAAATTCATGTTTCACAGTGATACACACTTTTCCATGCACTTTTTCCACATTTATTAATTTAATTTACTACAATTATATCTCACACGACCGGTTTCGTTAACATCATCATCAGGTGTGATGATATGATATACACCTGATGATGATGTTAATGAAGCCGGTCGTGTGAGATATAATTGTAGTAAATTAAATTAATAAATGTGGAAAAAGTGCATGGAAAAGTGTGTATTACTGTGATAATGATATTGTATCGTGCTACAGACATGCTAAAGGACAGTTGCAGAATTAACTATAAATTATAAATACCCTTGTTTAAGAGCATGTACTTTATGTCCTAGCCCTTAGGGTTCGGCGGCGCGAGGTCTATTTGGGACGGAGCACAAGCAGCGCACCTGACTCCGTCCGCGACTGCCTTTATGATATTAACGATACTTGTTATGTAAAATTTAGATTATTTATGTTTGTCAGTTTAATATATAAATTATAAACTTAGATACTGTTGTCTTACTTTTTTACAGTTTATAACAAAATACACGTTTATTTTTTGACATATTGTAGCGTATGTTACACGCTGTTATAAATAATTATTGCACAGTGTTTTATAACGTTGTTTAACTACTGTGTGGGAGCACCTTTAAAATACATTTGTTTTTAAATTCAACAAAACTTTCAATAACAGAAAACTCTGCTGTTACATAAACAGAAGCTTAAAACATCAACGAGCTACTTTTCTAAACGACTTCGCTCGTCTAATCGAGCGGACATAATCGTCGTGTGTGGACAATTGCGTCGGATTTCGTCGTGTAATGTATAATTAAGTTGGCGGACACGTCTGAGGCGACCCTCCCGGTCCCCCCCCCAGCCGGTCCTTCCCCCTGCCCCCCGCGGCCGTAACATGCACGCCGTCTTAATGACGCGCCTCACACACGGCCAGCACAGGCCCAAATAACTAGCGGGTAAGGCGACGCGTACAACATTCGATTAAACTCTCTACGTTTACTTAGTAGGTACTTATTACAAGAGTATAATAGTATAGTACTATAGAGAAAATAATAATAATAAGAGTATTATTATTTCCTCTATACTAGATAATGGTACGGTACATATGAAGGAAAGTATAAAATACAGACCTTTATTTCTTAAAATTACTATGATAGGACAACTATACGATGCATCCCACAATACGAATGGTAGGCACCAGTAGTATCAACGTTCTGAAAGCATTTTTTTTAAATCTATTCAGAAATAAAACAATTTTTATTTTTTTATTTTTATTTTTAAAAGAATATAATACGCTGCGCTACTGTATTCCATGCTCCGTTTATATTTGGATTCCAATGTTCTCTCTGTTACGTCTAAGCTTTTGCTACATAACTCTACGCTTAACGTTACTCGTTAGCAGTGCTACGCCAGAACCAGTGCTACGCTACTCTGTGCTACGCTTCTACGCTCTCTCTGCTACGCAAGAACGTGTGCTACGTAACTCTACGCTACGGGTCTACGTGAACTACGGTAGTCTCTGCTACGCCAGAACCAGTGCTACGCTACTCTGTGCTACGCTTCTACGTTCTCTCTGCTACGCAAGAACGTGTGCTACGTAACTCTACGCTACGGGTCTACGTGAACTACGGTAGTCTCTGCTACGCCAGAACCAGTGCTACGCTACTCTGTGCTACGCTTCTACGTTCTCTCTGCTACGCAAGAACGTGTGCTACGTAACTCTACGCTACGGGTCTACGTGAACTACGGTAGTCTCTGCTACGCCAGAACCAGTGCTACGCTACTCTGTGCTACGCTTCTACGTTCTCTCTGCTACGCAAGAACGTGTGCTACGTAACTCTACGCTACGGGTCTACGTGAACTACGGTAGTCTCTGCTACGCCAGAACCAGTGCTACGCTACTCTGTGCTACGCTTCTACGTTCTCTCTGCTTCGCAAGAACGTGTGCTACGTAACTCTACGCTACGGGTCTACGTGAACTACGGTAGTCTCTGCTACGCCAGAACCAGTGCTACGCTACTCTGTGCTACGCTTCTACGTTCTCTCTGCTACGCAAGAACGTGTGCTACGTAACTCTACGCTACGGGTCTACGTGAACTACGGTAGTCTCTGCTACGCCAGAACCAGTGCTACGCTACTCTACGCTCCAACGTTCTCTCTGCTACGCAAGAACGTGTTCTACGTAATTCTACGGTACGGGTCTACGTGAACTACGGTAGTCTCTGCTACGCCAGAACCAGTGCTACGCTACTCTATGCTACGCTTCTACGTTCTCTCTGCTACGCAAGAACGTGTGCTACGTAACTCTACGCTACGGGTCTACGTGAACTACGGTAGTCTCTGCTACGCCAGAACCAGTGCTACGCTACTCTACGCTCCAACGTTCTCTCTGCTACGCAAGAACGTGTTCTACGTAATTCTACGGTACGGGTCTACGTGAACTACGGTAGTCTCTGCTACGCCAGAACAAGTGCTACGCTACTCTATGCTACGCTTCTACGTTCTCTCTGCTACGCAAGAACGTGTGCTACGTAACTCTACGCTACGGGTCTACGTGAACTACGGTAGTCTCTGCTACGCCAGAACCAGTGCTACGCTACTCTACGCTCCAACGTTCTCTCTGCTACGCAAGAACGTGTTCTACGTAATTCTACGGTACGGGTCTACGTGAACTACGGTAGTCTCTGCTACAAAAAATTTATGCTACGTTGCCTCATGCTACATTTTCTTTTCTCTCTGCCTAGGCTGAGAGAAAACTTAGCCGTTAACTCACATGCGATTTGCAAACTTATGTGGCGAATATTCATATACAGTGTGTTAGTGTAAACACCGTTATCCTTGAAACTATCAAATGTGGCCGTCAAAATGAACAACTTTTTCTATGAGAACAATGCCGGGAACTCAAAAAAATGCCGTCTTCATACCCATACGGATGCCTGGATCGGCAATTTGTATGGGTATGAAGACGGTTTTTTTCATTTTGATGGCCACATTTGATGGTTTTAAGAATAACGGTGTTTATACTAACATCTTGTATTTAAATGAGCTACTTTTACAGGCAGCTGACACCGCAAAGGGAAAATTCTGTCTATTACGAGACAGTGTGTAACTTCTCAAGTAGAAAATAAGGAACAGTTTTAAAAAGTCTGGTGTTATTTCAAGAAGCATAGCATTGCATCGACGCATTGTTATAATATGAACTGGCCTTTGCTTACTTTCTTTCAACTGATCCTTTCTGTCTCTTATAAGTGGTAAGTCTATAAAGAGAAACTATTTTTGTATTTCACCCACGGCAAAAAGTCTCACCGCATGCGATGTGCCTTATCGCGACGAGACTCTCGGCGGCTATCAGCTGCGCGGCGGTTCGGGGGGCGAGGGGGGAGAGGGGAACGCGAGGGGGGAGGCCAGGGGGGAAGAGAAGGGACGTAATCACCAGCGCTGACCGCTCGCGCTTCTTGTGCGCTGCACTGCGAAGTCTTTAATGGGCGACGTAGAGCAGGCGGTGTGGTAGGATAGAGTAATTAGAAAGTTTTGTGTGTTTCATTACTGTCTTCATGATAGTGCCTTTCCATCTGTTAGTGTTACCTCTTCACGCTTAAATATCTAAATAAATGTCTATGAAATTTAGTATCGACATAATAACTTCCAACTTCCAAACAGAACATAAGATAGCTTTTATCCAGAAAAAAATGATTTACGGTGCCTGCGCAAGAAACGAATTCTGGCACTAAAGTTGCGGACAATCATTTGATCTGTCAAATTGTTTATAAGTGTGAAAGAGTTCAAAGTAATATTTTGAGATAAGAATAGCATTCATCTAGTTACACATAAGTTAGGACTAGTAGCGACTGACGCCAGTATAGCCTATCTACACTGGCGCTTTGAGTCTTAATCTACATTAGCCTAAAACACATTAATTACCAAAACAAACAAACCTACTGTATATCTGCTCTACTAGCTAAACTCCGCTCACGGCACCGCGACTAGCCGCGCCCCCGACGATCGACAGATCCCATATTACTTGTCAAATTAAGCGGAATTTCATTAATGGATGTCCTCTTCTTGTTGAGGAAAAACGGATTTAGTTCAAATTGTTAAACTTTGTTTTTTAAAGTTAGATTTTTCACTATGGAATGTGATTGAATGTGAAATTGGAACATAATGCAATTATATTGTTTGAATTAAAAAAAAAAACTATATTTGGAAAGTTAGGTTGATTATAGTTTTAATTATCCGTAGATCACTGTTGACAAAAAAGACTATAATATATAAAGCAAAAACAAAAATCATATGGATTCCAACCGATTGCACTAAGATGTCTTTAAATATAATAATATACTTTAATTCTACATCTTATACGGAAACTATAACTTTTAAGTTATAACGTCTACCACTCGTTAGCGGACGATATATTTTTCAGTTATACGCGACGCATTATCATCGCAATTCGCATCCCACGTACACTCCGTTCACCGTTAATTTACCTCGGAGATCCTCTATGTAAACCTTACGTCAATGGTATAGCGCCTATATTACAGGTAGAATAATCCTAAACGCACGGTCGAGGTGATATCTAATTGAATGCTCGCGTAGACCATTCTGAGTGTCTTCCTGTGAACCCTAACTCGTCGACATAAAGATGATATTCCAGGTGGTATAATGTGGTGGTGAGGACGGAGGTCCTTTATTAAGCATCAGCTGGCTGGCATTATCTTGCGACGCCAGCGCACGCCGCGCGCCGCCGAGCCGAATCCAATATACCGAAGGGTGTATTCACAAGTCACAACGATGGAATGAATTTAGTTACAAGTAAAAACTGGTGTCAAAGTAGAATAAGAAGAGTCGTTTAGAATCAGAAGCAGTAGTGCCTAGGTAAGCATAATATAGTGAGCGACTCGCTTTGTGGATAGGTATCGTGATTTCATCAGTTTTTCCAAAATTAGAAATCATATGAATATGATTCGAATAATATAATTATATATTGATGAAATTATGATTTGTAGGCTGAAGCCTGCTACGGAAATTAAATATGTATTTTTACAATCTAAAATAGTTATAAAATAGCAGCAACAAATATGATTATTATAAAATTACCTAACACAGAACAAACTATGTAATATTATGTATATATGAATGTTAAACGACGTAGCGCGCTACGAAACGTCGTAGCACTGCTACGAGTGCTACGACTTAAGCCCGTCGCGGCTGCCATCGAAAGTATGGTAGGTATGACGCTGGCCAGGTGGCGGCCAGGTGCACGTGGTCAATGGCGGTTTCATACTAAGGTATCTTAGATCTCGATGGCCGCCGCGACTTAGCCGCTAGTGCGCGCCCGTCCTAACTCCTACAGTTTGTAAAGACTTTCACGTTTTTTTATCGAGACTCAAAAATTACTTACTTTCAAGTTTATTCTGACAAAACATGTTATTTATACATTTCATATTATGCTACTTATTTTAGTAGTAAAGAAACAAAACACCCAATATGCACACATTAAAACCGCGCATTGTGAAACATGTCGAATGCGTAATAACAATCGCGAGCGTCTATCGGACGCGCGTAAATTATGCACGCTCCTCGGTAACCACTTCGAACTGCACCACTCGAATTTCAACCCTACACCCTTAGTTTAAGGTTGTAAATACCAGTTTCGCGTTTCGGCGACACCGCTGCCGCACTAATGGCGACCCCCGGCGCCCCCACACACCCCCCCGACACCCCCCCGTCCGCTAGATAAGGCACAAACACAACCCGTGTCAATATCCATTCAAAAAGTGGCAAAATTCTACCCCCGAGTAGTTGGCTTGATATGGGTGATTCGAAAATAGAAACTACACTAGCGCGTGATATAAGTTAGGTTAAATATAGACGTCGAAAATCCACGTGCATAAGGTTTAAGGATAAAAAGGAAGAATTTATTCACAAAGGTTTACAATCACTGGCCTAAAAACTCTAAAATTGGAATTTCGTACTTAAATATTAGCAGATGATTTTGTACAAGATTAAGCTCGTCAAAACTCACACGACCAACATTTAGATGTGAAGATGTTTGTTGCACTCTAGAGTGGATAATGAAGCTTAAACTACCGAACCATTTCATTTAAATATGTTACAATACATGGATTACTTTTAAAAACCGAAATAGTGCTGTGATACTTTTTCCACGCGACCGCAGAACCAAACTAATCTCTTCCATGCTCAATCTTTAAAACTTTATCATATACATTGCTTTGGGCGTGCGGGGTATTTTGCCATAGTCTAGCGTAGCTCTGCATTCGCTCGCTCTTGAGGCTAGTTTCTCAGAGGTTCCACGCATAGGTCTTCCATAGCCACCTCACTATTTAAAAATCAGGTCCTCCCTTGGAGGTTGCCCCTGTTATGTAGTATAGGTCTGTCATAATTATTATCTCAACACATGTTGTACATCAAAGTCGAGTAATGGGATGGTTCCGAGACGAACAAGCAGCTTAATAGTAAGCTGCACGTAGATTTTTGCTTGTTTCAAGCATATTGACCGTTTACAATGATCGAGTCAAGCATTTACGTGCTTGATGTGATTTTATATACACGACACGATGCGGGAGCGTTTGCAGACTGCAACGCGAGACTGGCGAGAACACCTGCGCGACTAAGATGCAAACCGTAGATTAATTCCCGCTCTGCCGATGTGAACGTCCCGCATTGCGGGCGCGCCCGCGCCGGTGTGCACAGCGCCATAAGATTACATGGATAGCGTCAGCCGTGCGGTATACGCTCCCGAGTCCGCTTCGCAGTCGCATTTGGTTTGGCCGAAGCCTTACTCGCTTTTCAGCCTTATTGCTCCGAGTTCGCGTTTTCTATCACAGACACATTATCCACACAACAACAGACTGTACAAATGTACATAGCCGTGGGCGTCTATTTCGGTAACACGTGAAGGGGTCACGTGACCGCGCGAGGCACACGCAGCGACCACGTGACATGCACTAACCCTTTTGTTTATACCAACTTACCGCCAGGGGGAGGGGGTATTCGCGAAGCCTCCACGTCGCCAAGAATTGGGAGATTAGTCAATACGTTTTCTTCATTTCTTCTTTATAGATTCGGCGATCAAAAATGTGTGGAATTGACATAATAATATAATAATAATATCTATGGACGCTTCACACCACGGCTAAGTACCTAAAGGACTTGTGTTACAGGTACCAGACAGCGGAAATATATTTATACTATACATAATATATTTAAGATTTTTATTATATCATACACATATTGAATACACATCCAGACCCGGGAACAATGAAAACTTTTTGTTCCGTCGGCGGGATTCGAACCCGCGACCCCCGGCTTGAGCTACCGACGCGCTCACCACTGAGCCACAGAGGTCGTCGAATATAGGCATAAGAGGGTAAAAAAATCAAAAAATCAAAAATCTTTATTTTCTTTACATAATATATAAATTGCAAGGTGGTGGGGTTCTCCCTTTAAGTAAAACTTGTAGTAGGAGAGACCCGCTCTTTCAGTCTGACATGTATTACATTCTAACATTACAGTAATTTATGCTTGTTTAATAATAATTAATTTATCTAAAGTGATAATCTGAGAAATCTAAAGTGTTAGTATCTATAATTTAGTTTCAGGTGGTGTGTGTGTGTTTATGTGTGTGTGTGTGTGTGTGTGTGTGTGTGTGTGTGTGTTGTGTGTGTGTATGTGTGTGTATGTTTGTGTGTGTATGTTGTGTGCATTTTCGTGCTCTTAATTGCGTTACAGGTGTAGTAATAATAAAAATATACATACTTAAATATTATTTTATTTTTCAATATTTATTCTTTAGAATATATATATATTTATATAATAATACTAGGTACATATTATATACAATATTACATGTAATAGAAATTTATATTTGCACGGTTATTGTAATAGTTGTTCAACCTCCCCGTAGGTTAATTGTTTTAGCCAATTGATTAATGTTTTTTTACACTCACTGTATGAAATCGAGTAAATTTGTTTAAGTCTGTTTATTTTATTATAAAGTATAATAGAACGTATGTAATATTGTTGTTTCGCAAAAGATGTACGCACAGTTGGTAGGGTGATAACACAACGCGGGTTTCTTTTATTCAGTACATTTGAATCTATTTTAGTATGTTTATGTGTCTTAAGTATAGTTTGAAGTATATATAGTTTTCTTACAGTTAGAACATTACAATCTTTATAGAGTTGTTCTGTGTTGTAGATAATTTTCTTTTTTAGCATGATTTTAAGTAGCCCTCTTTGTGCTCGTTCCAGATTTATTATATGGGTCTTAGATGAGCCACCCCAGACCGTTATGGAATAAAGAATTACAGATTGAACTAAGGAGGTATATATATTTGTTATAAGTTTTTTATCCATAATGTTACGTAAATATCGAAACAACCAGGTTAATTTTCTTATGCGGGTTGCGACAGCCGTAAGTTGCGGGATCCAAGACAATTTACTGTCGAGAATTACACCCAAATATTTAGTTGAGTACACCCTTTCTATTTTTTGACAAGAACAGTTATTATTAGGTCTAAAGTTACATTGATGAGCGATTATGTTAAGATTACTAGGGGGTAGGGTTGATGCATTGATAGCAAATGGGATATAGTTAGTTTTATTGGTGTTTAATGTAAGTGAGTTTAAATTTAGCCATTCAATTACCTTATATAGTCCGGTTTCCGCACATTTATATACTGTAGGCCAACTTTCGTCTTCAAAAAGCAATGCGGTGTCATCTGCATATGATATTATAGTACAATTATGTAGTTTTAAGTCTGTTAGATCGTTTATAAACATCAAAAATAGGGTTGGGCCGATCCCACTACCTTGGGGGACAGAATATTCTGAAGTTAACATTTCATCACTAGTGATGTTTGAGTCTAACTTTACTTGCTGTGTTCTGTGAGTCAGATAGCTGGTCATAAGTTCTAAAAATGGACCCCTAATTCCCATTTTCTCCATTTTACGAAGAAGAAGTGGTATATGAACCGTATCGAATGCCTTTTTTAGGTCTAGAAAGACACATAGTGTTTTCTTTTTAGTGTCAATGCTTTTTGTAATACGATTGACCAGATCATGTATGGCATCTTCAGTACTAAGACCTTGCCGAAAGCCGTATTGGCATGTAGATAAAAGATTATTTTTATTAAGATAATTTATAAGGCGTATGTTAATTAATTTTTCAAGTATTTTTGCTAGCACTGTCAATACCGAAATCGGCCTATAGTTATTAATATCATGTCTACTACCGTTCTTAAAGATTGGGTGTATTATAGATCGCTTTAATATTTTTGGAAATGTTCTATTTCTGAAGCAAATAACACTCATGTGTGTGATTATGGGGGTTAGTATGGATTTAGCCATTTTTATGAATTTGGTCGGTATTTTGTCCCAACCTGCGGCGGATTCGGACTTAAGGTTAGTTATTATTTTATTTACTTCCGCTGCGTCGGGTTCGACAATGCCTATTGTGTGTAAACATGATGGTAGTGAGTTTATGTATTCATTTATTGTATTTTGATTATTTTTTATATTTTCGGCTAATCTTTTGCCAATATTATTAAAATGATGATTGACAAAGTTCGCGGAGTCAGTTGGATTGTTTTTTAATGTAATTAATTCTTTGTTAAGGTTTTTTTGTTTATTTAAGTTAGTAAAATTTTTAATACAATTCCATAAAGATTTATTATTTGACTTAGCTTTGTCGATAAGTTCTCTCTCGTAATTTGTTTTAAGTTTTTTAATTAAGTTTGTGCAATAATTTCTATATCTGCGATAAGTTATTTTAAGAATTTCGTTATTTTCGTCTTGCCTGAGTTTATATTGTAATTTATTTCTATTTCTAATACACTTTAATATACCAGGCGTAATCCATGGTTTAATTATTATTTTACTGTTCGGTATTTTGGATACTGTGGTATTTTGGTTAAGGGAGTCCGAGATAATTGATGTTAAATTTGTAGCTAATTTATCAGTGTCATTAATTGTAAATAAGTCATCTGTAATTTTAGATTTGAGGGTTTGTAGTGCTGCCGTGTAATCTGTTTTTATTCTAGTTTTACTGGGTATATTATGTTGTTTAGTTTTTGAGTAAATAAATAGACAAATCATTTTGTGATCAGTGATAGTTGTATTAAGAACCGCGATTAAGCCGGAGTAATAATTAGGATTTAAATTTGTTATTAAGTGATCCAAACAGCTGTTTTTTCTAGTGTCAAATGAGTGTCCTGGTAGCAAACCATTCGATGCCAGCATGTTGATATAATTATCTGAGTAAGTACTATTATAACCTTCTATTATATTTATATTTATGTCTCCTAATATAATCATGTTTCTGTTTTGTAAATATGCAGAATTTAAGTAATTATTTAGAGAGGTAATAAAGTTACTTGGGTTATTTTCTGACGGGGGCCGGTAAATACAGACAATAAAGTGATGTGGCGTAGATACTTCTAGGCAGGAGGCACCAGTAAGTGTAATTTCTTTGACGGTATGTTCGAGTGTCTGTTTAACAAATAATACTACTCCGTCGTTCTGGTTAACTTTTCTAATTGAATGATATGTTATATAACCTGTCCTACGTGGTAGGGGCTTCTGTGAGTTGATTCGGCATTCTGAAAGCGCGATTATGTCAATATCATTCTTTAGGAAACTTAAATTCACTTCTAGGTCATCGATATTTGAGTTTTTGTGTACGCTTCGTATATTTTGTGAGATAACTGAAAGGCTAGGTAAATGGACAGGTAAGTGGTTTTGTATATTGTTAATTTCACATTGAATTGCTTTAATATTACTTGTGTTATCGACATCATTTATTATGTAGTTATTGCTGTCATTCATAGCGAATAACAATATAAATTATTAGTAATTTGTATTACAAGTTTTAGCATGTATATATATACAAAACCTTTTAATAAATATAGAATAATTTTATAATTGTGTACCTCATAATATGTAATGTAAATGTAAATATAACAATGTAAATATTTTGTAAATAAATGTAACATAATATTGTGTATATTAAAATATATTTTGAGCACATTTTTTTGTAAATATTGTTGAGTAGTTTTTTTGTTTTGTGTGTATAGTGTATTTTGTAATAAGTATATGATTATAATAAGAAAAGTAAGTAATTCATAGTTACATACGTGGCAAAGTACAATCCTGGTTAGTAAACTTAGATTTACTTGAGGTTTGACACATTGGAATATTACTTGAGGTTTGACATATTGGATAAGAGGGTATGAAGTTGACATTAAAAAAAGACAAGAAAATGCCCCGGAGCCCCTAGCCAACACGTTTTCTTCATCTCTTATTTTTAGAATCGTCGATCAAAAATGTATGGAATTGACATAAGCGTACGACAGCACGTACTCAACATTCGACTCATGTCATATTAGTTCCATACAAGAAACGATGAAGAAAACTCGTTGGCTAGGGGCTCTGGATCCGTATTCTGTACCCAAAGGGTAAGTAAAAACTTCTAAAAACGTCTGTCACCAGTCTATATCTTAAGAACCGCAATAGCTTGTCAGTATAATTTTTTAGATATCTAATTCGGATTTAAGTACAACAGACCTATAAATAAAGTCCAGCTCCACGATATCGGTTATTGTAAACGTGGACAAACACACAGACAATACGCAATACGACGATATTACGTCGGAGCGGATGTTAGAAACTAATGACGTGATGGCAAATAAGACATCTAATATGCCCGATCGAAAAACTCGACACCGCGATTGTTTTCCAGATACATAAGTATAAGTACTAAATATGAACTGTAAATGTTTATTACACCTGACACATTATTTTCCTGTATATCGCGCGGGAACCATACATTTTTCGTGACTAAAAGTACATCCATATCAAATTTCATCAAAATCGGTTCAGCGGCTTAAGCGTGAAAAGGTAACAGAAAGATAGAAAGACACACTTTCGAATTCATATTATTAGTAAGGATGTGTGTAACTGTAAAATCCTTAAGCCAGCCATTCTCAATATTATATAGCCTCCGTGGAGCCCTGGAGTTTCGCAAAGGTATTTTAGGGACTCCGCGAGCGACAAATAATTTGTTTTTAGAAATGTCATTGTCAGCATGGAGACAATTCATTAAAAGACGATATTTTCTTTATTTAGAGGTCCACCAAAATTGTCTTAAAATGGTTCCTCCACCAAAAAATTTGAGAACCGTTATAGTGGTTCTATATAAGATATCCCCTTTTATGTTGCGGAACCATGCTGTTTTAACGCCTCCGTGGTCTAGTGGTACAGAGCGCGGCTCTTGACTCGGAGGTCGTGGGTTCGATTCCCGCGTTGGAAACATGTTATTTCCAAGTTTGGTTAGGACAATGCAGGCTGATCACCTGATTGTCTGATAAGTAAGATGATCCATGCGTCGGATGGGCATGTAAAAAGTCGGTCCTGCGCCTGATCTCTCGCCGGTCGTGTCGGTCTGCCGTCCCACTGGGTTATGAGAGTAAAGGAATAGAGAGTGCTCTTGTGTACTGCGCACACACTTGGGCACTATAAAAATACTCCTGCGTAGCTGGCCTGGTTTCAATGAAACCGGCCACCGTCACCGAAACCGGTGTGGGAGCTATTATTATTAACCATGCTGTATAGTCCTTAATCATGTATAGTCCGCGCATGCTAGCCACCTGAGACGCGACTCTAATAACGATGCCTGCAATCTCGCTAAACAGCTACCTTACTACTACAGGACATAAAAATGTGCACTCCTGACACATTTCCTATGCTTACAATCCCTAAGCTCCTTATTGCGGACCCCTGCTCTACATGTATATACAGGGTGTAACTAAACTAAGTGATAACACTTTAGGGTGTGCATGTATCCCCTGTATAGATTTCACTGAGAAGGTAGCAGCGCTGAGAGAGTTACCTTTTTGTATTATTGTATTTGCTAATTTATGATTACGACGCTAGGGCGTTGTCTTTAGTAATCACACTAAAAGTTTACTTTGGTTTTCAGTGAACTCTATATAAGGGACAGTTACACGCCCTAAAGTATGGTCACTTAAATCGGCGGATTTCAAACTTTTTTGGTGGCGGAACCCTTTTAAAGCCGCGTTGACACTATCAAAGTATGCTTTGACAAAGTAGATTTGACAAAGTAGCTTTGTTCAAAGTTCACTTTGATACCTATTGACACTAACATAGTTCACTTTGATCATTTTCTTCATTCTTCAAGATCGAAAGATGTCGGACCAGACAGATTTATTGCTAAATGGTGTCGAAATTGTAGCAGACTTGTTAATAGAAGAGCTAAGACGGGAAAAAAAAGAAAATGTCGCAGAAGAAGAAGTGTTTGGACGCGCCCTTGGATTCTACGCCGCAATGGACGCATCTAACAACTTTCTTCGATTCGCCATTTTGATTTATCAACTGACATCCAAGTAGGCTTGGAAAAGTTGAACGCGGTCCAAGTCCACTTTGATTAGACGCCGTCATCCAAGTGCGCTTTGATAAGTGTTGCCATGGTCAAAGTAGCGTCCAAAAAGCCGTCAAATCTACTTTGTCCAAGCATACTTTGATAGTGTCAACGCGGCTTAAGAAGAAACAGTTTTGACGGGTCTCAAAAAATATTGTGTCTATGAATGAATTATCTCCATGCTGGTATGTATCCATCATTTCTTAAAACAATTTATGTATCGCTTGCGGAGCTTTGTGGAGCCCTAGGACTCCGCGGAGAACACTTTGAGAATGGCTGCCCTAAAGTATTACCACTTAGTTACATCCTGTATAGTGAGCGTGACGGCGCGCTGCGACGCTAATAACGATAATGGCGGCGAGTCCGCCGGCGCGGCGCGGGCGGCTCGCTCGCCCACATAGCTCGCATGTGCGCCTCGTATAATCCGTATAATTCACGGGGCCAGTGTACACGCGCAATTTCACTAGGGCTGCCACCGCTTTTATATTTTAATTATATTAATATCGTTAGTAAGAGAATAGAGGTAGCTTTCTCAATGTACTATCAGAGAAGTTGATTCATAGGCCTACGTAATTTGGTCGCATTATATCAAAGCCACGACTACTATAAACTATTGGAATTGGCATAACTCTACCAAAAGACGTAAGTCCGCCATCTGCCTACGAATCAACTTCTTCGATGGTAGGTATATTTCTTTTATCAGAAGTACCTTAATTTGTTTTCTGTTTTAACTTTAAAATGTTAAAATTGGATTTGATCATTCGAAACCTTGTGTTTTCCATGGTGTAGTTACAGCGAAGCAATAATGTACATTGTTAAAACTATACTAAGTGGGTGTTTACTGCAAACAGTAGGTAAACACCCACTTAGAGTAAACTCTACCACTGTAGTAAGAGGGACCAATCACCAAAGGAAAAGTGAAGATCGAGATTCAAGAAAATATACAATTCATTGTGCTATCCTAACCACGCAGAGTAGATAAAAATATGATTTTATATAGTAACGAGCTTTTGCCCGCGGCTTCGCTCGCGTTAAGAAGTATTATTATATACAAACTTTCATCCCCTATTTGAACCCCTTGGGGTGGGAATTTATCAAAATCCTTTCTTAGCGGATGCCTACGTCATAACATCTACCTGCATGCCAAACTTCAGCCCGATCCGTCCAGTGGGCTGTGCGTTGATAGATCACCATGTCAGTCAGTCACCTTTGAATTTTATATATTAAAATATAGATATAGATAAATGACATGTTACGAATTTGCGCCGCAAAGTCACCACCTATTCCACCAGCCACGGCCACCACATCAAAAAAAAATACTATTTTTTATATTATTATAATATAAAATTCATTAAAATTGTGGCAGCCCTGTCGTAGGAAGGGGGTCGGCGGGCGGCGGGCGGCGGCGCCTTGACAGCGCAGCGCCGTTAATTCCTGAGCGCTCCTCGCGGCCGATTGACAACGCGCCCGGAATTTATCGACGCGCACACTCGCCGCCCGCCGCGCGTAGGGCTGCCGACACGTGACTATCGATAATTATAATGCGGCTATTAAAATAAATCCCGCGGGGCCTACAGGGTTTATAGCAAATAATGTTTTTGGTGCGGGTTAATATTGTTTTGATTCCTGTGGGCTGTGTTTTATCTGTATTCTGTACAAATCGTAATACAATAATGGGCGAGTAATGATTGGAAAATAAGGGAAAGACACACTTGCAAACGTTGCTAATTTTTGATTAGCCTAGAAATAAATAAAAATCGTGTCTCAAAATCAATAACTAAACATCTTGTACTAAGGAAACATTTTAGTTTTCGATACGCTTAATGATAAAAAGGGTAAACTTTCTGTCAACTTCAAGAAAAAAAAACTATCGATATCGACAGACTGCGTCACATAAAGCACACCCCTAGCCAGCATCTCTGTTCAGCTAAGCGTCGGCCGTCGAGTACACGCCAGCTATGTAGTATATAGCTGCCTTTTAGATTTGACCCGCTCTCTACCGCTCCGCTACCTAGGCGACGGCTCGCCGCGCCTAAATGCCCATAGATTATATAATGACGCACCGACAGACAAAGGCATCCAGTGTTTGTGTGAGAATTAAATGACTTACTATTTAGCTATTTGCGCTGCGGTCTTCGATATTATTTTGGTGGTTAGCTGCTAAATAAGAACATCAAAAAGCTCGTTAAAGATCTAAACGCAGGTGTGCATGGTCTAATCTTAATATAAAGTTTTGTCAACCAACCAAAAAGTCGTAATGATTTATGATATAGAAATTACTATCATAATAATATTATTTACTAGTCTTTCAAAATTAAGTTCGAGGTTAAAAAATTAATCGATATATCAATTTTTGACTTCATTCATCACTAGATTTTACTTTGTACACAACTAGAATACCTTAGAAACATATTCCATCATAAAACGCAGAAAATCATCTGAAAGTCCACATTCATACCCCAAGACCAAGTAGGCTAATTAAAAAGTGCATTACTTCCGCTCGAGTGTTCCGCGCACTTCGGGAAAGTCCGGAACTCCGGGGAAATCCGGGAAATGATGTCGAACACCAAACAATATTAAACGCTCCCCGGACTGACTAGGCGTACCTGGATGTGATACTTAAATATTATCTGATCTTCTTATTATTTTTAACTAGATGTGGTCCGCAATTGCGTCGCGTCGCAATTCGTGAATTTCCGGAATAAAATTATCTTATATCCTTTCCCGTGCATTGAAGTATTTACAATCTGCATACCAAATTACATAAAAGTCGGTTTCGAGGTTGAGCGTGAGTATGTCACAGACAGACCGATAGATACTAGGTTGACAACAAATTATAATATGTTTTGATACGAATGTGTTATGTAGAGCAATATTGAAAATTGCAATTAAGACTATGATACGGTATCTTACCTTATATTTTTACCCCTAGATAATAAGTATTCGATATAGGTCGACGTATCGCGGACGGAAATAGTCAGCTAAAACCGTCGCGAGTGTCGGTAAGTGTCGGCGAGTGGTGAGTCCGCTCGTGAATAAATAACCCGACATCGCCGACCACTAGCAAGACAGCCTCCGTCGCGCCGCGCCTCTATCTATACTTTATCTAAGTCCATAGATGCAATTGCTGCACATCTATTACCTATAAGCTATGTCTACATTGTGCACTTTCATCTTCAATTTTCATCATCTTTTGACATTCAACTTTCATATTGGCATATATTCAATAATTGAATGCGTCAACGAACGCAACGCCAACATTGTCATTAAAGAACAAAGCGACAGTTTTGGATGCGGTCAGAGGGCATGAGTCGCGGGCATGCCTCACGTGCTCTGTTGACTGCGCTATGATGCATGCCCTTAATGAACAAAAAAGGCACAATGTGGACATAGCTATTAGGTTTACATGAAAAAATACTTGAAACTAATTAGGTATGCCACGCTAAATACAAAAAGGTTCGAACTCTTTTCCATGTAGGCCCATGATGGTATATAATATTAGTATGTAGACAACGAAACGCCTAAAGCTACGGTATTATGCATATTTAAGAACGATAAAGATAGATTTTACCTTTTTTGCAAATGCTACTTTTCGCAGAAAAACGTAAAGATACCCCGCGACAAACCTAATCAGCTCTATGTAATTGCAGATATCTAGTTAATACTTTTAACTGTGGATCTAAACTCTATCATTCTAACTCATTATCAACAGGCTCAAAGGCCGCAGTGTACAGTCAACACCGCGGTCATGTGACCGCGCGGGAATCGCCTAATGTCTTCATTTGTATTCAGATTTACCTACGCACATCCCGCGCAAGTTGCCACCACTATCACTTACTGCGTCACACGATTATATACTTTAATCCCTAAAATATACGTTACACAATCGCGTGGTACAATTAGTGGTAGTTTGATTCGCGATAAGGCATATAGGTGTAGCAAACTTAAGTTCTGAATTCCGTTATCGGTTGTTGTAATTAGGGGTCCGCCTGGGCGTGTTATGTCCGCCGGTTTGGGTGTATCGTGTGGGCTTAATTGATTTTGTTCCGCCGTGTATTTTGACCACAAACTAGAGTGTAAATATCATTGGAATTTAAGAGGGTCACCTGGAATTGTGAGATCTCTATCTTTGTCATTATTATAGAGCTATTTTATACTAGATGACGCCCGCAACTCCGTTGCGCCTAAATTCATTTATCGCACATCAAACTTACATTTTTCTGGGATAAAAAATATCCTATGTCCTTTCCCGGGACTCAATCCGGTTCAGCGGTTTAACCATGAACAGACAGACGGAAAGACACACTTTTGCATTTATAATTTTAGTATAGAAATATGGATTTACCTTCGAATTATTAGGAGAACAAGTAATTATATTATGATTATAGTTTGAATGACAAAATTATAATAATGATGTTAGATATATTTTTCTTCCTCACTAACAAAAAGATCCGCAAAGTATTTATTGTATACGCACGTTAAGGCCGTCACAGACTTAGCTATAATATATATTAATATACCGTACTAAACACACTGAGACCAGAAATATATATTATAGCTGAGTGTGGTCACGCGAAAATTGTATAGAATTGAAAGCAATGTAATAATTATTATCAAGCCTAGCTTAGTCAAGTATTCAATAAAACACATTAACATACGCACGATCAATATAATATTGCGTCCGTATATATTATATCCGACGCGTGGAATACTAACAACGTCTATAAGATAACCACGAAATATAATAACGCGTCATAAAAAATTCACTGTGAAAAAATATCGTGTAATAAGAGGAAAAGTCGGCCGTAAAAAGTGACAGTAAAGTGGGTCAAAGTTAAACACCACTAAATATTATACAACTACGTCTGGCCCGACGCAGACATACAGCGAAAACGGAGCGCTCATTTAACTTCATTTTGAACTTCAAAAATTACAAGTTTTATGCATTGCGCAATTTGTATGTCTGTGTCTGCATGACTGCTCCCAAAATATGTGTAAAACAATGCGGTAGAAGGTTTTTAGAACAATAATATTTAAAACCTTGTTTTTAGGCATAGATAAATAATGCTTTTGAGGGAAAGTTTCATCCAAATAGATCTTTAGTAAACGAATAGTTATAACTTATAAGCATTATGATACAAATTCAAATGTCAGCCAACAACACACACAATATTTTTATAACAAAACGCTAAGCACTGTACTTTGTAGTATTGACATTTGACTGGTCATTTATTCTATAACATTGAAAACCGTGATAATACATTGACATAACGATTAATGATAACACACAAACTAAGTACTTACATCAAAGTATTTTAATTGAAGCTCAGTCCATCCTCTATATCTCCGCTCGCTCCGTCTGGGGCGAGACGGGAATTACAAATATATTTTTCGAGAATTTAAAAACATACAAACACAAACATTTAATAAGTTGTTAATAATTTCGAGTTGAGAATTTTTACACGTTCCCGCCTCCATTACGTCTGCGCGTGTAACCTTCGAGGTTCCTATCAAAAGGGATATTTCGTTTCAATTTAAATTAGATTAATTTTCATAGAACCACGTTAATTACCCCTAATTTGTGGGAATTTGCCTTCTGCAATCAAACATTTACCTTCGTATTTAACGTGTACCTATAGACTATAGAAAATGACCCTCTACTACTTATTTTGATTTGAATGTAAACAAAAAAAAACGTGATAAAAATAATTTGCCGTATTTCTATGCGCGCTATGAATAAGTGACATTTGAATTAGAAGCATTACAGCTTCTATAGAGGTACATTATAATAGCTTTAGATTTACATAAAGATCAAAACGAATCAGATCGAATCGTGGATCCAATCAATCATTAGTCAATACTTTTATTCTGGTGATTGCTAACGTGAACAGATAAATACTAAAATCAGGCACACCGTGCTACAGACTGTATTATTCTAAACATCCAAAAACTTTCCAAGCTCACAAGATGAAGGCTCGACCGGCATTAATTGCTCGAAGGCGATCCATGTGCGCGGGTACATAGGCTCGAATTTCCGGGGCATATACCTATCGTGGGCATCTCGCGCCCCCACCGCCCTCGCCCCCATCCCCATACCCCCCTCGCCTCCACCCGGGTCTAATTGACGCCGAACCGGACGCGACGCCCGCGGGGACTGCTCGCCTTCCGGCCGGCTACATCCACTGATAATCTTTTCTTGATGACGCAGCTGGCCCCGGCTCCCGGGTATACGATGCGGGATATCGGTCCGATAACGGGGGAAATGGAAATCGTGAGTGAATAATGGTAAATGGTGTATTAATTGTCTGAGTTGTTAAGGTAAGCTTTGACTTGCACCGGGTTGATAAAAGATAGCTCTTGGCATAATATTATGTCACTTTAAAATACTTACTTTAACTTCGTGTACAAGTTAAGAGTGAAATTCTTAACTGATCGACGACGTTACTGCTACACCTTTTTGCAAGTTTGCATACTTTAAACACACTAGTTGTTACTATTATGTATTCTGTGACACTAGGAAAAGTTTTCGGCATATAAGTAGCCTATTTAACATCGCAATGATCATACATCTGAATACAACATAGCCAGATCTCTTTTCTGGAAAATTTATAATAACAATTGAAAAATAAAATAACAGTAACTCAGCTCGGAAAGCCTTCATTGGATCTTCGAGCCGGATTCGACACAAACTACTTCAGTTTCACTTTTACTCAACTCCTGAGTGTTTTACAAGTCCTCGAGGAGTCAGTCTGTGAAAAATTCATACGAGTGTGATGCGGCCATTCCTAAGCGGGTCGAGCAAGGGGTCGCGCTAGGCTAGCTACTAGCGCCTCATTTGTACGCAATGCGAAACGCACGCACGCCGTGGGATGCAGATGTTTACTTATTTTGCTTTCTTAATCATTATTGTATAGCATATTCTATGCCTAAGCGAGATGTTTACCAAAGTATAGAATATTGTTACAAGATAAAACTTAAGTATAATTTTATTTTTTATATTTTTATGAGTTAAAATAAAACAATGATTAAGTTTTTTAGCCGTCAAAGGTTTAAAACAACATTTTTTGTAACATTTAAGTTACAAGTTTTGTGCCCTCCTTTTACATTGGTACGAGTCGTACAGTTGGCGAATTTGAAAGTAGCAAAAACAACTACTATTTTGTTGATGTGCAGTACAATTTACATTTCATCCTCATGCAAAAAACCTCATTACTAAAATATGAGACAGTAAGGCCCACTTGCGCTGATCTGAGTTAAAGTTAACTCTGAGTTAAACATCATGTTAACTTTAACTCACTTTAAAGAGTGATAGAGATGACAATATGATGTTTAACTCAGAGTTAACTTTAACTCAGATCTGCGCAAGTCCGCCTAAGCGATGAAGAAAAACAAACGAACAAACTCCGAGGCAACTTTAAAATAAGCCATCAAAAAACTTCGCACTATCCCACCTTCGCAAAGTTGTCTACCCTCGATCCTTTGGGATACTAATTAAAAACGTTCGCCGAGGCCCGAGGCGGCTATGTGTGTGTACGTGTGTGTGATCGTGGATGTGGTTGGACTAGAGAGGTTGGATAATATTCGCATGACGCATCCGCATCCGTAAATGCAGATATTAAAGAAGTTTCTGACGTCATCATCCGCATTCAAATCTCTTTATAGCACAATAAAAAAAAACGGATTTCTAAAATGATTTTGAGTATATTTTATATTCCCGTAACTGTAGAACAAACTACCTAAAATAACATAAATATTTAACATTTTCTTGTACGGCTTATGTACACAGAGTTAAATTATTCAGTGAGTCATGCTTGTTATGTAACCCGTAAATAACAAAAAGTTATGCGTAATGTAAGTCCAAAAATTCATAATAACATTTGAATCTGTATAAATAATAATTTGATACGTCAATTGATTTAATATACATCTATAACTGCGTTTAAGTAGTTGTAAAAAAATCGTGATATAGGTTTTCCCGTATCCGCATCCGCAACAGCGGGCGTATTCGCATCCGAATCACCGTGGTACGTGTAGGGCCGCATCCGCGCTAATTAATAAGGGTCCTCCGATATTGATTCACGTGCCACGTGTACCCGGCGGCCGTTCGCGGACTTTCTCGACTTTTTCTCGCCACCCGCCGCCGCCCGCCCTCGATACCGGTAAATTGTGGATACGCCTCTTATTCAACGATGTTATGACGTCACTTCTGTTTGTTATTTATTATATTGTGTGTGTATGTATTTATGGTTAGATGCGGCAGATGTTAATAATGATTTCAATGTCAATTATTGCCTTACAAATTTAAAGCAACGCTAAAACTAACCTTTCATACAATTTAACAGCAGAGTAAAATACCCAACTATAGACACTTCATAAATATGATCCTATAGAGTATAGACAATACTTTTATTAAAACTTCTACGGTCTTACCACAAAAGATTTAAACACCTGTTGAACAGTTGATTAGAAAAAAATTCAGTACAAAATGGTGTCAAAACAACTGTTCAACAGATGTTTAAATCTTTTGTGGTAAGACCATTAGTATTTTAAGGCAAAAATCTTAGGTGCTAGTACTGGAATGACTGGCAAGAATTGGGTAGTTCGCCCTATGTAACTTCAAGCTATATAATTTAACTAAAATAACGAGCATTATTAGAACATAGAGGCTACCCGCGTTTATCCGCAAGCTTGTAATTTAATTATTGAATATTATAATACAATCAAGGCGATCCTTAAGGCCTACGGGCGTATCATATAAATATTCCAAGATTCTTCAAAGCATACCCGGGTCCGGCGTACAAAGAAAATTTAATTAAACATTAGCCCAACGTAATATGCCTTCTTCGCTTTGCCCCGGATAAGAACGTTCACATAGCGATATCTGACGAAAATTTCACGAGGCACAGAATGCTTCAGATTAACCGTTTTCCGATGAAATTCGCCATCGAAACAAGTTACTAGCTTATTTCTAAGGTTCTAAGATTCTCGAACAAGATATTCATTTGCGAAACATTAAGGCTGTTTTAAAGCTGCTTAGTTGCCATACAAATAATAAGAATATTAATTATGATATCCTTCAGAACTCAGATACATTAGTATCTGACGGCTCCAATCTTTAAATTAAAACCCACAAACGAACCACCACATCACAATTAACCATCTTTTGCAATTCTTTATGTAATACTAGTAATAGTCAAAGGAATACAATATCAATGTTGGACATGTCCAACCTAATGTAGCTGCATTAGTGAAAAATTCTCGATTTCCATTTGCGCCAGCGAGCACCGGTGACGGGCGAATTTGCATCGGAAAGAATGGCAAAAAGAGCAAGACGCTCGCGGACCCCCCCGTTCCCCCCCCCCCCCCCGGCCCTCCGGCGCCTGACCCCCCTAAATACTCCGCGCGGGGGTCCGACCCCCACACACGTACAATACCCCATGCACGCGCCTTCTGATCAACATGAATCAATACACGTTCTTTATGCTCCAATAAGACAATTTAAAGTTTTTACCTCCACGGCTCCACCGCTCGTTTCGAGCGGAACTGCAAACTTCGTACGGCCGCGGAAATTGGATGTTACGCGCCTCAGTGTCCCTCGTAATTTGTCCTAGTTATATTGTTGTGTCGTCACAAGTTGCTTGTTGGTTGGTTGGTTTAGTAAAGGTTGGTCTAGATTAGAATACGAGTGATTGGTATTTGGTACAAAGTAACGGACTCCCCTGAATCGTATTACTAACAATTCAGGGAATACTTTTCAGGAGAGAATTAATTTCAAGACATGATAATTTAGACCCACTACTAGTGTCATAAGGGTCTCAATCAGAGAATGTCATAAGGGTCTCAATCAGAAATCGTTTTTGACAATCAATCAAAGGGTTATATGGACCACTACACGACTAATTGCGGAAGTATAAGGACCTGCTAAGCATTAAGTTTCCTCGAGTGCACGTTTTGTTAGGGTACGGCACTAATTAGAGGAGATCTCGCGGCAAAAAATACTGTGCGACGTACGTACAGTATGCCCTTTGTACGACTGAAAGAGTCCTCGGCTACTATACAATGTGTCCCGACACCAGTGTCCGAGCCTTATGATGTTATGGTGTATGGCATATTAAATCGACAAATTGACTGATAATTTTTTTTTCTCCAATGTTTATAACTTTTTTTGTTTTGGCTTTCATACCAATCATGGAATTTTCATGGAATTTGGTGCAAGAAGGTTTCGGGAACCGTCTAGTTTTAAATAATATTATATAGCTAAGGTAATATTATCTCAATATTACTGCTTAATTCGGAGCCTTTAAAGCGAAACCTTTACCGTGCGGATTAAACTCGGCGCCGGCGAAAAAATGCAGAAAACAAATTCGAACACCGACGGCGATACACGAAAATTTCTTAAAATCCTTTAGTGAGCGAGCGTTTCTCCTGAATTTTTGCTTTCATCTTCGGCGAAATTCTTTTCTATTTCATTTACAACATGTGCTCGCGTATTATCTTTATTATAAAAGGTATCGGTGTTTTTTCGAGAGCATTTTCGAGCGCGGGCCAATTCATATAGTGCAGTGAATATTTTAAGCACTTTCGATTCCGCTCGACAAATTTATTTTGAGCGTTTCCCACCTCGTGATTTTATTAGATTGTTTTGTTTACGCGATGGGAAGCCATGAATATAGTATTAGAGCAGAGGTTCCCAAACCTTTTTTTTGTCATAGACCACTTTAAACATTTTGCTGGATCCGGTGGACCCCCGCAGCTACCCCCCCATCCACAGTACAAGGAACCAATAAGCTTCCACTGCGGAGTGGTAAAAGTCGCAATAGAATTAAAATTATAATATTAATGGGAGGGATATACTCGGTGAACTGACAGCAAATTATATCAATATTCGGCTAGAAGTATAACCGTAAATCTCCTCGCTCTGTAATATTTATATTTATATATTATCTACCTATATTCATAGGAGAAGTCAAGTCGGGTCACTTATATTTTAATAGACCCCCGTTAACGACTCGTGGACCCCCATTTTTCTTCCACGCAAGCGTAGACCCCTGTCGGGCTCCCGTGGACCCTTGGGGGTCCACCTGGACCAATTTGGGAATCAATATATTAGAGGATGAGACTTATATTATTGGATTACTTTTTGGACACAGCACAATCAAATGCTTAGAGACATTAAAAGGTATAATATCTACAATCTACATCTTATATTGAAATACGAAAGTGTGTCCGTACATCAGCCTGTCAGCTCTTCACGCCTAAACGCCTAGAATGATTTTGATAGGATAGCATCAAGTAATAATTATGTTGATGTTGTATGATGTTATGACGTAGGCATCCGCTAAGAAAGGATTTTGATAAATTCTTACCTCAAGGTATTCAAATAGGGGATGAAAGTTTGTATATTATAATAATACTTCTTAACGCGAGCGAAGCCGAGGGGAGAAGCTCGTAAAATATATAATGCGAAAATATTTATGATTTTTGGATGAGATAGGACTTTTGGCGCAACTAAGTGTCGGTCTTGTCTATTATAATATTATCTATACATCGAAATTAAATAAATAATTGCTTATAATCTGTGTTGCTTGTCCCATATCACTACTTTGCTTATTTCACATGAATAACCAATAAAGTAGAACTGTAAACTAAAGCACATCTAGTCGGTAACGTCACGTAGAAAATGGTTTTATTTAGTGCGACTTTATGACCGCGAGTGTGACAAGTTTGTGACGAGTGTACCAATTATGTGACAAGTTTACTGTATAGCGACAGTGTAAATAACTAGTATAGCTATGTACAAGTTAATCCGGCAGACGTTAGCTATTCAAAATTGTGGAAATTATCGCGTATGAAATTGGTGACATATTCTCAGATCTATAATAATTAGCACACAAAATTAAACAAAATCTGTCCAGTCATTTGGAAGAGTTTGCCAACTAATATCACGACACTTGGTACTACTAATATATATTCTGTGACGACACGAGAATTTACTCATTACATTAGATGTATGTACGGCATCTTCACATTTGGATGATGGCACATTCGATTACGATTGCTTATGATCGCCGTCGATTGTACTATACCATAAACAGCAGCGTAATCATGGTTATCCATCACATTTGCTGCTTCACAAGTTTGTGACAAGTTTACTAGTTCTATGACGACTTTTATAGAGCCTGTGACGAATATGTCCTGAGTTTGTGACGCATGTGATGCGAGTGGCGAGTTTGTCACGAGTGTGCCGAGTGGCCTAGCTTGTCGTAAACCCTAGACGACCTAATTAACTTTCATTTAACCGGTCGGTTACAGAGCATCCGCAGTTTCGGACGAATCCTTAGTCTTTACGTCTTAGTAACGACTCTACATAAGAGAGAGACATTACTAATTATGAGTCTATGCAAAAAATAGATAGAACAATAAAGTAGAAAACAAAAAGATTTTATTAAAATTTTGGCAGTTAAAGAAAATACCTCTAGATTTACTTAAAATAATGCACAGTTACCGGTTCCGGTGCGATTTCAAAAGTGTTATAGTGAGTAACATATTATGGCAATCTCATGGATATTGTAAAAATCTTATACCCTTGCCTCGCACTAACTTTTGCGAAATTAATTTATTACAGTAAGGACCTCGTTTCACCACTTCCTGATAAATTGCCGGATAGGCTATCCACAACTTTTTGTCAGATTCTCCATACTTTATTTGTCAAGTTAAGAGGTGGATAGCCAATTCGGCACTTATCAGGAAGTGGTGAAACAGACCCTAAATCTAAACAGTGTTTTATTTTATTTTGTGTTAACAGTGCGTCCGTTCAACTAAATAGCCGGTCAGATTGTCCAAAAACTCAATTCCAAATTATACAATAATATACATTGTACATACGTATCTGATGTGTGTATGAAAAGTTTTCTAAACAACCGTTTCTTGTATGATCCCCTTTAGATCCAACCTTCTAGGACTCATGTAATACCTAAGTTATCTAATCTCCGATATTATTCATCCTTATTCCATCGGCTTAGCCTACTACGAGCCATCAATCTCGTCTGTTATCTGTGATCTTTATACAGCCCGCGCCGGCTCGGCGACAGGCGGTTGGTGTCTTCCATCCGGCACTCGGTCTATCACAATAAAAACCTCGTAAAAACTACACTAGGTGTATCCCGTGGCGTCTATGAACATCCTGATGTTTGAGATCAGCAATTTACATAGATTCGAGTTACATTAATTCATACTAATAATATTATAAATTCGAAAGCTTGTCTGTCTGTACGCCTGTCTCTTACCTCTTTCCGCGCGATAAACGAATTTTGACGGAGTTGCGGACGTCCTCTAGTAAGGTTTGTAATTACGGTTTCGTGTAATGATTTTTTCTGTATCAGACATGAACGTAGAAAAAAATGTGGAAAGTGTCTTATTATATACAGCACTGTGTCTTCAGAGTCGGCCAGGCTGACTGCATGTACACGGTCCGCACGAACATATTATTCTTACGCTAGTCCGGCCATTTGACAGGCGTAAGAATGTGTGCGTGGCCGACTCTGAAGACACAGTGCTGTGTATAATAAGGCTCCGTCCGCCTATTTTTCTACGTTCATGGTATCAGAATGTCTTATGTCCGTTCCCAATATTCAATCTATCTCTAGTTTGACATACAACCGATCGCAGCTGACATAGAATTGACATAAAATATATGGAGCTAATGTCTAATGTGACCTATTCCTATCTCAAGTAAGAGATAGATCAAATATTGGGAACGGCCGTTAGTTGATACATTGAAGAAAAAGGGTGCACGAAGACACGAGTAATCATAATAATATCACCAATACCGATCTAAAAAGCCTTCGCTTTGATTTTTTCACCTCTTGGGGTCAAGCAGTCAAGCTTTGTTATTCAGGTGTCCAAATGAATCACCTGGATAATCAAGCTACTTAAAATCTACATGATATTCAGGAATTATATCCATTATTTACTCTGCAATCAGCATAGCAAAAAAGCACACACATATAACATATACCAACATACATAATATTATGTATAAATTATAGATATATACGTAGAACTTTGGGTATATAAGAATCTGTTCATATCGATTGACATGACTTATATCAAAAGTTGGGTTCATATACTGTAGGTATATCAAACTTTCTATAAATAGGTAATCGTCAGCTCATAGAGACATGTTTTCGCCTGATGAAGATACATTCGAAAGATAGTGAGTGCTATCTCTATTGAAATATTCGATTCTTATTATCGAAAATATTGGAATTTGTCGACAGCTGAAGAACATCACACAATCTATAGCAGCTAGCCATCTAAACTTGTATAAAAGTTTAAAAACATTTGATATCAAAATGCTAATAGATTTTGATGCATATTATGACATTTTTTGTTCGTTTTCTCTACGTGGCGTGTGGTTAGTACTAGCCCGTAATCAGTATACAATTTTATTATGGGCAGTAATAAAGATATTAGCAGAAACAATGTCAATCCATCAGGAACATGTGTCATTAAAAATATTAAATTATTAGAGAATAGAGATCTACAACAAAATAAGTCTTCTGTGGAAATTGACAGATGTGTGGAAAATAACAACTATACAAGTATACATAGACATAGTCACACTGGACAGTGTATAACTCTACTTTAATAGACAAAGGTCCGGTGTACCTAGGGTTGCCATCACCTAAATTGCCATCGCCGGTCAGACACGACAAAATTCCCGGACATTTGGCCAAAATATGGTTATTTCCCTGGACACTATTTTACGATTACGTCTTGCCAATTTTTTATTTTTTGCAAGAAACCGTGTATGCTTAGCGAGTTTTTTCATTTATTGCTGCACTAGTTGACCCGGCAAACGTTGTTTTGCCATTTAAAGTATTTCTACTTCATCAGTTGATACAAAATCTTATCCCCTCTTTTATCCCTTAAGAGGGGTGGGGGGAAAAATTGTGTACACCTGATGTTGAGTTGGAAAATACAGTTAATAATATGAATTAAGTCCATTAAAGAAAAAATTTGATACAAAATCTGACCCCCTTTTTGGTCCCCTCAGAGGGGGGGGGGGAAGTTTATACACCAGATGTTGAGTTGGAAGAAGACAAATATATCTGTGAAAACCGTATGCAAATCGGATCAGTAGATCAGTAGTTTTGATAGTAGAACAAACAGACGGACGGACGGACGGACGGACGGACGGACGGACGGACGGACGGACGGACGGACGGACGGACAGACAGACAGACAGACAGACAGACAGACAAAAAACTAACCACATTTTTGGCTTCTATAGCGATCTAGTGACACCCCCCGCTTATTATTTTTTGAATATCTTTAATGTACAGAATTCACATTTCTACAGTTTTATTATATGTATAGATATAGATTTTGAATATCTTTAATGTACAGAATTCACATTTCTACAGTTTTATTATATGTATAGATGACTAAATAGGTACTCTAAATAGTTCTCTTCACAAAAGTGTCCGGATTTTACCCTGACACTTTTCAAAAACCCGACCGGCCGCTCCCCGGACGCCCTTCAAACTAGGACAAATCCGGGGAAATCCAGACGGATGGCAACCCTAGGGGCCTAGGTGTACCGTGTACATAACGGCACGTTTAGAGCGGGCTCTGGGCAGGTGAGGCCCCCAAAGGTGCGTTGTTTTACGACCTAAGTCTACATCGGCAAATGAGTTTCGCGCCCGCGGCCTAGGTCTGTGTGTGTGCGTCTGTGTGTGATTAGGTGTTAAAAGTTCAAACGGCGAATGGTGCTAGAAAACTTTATATTATAAAATCTCAAAAAAAACTGAGCTCAGTCTCCTCATTTCGAGTATGTACATAGTTTCTTTTCATCCGTAGATGAAGAGAAATAAAGTATCTCTACATTGATTAATTGATTGGTATTATATCAAGTGGAATGTATGCAGCTACTAGCCCTTACCCGAGGCTCTGTTTGCGTCATGTGTGAAATAGTATCCCTTTGCCGTGGCATACAAAACTTGATCCCTGGAACTTTGAAACATCCTTTCTGAAACTTACATTCCAAAATTATTATTCAGGAACCAATTAATTTCAGTATTCTGCATTCAGGTTCCTAAAATTACTAAATTCAGGTTCCAGGATGCCCCTAGTTTGGGATTGTTCAGTTTTTCTATTTCCTTGCTTAGTAACTTTATAGATACCTACACCTAGTGGTAAGGTAACCTCCACTTCCTAAGGTAAACTAAAAGTAGATGAGGTGTTACTTAAACACACGATTCACGATAACATAAACACGGACTTAATAGCACAGTTATTGGCTATCGATATGTGTTGAGCAAATGAAGTGTGCCGATATTGCATATTGCCGCGCCGGCGACGCGACGGCCGGCGGAGTCTGCAGATTTAAGACGATTAGCATACGATATTGTGCTCGCATAACGAGGGCGGAGCGGGGAGCTGAGCGGGTAGCGGAGCGGGAAGCGGTACGTGGGGTGGTATTTAAACCGTCAGTGTGGGAGCAGAGAGGATTACTCGTGCGATTTTCTCAGTATAGGTCGCCTATAAAAACAAGCACAAAACGCGTAACACTCAGATGTTTTGAAGTGCGATATTGTAGGCTGAAAGTTTTATAGAGGTAGATTCATATCTAACCAACTTGTTTAAAATCATTTGTGAGTTGTGACTTACTAGATCATCTTGTTCTTACAAATAAATAATGCATTTTCAATGTCTCGCTAAAACTCAGGAACATAAGACCTGATTAGGTGAAACATTTGTAAAACTGCACTATTTGGGCATTTTTCCACTAGCCGGCCCGGTAACGGTACGGCACCGGCATGGCAGTGCATCGGTTTCAGCGCTAGGCCTCCGTTTTTAGGGTTCCGTACCCAAAGGGTAAAAACGGGACCCTATTACTAAGACTTCGATGTCTGTCCGTCTGTCTGTCAGTCCGTCTGTCTGTCTGTGTGTCTCCAGGCTGTATCTCAAGAACCGCTATAGCTAGAGTTCTGAAATTTTCACAGATTGTGTATATCTGTTGCCGCTATAACAAAAAATACTAAAAACAAAAAAAGTTAATATTTAAGGGGGGCTCCCATACAAAAAACACAATTTTTTGTCTTTTTGTATACCGGTACGGAACCCTTCGTGCGGGAGTCCGACTCGCACTTGGCCGATTATTTCACTACGTGGTATCGGTGCCGGTATACGCCAGCACCGATACCACACACACACACTCACACGGCTACTAACACAACACAAATGTAGTTTTGCCGGTCCGGCACCGAGTGAGAAGCTTGTTACCCCGGCAACGGCGACGGCGCCGGCGGGACTCAGTGCCGGCACCGGTAAAGTGAAAAAGCGAGCCATACATTATCATTATTTTTTGTTTCCCCGGTACTGACGCCGGCGCCGACTCCATGCCGGTGCCGGTCCGGTGCCAGGTTAATGGAAAAACAATCAATAATAATAATTAATGGGACACTAAATATTTGATGGTACATAAAGGCATAATATTTCAAGGCACATATAATTCACTTGCAATTTTAGAATTGCCTCGGTTCTATGCCACCTAGGACTTAGGTCCAGCTAGTAGGAAGCAGTTAATCACGTGACAATAGCGTGTCGCCGTCGACCAACAATGCCTGATAAATAAAATATCCCCCAATCTCCACCATCTACGAGATCTCTGCTGGCTTTTATAAATATTAACTGACCTGCAGTATTAACTATTAATACCATTAAAGGTTTTTAAGCCAACGCAAGTACTCGAATTCCACTATTTTAATGTGAGAAAAAAGTCGCATTCATGTTGCAAAACAATTTTTAGAATCGGGTTACAGTTCTAGTTTTAATTTATTAAATCTCATAAAAAACCTGCTTAAGGGCCCGGGTTACCCTCGAAATTTTCATACATTCTTAATACCAAAATCATTTTCTCATACGAAAATATTTAACATGTTTGAGTTATTTTTCAGCTTAAGATACTAATTACCTAGGGTCCTGAACAAATTTTTTTTACAAAATATTTAAATACAAAAAAAAAAAAATTTGTGTTTAAATATTTTTTAGTAAATTTACTACTAAATATTTAAACACCAAAAAATAGACAAAAACACTAAAAAATATATAAATAAATAGTAAATTTACTACAAAATATTTAAACTTTAAAAAATATTTTTTATTATTTAAATATTTTGTAGTAAATTTACTATTTATTTATATATTTTTTTTGTGTTTTTGTCTATTTTTTGGTGTTTAAATATTTAGTAGTAAATTTACTAAAAAATATTTAAACACAAATTTTTTTTTTTTTGTATTTAAATATTTTGTAAAAAAAATTTGTTCAGGACCCTAGGTAATTACTATCTTAAGCTGAAAAATAACTCAAACATGTTAAATATTTTCGTATGAGGAAATGATTTTGGTATTAAGAATGTATGAAAATTTCGAGGGTAACCCGGGCCCTTAATGCTTACATCGAATTTTCAATTTCTTAAAATTTAAAACTAAAAGCACTAAAAATTAAGCTTTTGTATGTTTCCAAAAACAAACTGTTCATTTCAATCTGGAAATAAACTTATTTAATTTTATGGTTATGGAATACAGTTAAAATATGGTTTAAACAGATCATTCACAAATCACAATATTATACGAAGCACGGACAAGTTGTTGATGATTATGATAGGCCATCTTCACATATTTCAAGTACTGAAAAATATAATATTTACCAACAAAACCTTGAAAGGAATATCACAAAGGCGAAAGTAGACGAGATAAAACTCTCCATGCCGAAAAAAGGAAAAATTTTAATTCAATACCTATCGTATAAACAACGTAAACTAGAGATTAGGGGACGTAAGCCCGTAACGTGAAAAGATCTGGCGAAAGGTTATGTACGGTATACTATGGCTTAGTACGATACAGTGTTTTCAACCTGTGGGTCGCGCTCGCGACCCCTTGAAGGGTTCTGAAGGGGGGTCGCCAGAGGTTAATAGAATTATTTCAGTAATTTTTTACTGATTAAAAAGATTGTCACATTAGGTAGGAGAATTTAAATAAAGAATATAATATTAATGAACAAGATAAGTATACATATTATTATAATCACGTACCATGCTTGATAAAAAAGCAAAAGCGGGTCGCGAAATATCTTTCAGCGCCGGTGCAGGATCGCATTATCAAAAAGGTTGAAAAACACTGTACAACGGTATAGTACGGTATACTTAGGTAAAATAAGCCCGTATTACGGCGTGGACTACGCACACATACGTATGTATATCGGAGCGGGCGGCGTCGGTAAGACGAGCGACCGCAGCGGACAGGCTTTGTGCGGGCTCGTTGGTGAGGTAGGCCTTCGCCACGCGCAGGAGCGGAGCGGACAGCGGGGATGATGGTTAATCGTAGTAGCAAAAAGGAAAATGTTGAAGAATTTGAGATTAGCATCTCGTAGAGGGTGGCGTAGCACTGCTACGACGTAGGCTTAGGATCAATTCAGACCGCAACGCGACGCGTAGACATGCATTTCTCAATTTGTAAGGATTTGACAGATTTGCAAGACATCTCACGCAATTGAATCTGTCAATTCAGTACAATTTTGGAAATGCATCTACGCGTCGCGTTGCGGTGTGATTTAACCCTGATTGGGTTAAAGTAGTGACAAGTTAAAGCAGCAGAATAAAATGTTTCAATATTTTATTATGGAAAGCCATTCTTCATTCTAACTGACAATACGGAAATCGTAAAATAGCAGTTTTAAAAAGGAGGAATTGCAAAAGTTGTCAAAAAAGAGACAACTTGAAAATTCGGCTTATAAAGAATTAGCGAAAAGCCTAACCCCTTTATGTGAACTACTAAAACTGTTACTGATATTATCAAAAATTACCACTAATCGATAATATATTGTAATAGATCGAAATAGACCTTCGCGCTCCTCGCGTCTATGTGGTGGGTCTTAGTGGCGCAGCGGGCGTCAGGTGGCCGTGTTTCAGCTCCGGCACGGCTCCCGGCTTATGTAACAAACATAGCTCCAGTACATACCCAGCGCCCGGTATATACTCAAGCCGACATCTAACGCTGCAGGTGATGGCTGGCTTTCCTTTACGCCAATACATTACGTGGCATTTTTGTTATTGTCTTTTTATTATGGTCAGCTGACTGGTCCTGTCACGCAAATTTCGACGCTGCAACTAAAGCAATAGATTTAAATTCCAACGGCGCGGGAACCCTGAAACTTTATGTAGCGGGAATGTGTGTCATTTGGAGTTCGCCGTCGTTGGACAGTCGAACCGCCGACCGACATGACAGCATTTTAATATTGAACAGCGAACAAATAATGTACATCAAAATGGCGAACCAACATACGAGCATATTGTCCTAAAAATAAAAATCAGCACAATCTATCTTAACGTTAGAGTTATTTTTTAAGCAAGACGTAAACAGAAAATGTTGATAAGCCCTTTCGTGTGTTCATCCATTGCATCGTAGCTTTAAAACGGATAAGTCAATTTTGATCTAGTTTTTTTATCATACGTGAGCTTTGTCAATTTTTTTAGATCGATATAATAATAATAAATCATTAACAGCCGTATGCGCACTGTTTGACGATTAGGGAGTTTCCTAATTGTCAAGTAGAGAGCACCTTTTATATTTGCGTACACATAGCTAAGCTACATAACCAAAAATCGAGTACCTACCACGTATCTAATCAACCAACCGAATCTAAAATTAGTACCTCAAAGCACTTTCATCTGTAAAGTCCTCTTTTATTTTTGTCTGGTCCCACCGAAATATCTTGGCGTGTAATGTACTTAACAGCGCACATAAGCGGGGCCGTTCCACGCAGACGACGCGACTTATAAAGCTGACGGCGAACGCTGAGACCATGTCCACGAACACAAGCGGAGCGATAATATGACATACTTGTTACTTTTACAAACCAAAGCTGTACAGATATTTATATTTAAACCTAACTCCACGCTGACACAGAGGCTACGACGACAAGCTTTAATTAACATGACACAGCTACTACCTTTTGAAACTGAAACTAGAAAGGGTCAAATAAAATTATAAAGCTACCTAATGACGGCGCACGCTGAGACCGAAGCTACGCTGATAAGCGAAGCGACAATATTACATAGAGCTTACTTGCTTGCTTGCGAAGCTGGTAGAAATTGATAATCTTTTAAGCCAAAAGTACAGCAGTCCTTCCAGATATTATCAATCACGAATTAATCAATGTTTTCCAAAAGAAGCGATTTTATTTTTAACGAGAAAATTATGAGAAATTCTTTCGTATTTAAGGTCTTTCTACTCATAAAACTAATTATATCCGAGAATAGTGAATTATACACAAAAGCAGACGCGACAATTGTATTTAAGGGGAGCCGCGGTGTGTATCCAGGTGCCCTAGATCTGCCCCCCTGCCCCCCCAGCCGCACGCGCCCCCTTAACACTGAATACTTATCCTACACCTATACCTGACGCCTACACAGAATTTGAGACCGTGAGACGTGCGAGAGACGACAATGTTTGGAAAATAAAGTTTACTGAAATACGTAAAGAATTTAGTTGTAAATTGTAGCTAAAGACGTTATTCAGCTGTTTATAAAAACATAGGTACAGACATAGCAGTCAAAATGTGATTAGTTGATGATTCGATGAAAATTTATATTCCTAACATTTCCATTTTTCCTCCGCCAACAAGTTATTAAAAAAAAACATAATTCGAAGAAGATGTATTCAACATATTCACAAAATGAATTACAATTCCCTATTGAATTAATAGATAATAAAATCTAAATCTAAGCCTTGTATTAAAAATCATTCTATTACATTTAAAAATAAATTATATAATATTTAAGTTTTCAGGGTTACACTTCAGAGTCAAATCCCAAGTTCAAAGCGTCATAACAGTTTCACGATGCTATAAATTATGTTGAGACGTAATAAAACTAAATGCATGAAACAAATCGTCTACGTCTGGGGGTGTGCTCCCCCCTGCCCCCCTGCGGCGAGGGGGAGCGAGCGGGGGGGACGTACAACTCTACTACGGCACTCTCGGTTTCATTCATAACTTTTTACAAGTTTATCTGCAACGATACCTCCTACATATTTATGTGTTTGCGCCGCTCGAGCCATAGATTATCGTGTACTAACATTTTATGAGGCGACTGCGATCGTGTTATTTGCCCGCTTATTATGTCCTTGTATATAAAGAAAAAATTTGATACAAAATCTGACCCCCTTTTTGGTCCCCTTAGAGGGGGGGAAAGTTTACACACCAGATGTTGAGTTGGAAGAAGGCAAATATATCTGCGAAAACCGTATGCAAATCGGATCAGTAGTTTTCGTGTTAAATAAAAAAGTTTGATACAAAATCTGACCCCTCTTTTGTCCCCTTAGAGGGGTGGGGGGAAATTTTTTTATACACCAGATGTTAAGTTGGAAGAAGACAAATATATCTGCGAAAACCGCATTCAAATCGGATCAGTAGTTTTCGTGTGATAGTGGAACAAACATACAGACAGACAGACAGACAAAAAACTAACCACATTTTTGGCTTCTATAGCGATCTAGTGACACCCCCCGCTTATTATTTTTTGAATATCTTTAATGTACAGAATTCACATTTCTACAGTTTTATTATATACGTATAGATAAGTGCGAGTTGGACTCGCGCGCGAGGGATTCTCTACAGTTATAGAGCAAAAATAGGGCAAAAGTTGTGTTTTTTATATGGAAATTGGGAGCTCATCTTAAATATTTTATTTTCATTATTAATAATTATTAAAGTACGCATATATGAGTGAGGATTTTGAGAAAATTTCAAGTGCCTATCCGTTACCATTATTGATATCGAGCAAAAAAGACGTGGGTGGAGCCGCGCAACGTCAGTTACTTAATAATACTATAATACCAGTTCACAAATAATGTTAGAGTATAATAAAGAACAATTAACCTTATTGGCATACTTGTATTTTGGTGTAGGTACACCAATGAAACATACGCCAAACGATAGTGAAACTGTTTACAAAAATAACAAACAGTAAATACTCTTAACAAAATGTCGTAAATGAGATCCTTTCTAAGTTATTTCAGTTTGAAAATATAAAATAAATAACATTTCAGGTATTTGTATAACCTCAAATATTTCAAAAAGTATATCATTTACGACATTTTGCCGTTTTTCTGTCGATTGACGTATATTTCATAGGTGTACACGAAAATATGCCATTTTAAGTACCTACTTGAAACTAATTAGGTATGCCACGCTCCGTACAAAAAGGTTCGAACTATTTTATACAAACTACTAACAAATAGACTACAGCCACGATTTTGCAAGTAAACATCCTGAAACATTTCCAAACATCTTTAATTCAATTTTGAGAGCTTCCAACAAAGTAGGCACAATACTAAAAAACACAAATGCGAATCTGTGTACAGTCTATTCTTAGTGCTTCCGCACACATGCGCAGTGGTCCGCGATACGGCGATACACACATTTATAAATTGAAATAAAGTTTGTTTTAGTTGGGCAATGGGCATGAATGAAAGCGAAAGGTCGCCGCTTAAACCTACGATTGTTATCAAAACTCGTTTGTTTTTATAACTTTGTACACTTTTATTGTCGACTTTAAAGGATTTAGGTGCGTGTTTTTCAGAGGGTTTTAATGTGACTTTTTATGGAGTAGTATGAGATTTACGCAAACGATACCCTTTGTAGCGCAGTGGTTACTTAAATCGTTTCATTTTATCAACTGCAAGTTTTTGTTTTTGTTCTCTAGATTCTAGAACAACAACTTTTCTTTATATAATATAATACATAACATACATCATATCAGCAATATAGAAACTCCGCAACTTTTAGCGTCGAAATTAATTATTTATCGAAAAACCGCACATTTTTCGGGTTCTTATTCCTTCCCCGGGACACAAACTGGAACATAACACAACTCTGGAACGAACTGTCACCAGCAGTATTTCCGGATCTATACGACCTGCATTATGCATACCTTCAAGAAGAGAGTGTATTTCCTCTTAAAAGGCCGGCAACGCACCTGCAGCTCTTATGTTGCGAGTGTCCATGGGCGACGGAAGTTGCTTACCATCAGGTGACCCGTTTGCTCGTTTGCCCCCTTATTTAATAAAAAAAATATATCTCCAAACCAAATTCCGATAAAGACAAAAAGATACACTTTCGCATTTATTACATTAGTAATGAGTGCAGCGTGCTTGCGACATTACGTACAGTCCCATAGCCGCTCACTCACTCAAGACGTGATAAGTGGCCTGCCAATAAGTGTTAAAAGATGACCGCTATGCACTCATGGTGACTTCTTTGAAGCTATAAGTCCTATAAGCATTTTAAGTAGCTTCTAAAATTAATACGTGGTTCCTTTTAAAGTGTACTGAGTGCGTAGTGCGAGTTTTATTCGATCATACGCATCGAACACGTTAACGCGAATTTGTATGGGATCAAAGCGGTATCCACGTAAGCCAGTAGGTGGCGCTGCTTTGATCCCATACAAATTCGCGTTAACGTGTTCGATGCGTATGATCGAATAAAACTCGCACTACACCCCCTGATTTATGAAAATCGTTATTTTCCTAAGCTCTACCTATGTAGAGAACTTTTAAATAAGACGTAGACTATGAAAATTTGGTTTGGTTTGGCTGGCCGCATACACACGTTGTTGGTATTCAGATATCCGAATAACTTTTCCGTATTTGGAAATCAGTAGGAAATACATTAACTGGTGCAATCTTTCGCTTTTTTTCCGAACGACTCGAATCCCGCACGTTACGTTTCAAACGTGTAAACTGGCGGCGCGTTCGCGCGTAAAAAAACAAACTAGTCTCCAAATCGTAATTCCACATTAATCATTATACATATTATTATTAGGAAAACGTACACGGAAAACTTACGTATGCGGCCAGCCACTAGCCTTAGGTTCACTTTTTTGCGTAACAATAATCTATACATATAATAAAACTGTAGAAATGAAAATTCTGTACATTAAAGATATTAAAAAAATAATAAGCAAGGGGTGTTACTACATCGCTATAGAAGCCAAAAATGTGGTTAGTTTTTTGTCTGTCTGTCTGTCTGTATGTTTGTTCCAGCATCACACGAAAACTATTGATCCGATTTGAATGCGGTTTTCGCAGATATATTGGTCTTCTTCCAACTTAACATCTGGTGTATAAAATTTTTTCCCCCCACCTCTCTAAGGGGGTGTATAAAATTTTACCTCCCCCACCCCTCTGATTTTGTATCAAACTTGGACTTACTTCATATTATTTATTGTGTTTTCCAACTCAATATTTGGTGTATAACCCCCCCCCCCTCTTAAGCGACAAAAGAGGGGGAAGATTTTGGATCAACTGATGAAATAGAAATACTTTATATGGCAAAACAACTTTGCCGGGACAGCTAGTATAAAAATATGTATATTATTTGATAATGCGTTATCAATTTAAAGCGTCGCGTCGTGATATTTGAAATAATCAAAAGAGACTCTGAAGTCATATTATAATATATCCAGATAATTTCATCTAGTTATTAAAACGTTGACCCACCAGTTACCACACATTCCCTTCCTTACATGATAGATCCCATACAGTCTAGCTGGCTTAGGTCCCCTTTTAATTACTAGTAATTTAAATAGTTTTAATATGACTATCGGTAGAAAACACTTTTTGGGATGTCAAGCAGAGTTTGTCATGACTTTTTTCGTGGCTGTCCGCGTTCTGAGCCATTTTCCAAATTAAATCTGATGCTTACATGTGTGCAGTATAATACACATGTAATGCAGTATAACAGCATGTGTGCAGTATAACACACATGTAATGCAGTATAACAGCATGTGTGCAGTATAACACACATGTAATGCAGTATAACAGCATGTGTGCAGTATAACACACATGTAATGCAGTATAACAGCATGTGTGCAGTATAACACACATGTAATGCAGTATAACAGCATGTGTGCACCATACAGTATAACTATCTACACTGTAGATAGTTATACTGCATAAAAGGATTGAATTTTAACAATTACTATAATAGTTATCAGTACGCGTACCTAAGCAGGGTCAGCACGACTACATTCTTTATGACTCTCGGCAATCCTCAACCTCATATAATGTGAAAATTATGTTCTAATTGTAAGCAGACTCAGCAAGACTGATAATATGACATAAGAAAAGTGCGCTGTGGGGGTATTGCACTTCTAGAATAAACTAATTCACTGCTACCGAACTCAACCAAAAAAGCTTTCGTGTGGCCACCATCAAAGTGTAATCGGCTGTATATTTTCGAACGTGTATCCAACTATAGGTGGGCCGAACAAAAAACCCGCGTCGCGGGTGTATGACCGTGAGCTAGCGTGACGGGCCGTCGGCGGGGGTGTGTGGGGGGGCGAGGTGCAGGGGCGATGTCGCGGGGCCGCCCTTGCGAAGGTGAGGCGACAATTAACGCGCGGTCATTCCCCCCGCGGCTGGCGCGGCGTCAACGATTCCGATCATCCTGCGATAGCGACCGGACGCGGCCAGGGCTGCGGCGCAGCGTGTTCCGGGTGCAGGACATTCCACTGCGCGTGACCACGCACCGGCTCAGGGCTGCTAGCTGAGCCCTGGACGCGGTAGCAAGAGTATCAGCCAAAAGAAATACAACCCCGAAAGTAAAATCTTCACTTAATTGGGCTTCGATATTCCAAGAGTGAAGAGAGTTTAGTTACCCTGCAGTTGCCTATTATGTATGCTTACTGCGTCATTTGTTGAAGCATTACTTGGAGATCATTCTCGACGATCGTTTTGACAGAACTTCCAAGGGGTTCGTTACTACATAACGAGTACGTCAAGGCGTGCCGATGCTGGTGGTTTCGTAAATTACATTATGATTTGATAATTGTTAGTCTGATGGACAACTTGGTGTGGCCTATGCTCTATATGAAGCCATCGGTTTAAATAAACAGAGGCCGTAGACAAAATCCCTTTCGTTAAAAATGATGACGAAATTCGTTATCAAAATGTATGGGATTTGATTTGATGCAAGCGAAATGTCATTTAGCGATGACTTATAGTCTACAAGATACTAAGATACATTGTCTAAGGGGGCAGTATAGACTGTTTAGCTTCTGCAATACTAGTCTAGGCTTGGCTAGTCAGTAGCGAAGCTTTCGGTAACTCATGTCACTTCATGTCACATGACTTTTAGCAGTCTTCCTCCCTATAGCATCACCAATTGATGCACTATTCCTTATATGGTGATATAAGACATATATTTATCAGTATTCCAACCATTCAAATAACAAATGAAAAATTAAAAAACTTTTTTGGCAGCCCTGTGCCAGCGACCATGATGTGCGCTAAATTACAAGACGCACGCGCGCGCACCGCCCGTCACTCAGCGCGACGTCGCGGCCCGCGGGCCAGCGCGCTACACCCACACACCGTTCTATGTTATCATACCTCTGGCAGGACCTTATACCAAAGTCACAAGGCTCACTATCATAGAAACTTCCAAGTCGAATAACTCCCAACGGACCAAACAACCCAACAACATGAACGCGCGTGGAACGTTCCAGAATACGCTAAAGCAAAGAAATAATCCGACTTGCAATAACGTAAATCTCGAAATTAAAGGTCATACAAAGTTTTACTACAACGTGAATACTGAATAGAGCAAGAAGAAAGTGGAAGTGAGTGGGTTACTCACAAATCATAGTCGTGAGGTTACCCTCACTCGCTCATGTCGTATGGAAGAGATATGAAGAAATATTATTAGAATGGGTAGAGTCAGACTTCAGAGTGACAGACCAAAATCCGCTTTGATAAAGGCATACGGTCTAAAGTTCTACAGCACGAGAGTCAAGAGATCAATGAGTCTACGTCGTAACACACAAAGACACCCAAAATCATCATCCATTTTGGTTCACCGTAGTCGAGTAAATTCAACGCTCCGTTTTCTAATTATATGAAACTTTTACTCCACTGGCGCAGCTGTGGGCATCAGACTCCCTGGAGCTAACGTCAACGTGGTGTTTACGTCAAAATGACGTAGATAGGCGTTACGTAACAAAACATCAGTTCGGTCAAAGTTTCAGGCGTTTGTAGCTAATTATGATTTCAGTAAGTCTATCCATAATTTACGTCAATACAATTTTCTAATACACATTTTTCAGCATGTGTTCCAAATACCTTTTTAAAACGTCACCAAAATTCCTTCATCATCACTTCTTTTCCATTTCTCATGCAAAGTTTTATTCAATGAGGGTGTATAATATTCTATTCGGCACCAGGTGCCGCTATTTAGTCTTAGGGTCTATGGTGTCAAACTGCTGTCATATTATGTCACAAATCACAATATACCTTCTTCATCTTGTGTCACGATAGTATGCCTATTTGACACGATAGACCCTAAGGCTACAGTGCCGGAGCAAATAAAATATCTAACACCATCATTACCATTACTTCTATTGTAGATTTTATAATAGCTAATAGCCATAGCCAGGTTCTAGTATAATAGTACGTTACAGTGAGTTGTGGTCGTTTTGTAACATGGCGGGCTCAGGTGCGGCCCGGTCGCGGCACATCGATCTCCACAAAAATACGATCATCCCCGCATCGCCCGACCAGGATATACACCGCGCCACCGTCATATTCTACGTACGGGAGTTTGTGGGGACGGATGGATGGATAGATCATGGATTTTTGTCTCTACACAAAAAATACTGAACGAATTCTAATGAAATAGGCTGAGAAGCAGCTCCGGATTTATGTATAGGCAGTATAGGCCTATGGGCGGCAGCGTCCTGTGGCGTCCTAGGGGGAGCGGCAGCTATTAGGATGGCAGCAGAGTTCGTACATAGGGGCGGCAAAATTAAAGTGGCCTATGCTCATAAAAATATATTATGTAAATCCGGCCCTGCTGAAAAGCAGTTTATGGTTTGAAGAAACACAAAGGCGGCAAGGTTCAGGGCGAGCTGTGAATGTACTGTCACTGCCACCACGAGTTGTCATTTACTCCTACACATTAAATCCCAACAGTACCAATAATTTAGTGTTGACTTCCTGTAATCTTTAGTCCACTTTAATCATTTATCTATCAGATTTAACCCGGGTATAATTATTGTTTAAGTTTAATGAAAATTAAACCCTGTGCTACTAAAGGTTCTACAGCACACCTTGAACCATAAAAAACGTATTTTTTCGCATTTTCCACAAGGCACAAGCCTCTTTATTAAAGTTGCCGTGCATACCCAAGTCTCCGAAATACGCGCTATAAACATTTTTACGTAGAATTACCATTGTCGAGTCGGGCTGGTTCTTGGGGCATAAAACGCTCGTAACGTCAGGCGCGGATTCAGCCGTCACCAGGCGAGGGGTTCCAGGGGGTCCAAGCGATTTAGGAACGGTCTCAGAAACGAATTCGAGCGTCTCAGGCGCGGAGCCATGCGAGGGCTCCCTCGTATAGTAACGGCCTCAGAAGCGAGTTCAGACGTCACCGGGCGCGGAGCCAATTGAGGGGCTCTCCTATATTACATGTATTTTGGGAAGGGATCGGCTCCCTTGTAACACGCTTTTACAAACGGTGGCAGGCACGGTACTAGGCGAAGGGTTCTTTAATATTACACGCTCGTATTGATCCCAGAAGCGGATTTAGACGTATGGTAGGAGAAGGTCTCACTTTTACACGCTTGTAAGTTGTAACGGACTCAGGGGCAGATTCAGACGGTATCAGACTTCGCGATGTCAGACGCGAAGCCTGGCGGCTGGCACTGTCGTCATAGCTTGGCAAGGGCTCTCTCTAGTTACCGTTTCAGGAGCAAATTTAAGAGTCGCTACACAGAACCAGGCGTTTACTAAACAAGGACCTCTACTCTACTATTCCTACACTCTCCGTAACATACAGCCATCGCCAGACGCGGAGCTAGACGTGAACTCGGCGAGGGGCTCTCTCTTATATTACACGCGGTAAAAGTACGCTCGTGCCCTCCGGCGATAACACCCACGCGGACAGGGCAGTAAAACAGTAAGATAACTGTCGGCTGCGGGGACACGTCCACTGAACAGATATTGTAAGGTAGCATTAGACAAGTCGATGCTCTGGCAACGAAAATGTCTTTGATATTATAAAAAATATTGGTCAAGGGAAAATTTTAAATAAAAGGCCTCACCAAATATATCTTTATAAACTCTCAAAAATGCAGAAAACCCGCAACAACAATATAATTTTGTTTTAAAAATTGATGAATGTATAAACAACGATGGCTTTATAGTCTACTAATATATTTTCTCTACGCTGTAGCCCTCGCGACCGGTTCATTAATTAGACACCTGGCGTAAACCATTTTATAATCGATCATGGAATATACTTCGCTTGAGACTTTATTTGAAATATTATATATGCACATATTATATCGCAAGCGGCCACTGTAGAAACTAGCTATGTTTCTGAACATTCTATGTCACCAGCACCACCGGGTTTGTATACAAAAAAAAAGCGGCCAAGTGCGAGTTGGACTCGCCCATGAAGGGTTCCGCAGCAGCAATAAGGTTTATTTTTATGAAATTAAAAGGTTTTTGATTTATTATTATATTTCAGTCGATTTAATGAAATTTAGATTAAGGTTTACCATTTATGACGTATAAAAAAACTACTGGCTAGATCTCGTTCAAACCAATTTTCGTTGGTAGTTTTTATAGTAATCTACATCATATATTTTTTTTAGAATTATCATGCCCCTACTTTAGAAATTAGAGGGGGGTACACACATTTTACCACTTTGGAAGAGTCTCTCTCGCAAACTATTCTGGTTAGAAAAATATGATAATATGAGAAACCTCAATATGATTTTTGGAGACTTATCCATAGATACATAGGTTAGATGAAAAAAAAAATATTGTTTCAGTTGCACCAATGGGGACCCCAAAAATTTTTAATAATTTTTCCACTTTTGGATCAAAATCTTAATGCGGTTCACAGACTACATCTACTTACCAAGTTTCAATAGTATAGCTCTAATAGTTTCGGAGAAAAGTTGCTGTGACATACGGACGGACAGACAGACAGACAGACATGACGAATCTATAAGGTTTCCTTTTTTGCCATTTTGGCTACGGAACCCTAAAAACATCACAACAGTAAAACAAACCAATTGATGTTGCACCGCGCTCGTAGGATGTAGCCATGTCAGTTTGTATTGCGGCCGCCGCGGTCGCAAATAAAACGTCATGCAATGTAAGAAAATAAAGTTATCTGCCAATGTTATTCAATCGAAACGAGCTCGTCCCTAGCGAGAAAAATAAACCACTTAGCGCGGGCGGATTCTAAACAAGTCGGGACGGGTGTCTGTTAGTCAAAAATCTAATACCGGAGTGCAGAGTTACGTCCAAATAAAAGTGCAGGCTCAATATCAGATACGGCCGTGTTCAGGCGGCGGCGCGGCGCGGGCTCGCTCGGTGCGCTCGTAAAACCGCGGGCGTGCTTCATTACGCCGAGCCGCGCCGTTTTTACGGCCGCACGTATGCGAGCGAGGGTAGTTTTTCAGCACCCCCCTCGCACCCCGCCCCGCCCCGCGCCCGAGCTCGCGCGCCACATAAATAAGCGATCACCGCCCGCCCCCGCCCGCCCTCACGCGTCCCGCGCCGTAAACTGAGCTCAGATAGCGAGGACTTAATGGCTGATCGGATTTTGATTAGCGAAGGCCGGCGAAACCCGAAGCTAAATTTGAATAGATAAGTGGGCATCCGAGGACCGGGGACCCGCGACCGTAATTTACATACTTACTGGCTTTCGGCGAGCGGAGGGTGCCAAGTTATGGACGTCGCGAGCGATAAAGTTGATATAGCGGCCGGGCCCGGCCCGAATATGTTATCGGCGGTCGCGGCGTGCTCGCTTTTTGCGATGCCATCGCCGCCGGCCGCCGCTGTTGAAACGGACCTGTTTTAACGACTCACTTTTGTGTGCGAATATCCTCGTGAAGAGTGTCCCTTTCGGTTGACGGACGTTTACATTGAAAGCGGCTATTTCGGCCGCGCTATATCACTCGCCGCGCCGGCCGCCGCAACGCGACGCGTCGCCCGCTTTATTTCGCACATCGATAGCGCTGCCAATTTTTCATAAAAGGAAAACTTTTGCGAGCAAAAATCGCGCCATCCCATTTCGTAGATTCCAATAAATATCCAAAAACTTTGCGGCCCCCGCCCCCGGTCGGCGAAATACAAAACGCCGTATAACATACGAAGCGAATCCCGAATAAAACATTGGCCGATAGCCAATGGACAAAGAACCGGAATAAGATCGGTTCATTACTAAAGAAAGAGAAAAAAGTTTCATCCGGCACATATTCGCATCGCAGTCAGCAATCTGCATAATATCATAATATCCAACGAAATATATCATTTATCATACAATATCCGAAGTTTATATTTTGTACGCATATATACTTATTGTGACGAAGCTTTGAATCGTTTCGAATACAGCAGAAAAATAATTTAGTGACATAATTTGGAACCATCTAGATTTTAGCTAGACATAAGTTGAGATTCTTACGAGCATCTACAAATCGCGGCTTGCACTGTAGAACCGTTAAATTCTATGACTTGACCGCGCAGCGCGCTGCTGCGGTGAGCAGGCGGCAGGCCTCACCCCGCCACCCCATCTTTAGGGCCACATTTGTCTACTTTGACAGGTACACGGGCCGCGGCTGAAGGTATCTTTGTATATAACGCGCCGACTTGAAATGCCCCTCGGATACGTACAGCTTACAATGGGAAATAGGCGAGTGCTTTGAATAGATCGAATTCTACCCTCGAAAATAAAAACGACTGAAAAACGAGTGACTCGGCACGAACGTCACTTTAAGTGAAAACATAATAAACACTAAAGAAAATGATAGCGACAAAATAAGACGACAGATAAACCAATCAATACTAAAATGAAAATGAAACTTGCGTCAGCGCCGAGTCGTGCCAACTGCCAACTCGCGGCCGTCCTTAATTAGGATGTTCGATTTATCGCCCCACCGAAACCGCCGCAGCACGCGAGGAATGCACTTACGCGCTACCTGACCGATTAGATGGACAAGACGGACGGTAATCGTCCCCATCGGCGACAATAGACACGAATACTTTCGTCGCACCGCGCTTATTCGCAGGACACATAAATAACTACACTTTTTACAACCGTCGAATAGATCTATCGACTAATTGAAGAGCGATGGCGCCGCGTTTGCAGCTGCGCGTGCCAACTTAAGCCACCTTTAGGTTCTTGGAAATTTTTTCGCAAGGGGTAGTAAATTCCGCCAAGTGTAGTTCAACTAACTACAGAGAATCGGCCATGGCGAGAAATCTGTGTTCCAGTTCAAGAAAAATGAACATTGCAGTCACTGACTTGAACATTTCATCTTAGTATTTCATCTTAGTATCATATCTTTACAGCTTATATTCATCTTAGTATCATATCTTTACAGCTATGCCCTATCATGGCCTATGGTAATAATAGCAAGAAGTAAGAAAACGCAGAGAGTTATAAAAATCTAAAACAAAAACTTGCTAATCAATAACTTTTTTGAACAAAACAGAGATAACAAATTCATCAAAAAAATCCCTCTTTTACTTCAATTTTACAATTAGGCTCGTGTTGGCGTCGTTCCGTGTAGCCAAGTGTTGAGCGCATTAGGCAGTAGGCTGGATTTATATTATGTGGCGGGCCGAACGCGCGTGTTGGCGACTACACCGCGAGATCGCAAGGAAATGGTACTCACATACGGTATTACTCGATACACCACCACCCCCGGCTTGGGATTTCGTCCACACATTCAGCATTAATCTATCGAGTAACGCGCGCCGTTCAGTTATCACCAAACCGTTCTAATTTCGAGCCAAAAGATGACTGTTTAGCTAAGGAGACGGTGGCTGCATTCAGCAAGTCTCGCAATTATACGTACACGATTGAGTTAAGCTCGACAGATCTCGTCGAGTAAGTTCGTTGGAAATTTGATTTATTTAATTCCATCCAGCCGGCTCGATGCGAACCTTCGAGTGGTGAGTTTTGTGGTCCACACGATAATTTTTACTCGATTTGGAGTAAAACTATCGAGTAAGATTACCGATAGTGAGTATTTAACACTATTAAATACATTTGCTTATCATCTCGCGGCTTAGCTGCCGATCCGCGCGTTCGGGCAGGTATAAATTCAGCCTTACGCAATTACCGATGTTTTAGCTTCTTTATTGCTGGGTGTGAGATACGTCCCGCCTAAAATACATCGACATGTTTATTTTACTTTGTAATTAGTCGCCAACCGAGCACCTGTGATTCGCGCCTGTGTTCGCGCCCATAAAAATACAATTAAAAACGTTCAACACGTGTATCTGTTTGACATTGAACTTCTTAGCAGCTATTTGACGAAAATAATAGATAAGACTACAATTAACTAAATTCTTGTTTAATTATCTACCTTTGTTACTGCAGAATTGAGATTGTATGTGACGTACGGCCATTTAGCGATTAAAAACTCTTAAATCATAATAAATTGTTCAAAAATATTATCTTCAATCTACTACGTAATAGAGTATGGACGGATATGTCAATCACATTTCACATACATTTTTACGCTTTAAAACCGCGTTCATACGCTTCTAACTTTTCTAACCCATATTTTCATAGAATTAGACATCAGCCGGCTTATTAACTCTATCTTACGAGTACCAAGCTAACCTGCCAAAAAATCTTCACTTATCCTTTAGAAAATGTGATGAATCATGTCGTAATTTGTGAACCCTTATCTGTAGTTCCGTACATCACTGGTGTAAATAGAGGTGGGTGCCGTTTAAAAGGCCATCAGGCGGGGCCATTTCACATTCGGCTCGCTAGGGCCCGGTTATGGACTGGATTCTCATAATGAGGAAACTAGCCCCTACTAGGAGTTCTCAAATCGAATTACAGTTATTAGAACTCGACTCAAAAATAGACAAGGAGCCTAGGAGATAAAGTGTGCAAGTGCATGAGACAGATCACAGATCTATAAAGTTCATTGTGTACTGCAAAACATAGAAGCTCTACTATTAATACAATACAAAATATAAGATCTTTTAATATAGCTTAAGCTATATTAAAGGCCGTCACAGACTTAGCTATAATATATATTAATATACCGTACTATAATATATATTATAGTAGCTAAACACACTGAAACTAGAAATATATATTATAGCTGAGTGTGTGGTCACGCGAAAATAATATAGAAAATATATAGTAATATGCCTAGCTATAAACATATTAATACATATTATAGCTAAGTCTGTAGCCTTTAAAGATCTTATATTTTGTATTCAAATTTGAAAGCTAGACTGTGACAGGAGTCAGGACAGGATTCTGTAGTGTGTGCCTCACCTCCCTCCTATGTAAGTTAGGCTAAGTAGTTTGTGAGATGATTCAATACAGGATATCTCTTCAATTAGTTTCCCGAGCCTGCACATTTTTACCTAAATTGGGTCCATATGAAGGTTCCACGTTGGGCCATGATAACAGCGATTGAAATCTGCTTATAGCATCCACAATCGAGATGATGGGGACAATCATAAACAAATATGCCTCTACACGCAATAGCGATTACGATGTGTCCATCGTAATCGCCCATGATAGGCATCGATCTATGATCCTTCGACCGTCGATCATGGACCAATGCCCACCATGGATAAACGTGAAGCCAAACAATAGTCTGTACCTGTCGAGTCGAGTATGGTCACGCGGTACGGGTGATATTGTGAGCGGCTATTTCAGTTCTTGGCACCTTATCAGCCCAAGGTGAGCTCACACCAGATAAATACTATCTACCTGTATTATACTTGGCTTATGTATGGAATATGAATGAATATTTGCCCATTTATTTAGACGTATTTTCGATAACCTGACACATGATCGGGTAAAGAAAATTCCTAGCCTTAGTTTGATGTTTTTCAGGTAAACGTAATTTATGTTGGCGATGATCGTCATAATATTCTCATAAATTCTAGCTTCAACTAATGGTAGTATCTAGATTCTATAAGATTCTAGACTATTAAACCATACTTACTAACATGATAAATACGAAAGTATAGCCTGTACCTGTCATGTAAGAAAGCGTAGACCAGTTTTTCATGAAATCCGGCAGAAGAGACTAGTGATTTGATGATGAGAACTCAGATGACATAGACTATAGAGAATAGGCTGTGTTTAACTATTGCCGGAAAATAGACTTGCTTTCTTATTTTCACATAATTATTAATTAAAATTGCACGCAACTTTAAACTTAAACCTAGCAATATACTGCAACTAGCACCCAGTCTCTTCTACCATCTATACTTTAGTACGTAGTCATCTTGCACCACAGTGTACCAAGCACCTACGTGCGCTGGGGCAGCATATACATCCCGTTACACTTATTTTACCCCAAATAGGACTTTATGCGACCGCCATAAGGTACACTTTCACAGCCACGGGGTAATACAACGGCGAACGGAGTAGAGCCTTGCTTACATCGAAGGCTGACGCGACCGCCGACCGGAACGCCCATACATCACCGCGGACATTACACTACCCCAGGGCTGACACACGAGTAGTAGGGCTGCCTACTATATCAGCCCTGCCCAATACTTACTAATATTATAAATGCGAGTGTCTGTCGATCTGTGTGTCTTCACGCTTAACCCGCTGATGCTTCGATGGTTATGGAGATATTTTGAGAGACGGGCAATAAGAGAGAAATGAGAGAAACGACATAGGATAGCTTTTATTGCGTTTAAAATGTACGCTTTCCGCGCGATAAACTTAGGCATCCGTTAGACGGAGGTTTTGCTGTCAGTTTTACCACAGTCATGACTGTGACTGATGGATAACCTATCGTGTAAGAGCGTGACTGACGATGATTGACGAAAATCTGGATACATTCGTCAGTCCATCAGTCACCAATCACAATCAGTCAAACATAATTCATGATTGACGGAATTAACTGACGCTTGCATGAGCGTATAATGGATGCTGTTAAGTCTGTACTGTTATGTCTATGGTGGCATATAGAGCACACAGAGTTTAGACTATGGAGCAGTAGCAGGAGGGCACAAGTGAAAGGCTCGAGAGTGGTAGACCAACTATTTATTAAAATATTATTTAACTTATTCTAAGCTCCGTTCACACGTCACATCTTACATACACAATTGCAACTCGCACGCGTCAGCATTCACACACTTGCAACCAGGGTAAAAAGTACAGACCCCCCCACAGATGCCTTACGGTGCTACGGAGTTGCGGGCGTCATCTAGTTTCTTTATTCTTTAGTGTATATTTCATCACTTCCTGATAAGTGCCGGATAGGCTATCCGCCACCTTACTTGACAGATAGAGTATGGAGAATCTGTCAAATAAGTTGTGGATAGCCTATCCGGCATTTTGTCAGGAAGTGTGAAGCAGGCCCTTAGCGTTTCTTCGATGACATAAAAACTAATCTCCACGTATTGGTGTCCAGCAATTATGCGGCTAAGCATGTCATAACAATTCGGCGTAATATCTGGACCTATCTCGGCGGCCAGACGTCTTCCCCGACTTACGCAACAGAATTTACGCTCAAGCGAGCCGAGGTCCGCCGGCGCACCAGCCATTGTTCCAATTTAGCCTGACCTCCCCCCCACCCCCCCCCGCGCGGCGCTCCGGAGAGGAGGCCGGGGGAAACAAGCTCGCGGTTAGAGCTCTAGTTATGCCAAACTATGGTATAGTGCGGTATCGGTAGTCGGCCAGCGTAGTCTGAGCTGCGCCGCGGGTAAGGAGTCAGAGGGTCATGCGGGTAGAGAGGGTTCAGGCGTGGGTGGTTGCTTTGGTAGGTATTAGAGTAGATGTGTAGCGAGGCGAGTGGCAGCGGGCGCGGCGTGTGGGTGAGACGTTTACGGTCGGATCGCCGGTCGACAACGCTCCGGACACCATCACAGTGCCAGTTCTCAGGACAAACAAATATTGTTTACATAATATATTTTAAATTCAACAAGCTCTCAATTCGTTATTATCAGACTTACCAAGTGCGCCCTTAAGAGGATACACCAAGGGCTAGAGAAATGAAAAAAAGTACTTGTAATATCTATTGCTGTCTCCCTTATCTCAAGCCTCCCCACGCAGAGCGCGATAGAGACAACTGCAGAAAATCAATGATTCGTGGTCCCCTGATTTCTTTTCCAAAACTTAACCGATTTATGAACTTTTTTCATTTAAAAATTAAAGCAAGGCTAGAGCTGTGTTCCTCTGTCTTTTTTTTTGGATAATCTAGCCAAATTCGTTTTCTGGATGTTTGAACACAGCGGAAAATCTGGCTATTTCTTTGGGTTTTTGAACGTTCATATCTTTTTTAATAATTAAATTATGAAAAAAATAAAACATATAGGGACATGCTAATAGTGGCTATACATATTCAGGGAAAAAAAATATAACTCTACCGGCATTATCCATGGAGGAAACAGGAGACAACGTTTGTATGGAAAAACGGCTCTAGTGTGTCCTCTTAAATGCAATTCCGTCTTGTGTTATTCATAAATGATCATAATTCACAACATGGGTTCAATATCAATACCCTTATACGAAGAAAATAAAATGTGCATATTACTTAATCTTCTTACAATTGGTTTACGTCATCCCTTTCTTAACCGCGTACAAGCGATACCTTATCCAGTCGCGCCATAACAATTTATCACCATACACATAATATACTGGCATATCCCCATACATATTCCCATTTAATATTAAGCCATATAAAATATGGGATATCATAAACATAATAATATGAACATGTCCTACATTCTCCGACAAGATGTGTAGCGGGGCGCGGCGCAATACCGCGCTAGACGCGCCGCGGTCGGCCCCTCGCGTCGCGCCAATTAATTACGGTGGCCATCTTACCTCCCCCCTCGCCCCCCTGGCGGACCCCCCTCGCCCCCTCCGGCCCTCCGCGCGCCCCCCCGCCGCTGACGGACAATAATTGCCGCCGAATCTCCGGCCTCTTGCCCGAGCCTAGCGGCCATCTTACAGCCGTATGCAAGCCGGCGAAATACTAAAACGGAGAATGGAGATACGACAAAACGAATAACAAGTCGGCGATACAAAAGAGCGGGAATTGCTTTTTCTGTTTTTTTCACGTAGGCCGTATTTTTAATTACAAAAGTATAAAGCAGTACAGCCAGATCAAAATCCTCAGTGGTATAATTACTCATTGATAAAATATGATATCTTAAGTTACATACATTTATTTACTAGGTCAATAAAATTAAATTCAAAACAGCATAGGCCACAAAAACTTTGCACTTGCCATCAACTAATTCTTTCAACAAATACCAAACAAGGTAGAGATCCCATAGAACTTTACGCTCAAGAATAGTTTAAAAGTCCGAACGCGCAGCGGTGACCCAATTCTCGGACCGCATTACTCATTCATCGGACGGGGGAGTGACGTGGACGCGGAGGTAGCGGGTTCGATGCCTACCGAAATAGTCGACGTCTACGAGAATATATCGCGAATACGAGATGTTGGTTGCGATTTGAAGCAGGACTTGGCCAATACGTTTTCTTTATCGCTTCTTTATGCACAGTGAAACAAAACTAAGTGATAATACTTTAGGGAGTGTATGGGTTCCCTGTATAGATTTCGCCATGAAAGTAGCAGCGCTGAAAAGCAAATTTTTTTATAATTTGTATGGGCAAGTGCCCTAGCGTTTTTCGCCACTTTCGTCCACTTTCCCATATAAAAATAAAAAGCTTCATCGTCATTCAAAGTAAGATGGAATAAATTCCTGATTCATTAACTAAATTTAGTCAAGTGTGTATTTAGTAAATTAGTATCCTAATTAGCGTACTAAATCTTATATGTATGGCTTCTGATTGGTGGAATCAGAAGCTTCTAATTAGTCTTCTTTTCAGGATCCTAATCAGGACGACTAAATTTACGTAAGCGGGTAACACCGCGGGCCACAGCTAGTAAGTAATAATAATTAGCGATGATAATTGCGTCCTCGAAGTCAACTTCACCCCAGTAGGTGGTCCGGCGCGGCCAAGCGAGCGTCGCGCTAGATGCGACACGTACGCAGATGTCCGCAGAAAAAAAACGCGAGGACGCCGCGACACCCGCGAGCGGCGGTACTGAGCTGTGACATCATCCTCATAAGCCACAAATATGTACTTTTATAGTTTTGTGCTCACTTATTTATTTATTTATATACCATATTTTATTTCAGGCATCTAGGCTCATAATACAAATACCTTACAGACTAACATACATATTATTATTATTACATACTTAAAAACTACACTTTGTCACGTGTTGCCGGCGACGTGACGCGCTTCGTTCCGGTCGAGTCTCCCCCGGAACACACCCATTGACCAGAACTCCAGCGCCTCGAAGGTCGAAAGAAGATTCGTCGGTATGCTCACCACACTCACTTATACTAGGGTTACACGGTCAGTCTGGCATCAGTTCAGTCCATCAATGTATGTGAATGTTTTACTATTTTGAATTGACACCTCGTTCACCGATCGAATCAGTAGGCACTATCGTAGTGAAGGGAAAAAACACAATACTATTTATGTGTGATCGCCACAAATCTTCCGACCGAGCGAGGTAGTATGCTCGGTCAGGCCGGAGCCCACGTGATGCATTTCAGCTGTCGTATAATATACCGTTAATATAGGTATACCGGCGCACTTAGAAATTTTGATAGCGCGATGCAGGAATGTGGCGCTAATTGTGGGCTACCACCACATCACTCCAGAAGACCGGAGGTCGGATCTTGGAGTCTTGTCGCTTGAGTCACCAATACTAGTGAGTTCCCAGTGAGTCGGAACTGTGAAGCTGCTGCACAGGATACCGTGCGGGGCTGATGCTACGTGCTGACCAGGAGAGATGTGCTCTGCTTGCTGACCGCGGTCGGTGTTAGGTGTAGAAAGAAAGCCCGATGATGCGGATGCGGAGTCGTCCAGGCCTACTACATAGAGCCCGCTTTAAAATAGGAGGCATTTTGAGCGTTTTGATCGTTTTTAACATCAAATGGAATGCGGGGCTGTATAGACTGTCAAAATCATGACCCTTTCCTCCCTAGTCGGGTTAAAATATTAACGTATGACGTTGTACAAAGCAATGCGTCCAAAATTACTATACTTATCCATCCCAGTTAATTTCAATAATGTAATTAACCAAATTATTATCAAAATCATAAGTCATAACAATGCTCTTTAACGTGGCATACATCTGAAATGACACGCATACGATTTTTAGACAGTTGAATTCAAACAAAATTGCTCTTTACACAAAGGCAACTGAAGTTCATTTTGCTTTGATCTTCATCGGCCGTAGCGTTTTAAATCGTCATAAATTTAATATACAATCCACCGAGGCCTATTATAAAAGACTTCAACGCTAGTGGAGTTGAAACTATTTTAATCTTTCGTATAATTTGTTTGTTTTGTGCACATTTCTTTTCTTACTATGGTAAGTTGATACTTAGATTGTCAAGATTGTTGTATTAACTTGAAAGTGATGATTCATTATGGTAAAGGAAATTTTGGAAACCATAGAAAATTAAAGAACTCATGAAATCGTATTTTTCCCCCAAAAAATTCTCTTCTCTACTTAATTTCACGTAGATTCCTGCATTTTTTTCGCGAGAAACAAGGCATACATAAATACTATAACCTATAAAGTATAAGAAATAAAGTTATGCTTAAAACCAACTTAAAACAATACCATCCTAAAGAGTGAAATATATTATTTTATCACACATATATAATATAATCCGAGCCAGGGCTGTCTCGAGCGCAATAACCCGCTGCCGCTGGGCGGAAGCCGCCCGCCCATTACTCGCCCAAATTGCTTACTCGCAACCCTGTATATAGCTGCTAGAAGCTGTGCCTGCACTTTCCATTTAATACGAAATGCTGCCTGTGTACACACAAATATACTGTGGGAACCGTACATTTGCTGAAGATAAAAAAGTCATGTCTTTACATAATAATAAATTTGCCAATATTTATCAATCAGAATCAAAATAATTATTAATTTTGGTTCAATACTTACCGAAATTTTAAATAAAAACTAACAAAATAAAAATAGCATTTTTAATTTTTTTATAATGCCAAATAGTATATGTTTCAGTTTTGTTTTTAAAAATATTAATTATTATTGTGGTTTACCTCTAATTTTGAATTTTAACATAACATTCGTAGTCTTGTAGTCTGATATTATTTAAAATAATATTTTGTAGTTCAACTAGAAACCACAATGATTGTGTGACCTTTACAGCGAGGACGAAAAAATGCGATGCGGTCAGAGACTGCGGCAAAACTTGTACATAAGTTATTTATAATGTCGCTATGGAGATGGAAATAAAAGAAGATCTGAAAACGTTTCAAAGTTCCTGGGTTATGTGTATTATGCATAGTATAAAAGTAATAAATGTATTTCCGTTGTCTGGTACCTGTAACACAAGTCCTTCAGGTACTTAGCACGGGGCCAGTCTGACGTGGTGTGAAGCGTCCATAGATATAGATGTCCACAGAATATAGATACGTTAAACAAGTCAGCACTTCGCGAATAGGATAGGAACTAGTCTGTTTAGATCGATGCGCGGGAACCATAAATTTTTCCGTGATGAAAAATATCCTATTTCCTTTCTCGGGACTCAAAATATCTCCATATTAAATTTCAACAAAATCGGTTCAGCAATTTGGACGTGAAGAGGTAACAGGCAGACACACTTTCGCATTTATAATATTAAGTATGGATTATTACGAGCATAACATAAATTAATGCTAACTAATATATTATAAAGGAGTTCGCATCGTATCGCATCTAACCGATCGCGATGGTTTGTGTAGTGTACCTACTGTAAAAGCTCGAACTGCGGTAAATCCTAAGATTTTCTAATAAAACATGAGATCTACCAATTTCTAATGGTAAATGTCCCAAAAGGTTTGCGTATACGTGAACGTGCTGTAATACCTGTTACCAAATGTCATTATAAAACTAATTAGAATTCAGCAAAAAAGATAGAGGACATGCGAGGTATCAAAAAGCTGGTTTTCGTGACAACATGTCCAATATTCATGTTTTATTACTTTTGCAATAATCATGGTCCTTTAAAAGGACTATATTGTGAACAATCATATCATCACATGGAGAATAAAATATGACCAATCAATAATCATAGTCTCTATCTGAAAAGAACAGTTATCTATATGGTTGTAACTTGTATGTGAATATTCGTTTACAGTGTAAAAACCTTTTAAGTTTTTTTATGACCAACTATTATACAAATACAAATACAAATACAAATACAAATACTTTATTTAACGTAAATAAGTAATTTACAATTTCAAGAGTGATGGTCCCCCAAACTAGGCGAGGCCTGTCCTATGGGGGAATTTAAAAAGTACAGGGTGTAAGAAATGCGGCTAACACAACAGAAACAAAAAAAAAAGAATTATTTACATAGAGAAAACAAATAAAATAACAAACAAAAGCGGCCAAGTGCGAGTTGGACTCGCCCATGGAGGGTTCCGCAGCAGCAATAAGGTTTATTTTTATGAAATTAAAATATTTTTGATTTATTTTTATATTTCAGTCGATTTAATGAAATTTAGATTAAGGTTTACTATTTATGACGTATAAAAAAAACTACTGGCTAGATCTCGTTCAAACCAATTTTCGTTGGTAGTTTTTATAGTAATCTACATCATATATTTTTTTTTAGAATTATCATGCCTCTACTTTAGAAATTAGAGGGGGGGGGACACACATTTTTCCACTTTGGAAGAGTCTCTCTCGCAAACTATTCAGGTTAGAAAAAAATGATATGAGAAACCTCAATATGATTTTTGGAGACCTATCCATAGATACCCCACACGCATAGGTTAGATGAAAAAAAAATTTTTTTGTTTCAGTTGTACTTTACTATTTATGACGTATAAAAAAACTACTGGCTAGATCTCGTTCAAACCAATTTTCGTTGGTAGTTTTTATAGTAATCTACATCATATATTATTTTTAGAGTTATCATGCCCCTACTTTAGAAATTAGAGGGGGGGGGGGACACACATTTTTCCACTTTGGAAGAGTCTCTCTCGCAAACTATTCAGGTTAGAAAAAAATGATATGAGAAACCTCAATATGATTTTTGGAGACCTATCCATAGATACCCCACACGCATAGGTTAGATGAAAAAAATTTTTTTTGTTTCAGTTGTACCTATGGGGACCCCTAAAATTTTTAATATTTTTTCCATTTTTGCATCAAAATCTTAATGCGGTTCACAGACTACATCTACTCAACAAGTTTCAATAGTATAGCTCTAATAGTTTCGGAGAAAAGTGGCTGTGACATACGGACGGACGGACAGACAGACAGACATACAGACATGACGAATCTATAAGGGTTCCGTTTTTTGCCATTTTGGCTACGGAACCCTAAAAATCCTATCATTTACTAATATCGGGCCTCAAAGAATTCCCACACCGCATCTAAATCAATTTAATGTCTTAAGAATATTAACTAACAGACACAAAAAAGACATTTGAGCTGGCTGGATATCGGTTTTCTTATTAAGTACATATTATTATGGGCACATTGACCAACCATACGGCATACCATATAGACGGTTAGACCTTAACATAAGTAAATATAGCCGTTCGTCGCGCTAGGCGCTCGGCGTAGCGCAAACAGCTATCTCGGGCAGATTGGAGCCGGGAGCGACTTGCGAATTGTTAATTCCCCAGCAGCCGCCTGACCCGCTTCCACCCGCTTCCACCTGAATATCGCTCGGACGTTCCGGGAAATGCCGCCTATGTACCGCCTATGTACTCAACATAAACCCCAAGATTTCGTATGTACTGTGTGTAAATAGTTTCAAGATATTATACCTGGAAACAAATATCTGACAGTCGCTTCATAAACTTAATTTTGATAAGGTTCAGTCATGAGTCATGACTCATGACATGATGTTTCGAAAAGGACTCAAAATAAGGCTACACTCGATCTATTTAAGGAGCGGTACATATAGGCATATTTAGGACAAATTGAAAATAGTTTTTTCTCACCTCCGGACGGAAAACGTCAACTTTCTTCCCGCTGCGCTTACCGATGTTGTCGTTTTCCGCCTCTGTCGATGAGAAAAATAGTATACGCACCATGGGCAGTAAATAAGAAAGCCTCAGAGCCTAAGTGCGTAATGTACTATTTCAATCCAATTTGAAAATAGGAAATTTTTATTCTTTTCACTTTCATTTTCAAAACCCAAGCAAACCAACCATAGCACTAGTGATGTTATTTTATATATATTATGTCGATATGTCGATAGTCGATACCGGACTTAGCGGCAAGAGGCTGTCCACTCCGGGTACATATTAATGAGGCAGGTAGGGCGGTGGGCGGCGTTGCCATGGCGACGCGACGCGGCCTCGCCGGCACAATGAAGGTGCTGTCAAGTAGGGACGTAACTATTGGATACCGGGTACGCGATGTCGATGTTCCGACTTCCGACACGTGTAGAACTGAGAAACCTTTTTTAATGTGTTTTTTTTTTTATTTTTGGTATAAAATGCTAAACTCGAGCGGGACGTCATGTGATCATGACCTACTGTGCGCTTTTATAATAATTCTGGTCGTCACGTTATTGCGGACGCCGACTTCCACGGTAAAACGTTGAGTACGTTAAATGCCCTTTTCATTTTACCCACCGCGGACGTTTTGTGGGATTCAGAAGTGTAGACGTCGTGACTCGTGATGTCCTCTAACGTGCACGATTCTATAGAAAAAAAAAACTTCCCTGAGTTATCGTTTTATCGCGGACGTCCACGATATTACCATCACGACCAAAATTATAAAAGCGCACAATGGAGAAATCATAGGACGGAAGGAGAGTATACGAGGAAGAGCCATGGATCGTGCGCCTGCTTCTTTTATTAGGGTTCCGTACCCAAAGGGTGAAAACGGGACCCTATTCATGAGACTTCGATGTCTGTCCGTTTGTCTGTCTCCAGGCTGTAACTCAAGAACGGTAATAACTAGAGACTTGAAATTTTCACAGATTGTGTATATCAGTTGCCGCTATAACAACAAATACTAAAAACAAAATAAAATTAATATTTAAGGGAGGCTCCCATACAACAAACGTGATTTTTTTAGCCTTTTTTGCTCTATATCAATAATGGCAATATGTAGGCCCTTGAATTTTCCACAAAATCTTTAGTTTTACTTGTACTTTAATATGTAATAATAATATTTAAATAAAATAAAAAAATAAGGGGGGCTCCCATACAAAAAACACAACTTTTGGTCTAATTTTGCTCTATAATGGTACGGAACCCTTCGTGCGCGAGTCCGACTCGCACTTGACCGATTTTCTATATATATAAAACTCAAAGGTGACTGACTGACATGGTGATCTATCAACGCACAGCCCAAACCACTGGACGGATCGGGCTGAAATTTTGCATGCAGGTAGATGTTATGACGTAGGCATCCGCTAAGAAAGGATTTTAATAAATTCTCACCCCAAGAGGTTCAAATAGGGGATGAAAGTTTGTATATAATACTTCTTAACGCGAGCGAAGCCGCGGGCAAAAGCACGTCTAGCATAATTTTTATGTTGTGGGTGCCGGAAGAAGTGAAAACGATGCTTTTTCGTTAGTGTACAACTCGTATTTGTAAAAACAAAATAGATAACACAAAATGTATGTCAGATAAAAGATTTTTTATGTAAACGAGTAAATATACACACCGGCAAAATTAGCGGAACATAACAAAATTTTCAGTTTTTTTGTAAATTATTCGCTTATTTGTATATATTTCTTTGTTAATTTAATAATTGATGATTAAAAAATAAAATCTATATAAATTTAGGGCATAAAAACGTGCAACATAGAAAAAATTCCGCAAAAATAAAAAAAATAAGAAAATCTTTGTTTCGGTAGTAAGTTTTTAAGTTAAATTTTCCATTTTTAATACAGAAATGCCATGTTGAAAGCATGTAAATATGCCTTCTATGGATCTCAAGAGGGCCTGGATACTCCATTCCATGATTTCATTTTGATTGTCAATCATTTCCTGTGGGATATTCTCCTACTCCTCCAGTAGCGCCAACTCGAGTTCCTGGACACATTTTGGAGCTAGAGTTTTAACTCGTACCGTTCACCCATTGATGTGCCACACGTCCTCAATCGGATCCACATCCGCAGACCGTGCTGGCCTTTCGACCTGGGCTACGCCAGCATCATTTAGGTAATAAGGCCCGATTTTTTTACTCTATGGACGTGCATAAAATTGAAGTTACTGCCTAAAACTGTTCAAAAGACACAACATGCAGTTCCAGGATGTATGTGATATAGCCCTGTACTGTCAAAGTACCATCATCAACAATCATCAGCTCTGTGCGAGCCAAAAATCTATTCAACCCCAAACCATTACGAAGCCTGCATGATAGGCCACTGTTTCCGTTAAGTTTGATGGCCTATAGCGTTCCTTACCATTTATCCACATTCTTTATCGCCTGTCAACAAAATTTACACAGAATTTGCTCCCATCACTGTACAGCATACGATTTCATACACTTGTCAAATTTTGATGTTCACGCGCATATCTTAGCCTGGCTCTTTGGTGTCCTGTCTCAAGTTCTGGTGCCCTTGCTGGCACTTTTGAGTTTAATTTAACTTCTTTAAGTCTCCTTCTTATTGTACAATCACTTACACGTACATCTCGGACCTGTTCCGACAGGTTTCGTGTCTGCAAAGCAGTTTGAGGTCCATTTCCTAAGGCTTGTACCCTTACAAAACGGTCATCCTGAAACATTGTCACCCGATATCTGTTTTGTTCTCGTCTCCGAACGTAAGATCTAATCTCTCTGTAGCGTTGAGAGTTACGATGGACCACGGAAGCCGACACACCTAAGGCCTGACTGACCGAACGATAGTTGTGACCTTTCTCTATCGTGGTTACAGCTCTAGCTGTCGTAGATGCTGGGAAATCACTAATTTTGTATCTAAGCAATGTGTTCTTCCAAAAACCAAACAATCAAATGAGCTGGCATACTTTGCACCCCGCTAAAAACGCCATTCTTATCAGAAACACTTAAAACGTCAGTCATCGAAAGACACTTATTAGGGCATAATTGTTATAAAAATCTGTCAACTTGCCAGTTTTGTTCAATATTTTATTTCTTAAATGAGCTTAGAAACTATAAAAAAGGATTTCACACAGCCCGACCCACTTGAGTTCAAGTTGTGGCCCTTTTTACCTATGTTCCGCTAATTTTGCCAGTGTGTGTATTATGTAAACCAATTTTGTAATTACGCTGTGTAGAGATTATGCTAAGAAAAAAAGTTTCAATTTTATATTGGACAGATTTGTATTAATTAGATTCAGAGTTGCAGTAAAAGTTTATTGAACTAATAAAAACTTTCACTAAAACGAAACCGAGTATTACGACTTACGAGCCATTGTCAAGTTCACAGTTTTCGTGAAAACAACAAACTTTGTGAAATGCTACCTTCTTAAAGGTTCTGTGCATCGATATTTTATTAAAAACACAGCAACGATATCCCACACATTTTCCTCCACACATATTATGCAAAACCACCCTTTCATAGTAAAATTCGTAGTAGGTACGTAGTAATCTTGTGTTTATTTGTTATTCAGCTGCTAATGATAAGATTCGGGCGCGAGGCGGGTGGGTGGCGGCCCCCCGGGCGCGGGGGGTCGGCGCAGGGGGGTCGGGGGGCGTGAGGGGTCGGGTGCGGGGGGATTCCACGGACGTGCCGCGACAAAAAACCAACCGCTGACCCGAGTCCGGCCGTAAAGCGCCGGCGAGCGTAATAAGCTCCCCTTTGCTTGCGTTGCTTTCCGTTGGCCGGCTGCGATGTATCGCGCCGCGGGATGTTAGATGCACACGCTTCAGAATTAAATATTATGCAGGATGTCCTTTACTTAGCTTTCTTAACTTCAATTGTCTACATAGTTTTTTACTCTAAGTCTGATCTGATTTAAAAACTACGTACAAAATGATTAATGAACTACGTCGCGTGCTGGTTTCTCGTAGCACTACTACGAGATTTTTTTATTTAAGAGTAATCTCGAATAACTTGAATTATTATCCAGTATAGTTACTGGACTTACTGGCACACATATTAGTAGCTTGTACAGCTCCTCTTTAACCTATACGTCATAATACGTTATACGTTATGCAGTAGACAATAATGATTACCTAAAAGCTTAGATAGTCTGTTTACTAAACTTACTCAATTACGCATTTACAACAATCCATATTGACATGTGCCCAGATAAAGTGATTAAACACTAATAGGCATAAGTACAATCCAATCGAATATTATCTGTAATTCGAACATATCTGTATGGCTTCGGATCAACAAGTCAGCAAATATTTCGACTTCTACCAGTGCAATAATACAAAGTACAAACGAACAAACTGCAGCATCTACGCTACAACATCAAGCGTGACGTCACAAAATTAAACGCCGCTCGGAGAACGCACGCTCTAATTTCGTACGAGCTCCATCTCGGACGTTCGATGCCTTCTACATTTTTAAAAGGGCCAGGGTAGACCCTATGCCTTATAGCCCTTATATGTAAAGGGCCTAGCCCTTATTTATGTAAAAGGATTAAAAGTTACCAGTCTGAAGGCTCAGCCGGCGTTCACATTTTCGTGGAAACGAAGTTTGTACCAATACGCACAAGTTTTCTACACTTTCAATTAATGAGGATTTCGTATTTTAAACCTTATAGTTTAATACATTAGAGCTTCTTAGTGTTTCATTGCATTAATAGTAATTTCAGCAGGTTATGCTGAACTTTGCTGAAAATGAGTTGCACAAAATATTCAAACAGTTAGACAATATCTAGCTTCGTTAATGCATCCAATTTTAAAAGCATTTCTTTTGTAACTAAACAATTCGATTTAATGGAAGGGTATATCTTATTATTTTGGTGATCTATGTACTATTACGGTCGTATGAATAAAAACTTAGCGAAGGTTTACAACAGCTTTATGAGCCTGTTGTGAAATTTAATATGAATAAACGTTCTCGAACAGTGCTCTAACACCTTTTTAAGGTGACAGCTGTCAAAAATTAGCGCATGTATAATAAGCCTGATATAAACCTATTTTAAGCATAATCGTTATGAATAAACGTTTGCTAACAGTTGTTTAGGCTCGAAACGTCAAATAGGAGTTCGCTAACTTTAGTGAAGCCTCGGACCTACTTTAAGACCATTTTAGGAGATTGAAATGGACGAAATATCGAGTATTATCGCGATTTCTGACATTATTGCAATTTTTGAAGGAATTTCTAGCCGCCCTCGTCGACAAAAAGTATACATATAATAAGATAATAATAAATCCATTTGACGACTTAAAAATATTTTTATTAGTACCTGCATGTTAGGGGCAGAGGGCGCTGCGCGTTGATATTATTCCTGTTTGTCAATAGATGGTGTTTTTTTAATATTTTTTTTGAGTAGATTTTTTTAACTCATGAAATAACTCTATTCCTTTCGGGTGTCCTTTGACACCTCTCAAGTTTTTTTTACTACAAAATACTCATTGAATTTCATTGAATTTGACACAATATTGATGATTGAACACAATAAATTGGCACACTACCAACATTACCAAAAAAAGAATACTATAAAACGTCATCTAACAGTATTCAAGCTAGCGAAGGCTTAGCAAGCGTTTATTCATATGGAGTGTTTTATGACGGTTTTTAGCTTTAGCGAACATTTTAGTTTGAAAACTGTTAAAACCTTCACTAAGATTTTTTTATTCATACCACCGTTAATGTTTAACGTTTTTCGATGGCTATACTTAATAGAATACTCGTAGTATGGATCTCACGTTATAATAAAATGTATGTGTAGAGTCTCCTCTAAATAAAAATAAAAAAATTAAATGTCTTTATTTCAGGCATAAATGTACCCATACAAATTATATAAAATGTTATGTAAAATTAAAATAAAAATAAAATAATGTTGACACTGTAAAGGGTTAAGGGGTGTCCAGTCATAAAATCACTTCTTGTTCTAGGTCATGTGAACAGAGATCCACCGCACGTACATTAAATTATTGTAGTAGTCGTCAGAGATAGCCGCGAGTATCCTATTGCCAGAGCTACGCAGTCTGTGCCAAAATGTAGCCACCCGAGATCTAATGATAGCAAAAAAGTCAGGGACTCCCGCCTCCGCAAACATACCCGAAGCATCATCCAGTTAACTGCCTACAACGCCATGCCACCGCGCCGCGCCGTAGCACGAAGCATTAGAACGGACAACATCAGTTTATAACTATTGTTTAAATTCTAATGAGCAGTTTAACATTATTAGGGCAGCACGTAACAGCTGATGCAGTTTTCCCATGGCACATGAAGTAGGATGCGGGCGTCGAGGGCTGAACAACCGACGACGCAGCGAATGCGGGTGGCCGAGACAAAATGCTTTGCAATCTTACGGTCGTATGAATAAAAACTTAGCGAAGGTTTACAACAGCTTTATGAGCCTGTTGTGAAATTTAATATGAATAAACGTTCTCTAACAGTGCTCTAACACCTTTTTAAGGTGACAGCTGTCAAAAATTAGCGCATGTATAATAAGCCTGATATAAACCTATTTTAAGCATAATCGTTATGAATAAACGTTTGCTAACAGTTGTTTAGGCTCGAAACGTCAAATCGGAGTTCGCTAACTTTAGTGAAGCCTCGGACCTACATTAAGACCATTTTAAGAGATTGAAATGGACGAAATATCGAGTATTATCGCGATTTCTGACATTATTGCAATTTTTGAAGGAATTTCTAGCCGCCCTCGTCGACAAAAAGTATACATATAATAAGATAATAATAAATCCATTTGACGACTTAAAAATATTTTTATTAGTACCTGCATGTTAGGCGCAGAGGGCGCTGCGCGTTGATAGTATTCCTGTTTATCAATAGATGGTGTTTTTTTAATATTTTTTTTGAGTAGATTTTTTTAACTCATGAAATAACTCTATTCCTTTCGGGTGTCCTTTGACACCTGTCAAGTTTTTTTTACTACAAAAAACTCATTGAATTTCATTGAATTTGACACAATATTGATGATTGAACACAATAAATTGGCACACTACCAACATTACCAAAAAAAAGAATACTATAAAACGTCATCTAACAGTATTCAAGCTAGCGAAGGCTTAGCAAGCGTTTATTCATATGGAGTGTTTTATGACGGTTTTTAGCTTTAGCGAACATTTTAGTTTGAAAACTGTTAAAACCTTCACTAAGATTTTTTTATTCATACCACCGTTAGTATTTTACTTGGCTGTTTAAAATATTTTACTAGAGTTTTTGGTTATAAGGACTTTGTTAGCTCTATCATTTATCAAGCCTCAAATTGTATTAAGCTAAGCAAATAATCGTACGTTTGGCGTTTGCGTTCCTATCAAGCCGGAATGAATTGGCATCCACTGTTATTTAAACTAAATAAATAACGTAATTGATATTCGTAAACGAGAAAGACAAGTAGTGATGGCTGTAGGAAAAGCTGCTTTCTTACTATGTAGTTTATCATGGGGAAACTGTACGTTTTTGATTTTCTGTCACTTAAACTATCCTTTTCTTTGGGAGTCAAAGTATCTCCATTTGCATTGTAATTGATCTAGCAGCTTAACTCTGCACTTAAGCTTCAATTAACAGACAAACAGGCAAACTGATAGACAAACACATTCAAAATATTAGTACGTCAGAGTGATATAAAATATCATAATTTATTTATTGGGTTCCGTCAGTCCATTCAACAGCGGCCATTACAGCGACGCTCAACAGGTGGCGCTATTCGTTTCAATATCAAAACTTCCCGCCGAACATAAATCGACCACTCCAACTAGAACTCCGACGTTTCATTCCGACTTTGGCGTTTAAACGCAGCCCCCGCACCGGAGGGGTCACTTTAAAATTGTCTTTCTTTGTACTGTTGTTATTATAATATCTCCCGGAGCTGGTGTTGGAAATTGATCTTTATTTTGTAGGCTTAAAGTATATTTTAGGTGTTTGCGGAGTTAATTTAGTATTCAGATGTTAACAGCGTTGATGTTACAAAGGTTGACATGTTTTAGCGCTTGTAACGAGCCGATTCCGATATTCAGAATAGAAAGCTGTTACTTCGATAATTAATTTATTTTACAGCTGCGTTAAATTTGCTAATTACTGTTTATTTATAATGTGTAAATTTATAAATGTGTTATCAATAGGAATAAGTCCGTCCGACTACATTTTTCGCATTCCATTATTCACAACTGCTAAATTAATGCCTGGTTTTGAAGGTGTTTTAGAGGAGTTGTTCTATATAGCGCGGCTGTTGATTGGTTACACGGCCCGGTTAAATCCTATCAAAAATACTATTTAACAAATACACTACTGTCAAAAAACTTAGGAATATTTATTAAAATATTTACGTATTACGTATAATTAGGTAAACAGTAAAACTCTTCGATAGTACTAACGCAAACTTGTCTCTTAAAATACCAACTACATACATAATATTATGTATATTTTACTATCAGTTTAGGGCAAACCAGTAAAATTAAGAAATGACAGCAATCAGCCCAAACAATAATAATATACTAACGTTACAAAATACATACATTTTTTTAAAACAAAGGGCTCCTATCAACTCCCGAACGGCCCAAGTGGGCCGCGATAACAATAGAATAACAATAGATTTCCAAGTATCCACGATCGACGAATTAACAAAAAGTAGAGTCGCATCTGGCACTCGCATTGCAGTCAATAAAACCCGCTCAATCAAGCGCACCCGCCCCCACCCGCTTTCCGCCTGCGCTCCGCTCAACTTATGGCCACGATCCGCGGAATTTAGGAGCTTCGCTGCTATATTTCCAATACTATCTCAGTAAAGAGGTTATTTAAATTTAACATTCGATTTGTTTTCGATCTAGTCTGATTTGTGTCAAACAATCTCGTAAAACAAAAAGTTAGTTTAAAAAAAATCAAAATACCCAGTTAGGACGAGCTAGTCATGTGAGTTTATATTTATAGTAGACTACAGAGCTACTATAAGGTGATTACAATTCACAAGTGTATATGCCATCACAACGACAACCCAATAATTAATTCGATGGCATACAAATCGTATTTAACTTCTTCACGGCACTAACGACTCAAACTCGCACTGATCACACTAAATGACAGTAAACGCGAGGCGCGGGGGCGGACGGGTGAAACTATATCCATTTAGCCCAGCGGACAAAGAGCACCGACTACTGCAACGGACACAGCTGCGCGTTTTTACCGTCAGACGCGAAAACAAGCCGCAAGTTATAAGATGAAGAGGTAAGCGATGATATTTTTCGTGTTAATACTTTCGGATGAAACAATTTTAATGTTGCAGCGCTGAAAAGTGAGTTTTCTTATAGACTACGTACTTTACGGGCCTACGTGCTACGCCGTAGTACGCGTAGCGGCCTACGCGACGGCTGCTACGCTTTAAAAAAATTACATAGCTTTTTTGTCAGTTATTATTTTGAAGTCGTAAGTACGTTATATTTTGTACATTAACACATCGTTTCTTACCCCCTTTACTTGTCAATTTTAATTTATTAACGTTAAAGCTGCGCGTGCCCCGGGTCGGAATCGGAGCGTACGGAGCATACGGAGCGTCGTCATTTACGAAATGCCGATAGAGTGCGTGCACTGGATTCGGATTCCGCATCGGCAATTTAGTTATTCTTAGTCCGTCATAGCCTGCGTGCATTTGCATTATGGAGTACATTATGGAGGATAGTGACGAGGATATTCTTGTAATTAGCTGTGTTTTATTAGAAGAGGAAAGGAGAAATGAGAGGAAAAAAAAGTCATGGGTTCATAAAATAATTATTTTAATTAATATTTTATAATTCATTATTTCCCCAATTTCTTCCCAAATATTGTCTCTCCTTTGTTGGTTATGATAATGTTGATGTTTTAGATTGTAAAGTTCTTCATATTTTTCCACTAAAGTTATTAAAATGTCGTCATTCATCGCGAATAAGTATAATAATTATTACTTATAGCCGTCGTCGCGTCGTCGCAAACATGTCCGGACTTGAAACCTTCGCAATCCGAATGAATGCGTTCACTGCTGATAACGTCATCGGCATAAATTCCGGTCTCAGGCGCAGAAATGCCGATCCAGTGCACGCAGTACCATACAAATCAATACAAAGCAACAAATCCGTACGCTCCGTACGCTCCGATTCCGATCCAGTGCACGCGCAGCTTAAGAAGGCAAAGGATCATCCATAGTTCATTAAAAATAACAAAACATAACGTACTTCTAGTTATTTTGAACCATATTTTTGTGTCATTGACAACACAACTTGAGTACCTACTTACCTACGTGATTTACTTAGTTACTACTATTATGTCTATTATATTATGTGTTGTACGTAAAATAGACTTCAGTAACTCCGAGCAGTAGCTATTAAACTTCACAAATATTATCAACCCGCTGCCACTCATCACTTATACCACACTCACGCACGTATGCGCCCGCGCAGATACCGCGGGGCCGCGTGATAACAGTGTCCGCGGGTGACTCACGCCCGCAAGCGAGGGGGGACAGGGGGACAAGGGGGCAGGGAGCGAGGGGGCAGGAGGGAGCGGCGCGGCCGACGGCAGTGACCGGTGCATGCGCAACTAAATTCTACGACCGACAAATTGCGCGTAGTACGAGAGAGGTTACTACAGAGGTGCAGAAATGTCTATGAGTGCGTAAATGTTAGCAATGCAAAAGAGTCTACAAGTAAATCTTATACTAAAGGACTTTCTTGTTAAAATTAAAAATTCACTAAGAAAGTTAATAATAATAATAATGTTAATAATATAAGTTAAAGGCTTATTAGAATGCATCCTACCGGCGCGTTACGTTGCATTGTAACTCTTCCATTAATTAAAAAAAAAGATAAAACAGAACAATAGACCGCGTCCGATGCATGTGTCCGATATCTGTCCAGCTGGTCACACTATCGGAAGTCGGATCATGTTAGACACTTCCGTTGGTAACCCGACACCATTCAAATCTCATCCCTTCGTAGGGTCACAGACCCAAAATTCCCTTCTTAACTACCGACGTAGATCAAGAGATGACGCATAGACTATGTCATGTCAGATATTTCGGGTCACAAGAAGTTTTTATCAAACCGTACGTACTATGTCCGCTAGCTCGACACATTACGCGAGTGTGTAATGTGTCGAGCTAGCGGACGGTCGTACTCCACGTTATGCACACGCAGCTAATATTAATTACTAATTAATATTATCGCGAATCGCGCGGCTGATTGCCGCTGCATGTCACCATGGCACTCGTGGCGAATGAGTTGCTGGCGTTCATCCAGCACGCCATCGACACCATGGACGAGGTGAGCATACTGCAGATCTGCAAGTCCTCGTTCACCAGCGAGGAGGTTGCCCAGGGAAAGCAGTTACTGTATGAGACGCTCGGCCAGAGCGCGAATATGCCATCGCGACGGAGGGATGGAACTGAAAGAAGCGTGCAGGATATAATATCCTTGCTGAAGCAGACGGATCCGGACGAGGTGCCGGCTTTTGTAGCGAAAAAACTGCACAAGCTGCCGCCCGTGACGCTGGACCATGTCGACGTTGTCACCCTCTTAAAGGACATCAGGTGCCTGAAAGAAGAGTTGACCGAAGTACGAGGTAGACTGCAGGCATCAGAATCTACGATCAGCGATCTACGTAATGAATTATCACAATTAAAGAGTGGTAATTCAATATGTAAATCACCTGATGCCGCTAACGTCACACGCCGACGCGGTGCACAGACGTTCGAGTTCAGTCCGTCAGCACTTTTAAACGGGTCAACGCACGAGGACGTCATCGCCGCTGCCCCCGCCACCCGCGCCCCGCCTGCAACGGAGCCGCGGCCGAATTACGCAAGTGTCGCCGCTTGCCCCCCGCCTCCTCCCCTGCGTTCGAAAAACAAAGGGAAAAAGGAGGCTCCTGCAAAAGAGTGTCCTCTCTTGAAAAAGGACCGAAAGTGCGATGATGACGGGTTTATAAAGGTGGAGAGGAAGAAGAAACCCGTCGTCCGCAACCATCGCGGCACCGCACCGGAAGGACCTGAGCAGTTGTTGCGGCGTGAGACTCCCGCGACGCCGCTGTATGTGTCCAGGCTGCACTGGTCCACGACGGAGGAGCAGGTCGTGGACTACATCAGGAGCAAGACAAACTTCGTCTTGAGGGTCGAGCGTTTGGAGTCCCGCCACAAAGTCAATTTTAGCTCCTTTGTGGTGAGGGTCCCGACGCATCATCTGCCGACCTTCGAGAAGGAGGAGTTCTGGCCGATTGGAGTCGTCTACAGGAGGTTCCGAGGACGACTTCCGAACACGTCGCGCCCCACGTCGCAGACAATACGTGTTTAGTGTTTAGAATTAGTGTTAGTTTTTAATATAATTGTATGTATGTTAGTCTATAAGGTATTTATAATATGGGCCTAGATGCCTGATTTAAACAAATAAATAAATAAAAATAAATAAATAAATAAACTATGAAAGACTAGACTATAGTCACACCAAATTCGAGTCGCCACAGCCCACGTCCATACTTTACTAGTTATTACTTATAATATTAGAATATATTAGAAATGCGAAAGTGTTTCTGTCTCTGTTACCTCTTTACGCCCAAACCGCTGAACCGATTTTGCTGAAATTTGGCATGGAGATACTTTGAGTCCCGGTAAAGGACATAGGATACTTTTTATTCCTGAAAAATTTAAGGTTCCCACGCGATAAAAGATTTTTGCGATTGCGGTACGATATTGGCATACACCTCTATATTTGACAGATTCTCCATACTTCATCTGTCAAGTTAAGTGGTGGATAGCCTATTCGGCACATATCAGGAAGTGGTGAAACAGGCCCTAATTCACTCATGGTTATCCATCAGAAACCAATAGGGACATCTAGAATTGACACCTTATTTGTTGACCAACAAAATACGTGTGGTACCTATTCGGGGCCTGCCACGGTAAAGCTATTCTATTACATAGCATTTTTTATTCACTTATAATAATAATAATTATAGCCTCTTATTCTGCCTTCAAGCTATAAAATATCTCGAAGGTCAGTGTGCCTCTCGGCATAGGCCTCCTCCAGCCTTTTCCACTCAGATCTATCTAGTGCTACTCTTCTCCCTTTGATTATAACGTGTATATAATCAAAGTCTTCTCCAATGTTGTTCAGCTGTTTTTATTCACTTACGCAATTATAATTCGCATACACGAACAAACACCGTGCCGAAGTCTGGCTATGCAATAGCTTAATAAAATTTGACGAACAGTCAAAAACGATTTCTTTGGCATTTCTTTATTCTTTTCAGTATATTGTTATTACTAGCTGTTGCCCGCGACTTCGTCCGCGTTAGTATAGTAGATCACGTCCCAAGTATTATTTTTCAAACATATTCAATGTACAGAATTGACTTTCTTACGATTTTATTACAATATGTATAGATGACTTAGTTTGTTCCTACAAAGGATAATTAAGACGCAATACAAACTCCACGATACCTTTTAATTATGAACAAAAGGTTTATGAGGAATAAGGGGGGGGGGGAGTTTGGGGGGGCGCAGCCCCCCCAAAACAAACGACACTGGAAAACGGTATGTGTAGTTTAGTTTTTAACACTGTTCTTAAAAGAGATGTATAACGCCGCAATACCGCTTTGTTTGAAGCAAAATTTGGGGAGGTGGGGGGGGGGGGGGTTGGGGGGGGGGGCGAAGCCCCCCCCCAAGAAAAGACCGATGCCAAAGCTCCCAGTATGTTAATCAAACGACACTCGAAATTTGTATAGAAAAGATAGACAAAAGCTCATAGCATGGCAAGGAGTGAAGATAGATACAAAGTGTGAAGGAGAAATTTGTAGGAAATTTTATGGGCTTTCATTACGTACAGGACATTTTCTCTCTACAACGCACCGTTTTAGCGATATGACCAAAAAACTAAAAATATTGAAACTTGAGCCCCTCCCCCTGCCCTAGGTGATATCGTCATAATATATAGCCTATGTGTTGACCCGACCTCTATATAATATTCGTGCAAAATTTGAAGTAAATCCATTCAGTACTTTCTGAGTTTATCCCGGACATACATACAGACAAACAGACAATCAGACAAACAGACAAACAGACAAAAATTCTAAAAACTATATTTTTGGCTTCCATATCGATTGTAGATCACGTCCCAAGTATTATTTTTCAAAAATATTCAATGTACAGAATTGACTTTCCTACGATTTTATTATATGTATAGAATTACAATATGTATAGATGACTTAGTTTGTTCCTACAAAGGATAATTAAGACGCAATACAAACTCCACGATACCTTTTAATTATGAACAAAAGGTTCATGAGGAATAAGGGGGGGGGGAGTTTGGGGGGGCGCAGCCCCCCCAAAACAAACGACACTGGAAAACGGTATGTGTAGTTTAGTTTTTAACTCTGTTCTTAAAAGAGATGTATAACGCCGCAATACCGCTTTGTTTGAAGCAAAATTTGGGGAGGTGGGGGGGGGGGGGGGGTTGGGGGGGGGGGCGAAGCCCCCCCCCAAGAAAAGACCGATGCCAAAGCTCCCAGTATGTTAATCAAACGACACTCGAAATTTGTATAGAAAAGATAGACAAAAGCTCATAGCATGGCAAGGAGTGAAGATAGATACAAAGTGTGAAGGAGAAATTTGTAGGAAATTTTATGGGCTTTCATTACGTACAGGACATTTTCTCTCTACAACGCACCGTTTTAGCGATATGAGCAAAAAACTAAAAATATTGAAACTTGAGCCCCTCCCCCCGCCCTAGGTGATATCGTCATAATATATAGCCTATGTGTTGACCCGACCTCTATATAATATTCGTGCAAAATTTGAAGTAAATCCATTCAGTACTTTCTGAGTTTATCCCGGACATACATACAGACAAACAGACAATCAGACAAACAGACAAACAGACAAAAATTCTAAAAACTATATTTTTGGCTTCCATATCGATTGTAGATCACGTCCCAAGTATTATTTTTCAAAAATATTCAATGTACAGAATTGACTTTCCTACGATTTTATTATATGTATAGATAGATTGTGTTTTTGTTTTCGTTATAATGTCTTGTAGTGTAGTGATAAAAAAAACTAATAAACGTTTATTTATTTATTTATTTATTTATTTAAAAACCAAGTCCGAACATCATTTAATCCGAAGGTCCATCGGAGGAGCACAGGCGGCAATCAGCGAGGAGGTAATCGCCCTCCGTGTGGACGTGGGAGGTGGCTGTGAGTCAGTGTCGCCGCTCACACTTGTGACTTGACGAGGCGATTAGATGACTATGTTTGGACTTTGGTGGATTTGAAGTTTGGAATATGCAGTACTAGTTACCTGTAACTTCGTTGCGCCATAGAGTAATTAAATAGTTATGTATGATTGGTCCATGGTTGCGCTAAATAATTTAGGAGCGGAAACCGTACACTGCACCACGACCTATGCCACATATTCTTTTCCTTTCTTCTTTACCGGAGATATCGGCGTAATGATCTTTATTACCACATAAAATTCATCCTCAAATCAATCGGTAACTGACAAACAGGTACACAGAAAGACAGACGAAAGTATAAATTGTGCCACGTGTGTACTGATTATAATTACAAGTTATAACACATACATAAACCGTAAATGTTATAGGTATTCCGAAACCCTTAAGTCCACGACCCACGCGGTCCGAAGTAGCCCGGGGTGGCCCCGGGACCGGGTAATAATTGTGAGGAATTTCCCCGGGATTCGCTCAACAATTTCCGCTCTCAAATATTCATCAGAAGAAATTTCTGGCATCGCCGGAGGTGGTGCTAGCGGCGAAGCCCCAGACTTCGACCGAATTATGTACGCTACGTGTACCAGACAACATTTAGATCTTATTTCCTTGGCATTAAGATTCAAAATGGATCATCATCACATTGGATTTGTCGGCGACCGTACGTGTATAACTAGGGACGGACACGCAACCCGTGAGCTCACAAAATTCGATGAAAGCGCAGCTATAATTGTATACCTCGAAACTGCTTATCCCAAAATACATAGCCAAACATAGAACCTACTCGAAAGACGGTTAAACACAGGTATGGGCAGTTCTTTAGAGTTTAGAGGCTATGAAAAGGAACTTGTAGTAGAGACTAATATTTGTTTTGCGGTAATCGTAAAGCTTCAGTAATCGTAAAGTTTTATAGGTTTTGTAATGTTACAACAAAAAAAACACTTTTTAAAAATATAGTCAACCTAACCCGCTATAGTTGAATTTCAATTCTTAGAATCTCCAATTTCGATACACCTCTTTAGGCTTATAGCTTAGGCAAAATTCTACGCCCAAATTGTTACAAAATCGCCATGAGTCACAGAGGAAACGGGGAACGTACAGCAATACGTGGCAACACGCGACAACAATCGAGTGCAGGCCAAAGTAGTATAAAATCAAAGGCCAAAGGTAATTAGCCACAAGATTTGCTTTTAATTGTGAACGTGACCTTGACGAGAAACAACATAACACACGCTATAGCAACAGTATAATCATACAGTACTGCGCGACTGGTGAGACATGTTCAATACTCGAGGACGTGATATTTGGCTATTATATTAGTTGGAAAAAAATAATATAAAAAATAATATCAATTGATCACTGAGTAAATGTAGCTTAAAGTTAAATAATTATTTACCCAACGCATAGACACCGCGAGCGGGAGGGGTAGTTTTGTGGTGTTTCTTTGGTAGCGCACGCCTCTGCACCGGCCGCATTGTATGCCTACTTGCCTAGCCGCATAATTTACTTAGTATCCATGATTCATTTATTTTTGGGAAATTCGGAAAAAATTAAGAACCTAATTTTATTACATAATTATAATGAGAATCGAGTACAGAGTACTCTCCATAAGTATCGGTACTGTCTCACCAGTCATGTTGTAGAGTAACTTAGCTGAACACCTCCGTGGTCCAGCGGTTAGGAGCACGTGGCTCTTGACTTGGAGGTCGTGGGTTCGATTCAAGTATGTCAGGGAAGACACTTAAATTATGGTCTCCGTGGTCTAGTGGTACAGAGCGCGGCTCTTGACTCGGAGGTCGTGGGTTCGATTCCCGCGTCGGAAACATAATATTATTTCCAAGTTTGGTTAGGACATTGCAGGCTGATCACCATATTGTCTGACAAGTAAGATGATCCATGCGTCGGATGGGCATGTAAAATGTCGGTCCTGCGCCTGATCTCTCGCCAGTCGCCAGTCGTGTCGGTCTTCCGTCCCACTGGGTTTAATGAGAGTAAAAGGAACAGAGAGTGCTATTGTGTACTGCTCACACGCTTGAGCACTACAAAATTACTCCTGCGTAACTGGCCTAGTTTCAACGAAACCGCCCACCGTCACCGAAACCGGTGTGGAAGTTATTATTATTATTAACTGTTTACTTTAAATCAAACTTAAAGTACACAGCTTCATTATTGTTGATTGTTTTGCTGCTAAAAGTTATCTCAAATCACGCTTTTGTGTGCATGACATTCGAGTCGTCTATGGATGAAGAGTGAAGACTAGTCTACTGTGTATTCATGATTTTTAGGGTTCCGTAGCCAAAATGGCAAAAAAGGAACCCTTATAGATTCGTCATGTCTGTCTGTCTGTCTGTCTGTCTGTCTGTCTGTCTGTCTGCCTGTCCGTCCGTCCGTATGTCACAGCCACTTTTCTCCGAAACTATTAGAGCTATACTATTGAAACTTGGTAAGTAGATGTAGTCTGTGAACCGCATTAAGATTTTGATGCAAAAATGGAAAAATTATTAAAAATTTTAGGGGTCCCCATAGGAACAACTGAAACAAAAAATTTTTTTTTTCATCTAACCTATGCGTGTGGGGTATCTATGGATAAGTCTCCAAAAATCATATTGAGGTTTCTCATATCATTTTTTTCTAACCTGAATAGTTTGCGAGAGAGACTCTTCCAAAGTGGTAAAATGTGTGTCCCCCCCCTCTAATTTCTAAAGTAGGAGCATGATAATTCTAAAAAAAATATATGATGTAGATTACTATAAAAACTACCAACGAAAATTGGTTTGAACGAGATCTAGCCAGTAGTTTTTTTTATACGTCATAAATGGTAAACCTTAATCTAAATTTCATTAAATCGACTGAAATATAAAAATAAATCAAAAAACTTTTAATTTCATAAAAATAAACCTTATTGCTGCTGCGGAACCCTTCATGGGCGAGTCCAACTCGCACTTGGCCGCTTTTTTTAGCTATACTATATAGATCACGTACAATATAGCCTGACGCGACGAAACTCGACGCGTGGTAGTCAAATGAGCACTTGTTGTTCGCGACATTCTTTATACATATACGCCGTTTCGTTACAACAACCACAGAATACATATAATAATAATAATAATATAATAGCTCCCACACCGGTTTCGGTGACGGTGGCTGGTTTCATTGAAACCAGGCCAGCTACGCAGGAGTAATTTTATAGTGCCCAAGTGTGTGCACAGTACACAAGAGCACTCTCTATTCCTTTACTCTCATAACCCAGTGGGACGGCAGACCGACACGACTGGCGAGAGATCAGGCGCAGGACCTACTTTTTACATGGCCATCCGACGCGTGGATCATCTTACTTGTCGGACAATCAGGTGATCAGCCTGCATTGTCCTAACCAAACTTGGAAATAACATGTTTCCAACGTGGGAATCGAACCCACGACCTCCGAGTCAAGAGCCGCGCTCTATACCACTAGACCACGGAAATTCAACCAAATCATTACATTGAAGTGTGAAAATAGAAACAAATTATCGGACGTTTTCATAAGTCGCGGCTGACGGATGCGGCTTGTTTCTATCTGATTAATACAAAATACACTAAACTGTGTACATTGTCTGACAGTCGCGACGCGCCCTTGAGCGTTCGGACGTCCGAACAGAATCTGGCAGGCCGAGGCAGCCGAGGCAGTCCGAGTATGAACCGCGCACATTGTCAAGCGCGCATCCGTCAGCCGCGACTTATGATAACGTCCGATATAATTTGTTTCTAGCATGTATCATCAAACGCACCAATAACAATATCTACACTGTTATCCCAAAGAACGTGGTGAAATGTATAGTTTATTTAGTTTTACCTCCCCCCCCTCAACTCTGGCGGGCTCATTAAACGCTCAGCGTGACGTCACCGCGCTTCCTGTTACAATCACTGCCCGACGCCAGCCGCGACCCACGGAATTTACTCCGGCTCACCCGACCGTGTAAATGTTACGCCACATGGTCGCCGGTTCGAATCCCACACAGGATAGGATACTGTTAGCTGACGTCAAAATAGATGCTTTTGAAACTTTTGTTTTAATCTACGCAAGCTGTTTGGAGTTCCAATAACCGTAGACTACCATTAACTTGGTTTGTCACCTTACGTAGCACGTTTAAAAAGTGTTACTCTTATTACGTCTACGTACTCCCTATTTCACACAACTCTCGCCAAATACCTAAATAATCGCCATAGTTCTTCCAATTGACGCCATATTATGTCTTCAAAAATGAGGTGAGAGACGCGGTCCGTCCGCAAATATATCTTTGTAATTATCGCGAATCTATTTATATCTCGAGTCTCGACGCATTCTCGCGAGTGTCGATTGTGGCGTGGCGACTGTGGCATGAGGCAATCATGGCGATTGTGGCAATCATGGCGACTATGGCAAGCATAGCATGGCATCTCGGGAGGAAAACGGCGTTGATCGATCGCGGCTATATCCGTTCGATGTGGACTGATGACGCAACGACACACGCCCGAATGGAGCGCACCCTTTGGCATTTCGTACGTCCGGTATAAGAGTCGCAAGGTCAGCCCATATTTTGTAGCCCGGATTACTTCCTAGTACCCCGATAACACTAGAGTTCCAGTGGAATATAACTAGTACTTATTCAGAAAAAAAGACAATCCAAAAGGATAGTTCTTGTACCCAGAAAAATGTTGAGTTCTAGCAGGATGGGCCGGCTCGACCGGAGAAATACCACGAGCTCACAGAAAACCGGCGTGAAACAGTGAGTGAGTTCACCGGAGGCCCAATCCCCTACCCTTTTCCCTTCCCTACCCTCCTTTATTTCCTTCCCTACCCTCCCCTACTCTATTACCCTGTTCCCTCGTAAAAGGCCGGCAACGCACCTGCAGCTCTTCTGATGCTGCGAGTCTCCATGGGCGATGGAAGTTGCTTTCCATCATGTGACCCGTTTGCTCGTTTGCCCCCTTTTTCCTTAAAAAAAGGATACTTCTGAGCGCCAAAAAATATAGAGTTTTGGCAGGATAATTAATAATAATTATTGATCGTACTTAGAAAATATACAGTAGAGTTAAAGAGGGATATAACAAATATCCAAAAAAATTAAGAGTTCTAGCGGGAATGACAGATACTCACCCTCGGGGCTCGGACACAAGCCGTAACCAGCAAACTCTATTTCTTTTCTCTCAATATAATTTAAATTAGATTACAATTTTAAAATCCGAATTTTAAATCCTGAAGGGTATAAATCCTAAGGACTGGGCATAGTCAAGGTCAACAGAGGCTGACAAATGAGATTTGTCGCCTAGGGTAAAGGGTAAATGAATGTAACACGATTTTCGCCCATCGGATAGTCCGATTGTCGTTGTTTCATGGTATGTTAGTAATAGTATTTCAAAAATGTGAATACTCCCACTTTGCCCATCTAGAAGTGTTACTAATAGTGTTAATATTATGATATTATAAATAACATATTACTAACAATAATAATAGCTAGTTAAACACATTTTTTTTATTCCTCATAATTTCCGCTCTTTGTCCTTTTAGAATTTTCTGTGTTACAGAATATTATAAGTTATTCAACTTTTTTTGTTAATTTAGTTCCATCCATGTTCCATCTTACTAATCAGGAAAATACTACATTAATCAGAATCATACTCGTGTACATAAGGTACCTACTCATCTGCGCAAGGAGACAATATTATCACCACATACATTAAAATGCACCTATCGTTAGCGTATGTGTCACAACTCACGTCATGCGCCGGCGCATACCCGCGCTGTCGCGAGGTCGCGCCGCGCCGCGCACGCCGCCGCACCGTGACGACATCACACGCGCCCGCGACGACCGACAACCCCCCTTACCCCCCTATGAGGGGGAACCCCCCGCCCTCGCGTTCACTCACCGCGCAACTCGCGGTGTGACATAATATAATACGGTAGGCATACTCGAATCACGAGTATAGACTAAACATAGCACGCGGTGAACTACCGACGACGCGACGACGCGACGTAGTAAAAACAACACACATCAAAACAAAACTATAGTAGAATTTTGTTTTGACCGAGAGCAGAGAGATAGAGTAGAGTTAAATTGCCTCGAACTTTTGACCACTCCATAGTCCATACCATGCTTTGTACCTTGAGCTGGATAAACACTTTTGTCCGTGACTGTACAAGAATCAGTTAAAACAGGGGTTCCCAAACTGAGCGCCGCGGCGCGGGCGCCCTGGCGCGCCGTGGAAAAGCAAGAGAGGCGCCGCGAGTCCATCCTCCATCATAATCCCTACTCCCTAGCCACAAAATATTATAAAATTAAATTATAATATTATGAAGAATACAAAGCAGGCTGATGATTAAATACTTGTTTATTATTATTTACTGGCTTAACTTAACTATAAATTATAATCATTTAAGGCTATGTTTAAGGTGTTTACCTATTTATGTATGTTTTTGTAAGGCTAGGTAGAGTAGGGCGCCGCGACAAGATATTGAGACGTAAGTGTGCCGCAGGCTGAAAAAGATTGGAAACCCCCGAGTTAAAATATAAAATTTGAGAAAATCAAAGTTATTTTTAACCCATTAACCCTCAAACGGCCCTAGTGGGCCGCGATAACAATAGATAGACAATAGATTTCCAAGAACTCCACGATCGACGGATACACTTTTGTCCGTGAATGTACAGTAAAAAAGTCACTTTTCTCATTTTCTATTTGATTGTACAAGCTGAATTAGTTAGCCCGTGACTGTACAGCAATCAGTTGATTAAACGGCTTATTAGAAGAACGCACACCTGTCGCCGCACGAGACCGAAACAATACATAGGCTGCTATTTATGTATCCGGAACTGGCCACTTACAAGAACAATATTTAAAAAGTAATTACAACATTTGAAAATATAACTCTTTGGTTGAAGAATACATTTTGTTTCATGTGACTGTCAATTATTTTTCCATTGTGGCGTCATTTTGAAAATTGCGTGTCTTCATTTGCCATGGATTTAACGCGTGAACATTTTCGTGCAATGATTTACTACGATTTTCGGCGTGGGCTAAATCAACAACAGTGCTTTATTCAACTCACCGCAACTTTTGGAGATGAAGCACCATCAAAAACCACTGTTTATCACTGGTACAGTGAGTTTAATCGTGGGCGGTCTATGCTCACGGATGAAAATAAAGAAGGTCGCCCAAAAACAGCTGTTGTCCCACAAAATATAGATGCTGTGCGGGAACTAATAATGCGTGATCGTCATGTTACATATCGCGAGATAGAGGCGTCCTTAGGCATAAGTATGACGAGCATACATAAGATATTACACGAACATTTGGCTGTAAAAAAAATATGTTCGCGTTGGATTCCGCACAACTTGACAATCGATCAAAAACGGGCTCGTGTCGATTGGTGCAAAAAAATGATAAAAAAATACAACCGTGGTACGTCAAAAGCCGTTTATAATATCTACACCGGTGATGAATCTTGGATCTATGCATATGACCCCGAAACTAAACAACAGTCAACGGTGTGGGTGTTCCAAGATGAGCCGAAACCAACAAAAGTTACTCGTGCAAAAAGTACTTTGAAGCAAATGGTCGCCTGTTTTTTGGAATTAATGGACATGTGGCTACAGTGCCATTAGAGAATCGTAAAACGGTTAATTCTGAATGGTATACGACCATTTGTTTACCAGAAGTGTTTGAAGAAATAAGAAAGGACAACCGACAACGCAGAATCATATTACATCACGACAATGCTAGCTGTCACACCTCAGCTGAAACAACTCAGTTTTTGGAGGGTCAAAAGATCGAATTGACTGGTCATCCGCCGTACAGCCCTGATTTGGCACCTAACGATTTCTTTTTATTTCCATACGCGAAGAACAAATTACGTGGTCAACGTTTTTCGAGCCGCGAAGAGGCTGTTGATGCGTTCAAAATGCACGTTTTGGAGATACCTCAATCAGAATGGAAAAAGTGCTATGAAAATTGGTTCCAGCGTATGCAAAAGTGTGTCGATCATCGCGGCGAATATTTTGAAAAGCAATAAAACCATATTAAATGATATATGTTTGTTTCTTTTTTTAATTCCGGATACATAAATAGCAGCCCTCGTATCGAATCTAAACGGATCCATAATTATTGGTATCATTATTATGAGACACACCAACTAAACTTGTATTGTAGAGCTTGAGAGTTACAAAATTAACCAAGAAACACATTTTGATCATACAGAAAATTAGGAAAATTGATATGAAACGCAACCGAAGTGTAGTGTTTTTTGTGTAAATATTAAACAGGCTTATTTTAAATATATTATTATGATTTATGGATGATTTTACATTTTTAACTACAACCCATTACCCAACAAAGGTTTCATTTTTCTTTAAACTTTTAAAAGACTTTTAAGCATGTTTTGGGCCGAAAACACAATATTATTAAAGACTCTACATTTCATTTTTTTTTTTTATCTGCAGGATGCTATCACAATATTATCGTTAGTAAAATGGTATCCGTTTCAAACATCCAAATACTTACGGCCGCACTAAGAGATAATATATTTTAATAATTACAAAATTTTTAAAATTAAATTTAAGTAAATATTAAGAGCTCGTGCAGACTAAAAACCGATAGTTTGACCAAATCCGGGTTCAGTACTGTATCAAACATCATAACATCAGCTGATAATATATTAAATCGTTTTTTGTGCGTACTGTGTACCACCACAGTGCCAGTGGTACCACCATACATCTTCAACTAAACCAGTCATTCCCAATGTGGGCGATAACGCCCCCTTGTGGGCACTGACTGTCTAAAGGGGGGTGGTGTGGGACCCAGAAAAAAATGGGAGCATTGTGTAGAAGCTTGGGGATGATTTATTGCATCTGGATGCATTTTAAATTGAAACAAAGGGGGCACTAAGACATAATTTGTTCTCAAAGGGGGCGGTAGACAAAATAAATTTGGGAACCCCTGAACAAAACAATCGGCCGACTAAGTATGCAGTTTGCGTGTCTAGGCCCTAGGGGCTTGTTTCACCACTCCCTGATAAGTGCCGGATAGGCTATCCACAACTTATCAGACAGAAATATTATGGAGTATCGCTCAGATATTAGTTGTGAATAACCTATACGGAACTTATCGGGAATTGGTGAAACAGGCCCTAAGTCTCTCTAGCGCGGCCGTCGTTGACATGGCGCCTGCTGGCAATTAGAGAAATGGCTGCCGCGAGCGGTGGCATCAGCCAGCCTATTAATAGGCCGGCAATCAATATGCGCCTCGCGATGTCGCCGCCGACGACGTGCCACTTCCTCACACCCGCGGGAACCTACAGAAATGGCTTTTACAGTCTCACTATTTAGGGCTTCGTATTACCCTCACTTTTTCGTTTTTTGTAGCGTTATGACTTATAAATAATTAAGTATATATTCTACTATCAGTCAACGCTGAACAGTTTTTACAAAGTTGGCTAGGAAAGCTAAATTTAGTTTAAAATTAGATGTATATTTTGAGTCCAAATTAATTTAACCACTTAAAATTCATCAAACAAGGTTTTCACGTCAACAAACTAGTGAAAGAGTCAGTCTTTATCAATAGGCGAATTTCAATAAGCGACAATTAGTGACAACAAATTACCAAAATCCAGAAATAAATAACAGCTGTGAAGCAATAATGTATACTTACGAATCAATCTTACATTTGTGATTTCCAAATTTGTACCTCTGCATCGTGTAGGTATTAACGAGTGACATTATCATGATATCATCTCACCTAATATTTCATATCCTGAAGTACAGAAACTTAAATAATTTCCAGTAGCCTCTAGGAATGTAATACGCAGTACGCAATAGGTCCCCGTGTCGACCCCGCGCGCGCGGTCCGCGTCGTTAGCGCAACCGGCTTTCACCGAGCGTAATGGAGTCGCCCGCGCCGTGAAAAACGACCGGCCGCTGGCCGTGGATCATTTGATGAGGGGGAAGGAGACGGAGGAACATCATAGGATGTTCCCCGGGCGCTGTTAAGCATTCGTGTACTAACCCACAAAAAATTTGAACAAAAAAAATGTGTAAGGACACAAATATTTTGCGACCAATTACTATGAAACGACTAACAGAGTATGTCTCTGTTAGTCGTTTCATACATGCAAACAGGGTATACAGAGTTTTTACTGTCTAAACTCGCGATTCGCGAATATACAAAATCAATCACTAGTCAATAACCGCTGTTATAGCTGTTTCAAGCAACAAGGGTACGGCCGCAAGAATTTCATATTACTACAACACAAGTAAGGGCGCATTTTGATTAGTCGTTAGCTCGTACGGTATACAGCATGCGGGGAGTCCCTGCAGCCGAGATAACAACTATATAATAACGCATTTTCATTGGTCGTGGCCAGGGCTCCCCGCTACCATATGTGCAATGTGTGCAATGCACACGGGCGCCATCCTCTAGGGGGCGCCAAAACCAATTTTTGCATACAGGCGCCAGTAGCCCTTACGGGGGCCCTGGTCGTGGCATGTGTTTCAGAAATCTCCCGCACCCCGCATGCGGTCCCAGTGAAATTGCGCCATAAGAGATACAAGCCGAGCTGTTAGTCTTCTTCTAAAGTAAGGTACCTGGAGCTATCCCTGCTAATCGTTTATCCCCAATGCCTAAATACACGGTTCTAATAAATAAAAGAAAATACATTTTCATTCAAAATAAGTATTATGAACACACTTTTTGAACGTAGAAACTACGATGCCACCACCGGTTCGGGAACTAGCCCGTAACCTCCCGTATCTCTTAATGCATGCCAGCCATCTTCATGCCATCACCATGCATCTTCGCAGTGAATTTAACCAAATCAATACCTAACACTACCAAAAATAATATTATGTAAAAACTAAAAAGCGTCCACAAATGAAGTAGTACGGTCCCCCGAACCCGCTACAAATGACGCGGAACGGACCCGCGTCTACCTGACGGACGGACGGGCGGACGCGGGAGAAAGCGGGATATGGCGGACCCTTGGTGTACCCCGCCGCCCACGGCACACGGTTTATTGCACTATTGTTTGAATACATCTAAAGAGCTACAATACTAGTCAGTTGGCCATATAATTAGTTCAAATTTAGAACAATTGGTGCAATTAAGAAAAATAATCTCCCCAAATGAATAATAAACTGGATAATTACATTTTTGATATAGAATAACATCAATAGTTATATTTTTTACCAAGTGTTCTAATTCCCAACCATGGACTTACAAAAAAAGACTTTACTTCTTTTTTTGTAGGTCCATGTTCCCAACTTGTGCCCCGGTCAGTATTTTAAATAACCAGCTGTAAACGCACTAGCTTAGTCATACGAAATTAAAGTTTAGAAAATAAAGCTAAAACCTAAGGAATACACATAACACAATACAATATTAAAAATTATTATTATTAACTTTTTTTTAACTAGAAAGATACGGAGACAGAGGAATATGTTAGTAAGTTAGCTGGCCATTCGCATTACAAAACCACAAGCTACTCAATGATCTCTATGACATCAGAATGTAGAGTCAGGCTGCACAGTGCACGTACTCAAATCACTGGCACTTTTTGTTTTGAAATAAAAAAAACATCCAATCAGCCGCTATTGATATTGACTTCTTGGAATTCGCTATTTCGAATTTGGAACGGCGTAAAAAGGCGCGCTGTCGCCGGTCATTATGGCGGACCGGCGCGGCGCCGCGGCTCCATAGATGTGCGGCCGCGGGCGCTTCCTTACAATTTTTTGCGCTGTAATAAGACCGCGAGCGGCAGGTAGGCGACGCTGGCCGCGCACATGTCTTATTTTTATCTCGAAGCCGCTTTCCGTTGTACAGATAAATAACCCTTGCTGGAATTGTAAGGGCGCGTTCGTTGAACAGCTGCAGTGTATGGTTTTTCATAACTCCTATAAAAGAGAAAGAACAAATAATTATTGTCGTAACTCTGAACCACAAGAACATGTGACCTTAGACATAATATTATGATGCCTTTGACTCTGCTTGCACATACTACATAGATTTTTACGTGCTCTACATTCCAAATATTATACTGAACTATTGTAATGTTAAATGTAACATAACCGATTAATTAATGTTAACACGAGTTATGAGACTTTTATTTTACTATTTTAACGTCAATATACTATAGGTCTATAGCTATAGTGACGATAGTGATGTACGTGGAGAGATTAGATCAATATCCACATGCTCAATGAACCCGGATGATAAGCGCGGCTATTGCAATACTTACTTGAGTCTTGAATGATAACGAGGCTGCGCGGGCGCAGGTGTGACGCAAATATGGAGACGAGTATCATTATAACACGGCGGTTATTCGCTTGTGTGAAAAAAAATAGGCGAAATAACTGTAAAGACGAATAAATTATTAGCATATACATAGCTATCATGTTATTTATACCTTAACCTTTGATTGCCACGTAAAAGTTTTATTGTATCTTGAAACTCATATTATGAAGATTAACATGACGTTCTATATTATATTGTGTTAACGAAATTGGTTAATTCAAGTAAACCCAACGCGCTAAATTTAACTTCTTTGCCTAAATCCTCACGAAAAAAAAACAAGCTGTCAACACTTCTAGGAACTTCATGTCTTACAAACTTTCACATACAATAAAACAACCGAACCGCCATTATTGACGGGAGACGGGACCAATGCACTCCGGTATTGTTCTAGTTCATTATCATGACAATCCCGTAGTTCATCCGTAACCCTTCCGCACTTCCCACGGGTATCCCATCCATAGACCAGAGGCTCCCAAAATGGGTTCCGTGGTTTAGAATTAGGGGTTCCGCCAAAATCATTTCATTATCATATTTGCTATAACACCGTTTCACGTTATTATCAATAAGCGTAAATTATAATAGAAGTAGTCATCAATAATAATGAGCTCGATATAAACGTGAAACAAAGATCAAAACGACTCACTTTTTGGAGTTTGACCAGTCGAAACACGTTTAACGTTGTTCAGTGACGAATTAACCCTTAATCAAATTAAGCAATTGCCTAGGGCATCACGTCTGAGGGGAAGAAGCCACCAGCCACCAGAAGAAGGACAAAAGGACAAATAACATCCGTCCTTAGGGCATCACGTCTCACTCTCACGTCGTCACCAAAAACCACACCAAAAAAAGTTTCTAGGATAAAAGTAATGTTTTTAGGTGGTAAAACTTAATAGTTTAAAGATTCCAGTTGACATACGGCTAGGGGGGGGGCACACAGGCATGGATTGCTTACGGCATCAAGTAGTCTTAATCCGTCACTGACGTTAGTTGGACATTGCCAGGTTTAAGTTTCGACGTTAATTAAAATTATACCGAAACTAAACCCAATCCGTTTCAATGCAATATTAACCTTGAAATGAAGCAGTAAAATCAGAATACTGGACTTATCTCACAGTTGCGATACACTCCCCACCCCTGCTTGCGTTTTTTGAGGTACCATATTTTGTTTGGACTTTACCATTACCGTTAAAGTTTAGGAACCCCTACCCTAGACAATGTACTAATACCCGTTGTAACTTGTAACCGAATACGGGCGACCAAGTTCCGCGTTCGTTTTTTCGCGTTTCTCGTTGTCGATCGGGTCAACGACATTCACCTTGTAAACAACTTAAGAAGCTACATTAAATGGCCACAAACATATTATAATATATTATTATAATATGTTGACTGTGACTCTATGGAAAAAAACATACAAACAAAGTAACAACGCATAAATAAGAATACGTTAACTCTCTCTTCTATGCACTACAACGCGATTGCAATAGCCCATATTAACCTTTATTATCAGTTGGTAATAATGATCTGCATTAAAATTAGATGCAGGTGAAAACATACAGAATCATATTCAATTACTATATGATACAAAATTACAAATATACAGTTTGCCAAAGTTATTTTGTTCCTTTTGGTACACTAGGGCCCACTTGCGCTAATCTGGGTTAAAGTTAACTCTGAGTATCATGTCATATCTGTCACTCACCAAGTCAGTGATAGAGATGACATGATGTTTAACTCAGAGTTAACTTTAACCCAGATTGGCGCAAGTGGGCCTAGTACAAGTAGCGTCTTAGATCCTACTCGTTGACTATTTAATACTGTCACAAAGTACGTAATCAACATCGGACTTATAGTTTCAGAATCTTTTTAATAACAAATTCCTGTTTACAACATCAGTACAGATATATCACTAGTACGAGCCCCCATGGGTACGAGGACAGGTGTTTATGAGCAGTTTGTCACGAGTAACCCACATTTTTCTAGCAATTTTTAAAGTTCCCTAAATGATCATATCAATAATTGACATATTTTTGCACGCCATCTATTGGCCTAAAAGAGTAGACACAGAATTCGCTTAAAATAAATATCCATCCGATCATGGAACCAGGAACTCCTCAGTCTTCCTTCTCCCTTTTTTTGGAAATGTTGCCCCTAACTTTTTCATTGCCCAAAAATTGCTTTATCTTTTCCTATGTCCTTATGGACGAAAAGTATCTCCAAAACAAGGAAATCGCTGTAACAAAATCAAAATTACTCAATTTTCCAGAACCCATGAAAGAAGTGAAACAACTGCATGAGATACGTCAAAAGCCCGATCTTCTCAGAGCTCACGCATAAGGCTGAGCTTTTTATAGGGCTCGAGCTTTTCAAAAAGCGCGTGAGCTTTCGCCTCAAAGACAAACGACGCGAGCTTGAACGACACCTTGATAGACACCTCGCTCCCCTCCGAGCCGTGGCCTGCGGCAGGAGGGCTGTCAGGAGGGCGATATAGTATATACCTAACCTAAATATAGATATGGTAAATGTAGGTTCGGTAACATGTTACCTACATCTAAGGATGATTTTGAAATTCGAATGTAGCTGAGGAAATTTATTTGTATTTTGGTATGGGGCAGGCTGCGGTTGTCGCGATTAAAGTTAATTCTTGTTTGGTTTCATGCATTCAGTACGTAGTACTTGTATCTCAATGGTTTCATGTCTTTTTTATATTGAAACAAAAGGCATACCGCATAGTATTTTACCACAGGTGGTATTGTTCCCATCCCATAGCACAGTGCAGTATGTTTCTATTTTGACTTCTGAAAAATTACAGACTACAACTGCAGCTCCTCTATTTCAGTGCGAGAAATAGAGAAGCATTCATTTGTGATTCGTAGAAGTAATCTCACTCTGTTTGACTCTTATTACTCTGTCCGCGTTTTAGAGGTACAGAAAAAGATTTAAAACTTCTAAACAATATTCGGAATTCTACGTCAAGTTGTGGACAGCATTATTATGTAGTAATCTGTGTAGTTTATACTTTATACATGTAACACAGGTACAAAGGCGCTTAAACAAGCAGGACCGTTTAACGAGGCACATAAAACATTATCTCATCATCTAGACAACTGAAATTTTAATAGGCCAACCCTCGGCCGGACTTAGCCGGGGTTGCGGACGCCGGATGGCCTCCCAGGCCCGCAACTTTCAGAGCTTAGCTGTAAACTTTGTTTATCATCATCACATTATGATCAAGTTTATATTATGTTGTCAGATAAAATACTTTAGGGGCAGTTTCGTTTTTAAATCTGTAGTGACATCTGATATCTGTAGTACAGTTGCAGTATAACTATAGATTCTGAAGATGTAAATAAAGATTATCCTAGATGTATCTATCTAACTTGGAAGGATGTTTCAACCCAGACCATCCTGTATCCATCAAAATCCTTATCCTTACCAATTTCTAGCCGCAGGCGTCATTGTACAAAGTTCAAATTTCGAATATCAGTGAGTTATCACCATTCACCAGCCGAAAAAGCCATATACATAATACACATAAGTGGGCAAACAAAAGAAGTCTGACAGACAGGTGACTCCATGGTCGTGAGCCACGCGAACATTTACATACGCACGACGCTCGCGAAATCCTCCCCCCTGCCTACCTCCCCGTGTCGTCTTCTTTACATAGAGGTAATAATGACGCTTCCAGTCTCCGGCAGAACCAAAATGGCCACTTTGAAGTCAGCTTGCGTCAGTTTTGGCTAAAGTTAGCCCTGCAGTTTTCTGTAGAATGATATTCCGCTGAATTGTCAAATAGGGGTCGAATAATTAGAAATTGGAAGTTACTGTGGAGCACAGTATAGCAATATAATATCCCTACAGTAGTGAAACGAATGTACTTGCGCAGAGCAACGGAGGGGTACCCGCGGGGAAGCGGGCGGCGCGGGCCCAGTCGGTCAAACTCGCGGACTTTGAACGACTTCGCGCGCAGGTGTGACGTTGGCGCGTTTTGTGTTTTGTGTTGTAAAACGATAGCCTGAAATATTTTATAAACAATGGGATATAACAAGTGTTCAGTGTACAGAATATGTAAATCTGATTCAAAAAACAAAAAGGATTTAATTGTCATAAAATATAATATCGACTCACAGTTCACACTAAATTGTGTTGGCCTTGGTGGCATTTATTTGCAATTTGCATCTCTGTTTTATTGTTTACGTTGTAAGAAGTGTAACAAGGAGAGAAACAATTTATAGAATAAAAATAAAAAAAACTGTCAAATACCCTGTTACATACTAATTAGTACCTACCTAGCTAGGTACACAGGGCCACACATCAAGTGTAACATTTTGACCTTTGGACCGCCCTTACCGCGCACGTAATAAGAGCGAGTTTTGAAGTGCTTCTGTTACACCTGACGTGTGGCCTACCGTACCTACCAATTGTTATAATATGATTAAATGGATATTTTATATATCCGAATGCGTCTTCATTATTTTAATCCTTCGATCGTGGGTTCTTGGAAATTTATTGTTATTCTATTGTGTCTTGCTCACCGGTGAGCTTATGGGGCTTGATAGGTTAATAAAATTTTTAAATCCATACTAATTAGTAATTACTAATATTATAAATGTGAAAGTGTGTCTGTCTGTCTGTCTGTTACCTCTTCACGCCCAAACCGCTGGACAGATTTTGCTGAAGTTTGGCATGGAGATACTTTGAGTCCCGGGAAAAGACAAAGGATACTTTTTGTCCTGGAAAAATGTACGGTTCCCGTGCGATTAACGAGTTTTGGCACAACGGAGTTGCGCGCATCATCTAGTAAAGAACTCAAATCATCTAAAAATAAAGTTTTACGTAAATATAACACGCTGATTAATTACAAGCACAATATTTTATTTTTATTTTATTTCCCGTTTCGTGGCAAGTGGCAACCCTGGCATATCTGCTTGGTACTTACACCGGTGGCGGCATCGTGCGACATCAAAGGCGTTTCGTTACTGTAGGGATATTATATTGCTATACTGTGCTGTGGAGGGACTTCTTTCAATAGATTTATAACCTGCTGGTAATCGTCGTGAAAATGTTCAAAAATCACTAGATAACTTTTCAAAGCAGTAAAATAGGTAGATCGACAATTAGGATTTAGGTCGACTTTTTTTTATCTTAAAAAAACATTGTTTCCAACATGCCGCGATGAACAAACAAATGCATAAACCCCAAAAAGACAATAGGGATGATTCATAATCACTATTCACTAGCATTTTAGCAGGCAGCGGGCAATAAAGGCTCTTCCAGGAAGCAGCCAGCGGTGCCGCTAACCGCTCATTACCAGCTCTACAAACCGTGGATTATTGTACTTCTGAAAGCACCTTTATATCCGTTACATAAGGAACATTCTCGTACATACTCGAAGGTGTTATAAAACGGGACACTGTCTAACCGTACAGAGTTGATTTACCTGCCATAATATGACCTTTAACCTTACGACATACGGATCATTCTCGCAGATACTTGAAGGTATAACAATTGTGAACAGTCTCACTACCTGCGCGGCGCTGCACAATTACCGGCAAGGTTTTTTTCTGCGACCCGTCGTCGCGTCCCGCGTCGTTCCGTGTATTATGTCGCGGGCCGCGGCTTCAAAGCAATGATACGCTACCACTAGACTAAATAGATGGGCCGTAAGATAGTGAAATTATTTTCGTAAAATAAACAAAACAAATAACTCTGAGGTGCAAGGCCGGCGGCCTCATTTTGAAACAAGCTTGTGTAGACAGCTTTAGGTACCAGCTAGACAGCAACACTAGCTGGTACCTGATAGTATATCAGCTAGAGTCACCGGGATGGGCACATGGACCTTGTCGCAGATATCCTGTCTTATCTTGTCAAAGTCCCGTGGCTTCGTCCAGGACGGTCGCAAATCGTGAGGCAATGCGATGAACTTTTAAACGAGCTCATCAAGACTAAATTAATTAACAAAACAAAAAGGTACATATCAAATTGACTTGCCGTTCGTGTCCGTGTCGAGTTGTCGACCGCTACCTATGTATTATATATTTCAATTTTAAACCCATACAAAAATGCATCGCCTCTTCACGTTGCAATACAAATAACACCAACATTTGCATAACCGCGTGCCCTTGAAAAATCTCTCAAAATTGTCCGCGAATTAAAGTGAAGGATTCAAGGTCACATCGGCGCCAATACATAAATCCCGGATCTACCTGTAGTTAACCATAAGGCCCCTTGACAACCGCCGCACGAGGAAAACCCACGCAAACTCCGAGCCGCGAACGGACAATCACGTAGGCCGTAGCTTATAAAAAGTTTTTTTTTTTTTTTTCCCGGAGGGGGAAATGCATTACGCATACCGCCCAGGCGCAGGGGGCGACCCGAGCGGTGATGTGGGACTCCCGTGGCTAATGAGACCACAGTATACCCACTAAAACCCCCCCCCCCCATCTTCCGCCACGCCGCCTTTAGACGGGGCCACGGGAACGATACACACATCCGCGACCCCGCCAGCGGTCCGAAGACTCCACAATGGGCGCACAACACGTGCGCCCTCCTCCTCGGCCCCCACCAGGGCTGTAGCAGACGCCCCCCGAGTCTGCTACTTGGAGGCCATGTGGCAGATCAGGTCTGTAGCTCTGCCACCGACCACACCTCGGCCGCAGAGGATAGGGCAAGCGGCGCACCGCAATACCTACTTGCCTCTTCCTCTGCGGCCCCACCTCGGTGCGCATCCGCAGCGGACTCCCTCCTCGGGCCAGGCGGCGACACCGGCCGGCCCTGGTTGCCTCTTCGCTTCACCGCGGTTAGCTTATAAAAAGTTGCGTTATTACTTATTAATCACCGTTGGTACTCAATACCAATCATTTAGTTTAGGCCTTTCGATGTAGGTATACCAGCTAAAGCCTGCGTCTGTTCAAAGTTCGAACGGAAACGCAACAAGACGCGCCTTAAGCTTCTTACAGGCGAACGGCAGATATAACTGCAGCCGTCGACAAGTGGCGTTCGTCTGTAAGAAGCCTTAGCTATTTACTAATGAGTAGTGACAACCAAATTGGTCTTGGTCTTTGTCTTTTTTTTGCAAGATCAAGGCTGCAAGACCATGAGCAGAACTGGTCTTGGGCCCAGATTCGCTTCGTCATTTTAATTTTGTATCGCTCTCCGTGGTCGTATCGGTCTCCGTGGTCTAGTGGTACAGAGCGCGGCTCTTGACTCGGAGGTCGTGGGTTCGATTCCCGCGTTGGAAACATGTTATTTCCAAGTTTGGTTAGGACAATGCTGGCTGATCACCTGATTGTCTGACAAGTAAGATGATCCATGCGTCGGATGGGCATGTAAAAAGTCGGTCCTGCGCCTGATCTCTCGCCGGTCGTGTCGGTCTGCCGTCCCACTGGGTTATGAGAGTAAAGGAATAGAGAGTGCTCTTGTGTACTGCGCACACACTTGGGCACTTTAAAATTACTCCTGCGTAGCTGGCCTGGTTTCAATGAAACCGGCCACCGTCACCGAAGCCGGTGTGGGAGCTATTATTATTATTTGTATCGCTAAGGACTGATTTTTCAATCGTCAGATAAATTTTACCTCTGTAATAAATTTGGCGTTTTGACAGATTTTATATGAAAAAAATGTCAACGGGTCATATTAATTTTATTCTTTAGATAAAAGTTATCTGACGATTGAAAAATCGGCCCTTAGTAGTATTGTCGTAACGTATTGGTGTAACTGACTTTCATGTAGGTAGGTAATTTAAAACCAAATTATTTCTGCCTCTTCCAACAAGCATAGGACGGTAGCGTATCTACCGTCACTGGGCAAAGGTACAGGTCGTCGGGCGTCCGCGACTGACGCGTCGCGGGACAGCTCAATGGATAACTGTACAAGTAAAGCCCTTAACTGTATGTAGACCTGTGTGCGAGCGGTCAGTGTTGCATAAGTCTCCTCTCTACTATAATGCAATGGTCGCATTTTATTTTTTACCAAAAAAACAATAAGTAAGCGTGAACACAGATGTAAAGCCAATGATGAAACAATTTTTATAGAACTAACTAACCCGCCCTTTGCCTTTACAATTCCGTTTTCACTTAAAAGTAGCCTAGTAGTTATGTCATTCTGTTAAATTGATATTATATTTATTAAAGAACACCGTATTAAGATGTATAATTTTAAAGATTTTATCATACACAGTACATAGAGATCTGCTTCATCTTTGTTAATTGTTATACATATTATTATTGATATAGTGATTTGTTAATAAATTGATTTAATATAGCCAAGCATTGGCTTGTTTATGGAAACAGCCTGATTATGTTTGTAAACTAAACTTCAAACTCGGCTATTTACTGCCGATACCCCAAACTCGTAACGATTGTGAGATATCAATTAGCATTTCAAAATAAGATTCATTCAAACTTTATAAAAGTAGAACAAACAATTTCTCCGAAACTCCTGTTCGGGTACAATGGGACTCATGTAAAGGCCGGGACACACGCACATGCCTCGGGCGGGCGCGGCGAGGCAAGGCGAGGCTCGCAGCGAGTGAGCCAAATAGGGCTGCCAGCTATACTATTTTAATTAGTATTATACTTACTGTTTTTCACAAAATAAGACGCTCGGACACTTTAAGTTTTTAGTAAGTTTTGCGAGAAGCTCTAATAATGTACTTATTAAAAGAATAAATAAATAAAATACTATCAATTTTTCTAAAATACTGTAAAATACTTCAGAGTTCAGACATCCGAGGGTGTAGTGCGAGTTTTATTCGATCATACGCATCGAGCACGTTAACGCGAATTTATATGGGATCAAAGCAGCGCCATCTACTGGCTAACGTGGATACCGCTTTGATCCCATACAAATTCGCGTTAACGTGCTCGATGCGTATGATCGAATAAAACTCGCACTACACCCTCAGAGGGCTTAGTGCGAGTTTTATTCGATCATACGCATCGAGCACGTTAACGCGAATTTGTATGGGATCAAAGCAGCGCCATCTACTGGCTAACGTGGATACCGCTTTGATCCCCATACAAATTCGCGTTAACGTGCTCGATGCGTATGATCGAATAAAACTCGCACTAACCCCTCAGATTACATAATATACTTTATTTCTTCTGAAAAACTTGTCAACCCTAGTCGGGGCGTGCGAGGCGGGTGAGCGCAGCGAGCGAGCTAAACAATGGCGTATCGAAAGGGCGCGCATTGTCGCGTTCCGCGTACCGCGACCCTCCGGCGTCGCACTTCGTTATCTTTGTAAAAACTAATTGAAAAGGAATTGTACTACCTGCCAGCGAGTTGCGATGACTCAGTCGCCAGTTTAACATTTGGAAAATGGAATTCTCTAATGAGGATTGGACGTTTAAGAATTTAAGGAATTCCTAGACCTCGATGTATTGATGATGCAAGTTGCGCGTATGCACATAATTCTCCATCACAAAATATTATGTAAAATAAAGGTAGCTGCCCTGGTACTATCTAATTCTATAAAGTCTTTTACAACAATAATTAAGTTGGCATTGAAATTGTAAGTATTTTCTTCGATATTCTAATGTTATAGTAGCCTATACAGATTACAGAGCTAATTCCTCCCTAACAAATCTACATAAAACAGGTGTACCGAGCGAAATATGTATATTTAGTAACGCGATCGATGCCCCGGCGATGGCCGCCGTCGGCAGCCGCCGTAAATCTTTATCTTCGTAAAAACTAATTGAAAGGGACGCTTCCTCCTTATCGTTACATTACATTGTACGTGCCTCGGCGACGCGCGGCCGCGGCGATAACGGTACATTTAAGACAATGAAGGTCTTTACGTTCCGAGAACTTAACTCGAACGCCGTAATGGATTTTTTATCGCGAGCCTCGGCAGTTGGCGGCCGTTCGAATGGACATCGCACTATTGTGTTGCCCGTCAATAAAATCACAAGGGAACTTCTAGCGAAACGGACGTGAAATACATCAATCTGTTAGCTCAAATTTTTTTGTAAATCGCCGAAAAACATTGCAAGTTTTTTTTTACCAGACCACTGTACACAGCCATTACTAATAGTTTCCTCATAATGATCACCATCATAAGAAGGCCATTAAATTTATAATGTGAACTCAGCTTAACTTAAGCGCTACGAAAATGTAATATTATGTAATACGCACATCTATTCACATCATATTCTACCTGTTGCTCCCGTCCACTATTGTTTCAGCCCCACGCTGCAGATTACACTGAATCCTAATTAACTAAGCACATTACAATTTCAAGTACATTTGAAAGTGAAAACTGAACCACATGCTGTTTTAGTTTTAAACTGTTTTTACTCTATTTGTAGCTACATTAACGGCCACACAAAGAGATATTTAATATTTTCTTAACTTTCATTTAATGAAGATATTCGTTAAATTAGTGTAATCATCAAATGTCTCTGATTGCGGCCATAGACCTAGAGCGAGGCGATTAAAATTTGGACATTGTAAGTTTTCTGAGCTCTACTTCAAGTCTTTATAAAGTACATAATTTATTATACAGTATTTAAAACGAGACGTAAACAACTTTTGAGTTTTGACCCTTGAGACATAACGAAAATGTAATATTTCCTTGCGATATATGAGTATTTATTTACATTGGCATACACTTCATATCGCGCACTTCCATTATCAAAGTTGCGCGGATGATTGACTTCTGTTTATAGAAACACCATTAGCGGCACCCATCGAAAATTACTCCTGTCACTTATACAATAAGGTTTAAAATGGAGTGTGGCATCTGAAGGTTTCAGGGTTGGGCTGTTATCTGCACGTTGGTCAGACGGCCTCGCGGCGTCGCGGCCCTGGTGCACCCGCGAGTGTCACGATACCAATTAGCTGCAGAGAAATCTCACGACGGACGCACACGATAAACGCACCTAGCTCCTCGCACATAGGACTGAAAACCCCCTGGACGGAGCCAGCCACTTCGATTTTAAAGGTAACATACTAACATAGCGCCGCTATATCCTAAGCTGCGACCTAATTCCCAACACTCGCCTGCGTTACATTGCACAATCTCTATTCCGAGATATTAGCGCTCCTAAATCTGTGCGAAATCGGTGCGCGCAGCGCGGTATCAACTATCAATGAGATTCTTGTCCCCATCATAGCAGAACTGGACTGCCTATAGTGCTTACTCTACAATCTTTAATAAAAAGTTGTTTTCTCTAAACTTTAGTATGTCGAATTGACACTTAAAAGCCACTGACTCTTCTCAAGTGATGGGCAAGAAGTAAGAACCAACAAAGTGATCAGAGGCAAGATTTAAACTTAATAGATTTAGATGCCAGCCTAGTGACCCGTGAGGCCGTGAGGTCGTGACACTTGCTAGATAATTGAAACACATCTGTTGTTGTAGTAGCTTTTACAATTAACATAATATTATGCAGTATCACTCGATCGTGAGGCAGATCAACTATTCAGGGGCCGCCAAAGGTACAAAAATACAGCCCTTGAACTGATTCTTGCATGTGGTACATTAGAACACGTGTTACAAAACAATTACGTTTTAGGGACCATTTTTGCTGGCAGAAGAGAAAAAGTTTGGAGCGTAACATCTTTCAAAACCTAAAACTTGATTTCGGTTTATGATAATTTGAGGGCTATATTCTGTAATCTACATTCCAAATCTTAGGTTCCCTTTTCAATCCTAGGGGCCTTAAATAGCAGCGTTGGCGTTGCTAATGATGAAATCCTAGGTTCTCTTATAAGCCTAGACCCTAGTGGCTTTAAATGGCAGCATCGGGCTTGCTGATGATGTTAACCATTAGTAGTGCGGGCATCGCGTCTCGCGGGTAGAAAGCCGCGCTTCCGCCCAGGCCCCATGGGCCGACCGCCGACCGCCGACCGCGCACCGCCGCGCACCGCGCCGCGCCGTGACGAATGACAATGTACTACCCCACTTGCACTGGGGACATTAGGGTTCCGTACTATGATATAGGCTCGATTATATTGCATATTGAGCATCGCTAAGTAACATGCGATACTAGTTAGGTTCATGGCTAAGTGTCACACATTTTTGTTTAAAACGAACTTCGCTGTAATTAGTATAGCATTTCTAGGAGTAAGTCACTTAAATTATTTATATTTGCATTCAAAATACGAAATCCAAAAAAGAAGACAAGGCCTCTATGACGTGTTGGCCTATAATAGACAAATTCGTCTTTAATTTCCCAGGTTCGACATTAATTGTGCAATCATCACTATCCAGTATCGATCATGTTAGCCCATCGCGGAAGGCTTTTCATTTATGAGATGGTAGGTAAGGAAGAAAGGTACATTTTTGTCTTCAAGTTTCAACATAATAAAAGATGGCAATTTATTCTAAAAAAACTGAACTTCTCAGAACTGTGTCTGTCCCATCACCCAGGCCACACGTGCCAACTCGGCCGCGACGTGGTCAGGTTGACTCTACGTTATCAGCACGCGAATTGCCGATACTGCTATCAGTTTAACGTACTCACTAGTCACTAGTCAAAGTGAAAGAGTTGCTATCGCACTTTCTACTTATGAGTTTCCAATTTCCACCCGATAAAAGTAATGGCAGCCATTTTTTCAAAAATGTTAGAAAATCGACTTTTTGCCCATATCCTTTTTTCATTAATAGTTGTAGTCTGTAGACCTCATATTTTAGGGCCTGTTTCACCACTTTCTGATAAAGTGCCGAATAGACTATTCACAGCTTTTTTGACAGATTTTCCACACTTCATCTGTCAAGTTAAGTGGTGGATAGCCTAGTCGGCACTTATCAGAAAGTGGTGTTGCAGACCCTAAATGTTTACCTCTAGACTTGGCTGGTATGAGATGACAGCGCCAAATGACGTCATCAAGTCAATCTTAAGGACGCTATTACAAATATCAGCGATTTTCCGGTACCCTATTAAAGAATTAGGAGTCAAACTGCGAGGATATTTTGGTTTCAAATGAAAGATAATATATTCATCTCCACAACTGTACCATTCTATAGCCACATACAAAATTTTCACAGAAAATACGTTTTAACCATCACAATAATCGCAAAATATGAAAAAAATGGTGTCTGATTAGGTACCTTAATATCTAAATACACTGAACTGAGGAAAATAAATATACAAAAAAATTGTTGCTTATTTAGTCCTCTATAAAGTCTGCTAAAAATTTTATATAAAAATAAACAACTTTTCCAGGTATAAGAAAAATAAGAAAATTTCTCAAACTTTTTCATACATTTTCGCCATATCAAAAACGCGGCGAGCGTCGTAACCGCCACTGTACAAGGCGCGCTAATATGAATCTTATTTTAATGTCATTAACGTCGATATTCGTACTGACAGACATCCGACCTGCTAATTAAAAAGTTGGAGCATTCTTAAGATATTTTCACCGGGTTGATCCGGATGAAACCGATCTAAGTTATTTAAAGTCTGTCAAACCTAAGTAAATGTTGTCGCGGTATCCTCATGCAGCGGTCGGCACGTATCTTCCTCGTCGTCCTTTATCCTTATAAATGTTACGCATGTACCTACCACGTCATGACTTATTGTGCATGTACTGTAGAGTTGTGGTAGAGTGTGAAATTGTCACTGAACAGTTTTCGTCGAGTTGTGGACTACTAAACAATCTTCGTCAAAACTCGAAAGCCAATAATTGTCAACAGGGCATAACAGCATAGCTGTGAGTATCCAGTATACGACCAAAGATATGCGACAAACTTGTATATCCCTCAAAGAGTTTCCATAGTGTACGACGTAACTCATACAGGGGCAGCGAGCGTACCGTCTACCTACCTACATGTAGACGTGGCATCTAAAAATTCAAGCCGCGACGTCAGCGAATGCAGCCGGTCTCGCGCCATCGGGCTAATGAGTGTCGCGAGGGTGGCGCGGGCGGCGCGAGGGGGGGCGGGGTGTCACGGCGGGGGGCCGAGGGGGGTCGCGGCGCCGGGGGGGCGGGGGGTCGGTAATGGCGCGCGGCGTCGGATGTCGCCGGGGGTGCCGCGCCGCGCCGCCGATAACAAAATCACTAGAGAACGTACGTGCCGAGCCGAGAAGACACTTGACTTGATGCGGCAAATTTATTTACCCTGCAGTCCGTACAGTTGTTTACCTCGAAGTTTCTGTAAAATTGATCCTTAAATCCTTGTTTTAAAGTTCTGTCACAGGCAAAATAACCGTGAACAGTCTGTACGCCGAGTTAGAACGTTCAGCCTGTACAGTGTAGTTTTGCATACGTGATACGGTACCTACGCGTCTTTCTCCTTTCCCACACTGCTTTATATGCGCTCTTATAATAGGCGCTATGCAAAACGCAGCGCCAAATAAGGCAGCAGACAACAGAGTGCTAACCGAATGCACGTCCGTATCAACCACATGACGCTCGCGTTGATAGTTGCAACGAAATCAACCACAAAACGGCAAATAAGATCATAACAGCTTCCTCAAATAATCTGGGGGCACGGATGTACCCCAGCCAAGCCGCGCCAAGCAAAGCGCGAGGGTAAAGGCAGTACATTTTAAATTTGATTTATATTTTCTTAAAAACAATTATTTTTGCACACTCAATAATAATATAATATGACAAGACTAGCCACAAATGTACAAAACGTTTCCTCGAAATAAATATCATATTTTTTCACATAATAATATGACAATAAAAAGCCTCAAAAAATACTGCCACATCCAAAGATCTCGCTTCGCTCATATTATCGCCAATGCCCGAAATACAGTGCTCGCGACGCGACGTAAATCGCGGACGAGGGCCTTTGTGTGGCCTCCACTTGGCGCGACCTACCCGAGCGGAGCGGGAGCGGGGGCGGGCGCGGGCGCGGGCGCGGAGTGGACCTATTCCACGAACGCCGCGAGCAAAACACGTCGTTATGTCTACTATTACAGCGTCCCCAGAAATGATTACTCGCAAAGATGTGTCGTGCTTAAACTAATTATAAGCATCAAAAGTCCACGTTGAGATAGAAGCATTAATCTACCTTATAGGTTGTATAATAACACTAGCTGTTGCCCGCGACTTCGTCCACGTTAACATAGTATAATAACAAAGATGGATAGTTTTCCCCTTTTTGTGGTTCCTACAAAGAGTAAAAACGGGTTCCTATTTAAGCAAACGTCAAACGTAAACGTCAATAAACTTTCATTTTTCTAACTTAAGAATTGACGGACTTTCATTCAAATTTTCAACCCTTATTTCACCCCCTTGGGGGTAGAATTTCCAGAAACGCTTAAATACGTATCTTTTTGTTTTTAACAGAAGCCCAAAAACAAAGCTTCATGTTTCTAACTTAAGAAATTACGGACTTTCATTCAAACTTTCAACCCCTATTTCACCCCCTGTCCTATATGATAGTCTGTGCTGATTGCTATGAATGAGCATAAACAAGAGTGAGTCTATGGTCAAGAGGAGCGGGGTCCGCCCAATGACTTTTCCCTCAAGAATCAAGATGGAGAAAGTTAGAATCATTAGAATTAAAACAGAATTGTAATAATTCATAATAAAGAAGATGTTTAAGTTTTAATATACTTTTATTCCATCACATAATATTAAACATGGTGTCAGGTGAAAAGGAACAAACCAGCTAAAGTAAGATTTTTGTTGTAAAATCATACGAGGAATAGAAAACAGGCGACGCTTCAAAATGGAGGGCGTTAGGCCGCCTAGAGGGCTTATATTAACAGGAGAAAAAGAAAATTTTACGCAGTTCAAACGTAATTTTGAAATATACATTGAAGCAGCTGGGTTAAAACAACAGGAAGAAAGTAGAAAAATCGCAATATTCTTAAATGCGGCAGGCCAGGAAGCCATTGACGTATATGAAACGTTTTCGTTTAAAAAAGAAGAAATTACTTTAGAAAAGTTATTGTCGGAATATCAAAAATACACGAAACCGAGAAAAGCTACACTCTTGAACACGTTTCAGTTCTTAAACATACGACAAGAGGATGGTGAGTCAGTAAACCATTTTATTACAAGAGTGCAATGTCAAGGCAAGTTATGTGAATGGGATAAAATGGAAGATAGAATGATAATAATGATGATTATAGTAGGTATAAAAGACAAAGGTCTGAAAGAAAGTATGCTGAGAATGCAAGAGCCTAAATTACAAGATATTATACAATTCTGTATAACAGCAGAAGTAGGAAAAGGTGATCTAAAAGCACTAACAGAAAAGGAAGAAAAAGAATTATACGCAATAAAATACAGGAAGGAAAAAGAATGGAACACAAAGTTAATAGAAAATTGTAAGAAATGTGGAAAAACACATAAAGTCAAGGAGTGTCCGGCATTTGGGAAAAGATGTGCGGTATGCAAGAAAGAAAATCACTTTGCAGCTATGTGTAGATACAGGAATGAAAAAACAAGGAATATGAAGCCAATAGAGAGGAAACAAAAGAAAATATATGAACTACAAGAAGCTAATGGTAATGAAGAAAACGAAGAGTATCAATTAGATAGTGTAAAACAACTTATCATTTCCTTATTACAATGGAAAGAAAACATAGTAATTGGTAAGACTAACATATCCTTTAAGTTGGATACAGGAGCAGATTGTAACACTTTGCCGTTTTCTTTGTTAAAAAATATAAGTAGTTTAAAGAATTTAAAGTTAAATGAATGTAATAGAGTACTTGTAGTTTACAGTGGACAAAAAATTACCCCAAGAGGTAATATTGAATTGTCATGTTTAGTTAGAAACAAACAAGTTGATTTAGTTTTTACAGTAATAGACTTACCTGTACAGCCAGTTATTGGGCTACCGGATTGTATAAGATTAAACTTAGTGAGTAAAGTTGATAGTTTACAGGTAAATGAAAAAGAAAATTTTGTTAATAAAAATAAGTGTATTTTCACTGGAACAGGTTGCATAGGTACATATAAGTTAAAATTAATTGAAAATGCTGAACCTGTCATAAGGCCTATTAAGAGGGTTCCTGAAAGCATTAAAAACAAATTAAAAGAAACTTTAGATAAATATGAAAATAATGGGTATATAAAAAAGATTGCAAAACCGACATTATGGTTAAATAATTTAGTAATTGTTGAAAAACCAAATAACACATTAAGACTTTGCTTGGATCCTAAAGAATTAAATAGGTGTATTGTTAGAGAGAGATATTTAATACCATCAGCGGAAAAAATATATAATAGACTAGCTGGTAAAGAAGTTTTTACAGTCTTAGACTTAAAAGATGGGTTTTTTCAAATATCCTTAGAAGACCCGGATAATTGTTGCTCATTTGGAACACCTTTTGGATGTTATAAGTTCCTAAGACTTCCTTTTGGTATTTCATCAGCCCCTGAGGTTATGCAAAAAATAAATACACAGATATTTGGAGATATAGAGGGAGTAGAAGTATATTTTGATGATATTATAATAGCAGGTAAAAATAGAGAAGAACATGATTTAATTTTAAATAAGGTGATAGAAAGGGCTAAGAAACATAATGTCAAATTTAACAGTAATAAGTTACAGTACAAATTAGACCACGTAAAGTATGTTGGATTAATAGTGACAAAATCTGGCATACAAGTTGATCCAGATAACATTAAAGCTATTTTAGAATTAAATTCACCCACAAATGTAAAACAATTGCAGAAATTTTTAGGAATGACTAATTATTTGTCTAAATTTATTCCAAATTATTCAAATGTAACCTTTCCGCTCAGAGAATTATTAAAGAAAAATAATGTTTGGTGTTGGGGTGAGCCACAAGAGTTAGCATTCAATAAGTTAAAAGAAATTTTGAGCTGTGCACCAACATTAGCTATATTACAAGGTGAAGGTGTAGTAACTTTGCAAACAGATAGTTCTAAGTTAGGAATGGGCGCATGTTTGTTACAAAATAACAAGCCAATATCCTTTTACTCAAGATCTTATACAGAATGTCAGGCTAGGTGGGCACCTATTGAAAAAGAACTCTTCGCAATTTGTGCAAGTGTAGAAAAGTATCATCAGTTTGTGTATGGGCGTAGAATAATTGTTGAAACGGATCATAAGCCGTTAGTAGCAATTATAAAGAAAGATATAAGTAAGATTAGTACTAGGTTACAGAGAATGGTATTAAAATTAATTAAATATGACATAGAAATTATATATGTGCCAGGAAGTAAAATGTTTATAGCGGATTATCTGTCAAGAAATTTTATTCAAAATAATTCAAAAGATGAGCCAACTTTACAGGAAATTGTGCATAGTTTTGAGACCGAGTTATCAATTACAGATAAAAAATTGAAAGAACTTAAAGTTGAAACCATGAAAGATAAAATGTTACTGCAGGTAATTAACTGGTATAATAGTAAATTTCCTAATAGTGATAAGCAAATAAATAGTCAGGAATTGAAACACTTATATAGAATAAGATTTGATTTACATGTCAAGGACAATTTAGTATACTTTAAGGATAAAGTAATAGTTCCTAATAGTTTGAGAAAAAGTGTATTAGTTAGTTTACATACAGGACATGTTGGTATAGTTAAGTGTAAGAAAAGAGCAAGGAAGTTAGTTTACTGGCCAGGATTAAACAGTGACATTGAAAATTTCATTTTAAAATGTAGTACATGTGATAAATATAGACCGAATAATACAAAAGAACCACTAATACCTCATGAAGTTCCTAATTTGCCGTTTCATAAGGTAGGAATGGATATCTTGTATTTTAATCAAAAAGACTATATTGTAGTAGTGGATTATTTCTCTAATTGGATAGAAGTGAAACCTTTGTTAGACAAAACTGCAGAAAGTGTAATTACTAAACTAAAGTCCATATTTGCAACTCATGGCATACCTAAATACATTGTAAGTGATAACATGCCATTTGCAAGTTACACATTTAAGCAATTTGCTAATTCATTTGATATAGAGTTAATATTCTCTAGTCCCAGTTATCCACAGTCCAATGGGCTTAGTGAAAAAGCGGTAGGGATAGTAAAAAATATTATGAAAAAATGTCAAAACAGCAACACAGATTTTGATTTAGCACTGTTAAATTATAGAACAACACCGTTAGCAGGATTAGATTGTAGTCCGTCTGAATTATTAATGTCAAGAATTCTCCGTACCTCAGTTCCATGTGTTTTAGAGCATTTGAAACCAAAATTAGTTGTGAACCCATATGAGAAAGTTCTACAAAATAAGTTGAAGTCTATAACTAATTATAATAAAACTTGTAAAGTAAGAAAGCCATTTAAGCCAGGTGAAAATGTTATGTATCAAAATAGACCAGAGAAAACTTGGAATCCAGGTCAGCTAGTTATTGATAAGGGATATAGATCTTATTTAATAAAAAGGGAAGATGGTAGTGTAGTAACTAGAAATAAGAAACACATTAATCATTGTAAAAATAAGTTCAGTGTAAAACAGGATACTGATGTAAGAGATATAAGAGATTTGATGTTGAGTAATGATGTTGATTGTAATAATAGTAGCAGTGGTAATAATGTGGTAGTGAGTAGTCGACCTGAAAATAGGGTATACACTCGTGTGGGTAGAACAATAAGAAAACCTGTGTATCTGAAAGACTATGTAGAATAATAATTATTAGTGTTTAAGTTTTGTCATGTATAAAGTAAACTTTCATGTTAAGATAAAAAAGGGGGATGTCCTATATGATAGTCTGTGCTGATTGCTATGAATGAGCATAAACAAGAGTGAGTCTATGGTCAAGAGGAGCGGGGTCCGCCCAATGACTTTTCCCTCAAGAATCAAGATGGAGAAAGTTAGAATCATTAGAATTAAAACAGAATTGTAATAATTCATAATAAAGAAGATGTTTAAGTTTTAATATACTTTTATTCCATCACATAATATTAAACACCCCCTTCGGGGTAAAAATTAAAATTTCCAAAATTCCTTCCTTTGTGGGTGTCTACTTCAACCCTATTCACCAAATTTCGTGACTGTAACTTTAACAGTTTTTGCTCTGCGATGATGAATCAGTCAGTCAGGACTCAGGACAATATTTTATATTATTTTATAAGTATAGAAGATAAAAACGATTATTGTGAGTTAAATTTAGATCATTTATAGAGGAATAATTCTTTCTTAAATATTTTTTAGGTAACTTGGACCGTTTTTGCAGCGCACGCGACGGAAACTCTCAAAGATGAATAATTTTCCCCCTTTTTTTCTACATTTTCCTCTGTTTCTTCGCTCCTAAAAGTCACAGCGTGATGTTATAATATAGCCTATAGCCGTCCTCGATAAATGGGCTATCTAACACTGAAAGAAATTTTTCAAATCTGACCAGTAATTCCTGAGACTAGTGCGTTTAAACAAACAAACTCTTCAGAATTATAATATTAGTATTTAGTAGTAGGTACCAATTATATATTCTGTGGTAGTACTTATAGATTATTATGTAGATCTTGTTACTAATATTGTATTCTGTGGTCGAACTCTTAATTATACACAAAAGTTAACAATTCGATCACTGAGAACTTCAAATAAACATGAAATTCCGGTTCACATGAAAAATGATACACACGACAGATGGGCACGGTAAGCCCACTGCCCAGAAGCTGCGCTAATCGTCTTGGATTTCAGGCACACGAAGTGAATAAGAGTGATCCAGGCTGTTAGTAATAAATGACTTAGTTATTTTTGTATGGCGATCATTTCTTGAGTCATGAGTCATGACTCATGCTCATGGCCATGGATGATAGTAGTACATATAATATTCTAATTATTAGTAAGTGAATTGAAACAAAAGTGAAAATGCTACGTGCAGTATCTTAGCTTCATCAACGATTGTGATAAGCGCAATAATCAAGTCACTTGATAACAGGGCTTGCTGCAGATTTTAACTGATTACCGCGCGGCTTCGAACAAAGTATAGGAATTAGGATATAGGTACCTACTTGGTGCATACTATAAACTTACGTGATTGTTAACGTTTATATTATAATTTAATTCCGACTTAACTTTAAATAATCATTAATCAGTGATTAATGACAATGAATATTATAAAATCGTCTAAGTAAAACAATTGCTAAAAATCATGTACAAACTCATTTAAGTAAACATTAAAATTTAAAATACATATGTACAATAATATGAGTTGCGTCTGACAAGTCATCTGGCAAAATATAATATCCAATTATTATCATTATTCATTTTCCACTACACGATTTGTTAGCAGACAGCAAAACATACAAAAGTAAACTGTGATTATTCATGAATCAACTCAAGATAAACCGTGGGCTATAAACTTTAGCTGAAAATGATAATAAAGTGATAACAATTACCTACTCTATAATAAAACTCAAACAGTAAAAACACCACTAAAAGCTTCGAAACTAAGTTAGCGGGGATTATGCAAAAAGTTTTAAAACTTCGGTCAAAAGTCAGCTCGGAGTCGGCGGCGCGGCGTCGTAGAAAGTCGATGCGCCTGGACATACGATTAATTGCATTAATAAGGTGCGGAGGCTAGGCTGAATGTTTACGGGCGGCGCGGCGGGGGCGGCGCGGTGAGCGGGGTGCGGGGCGGCGCGGGGCGCGGGACCGGAGCCACCGGACAAAGGAGAGGCGCGGCCGGACCGCGGCTGCCCTTATCAACCGGCACACAGTCGCCGCGCGCGTCCCGCGATGCACGCCTCGCCCCATACGCGCTGAGACGGACGGACGAACTAGTGAACTGTGATAGTGAGTGAAATTCCTCTGAAAACTGTGACCACGTGCCGCGCACTGCGCAACCCTTCACTTTTATTGGCGGGAAAGCTTTTATTAAAACGCAAGACGGCTCATCTGTCAAAAATTGTAAACAAAACACACGTGCCGGCTCGCAAGTAAGTGTTTATGTTTTTCCGCGTTATGCATTACGGTATCGTTTTTTAGGGTTCCGTATGTGTTTTACTGTGTTTTCTCATTTTATTTTTCCCATATAAGCTTAGTATATTAAATTGATAATAAAATATCTTTGATATTATACATTTCGCTACACTCGTAAGCAAATTTAAAGTTCTTGCAGGTAGTTGAAAAAAAATCTGAGGTCAAACATGGGTCAAAATCTCTGTAATAGGTGCTAGTAATGTTTTTTTACTTCATCGCCTAAAAGTTCAAATTTCAAAAATAACACAACAAGACTTGGCGGTGGCACTGCCGTGGCACCTTTTTTTTTTAAGTTCGCAGAAAAGACAGTCAGCAAATAGTATTATTTTATCGTTAAATTTTGTTTAAAAATCTATGATGATGGACGTATGTATTTTCAACTTTCATCTTACTGATTATTGTTTAAGATAGTCTGGTTAAAAAATAGGGTAGTAATGTGTGCTGGGATGGAAAAATTAAACTCGCCAACACCTCGTTTAGCAATATTAAAGAATTTACCGAAAACTAATTAGTAATTACTTATTATAATTGGTATTACTAAGGTAACAAACCAATGTTTTGCTAATTGATAGCCGTAAAACTTTAACATTTTAGGTCATGTGTGTTTTTACCTGAACTCGCCACCTAGTCAAAATTGTTATCTCAAGTCCGAACAGCGACTCAAAATGTTAAAAATTGGCATGAAATAAAAGTATTTTTCTTTGCATCGAAAAGTGTCGAAAATTACTAGTAATAAATACAGCGTAGTTGGAGTGGACTACGGGAGGGAACATAAAATGCATTTCCCCCTCCGGGAAAAAAAAAAAAAAAAAAGGGAACATAAATTATTTCTAACGCAGGAAAATGTACGATTTCCGCGGGGTTTACTTTTTCGCGCACAAAGTCGTGGGCAACATCGATTCCCAAGTTTCTTTAACTTTTAATGACCTATATTAAGACTTATAAGATGACCTATCAGCAATTTTTTTTCTTCCCAAAATAACGTGCTCAACCTACGAGGCTAGTCAGAAAATTAAAGAAGAACCGAAAATTCATGTATGTATTGAGCCTGATGAACTGTTTATTTTTTTAACGCCATTGGAAACATTATAAATCGCCCCATAGGAATTCAAAGTCTCAACTTTAACAAGGATTAATAAGGCCATCATAAAAATCTTAAAGAAACAGACTTGAAAATTTTAAAATAGCTTAAAATAAGAGAAGAAAGTTCAAAGTTACTAGTAAAAAAATCTATAAAAACACACGTGTTTTTACCCGACTGCCAGGAAGGTTATTATACAAATAACATAATATAGAAACCCGAAACCGGTAAAATATACAACTTATTTGTCATTTTAACAAAGACAAGACGTCAAAATAAAATAAATATTTTTATGATATTAAGTTTATATTAGCAACACGTAACTCCATCTAGCGGTGTCGTGGCGCACTAGCCGGCTGCAAGGTCACCGTATCAATGACCCGCCAACTTTTGCCGCTCACTGTTGTCGTAGGTCATAATTTTATGTCTTCTTTTTGTTTATGTTTTCGTAGCTATGTTATCGTTTGCGTATTACGTAAACACATTAGTAATTTGGCGTATCGAAAAGTTAAGTAGGTAGTACTGTGCCTATATTATTATTATGATAGTCATAGTATAAAATGCAATATTTATAATTGCAGTTCTAATATTGCTTCGGATGATTTCGGCGCAATATTATAATTTCTCGAACTTATGTTACTTTTAGCATAAACCAACTTTTAGCAATATACTTTATTCAAAAATAAACATGCGAATCAAACCTGTGTTTATTCAGTATAGCCTGATTTTCTCGGAAATATTAATCTTGAAAATAGTATGGTAAAAGCCTGCATTATCGTTACATTTGGCATTTATTGATTTATGTACTGTCTATATCTACTTTTGAATTTTTTCAACTCGACATCAAAATAAACAGCTTAGAAGAAATACATAATACTAAAGACTTTTAAACCCAACTTTGACACGTCAAGGAAAATTCTAATATCATTTCATCTTCTTTAAAGAGCAATTTTACAAGGTTTTGCAGTCTGCAGATTCTATAGTCCTGATATATTTGTTTACAGTAAGCGAGGGGCCAAAATGACAACAAAAGGGAAGCGGCCAATGCGGGCCCTGACGCCGGGCGACAAGATCGAGGCCATACAACGTGTCAACGACGGCGAGTCCAAGGCGTCCGTCGCCCGCGATATCGGCGTGCCCGAGTCCACGCTGCGCGGCTGGTGCAAGAACGAGGACAAGCTGCGCTACATGACCTCGCGCCTATCCTCGCCCGACACCGACAAGAGCAACGACGGCGAGCCGGCCGACAAGCGCGCGCGCACCGAGTCCCCCGCCGCGCCGCACTCGCCCGCGCCCAGCGGCCTCGACCTCACCCACGCCGCGCACGCGCCGCGCCCCGCCGCGCCCGACGCGCCCGTCGAGCTCACCACGCGCCGCCCCGACCCCTCGCCCACCGCGCCCGCTCCCCGCGAGCGCCGCCCCGACCCCGGCGCCAGCGTCTCCATGAGCGCCATCAGCCCGCTCTCCGGCCTGCCCCACCTGCCCGCCCTCTCGCACTCCCACCTCGGCCTCAGCTTCAACGAGATCGCCACGAACCTCACGCTCCTGGCGCAGCTCAACCCTGGCCTGTCGACGCTGGCGGCGCAGCCCGGCAGCCGGGCACTCCGCTCGGTCCGCTCGCCGAAGCCCGTGCCCAACGGGGTGCTCAACCTGAACGAGACCAAGCACAGGTCGAAATCGAACCACTCGTCGGACCCCTACCGCCACTCCTCGTCAAAGTCGCACCACGGGAGCTCGCACGCGGCCCCCGGCCACCCCGTGGATGACACGCTGTGGTACTGGATAAAGACGCACCAGGCGATGTTCGACTTCTCCGCGCAGACTGCGGCCGCGCACCCGCTGCAGTTGGGCAAGGCCGCCGAGCCGGCGCCGCCGCCCAAGCCGGTCGCGCCAGCGCCCGCCAGCTCGCACCTCGACTTTAACCGGGACGCCTGGCTGTGGCAGTACTGCAAGCAGATCGGCGGCGCCGTGCCGCTGCCGGAGGACAGGCATAAGTCGGCCTCGCAGGTCCCGAAGGACAAGTCGGCGGACAACATTCTGTACTCCCATCTCACCAAAGCGAAGCCGGAGGACGGTCGGGGGTCGGCGGCCACCCCGCCCCGGGACGCGACGACGGCGAAGACAGCCCCGGAGGCGCCGGCCCCCGGCGACGGCGATCGGGTAGCCGCTCCCGCGCCCAGCCCCGAGCCCGCCGCCGAGAACAAGGAGCCCTCGCCCGAGAAGCCGAGCGAGGTCGGCCGGAACCCCTCGAAGGTGCGAAACGTTCTCGACAACCTCCTGTTCAACAACAACAACAACAACCAGATAACGAGCGAGGACGCAAAGAGCGCGAACCCCGCGAACGGCGAGTGGGAGTCGGGCACGCTGGATGCGCTCGAGCACGGGGAGAAGTTTCTGTCGTGGCTGGAGGTGAGCGGCGACCCGAGCGTCACGCGCACGCACGTCCACCAGCTGCGCTCACTGCTGCACAACCTGCGCGCGCGCCGCGCCGCCGCCGCGCCACCCGCCGCGCAACACTAGGACGCGCGCGGCGGCCGGCGGCCGGGCGCGAGCTACAGGGACACACTCAATTATATCTAAATGTAAATAATTTAATTATGTCGTCGCCAGTAAGCGTTCACTTGTGATATGTGTAGCCAAATTTGCGTAATTTCTTTGTTCTAAAAGAAAAGCTATGCATTATATTATGTCATTATTTTTAGTTTTACCTAGGTTAGATAAAACGATGTTATCTTGTGAATAGTCTCGCGACTAAATAGTTAATCTATTACGAGTTTATGATTAATTTATCGAGCAGATGTTATAGTTATTGTACCTATATCGTGCGAGTGTCGGTGGATTCGCGCGTATCTCTTCGCCGTCCGCGGTGCGGTCAGGCCGCGGGCGTGCGGCGCGCGGCGAGCGACGTGGCCGCGCGTCGCGGACGATTACATTCCTAGCTGTGCCCCAGTGTACTGTGTAGCGGTTCGACCCTCTGTTCTACCTCAGTCATTATGCTAAGTCACGTCCTTTCCCCGGCCCCCGACGCTCCGCTGGCGTTGCGGCGCCGCGCGGGGTCTCCATACCAAATAGAAAGGACGCGAGCGTCGCTCTTGTGCCAATGTTCAATGTTGTCGACGAGGTGTATCGTTAAGGTTTCGCTGTGACTACCGCGTCGGAAGTCGGACCTCGACTCGTCTGATTGTTTTCTATTGCTCAGTATTTTTAAATGGACGCCATGTCTCGACTCGGAATTGTACTATAATATTATGTATTACGTTAAATTTAACAGTAAAAATGCTGTGATCAAAATTATATAAATTATGAGAGATTATATCCTAAGTACATTCCTATTATAAAGTGTATTGATAAAGTTTTAAAGTGAATAATTCCATTCTGTGGAATCATTGACCTACTACGTCTCATTTTTTCAGAGTTCAAAGTAGGTATATGAATGTCACTAAAAGTAGATTAGTTACCTTGCATAAATTAGCTTCACTGAAAATCTATTGGACATAATATTTTCTACAAAATTACAAATTGTATTAAAATAGATATAATCTTTACACAGTTTGTGAACCTAAAGAATGTTAAAAAGAAATAAACTTGATTGAACTCTATGTACGCTTTTATTTCCCAAAATTCTTCTCCATTTCGTAAACAATAAATTATAATATTATATTATTATATTATGATATATCGCACTAGCGAATAGCGATTAGCGAGTAGCAGGCGGGTACGTGACAAATGACGAACACGTAGCGAACTCGCGGTGAGCTCGCTGCACCGTCGCGAGTGTCGCGACTCGCGTCGCGTGTCGCCCCGCTTGTCACTCGCTGGCAACGCGCTAGTGTATATGGTCCTAACTCCTAACGTGCGAATTTCTTCATTAGAATCACTCATTTTAACAGTAAGAAAAACAAATGAAAATCTCACATTTACCTAATTTGATATTTTACCAAGCGCGTGGATACTCCGTACTCGAGTACAGATCGAACCTAATTACAGAAATAAATAATATTATTTTGTTTTTCTTAAAGATTTTGAGACGATTATTTTTATATTAATAATAATTTGAAGTACAAGATAAAGACTTAAGGGCCCGGGGTACCCTCGAAATTTTCATACATTCTTAATACCAAAATCATTTTCTCATACGAAAATATTAAACATGTTTGAGTTATTTTTCAGCTTAAGATAGTAATTACTTTTTTTTTTTTTAGACGGGAAATGCGTAGGGTCCTAAACAATTTTTTTTTACAAAATATTTCAATACAAAAAAAAAATTTGTGTTTAAATATTTTTTAGTAAATTTACTACTAAATATTTAAACATCAAAAAATAGACAAAAACACTAAAAAATATATAAATAAATAGTAAATTTACTACAAAATATTTAAATAATAAAAAATTTTTTTGAAGTTTAAATATTTTGTAGTAAATTTACTATTTATTTTTTAATGTTTTTGTCTATTTTTGGTGTTTAAATATTTAGAAGTAAATTTACTAAAAAATATTTAAACACAATTTTTTTTTTAGTATTTAAATATTTTGTAAAAAAAAATTGTTCAGGACCCTAGGTAATTACTATCTTAAGCTGAAAAATAACTCAAACATGTTAAATATTTTCGTATGAGAAAATGATTTTGGTATTAAGAATGTATGAAAATTTCGAGGGTACCCCGGCCTCTTAAGTTGTAATATTTTAATTCCACACTGCGAAAAAAATATAACATCTTAGGAAATATTGTAAGAAATATTTTCATCTCATGCAAATCTCATGAAATATATTCATATCGGCGCGGTGGTGCCATCTATGGACCAGTAGCATTATTATGTAAGAAAAGTGGAGTCCGGTTTTTAAGTTTTGAAATGCTTTTTTAACAAAAATAATGTGCATGTTATAAGCTATTTAATAAAATTATCCAGTAAAAACATCGTTTTAGTTGTTTGATAAACTCCAGAATCCAAAACATTTTTGTGGAACATGCGTACAGAGACATCTGCCGTCCAATAGCAATATCATAATAATTGTGATTACAAATAAATTACCATGAAAACTAAAGAAATGCTTCACTTACCTGCAACATAGGCTTCCTCAGAGGCTCATATTCGAAGTAATCAGCTACAAGTGAAACTATTCCCTGCCACGTGGTCGTATCAGCATAACACAGTTTCGTGGGTCTGATGGACGTGCAAACTTGTTTCTGAAATGTTTTAAAGAGATATTGATGGTCGCTGTTAAGCATTTGTGTACTAACCACCTTTTTTTGTTAAATTTTGAATGCAGTCTTAGTTGTGAATGCAGTCAAACAATAAACTTAACTGCATTCATAACTCAATACGTAATTTTTTTTGGGTTAGTACACGAATGCTTAACAACGTCCAATTAATTTATATATAATGTAGATTAAAAACTGCGAGATAGCGATACTACAGTTTTCTATACATACTATTTATAATATTATTCGGACGAGACGTGCGTGCCAGGGTCATGTAACATTTAAGTAGATGGACACTGTCCAGTACGTGTCCATCTATTTATTGGACACATCCACGGAATATAATTTATAGTGTTATAGGTATATTCCATGGACACATCCTAGTACACACTACACACTACACAGTGACCACCGACTGGTGGTTGGTGGAACAGAGGCAGCCCCAAAAAAGGTTGCGCGTTCAGTATGATGGGGTTTTTTGTATATCAATTATTGTGTGATGCCTTATTTTGTTAAGGACTATAAGCCAAAAAACAGCGCATGCATCGCGATTTATGGAGAACCAGATGACGCTCGCAACTCCGTTGCGCCAAAATTCGTTTATCTACTTATTGGGAATGGGAATCGTATATTTTTTTGGGATAAAAAGTATCCTGTGTCCTTTCCCGGGATTAAAATTACCTAACTCCATACAAAATTTCACTAAAATCGGTTTTAGCGGTTTGGGCGTGAAGAGGCAACAGACAGACAGACAGATAGACAGGCAGACACATTTTCGCATTTATAATAATATTAGTATCCAGGTTAAGACTGGGTGAAGCCAAACGAGCGTAATTTGTGAGTCGTGAGCCGCAGAATTTCTGCCGGGCAGAATTTCTTTTCATACAAATCACGACTCACAAAATTACGCTCGTGTGAATCAAACTGGACTTAAGTATGCAAAACTGAATGCAGCAGAATTCTGCCCGGCAGAAATTCTGCGTTTGGCTTCACCCTAAAGGACTAAAGGCAGACCAGCTGCAGCAGTACAACACGATCGACCAGCCACTTAATAAATTTTTTTAATCACCTGTAGGCCGCATTCATTAGGGGCCTGTAAAAAGAGTGGTTTTCTGGCATTATAATGAAACTGAAATTGTCGTCGAAAATTCTCCGCGTATGCCAATAACAACTTCTCTTTGTTCGTATTTGTGTAGTAAGTTTCGGGGAAACATGTCCGCGTTTCGAACACCGGTTCTTTAATCTCGGGCCAACACAAACTCACTATGCCCAGTTCGTAAATAGCATTGTTCAAGGTGTCGATTGTGATCGGATCATTTATAACTTTTAAACCAAAGATTTTTGGCGGAATTTCCTCAAATTGTTTGCTATCATTTGGACGATCAAATATATCATTTGCAAAGTTTTCATTCACTTCCAGAACAGGATCTAAAGCCTCCACTTCTGACTTTCTCTCAGGAGGATCGATAGTAATTTTTAAATTCATGTTGGTTTAAACTTTTGAATAAGTAGGCCCATATCTGAGTAAACAATAATATTTCAGAATTCGTTTCAGCCTGAAAAGTTGTCTGTAACCAAGCAACATAAAATAACATCGCGTGTGTATCGCAGTTTGCATGTGCATCGCTTCGAGGAGCCAGTCCACACGTGACACGGCACGTTGCGTCAACGTTGCGTCGACGCAGCGCTGCCGTTGCGTTGTTTTACATACAGCATGACTGGTGAGACATGTTCAATATTCGAGGACGTGATATTTGGCTATTATATTAGTTGAAAAAAAATAATATAAAAAAAAATATCAATTGATCACTGAGTAAATGTAGCTTAAAGTTAAATAATTATTTACCCAACGCATGGACACCGCGCGCGGGAGTAGTAGCGCGCGGCGGGGGGGGAGTATGCCGCGCGCCGGTCGCATAGTAATTTACTAAGTGTCCATGATTCATTTGTTTAAAGGGAAATTTGGTCAAAAATTAAGTACCTAATTTTATTACATAATTATAATGAGAATCGAGTACTGAATACTCTCCTTAATTATCGGTATTGACTCACCAGTCATGCTGTATAAATAACCAAGGTGTTCACACGGCGCGCTGCGACGTCGCAAGTCGCAACGCACACAATATGACGAACAGCAGCCCCCGAGACAGACGAGAAGCGGGCCCTCCCGCTTGATGTGATGATGTTAAGACTACTTCGTAATAACTCTGCGATGACGCAGCTCCCGTGTGGCTGGCTCGGCTGTCAAACGGCAGCGCTGCGTCGACGCAACGCGCCATGACGTGGACTGGCTCTAATCTCAAAGATTGTAACGAAACATCATAGCTAAAAGGACGCGGAAAAAAGAAAAAATTATATACTTGTCCATGGTCAATTGTCATGTGTCAAATTCATCTTGACAGGCGACACCCAGTGTTGCCAACTATGGGGATTTCCCACTAAATTTAGTGGGAAAAAATACATTTAGTGGGTTTTTAGGGGGTAAAATATTTTGGGGATATTTTTGGGGGTAAATTTTTTGAGGAATGGAATAATTTTTTTGATAACAACCTTAAAGTGACTTTCGGATCTTTGCCGCGAGCGACCGCGACGGACGAAAATTCAAACGAAATGCCACTTTATGACATAGTTTATAGGTTTCATTTTCTCACTAGCTTTTACGCCGCCGCCGGCGGCGATAGCATGGATCGCCACGCAAATGTCAGTAGAAAATGATACCTATGTTCTATGTCACAAAGTAGCATTTTGTTTGAGTTTTTACCGGTCGCGGTCGCTCGTGGGCCGTGGCAAAGATCCGAAAGCCACCTTTAAGATGGAACTGCCGCACAAAGCCCATGTCTCTACAATCTACCAGCTGACACTGCTGACAGTAGGCTGACAGATTATTATATTTGTTGTCGTTGTATATATAACTAGCTGTTGCCCGCGACTTCGTCCGCGTTAGTATAGTAGATCACGTCCCAAGTATTATTTTTTAAAAATATTCAATGTACAGAATTGACTTTCCTACGATTTTATTAGATTGTTCTTACAAAGGATAATTAAGACGCAATACAAACTCCACGATACCTTTTAATTATGAACAAAAGTTTCATGAGGAATAAGGGGGGGGGTTTGGGGGGGCGCAGTCCCCCCAAAAAAAACGACACTGGAAAACCGTATGTGTAGTTTAGTTTTTAACTTTGTTCTTAAAAAAGATGTATGACGCCGCAACACCGCTTTGTTTGAAGCGAAATTTGGGGAGGTGGGGAGGGGGGGGGGTAGGGGGGGGCAAAGCCCCCCCCCCTCCCCACCCAAAAAAAGACCGATGCCAAAGCTCCCAGCATGTTAATCAAACGACACTCGAAATTTGTATAGAAAAGATAGACAAAAGCTCATAGCATGGCAAGGAGTGAAGATAGATACAAAGTGTGAAGGACAAATTTGTAGGAAATTTTATGGGCTTTCATTACGTACGGGACATTTTTTCTCTACAACGCACCGTTTTAGCGATATGAGCAAAAAACTAAAAATATTGAAACTTGAACCCCTCCCCCCCCCTAGGTGATATCGTCATAATATATAGCCTATGTGTTGACCCGACCTCTATATAATATTCGTGCAAAATTTGAAGTAAATCCATTCAGTACTTTCTGAGTTTATCCCGGACATACATACAGACAAACAGACAAACAGACAAACAGACAAACAGACAAAAATTCTAAAAACTATATTTTTGGCTTCCATATCGATTGTAGATCACGTCCCAAGTATTATTTTTTAAAAATATTCAATGTACAGAATTGACTTTCCTACGATTTTATTATATGTATAGAAGGTGATATCGTCATAATATATAGCCTATGTGTTGACCCGACCTCTATATAATATTCGTGCAAAATTTGAAGTAAATCCATTCAGTACTTTCTGAGTTTATCCCGGACATACATACAGACAAACAGACAAACAGACAAACAGACAAAAATTCTAAAAACTATATTTTTGGCTTCCATATCGATTGTAGATCACGTCCCAAGTATTATTTTTTAAAAATATTCAATGTACAGAATTGACTTTCCTACGATTTTATTATATGTATAGATGAAAAAAAAAAGATTAAAGTATTTTAAAACTGCTGACCTGTTTGTTTGGCCTGTTGAAGGTGTACTTATTCCAGCGTTTTGAGCGCTTAGTAGAACACACCCCAAGTAATTTTAAATATTTTGATTTTTTGGGGAGTTTTGGTTGAAATTTAGTGGGTTTTGAAGTTGCTTTAAGGGGGAAATGTTTTGAATAGTTGGCAACACTGGCGACACCTGTCACTAGTCTACAAACAACAAATTTTCCGAAACAAGGTTTCGATTTTATCATTACAAAATATTGTATTGATAATACTCTTAAATCTGTGTTGTATTGCGATTTAATCCAGAATCAAAGGTCGTGTCGCTTAACTCCTCGTTACTAAAGTAAGAATTCACTATGTAACCGTGATAAATTTTGCTTTCCGTGACGCATTAAAATTCTTATTTCTTTCACATTGTTTCTGGGTGCATTGAATCAATTTTTCACGAAGTTCATATAATTTTTATTTACAGAGATAACAACAAAGTTTTATCGCAATCAACTATCAAGTACTTTGCCCACAAGATGGGAAATAAATCGTCTTTGTTGCTGAGGGAAGAAGAAATAGCACAAATTCAAGAAGAAACTGGATGTAAGTCTTTCCTGTTAAGTACATGAAAATTGTGAAGTGTGGAACATAATGTTTACGACTGAGAGATGATATAGCTTTTGCTTACTTTGTAACTAAACGGTGTATCTATATATTATTGGGCTGATTTTAGTCTCAAATTAATCGTAAAAGTCCAGTGAAGGTTTATAAGTGACACGAAATTCACCGAGACATCTAGTGTATTATAAAAAATCAACAGTATAGCTCAGAGTAAATTGATTTCTTGTTTTCAGTTACTCCAAATCAAATAGAGCGTCTCTATTCACGGTTTACGTCACTGGATAAAAATGACTGTGGTACTTTGTCCCGCGAGGACTTTTTACGCATTCCTGAGCTGGCCATCAACCCTTTAAGTGAAAGAATAGTGCACTCGTTCTTTGCGGAGAGCCATGACGACCGCGTCAACTTCTTACAGTTCATGAGAGTCCTTTCTCACTTCAGACCCATCAGAAAGAACAGGGAAAACAGACTGAACAGCAGAGAAGAAAAGTTAAGATGTGAGTATTTTTGTGTGATATTACCTTTTTCTTCTTGTTGTAAATTGTAATCTATTCAATTGTTTGTTAGCCCTTATAAGTAGTGTCCTCTTAAAAGATTTTTGTAGTATTAAATGACTTGTTCTTTATCATTTACTTTCACTCTATTTCAGTTGCATTTTCCATGTATGATTTGGACAATGATGGTAAAATCTCAAGAGATGAGCTACTTGCAATCCTACACATGATGGTTGGTGTGAACATAAGGTATGTTTAATTCATCAAGCCCCAAGTGGTCGCATGCAACCGCGATAACAATAGATAAGCTATTGTGTCTCGTTTTTCCGCGATCGACGGGTTAATAAGGATTATAATTCTTATGTCAATAAGGGTTGATTTATACTAGAGTAGTAGCCCATTGAAGCAAATTAAATACCAAAATATGCCAAAACTTAACATAAAAAATTCAACCTTAACTCCAAAGCGTTAACGCACACATTACTTCTGAGAATTTAAAAAAGCGCGCGCGTTGGTGCTAATTCGCGCGAATGCGCGCGACCAAAGCTGATGGTCTCACAGAAGTAATGTGTATGTTACGCTCTGGAGTTAAGGTTGAATTTTCTATATTAAGTTTTTGGAAACTCGCACTAATATAAATTGAATCTACAAGTATGCAGCACACGTTTTACACATAAATTTTATTACAGTGAGGAGCAACTATCAAGTATTGCTGAGCGCACAATAATCGAGGCAGACACAAATAACGACCAAATGATTTCTTTCGAGGAGTTTTGCCGAGCCTTGGAGAGGACTGATGTTGAGCAGAAAATGTCCATCCGATTCCTAAATTGACCCCCCAACTCCTGAACGGTCCTAGTTACCTATGCCTTAGGGCTTATTCTTGTGGGTCTCATCTATGGGCTTATAACAAAGAAATAACATTTATTAGTGATTTTTATTTTTATATAATTTTTATAGGACAGTTACAGTGTAGGGGTATCTTTTTTAGAGCACTTTTCTCTTCTCGAGTACCCTCTCTAGCCTCACTGTTCCTATAATATTATGTCGTCTTTTGTTTTGTAATTGGTGTAAACATAATATTATGTAATCATGAATGTTGTTAAATGTCGATATTAAATTGTGTAATTTAGTGATGTTACAGAGTAACAATGACAAAACAACATGTAATTAATAACTATTGTATTTTTAAAAAGCTTGTAGATTCGGCATTTAACTATTTGAATGAGTTCGTAATGTTGCTGAAATATGGCTTATAAATTATAATTAACTGATCACCAGAAATAGTAACATTTCACAGACAAAAATAGTAAACGATCACCAAAATACAGACCACCATTTTAATGTAAAATGATAACCAGAGATTTAACATTTCGCTATCCTATTTAATATTTATGTAAAATGACTCCAAATAAATCATTGTTAAACCAAAAGTAGTAAACGATCACCAAAATTAGTAAATGATTACCAACATCATACTAGCATTTTAATGTAAAATGTGTTTTCATTTTGCTATCCTATTAAAGAAAAATGAACCAAAAAATTATTGCTTACCGGAAAATAATAAATAATAAAATCCAAATCTGAACTACATTTTAATGAGAAACAAAGGAATTACATCTCATTTCTTGACTATCGTAAATAAATAATAATAATATAATAGTGATAACGGGACTCAGTATAAGTAGGGTAAAGTAGGTGTCCGTCTGTTATCTCTTCAGGTCCAAACTGCTGAATATAACAAAATAAGGAGTTATTATACTTTTTTGTTGATATGCTTACATTTTTTGTCAATCGTAGTGATTTATTTGGACAGAAACATCGCATTGATTTGCTCGCTTTGGTGATCATTTACTATATTTGGTGATCATATACTATATTTGCTGATCATTTACTATATTTCGTAATCATTTACTATATTTGGTGATCATATACTTGGTGGTCATTTACTATATTTGGTGATCATTTACTATATTTGGCGTTTGGTTACAATTTGAAGTGTAGCCAAGACTAAAATAGCTGGTAGTATTGCAATTTTAGACTTTCTTTTTTTGGTGGTGGTGGCGCAATACACAAGAGCACGTTACGCAGGAGTAGTTTACGCAGGAGCGCTATAAAATTACTCCTGCGTAACACGGCCTGGTTTCAGAACGCGTCGTGGCCGTTTTCATTAGGGCCACAACACGAATTCGCGTCGTGGCTGTTTATAAATGCTCAGAACGCGTCATGGCTTTACTCGATTACCACAACGCGTTGTGGTCGAATAGCAGACACGAATTTCGCTTTGTGGTATTTCTGTGATTACCAGAACGTGTCGTGGCCGTTTTCACTAGGGCCACGGCCCACGACGCGAATTTCGCGTCGTGGCCCTAGTTGTTTCACTATTAGCTGTTTCACTATTACCACAACGCGTTGTGAGCCATTTTTTCGCTCACTGAGCGTTTTCGGTCTTTGAGCGTAACACATATAAGCTGTCTATAAATACATAGTTCTATGTCTACTTCTGACCATATTTTCTCGAGTACGGAGCAAACGTAGTTCGAAAGCGCTCTAAGAATTAGTGGGATACTAGTAATAAAAATTTTGTAAAAAGGGGTTCAGTAAATTCTTTTGTTTAAAGATTCACAAAATATGTAGAAGAAATAATGAGGCGTTTTCTTATTTTTTTAATTTGATTGTCAAACAGTTTCCATTTTAGTAACTAGATGGCGGATGGGTAGACAACTATCGGTAATACCAGGGAATACCATCAATAATTGCTACAAAACTGGGCAAAAGAATGTAAAACTTGATACATTTTAATTTGATAAAGACGCAATGTGCTCGGAGTTTCTTTGGCGGATAAGCTTCGAAATGAAACAATTCGTCAAAGAACTAAAGTCACCGACATAGTGCAGAGAATCAGTACGCTGAAGTGGAACTGGGCTGGTCACATAGCTCGAACAACAGACGATCGCTGGAGTAAACTTACTCTGGAATGGAGACCAAGGCTGGGAAAACGGGGTGTAGGTCGACCTCCAACTAGGTGGGACGACGATCTCCGTTTAGTCGCGGGTCCATGTTGGATGCGAGTAGCAGGAGATCGGTCATCTTGGCGTTCATTGAGAGAGGCCTATGTCCAGCAGTGGACGAACATAGGCTGATATGATGAAAGACGCAATAATATTCCAATGAATAGGATAATACAGTTATTAAAACGATGTTTTAGTCATTACTCACGGAAAAAATAGCCCTATTTACCGATATTCACACCAAATGTCACAGGAATTATACATTTAGGTTTTGACAACTTGCCTGCACTTCTGCAAGATAACGGATATTTAATGGCTGATATTTTACCAATAATCAACATCAAAAACCCTAATAATACAATTTGGGAAAAAATAATAAAAACCACACCAACAATAAAAAGTAGAAGAAGTTTGAAAATGACATGCCCGCCAAAACTCTTTCAGTTGTCAGTTTTCAGTTTGACAAGTATTCAATAATGTTAGCGTGTTCCTAAGCCGTTACCAGTATACTGGCCTAATCGCTTAGGCCAATGATCGCTTAGGCGTATGCCCTTCGTGAAATTTAAACTAGAGAGACGAAGCAAAAAAACATAGTAATATATGGAAATGTATAAATACATACAGTTTTATGTTAATATTATGCTAATGAAAACTAGGCTTATGATATTTTGATTTATGTCACACTTGGCAGTATACTGATATTTTTTGGAAACACAACCCATATGTAGTCAGTGGTGCCAACCTGCAGATAATTTCAGATCGGTGGGGAACCAATAGAAAATCTAGAAAAGTCTATCGTCGCGCCGTCTGGTGGAGATTAAAAAAAGAAAACAACCCATTATGTTAATGTAGTCAATTGTCTGTGCTAACCCCCTCGATGTAAAGTGGTATGCTAATTGATAAAAATAAGGATATGTTTTAATATATTATTATATTCATATTTATTAAAATTAAAATAAATTGTTATTTTTTAAAACTTACGTTTTGGCTATATCAAATCCCAATAAATTTATTGAATGTTACAAAAAATAATGAAGAATAATAGACCAATTTATATTTGAATAATACATATATAATATTATTTAATTTAAATCATTATTTTACAATAATTATTTTTAAATAACAATTTAAGTTAAGGTTCTAAACTTCATACTTCACAAAATTGACGTTAAAATAAATTTATTTGTAACGAATTTATCTACCTTTAGTCATTGACATATTTTAATGATAATCGTTTTTTATTGTGTATCTCATTACATGTTTATAAAAAATCTATTATTACAACAACAACACAAATTATAATTACACATTCAAGATAAACACTTCAACAATTTGAGGCTTTTCATGCTTATTGCAAATAATTTCGATAAAAGTCCATGTATTTTCTGACAAAATCCCTCCAAATTAATTCCTTAAATAAGCCTTAATATGTTTCACAGTTCACAGTGTATCCGTTAGGTACACACAGCATTGTAAAATTTAAATAGCCCTAGACTCCAAGAGGAATACTGTACTTCGTTTTTATTCTAACCTCAAAATCCATTCTCTTGAAAAGGAGTAAATATTTTTTAGTATTAATGCAGTGTGTGCCACCGTAAAACAATATACACATTACACATAACTTACAACAAAATATAGGATGTTGGAATATATATTTTATACAACCTAGTCCAAACGTGATATAAAATTTATTTAATTTAATAGAATATTGGAAATGTTTTAAGCTGTGGAGGAAACGGCGAGTTTCTTCAGATGTTCCATGAACACTTGTAATGACACGTCGTCTGTCAACACGGGGGCGCCACCGTCCTGTAGGAAAAATAAATATAAATACTTTGTAAATCTTTGCTGGCATGGCATGCAAACATTTGCTGGCATTGAAAAGCAGTAGTTGGTTTTTTCCAAAAGATTCCATGAAATAAAAACTAGTAGCGCTTAAGAAAACATAATTTTTGAAAATGAACTTTGCTTTTATCAGATTTTTTTCAAACTATTATCTATCTATATATTAAAGTTGAAAGAAACCAAAGCGTTATAAAATATTGTTAGTAAGCCACAAAGCGTTTTGGGGTTAAAAGTAAAAAAAATAAAAAAACTACCGCAGATGGTATCGGCATCGCCTGGTATCGCCACAACAATGATGAAACAAAAAAAAAACAAACGTCAAACCATGCGTAGCTCAGCATATTATTACCAATATGCGTGCAAGTGCAGATTACAACATCGCATTTATATAAAAAATTAAAACCATGCTTAAAACCTAAGATAGAACTAGAAAAAATAAAAAAAATTGTTAAAAACTTAGGTATAGAGAGACATAAAATATGTAAATTTCAATCATACGCACTCATAACACCAATGAATTAAATTATTATACTATCTTTAGTCTAAAGTCTATACCATACAATTTTAAACAGGCAAAATGACTGGCTTGTTGAAAATATTTTATAATTTCAAGGGCCTGTTTCACCACTCTATGATAAAGTGCCGAATAGGCAGAAAAAGTATGGAGAATCTGTGAAAAAAGTTGTGAATAACTTTTTTGACAGATTCACCATACTTCATCTGTCAAGTTAAGTGGTGGATAGCCTATTCGGCACTTATCAGGAAGTGGTGAAACAGGCCCTTAGTCTAGTGTAGTTAAAAATTAATAAATAATAATAATAATAATAATAACTTTATTGGTGTAAAAAAGGGGAGATTATAACAAGTGTTACTAATAACAGACTAATAAGTAATAACTAATTAAGTACAGGTCTGTTTACAAAATTACAATCTCGTCACTGGTGGGTGAAGCACTGTTACCCTTGATAGGTTGAGAAACCTGTAGTAAGGGTTAACAGTCCCTTTCCCTGCAGAAGTTACAAATTAAAGATGGTGACGTATATTTCAAATTTTACAGAATATAATTTAATTATACTAGGGCATGCAAAGATGTGTGTGTGTGTGTGTGTGTGTGTGTGTGTCTCCTAGCGTTCTCATGTAAAAAGCGTTTGATTAAAAGTGATAGTATACTCACTCCGCCGTACGCGTACATGTTGTTGTGTGTCTGCGAAGGGTTCACTTTAGATAGGAGGAAACGCGCCTGAAATTACAAAAACAGTATATTTTAAAAAAGTTTTAGTCATTTTTGCTTTTTTTGTTTGCTATGAGATGTGACTCATGGGCAACTATGTTGTTTAGTGTGGTTTATAGAGTCGTGGGCCATGAATCTATAGTTCAAACTAAACAACAGATCATGCCAGTTACTCCTTAAGTACCTAATCTTATAAATATTATCAATCAAAGCATAATATAACTATTTAATATTATCTTAGGTTACTTCGGTTCGCAATGAGAGAAAGATACACAACATTTATAATTTCGGAGTGCTTGGTAACAAATTGTCTGTTCATAATTTAATAGCTCCCACACCGGTTTCGGTGACAGTGGCTGGTTTCATTGAAACCAGGCCAGCTACGCAGGAGTAATTTTATAGTGCCCAAGTGTGTGCACAGTACACAAGAGCACTCTCTATTCCTTTTACTCTCATAACCCAGTGGGACGGCAGACCGACACGACCGGCGAGAGATCAGGCGCAGGACCGACTTTTTTACATGCCCATCCGACGCATGGATCGTCTTACTTGTCAGACAATCAGGTGATCAGCCTGCATTGTCCTAGCCAAACTTGGAAATTTATAACAATATGTTTCCAACGCGGGAATCGAACCCACGACCTCCGAGTCAAGAGCCGCGCTCTGTACCACTAGACCACGGAGACCATAATTTAAGTGTCTTCCCTGACATACTTGTAAGAAAAGACACTTTAATTAACGGAAACTGCGACGGAAAAACACCGGCTACCGCATCAACTACAGTTATTGTCATTTTTCTCTCACTATGTTGATGAAACAGTTCAATAACAAGCCAGTAGTATAAACAGCGATAAGTCGTCATGTGGTGGCGCGCTCTGTTCGCCGCGGCCGTCGTCACATGTACGGTAACGCTCGCTCAGGGACCACAGCCGTTAAATCAGATAAAAGGTTCCATAATCTGTCCTTCTGCTCTACGAGTCAATATCTCAATAACACCAGCTTATAGACACACGTAGAGCAATAGGACAAGAGCTAAATTGTTTGTTGTAAGAAGTGCAAAAAGTTTTTCGGATCTCAACAGAGTGAATTGAAAAAAAACAACAGAAATATAAAAAAACATACATTTAAACACAGGCACTCCTTTTTTAAGCATGCTCAAAATAGCTGAAGAAAAAAAAATGTTAATAATATTTCAGATGTCCTATGCGTTATGCTGTTGAACAGTATGCAAAAGGAGGACTTGGCCGCGATCACGCGGAGACTGCAGAATGAAAACATTAGTGAGAACAATACGTGAGTTGACTTGATGATATTTAACGACCGATCACCGATAGCAATAAAACTTTGATAAACATTTCAGCTTACCGAGCGATATACCACGTATTATAGACCTGACGACGAACAAAACTGATATCACGAAACGAAATTATATGAAGGATAACGAAGGTAAATAAACAACGCTTTTAATCTTTTACATAATATTATTGTGGTAAATTCATAAGATTTTTTCAGTGGGAGGTTCACGTGATGCACTTTTTGAAAGTAAGGAAAGACGTAAAAATAATCGAACATATCTAAACCAACCTACGGAATCGAATCTAAACTACGAAAGGATAGAAAATAAGACTGTGGAGAATAATTTACAAGACGATGAAAAAACCAACTGTGATGTTGTATTGGATTACAAAAATGGGCAACCAACATTAGTGAGTCTATTTCACTTTTGGAGAAATTGTGTAAATATCAGCAGACCTATGAAAAATAACAATATAGAGATAAAATTACAAAATAACTTAGTATCCGTACAGAACAAAATCAATTCTATCGGTGGGCAACAAAATATGGTACCTACACTACATGTGGATGCAGAACAAAGTAGAACTGATATAAAAAGAAGATATGATGAAGACGCAACAAAAAATCAAATTACAAGTAAAATAAAACCGGAAGTACAATTTCTACAAAATGTTTACAAAAACTATTTAAGTTCACGTAGAAAAAGTAAAGAAAGTTTTAAATCAAACGCTGATACTAATTTTAACCATTTGAATGACGATTCCTCTGTAGAATATACTATCAGTCATAATGAATCTCATGCTACAAATAATTTAGTAACAAAAACTTTAATTGCTCCAAGAAACGAACCAGTAAGTTTTATTTATTCCACTGAAATTGCTAAAGAATCCAGATCCGACAATAACTTGTACTATGGTAAATATGAAGAACATGACAATTTAAATACCAAAGACTTTTATAACATTGAAGAACCATCTAAAGTTTACAAAAGCGGTTACGGAAATATATTTTACGAGTACAATGAAACAGACGGATATTCATTTAAAGAGAAACCTTATCAATTCATACAAATGTTAAGAAGTTTAGCTAAAAAACCAAGCAATACCTTTTTAGATAATAATCAGTTGGACGGTAACAAATCAGAATTGGACATAAAATTGCGCGAAGTTTTAAAACTTTTAGAGAACACAGCTGTTAATAAAGTGAATTTGGATAATAATATACCAACCAAGGATCCAGTAAAAAGATATTTTAATACAGATAATCAAACTCCTACAGCAATTTTAGATCGTATAGACATTGATTCGACCGAAAGCACAAAAAGGTATTTAAATATGTTGTCAACAACAAATATACCAGTTCTGTCTGTTCCAAAAGTACACTACGCCAACTATTTGCCTCCTGGGAATAAAACGATAAATACTTCAAGTACAAAATATAAATTTACACAACAGAGAGTTACGATTTTAAACAATGATAACATTCAAAATGTAGTCGCAAAGTCAGGCGAAACAGCTTACAGTAATATACCCAAATATATTTATTTTTATCCAAAAAACGTACCACTAAAAACAGTTGTAAATAACAAGAGAATACATCCGTACTATAAGGACGCAGTAGGAAGAACCTATCAATCAAATCTATTTGAACCAATTAAGGAAATCAAATCGACGAGCCTAGAAGTAGTGTCTGTTTCAAGCATACATTATGTAAACTATTTGCACCCCGAAAAAAGTATCATCAACGGTGTAAGCACTTCAAAGAAGACTGATGAAATATCAAAATTACTACCACAATTTTCAAAAAGTTATATTTACAGTCGTGAAGCTGATGAGCATAACTATTATGAATATGAAAAAGTTAACATCATAGCTAGAAACCATAACTCACATAATTTTAAGAGTTATCATTTTTACCCAGAAATATCACAGAAGCCACTTAGAACAGAACCTCGTTTACCAGGTATTTATTTTACTCCTAACGTCCCCGAACGAGGCAACGGTCAAATTAAAGAAGACGCTTACACAAGTGAAACACAAAAACAAAACAGTGTGCTCAAGAATATTACAAAAAACGTGGATGCTGTCTATTCGCCCGACGGTAATATTATGCACAATGTGGACTTAGATAATGCGGCTAATCTAGATAAAGAGTACACCGTGGACACCGTTCCATGCACACAGAAATATGCCAATGCAACCGACAGAAGAATGAATTCAGATACGAAAATGAATGAACCTGTAATAATTGATGAAAACAAGGTTTTACCAAAACATGTTATTACTAATATTGCTGAAAGCATTAAAACCGCTATTTTAGAGGATCTCAGGAAGGAATTAAAATATATAGCTTCATCTACGTCTACGACTACAATGAGATCTCTTCCGTTTAACATTACTACTAGAGGTACTTCATCGGTCAAAATTGCAGGTATGCATTAAAAACACTATTGTATACCATCTTGAAATAAACTATTATGTTTCCTACAGTTAAAACTTTTCTCTTATAGAGACAACTGCGCAAATTGCATCTGTTACACAGAAAATTATCACACAAGAAACAGTTTTGGAGAAAATAATGAAATATTTGGAGCAAATGAACACTTCAAAAAATGGCCCTCAAAATAGAGTCAACAACTTTCAATTCAGTAATAGAAACATAAAAATGTTAGACAAGGATAACGAAAAACTTACAACTGAAACATATTTGCGTAATTTAAATAGGCAAAAGAATTATGATATCACCTATCGAAATTACAAATTGGCAGTACCGAGACATAAAAAGAAAGCAACAGTTCATAAAGATATACAAGGACAGAAAAAGTATAAATTAAAAGATAAAATAGTAGAGCCGAAAACATTTCAAACAAATGAATTACAAATTGCTCCTTTAGGTGTATATGTGGACAGTTTTGTGTCGCCGATCAATCAAAATATCGTAGTGTCATCTCGTGATAAAAAGAGAGGTAATAATAGAAACACAAATTATTACAAACCATTAGAGAAGAAAAAAATTGAAAATAACCCTTCTCCACCTAAATATCGTACAAATATTCCTCCGCCAACTAACTACGTAAGAACCAGTCAACAATATAATGTCAATAGCTATACGAATTACGATTATCAAAATAATCACATGTCTGAGGAACACAAGGATGTAAAATATTTAGATCACAAGTTTTTGAATAAAGTCGTGAAATATTCGACTGCTCCAAAACTGCCCTCGAATAAAGATTGTTGTGATCATGAATACCTATCACAACTCATGTACGAATGTTGCAACGACAAAGTTGTGTCGAGAAGTGTAGAACCGTTGGTTAACAACGAGGCAAATGATGGAGATTACAGGACCTTCATACAGTCACAGAACAAAGTGAATGTTATGCTGGCAAAAGCGTTAGCTGCAAGAAGTAAGTTCCGCAGTGTTGAAAGTATATAATGACATAAATTAATAAATAGATATACTTTACTTATATATTAATTAGATCATTAAATATCTTTTGTACCGGATTTTTTATTTTTATGTCTGAAAGGCTGAAAACATGTCTTTAAATAGTCTAGCACATATTTCATGCCACAATTCAAACTTTTATTTATAGGTTTGTATCTTTAGAAGTTTTTCGACTTCCTTGGTTTGTAAGTTTGTAAATAGGATCCAATTAGGAAAAAAAATCTCTATTACGAGTGCACGACTGTCTCTCCAGACTCTCAAGCTCCTTCCATCATATTAAAAAAAATCAATTTATAATATTTTTTGCGAGCACGATTATCATTTAAGACCTATTTGCCAGTTACCCAGCATAGTACTATCAGAAAATAAAATCAAAGTCAAATCCATCCGTCCGAACACATTCACAGCTAACATTGAATTGACATAAGCCGACCAAACGACGAAGTCCGTCAACTGCCTAGGAATCAATTTTCTCGATGGTACCTAAACCTATAGTTTCCCATGGTGAACGCCTCCGTGGTCCAGTGGTTAAAAGCGTGGCTCTTGACTCGGAGGTCGTGGGTACGATGCCCGCGTTGGAAACGTGTTATTTCCATGTTTGGTTAGGACAATGCAGGCTGATCACCTAATGCGTAACTGGCCTGGTTTCAATGAAACCGGCCACCGTCATCGAAAGCGGTGTGGGAGCTATTATTCCCATGGTAATGAAGTGTATACCTGCGAGCCCCCATGTTCCGTATCGATGTATCGTGGCACGGGGAAGCGGCTCTGTAATATCTCCTGCGCGTCGTCGACGGGCGCCCGCAGCAGTTGCGCGAAGCTCTCGTACTCCGCCATGTCCTGGTAACGCAGCGCGCGCCATTGCGCTATCGTCTGTAAACAAAAAGGCTTGTGTACTCAAGTCAAATGTATGGAAACAACTTCAAGAATAATTTTTACAAAAATATTTTAAATTTCAGTTTAAAAATGACGAACGAACGGTTTGAATTTTTATCTCGGCAAAATGTACGATTCATTTTGACACGTCATAATTCTGATAGTATGCGGGGTCCACAACAAAATGTATGAACAGAATGCGTTCCGGCGGAGCGTCAGAATTTTTCTGATCAGAAATTCGGATAATGTGCGGCCGGGCTAAATTGACATGATCCGACCAAATGACTTTGAACAGTCAACTGCTTAGGAATCAATTTCCTCAATGGTACTGTAGTGTAACTACTTACCTACCTAAGTGTGCATCTAAAATGTTGTATAACTAAATAAATAATAAATATTATAACAGTTTGACAAAATATGTATTTACATTGTTTAAATTATAAATAAATAAATTACATAAACTACTTACATACTGTTAAATAATAAATTATATTATAAGATTGCATTGTTCTTAAATACTAAACTTACAACTAAATAATAATTTAAGTAAAACATTTCGTTTTTAAATTTTTGTAAGATGTGTGACGGACAAGCACATTTTGTTGTATATAGTTGCGGGCCGCTGGCCGAGCGGCCCCCCTCCGCCTCGTCCCCTGGAACGCGCCGGAACCGGTCCGCGCGAGCGCAGGACACGGGGGACGGGGGCCGGCCGGCCGGCCGGCCGCCGCGTATCGACCGCCAGTCAGAAATTGTCTTGACGCGGAATGCATGTCGCTCGATGCGCGTACGCCAACTTACGCTCTCGATTTACTATCGTACTTAGCGTTAAAATTAAGTCTTCTTTTCTCTACAACATCTGTTGTGCCTTGCTTTAGTTCTCGCATAAACTATCTGCCTTAGCCTGTGCTTTAACCGTCCCTCTCCTTCAAATAAACTATTAAATAGAAGTGCAGTGGTTTTAGTGCTCCATATCCACATAAACCTTCTACACTGGTGACCCCTCACGGAACACAATGCAAGACGGTAACAAATCAGGAGCTGGAGGTAGTATCGAGAGAGTCGGAGTAAGGGTACCTCCATTTTACCAAACAAAACCGTCACTATGGTTCGCTACCCTAGAGAGCCAGTTCGCGATCGCTAATATCACGCAAGATGCGACGAAATATCACTACGCGATATCTCATCTGGAACCCCATATCGCTGAACTAGTGGAGGACATTATTGAAGCCCCATCCGCCTCAGATAAGTACGAGCGACTCAAGACCGAGCTCACAAAACGACTCACTGCGTCGCGCGAAAAGCAGGTGCAGCAGCTTCTAAACCACGAGGAGCTGGGTGAAAGGAAGCCGTCCCAGTTTCTTCGTCACCTGAAGAACTTGGCAGGCCCAGGAGTCCCAGACGAATTTATACGCAGCGTCTGGAGCAGCCGACTACCATCAAACGTGCAGACAATAGTTGCCTCCCAAGCGGCGAAGTCAACGCTGAAGGAGTTAGCTGAGCTGGCAGACCAGATAATGGACGTGGTAACGTCCACTCCACAAGTGGCAGCAGCGTCGCCACACCCAGGTACGTCAGAGTCCGCACAGATAGCGGCGCTCACACGGCAAGTTGAGGCACTATCTGCCAAACTGGACCGAATGTCACGACCTAGGCAACGCGACACATCACGACGCCGAGGACGCTCAGCTTCAACCAGGTCACTGTCCAGCTATAAGAAGTTTCCCAACTGCTGGTACCACAACAAGTTCGGGTCGAAGGCGCATAAGTGTGTACAGCCGTGCGACTACGCGGGAAAAGCGAAGGGCAGTCGGTAAACGCGGCCGACGGCTGTCCAAGTCCTGGTCGCCTGTTTGTGACGGATCGGCGGACAAAAATGCAATTTTTAGTGGACACCGGCAGTGATTTGTGTGTGTTTCCAAGGGCTTATCTAAAAGTGCACGGCACGAAAACTAACTATGAATTGTGTGCAGCTAACGGTACTGTTATTAGTACGTACGGGTACGCGCACATAGTGCTTAACCTAGGTTTGCGCCGCGACTTCGCCTGGCGATTTATTGTAGCCGATGTGACGAAAGCGATTATAGGTGTGGATTTTCTTTCACACTATAATCTTATTGTTGACGTCCGTCACCGACGCCTTATTGATGGTAGCACTATGCTCGCGGCCCCGGGTTCACTTACCTGTAAAAAAGACGTTTCTTCGGTAAAGGTGATTTCTGGTAGTACTGTTTACCACGACATACTCGCACAGTATCCCGAGGTTACTCGCCCATCCGGCTTACATCACACACCCACACACAACACCGTTCATTTCATCCGCACTACACCAGGACCACCCGTATCGTGCAGCCCACGCAGGCTTGCGCCTGAAAAGCTGAAAATCGCAAAAGCGGAATTTGAAGCTATGTTACAGATTGGTACCTGCCGGCCGTCGGAATCAGCCTGGTCATCACCACTACACCTCGCCCAGAAAAAGGACAACGGCTGGCGACCCTGTGGTGACTACCGAATGCTAAATGCCCGGACAATCCCCGACAGGTACCCAATCAGGCACATCCAAGATTTTTCGCATAGCTTGTCAGGTTGCACTGTGTTCTCGACCATAGACCTGGTAAAAGCGTACAACCAGATCCCCGTTAATCCAGACGACGTCGCGAAGACCGCCATAACAACGCCGTTCGGACTTTACGAGTTCCCGTTCATGACGTTCGGGCTCCGTAATGCCGGACAGTCATTTCAGCGGTTCGTCGACGAGATGTTACGGGGTCTGGACTTCACTTACGCATATGTTGATGACTTCCTGGTATTTTCCAAAGACCACCAGACGCACAAAGAGCACCTGCATCAACTTTTTACCCGGCTGAAGGAGTACGGCATGGTAATTAACACGGCCAAGTGCGTATTCGGTGCCCCTCAGGTCACTTTCCTTGGATACCAGATTTCGGCCAAAGGGACTACTCCGCTCCCTTCTAAGGTCGAGGCCATCACAAATTTTCCCACCCCAAAAACCGTTAGGGAATTGCGGCGGTTCCTGGGAATGGTAAATTTTTATAGGCGTTTTATTCCCAACGCAGCTCAGCACCAGGGACCCCTTAACGAATTACTGACAGGATCTGTCAAAGGATCGCATCCAGTTGACATTTCAGGCGCGGCATTGCAAGCATTTCAAGCTTGTAAGGATGGTCTGTGTCAGGCTGCCTTACTGGCTCACCCCAAGTGCGATGCCAAACTCGCCCTCGTCACCGATGCATCGGACTCTGCCATTGGTGCAGTGCTTCAGCAGCATGATGGGAGCGAGTGGCAGCCTTTGGCGTTTTACTCCCACAAACTCAGTCCCACGCAGCGGAAGTACTCACCTTATGACAGAGAACTGCTCGCAATTTATGAGAGTGTCAAGTACTTCCGGCACATGATAGAGGCACGCGACTTCGTGATCTTCACAGATCACAAGCCGCTAACTTTTGCCTTCCATAACAGGAAGGAAAACTGCTCGCCCAGGCAATTCCGACACTTGGACCTTATCTCGCAGTTTACCACCGACATCCGCCATATCTCTGGTAAGGATAACGTGGTAGCTGATACCCTCTCCCGAGTTGACGAGATTGCTCAACCCGTCGATCTGGACCAGCTGGCAGTCGCCCAGCAGTCTGATCCTGAGCTTAGTCAACTCATCAAGGGAACAACTTCACTGCACATCAGGAAGGTACCATTTGCCGGATCGCAGCATGATATCTTCTGCGATGACAGCAATAACCGTCTGAGACCTTTTGTTCCCAAAAGTCTGCGAAAAAGGGTCTTTGACAGTCTCCATTGCCTCAGTCACCCTGGTGCCAACGCTACAGCAGAGTTAGTTTCTGCCAGATTTGTATGGCCAGGAGTGAGACGAGATTGCAGAGAATGGGTACGCTCATGCCAGTCATGTCAGCGATCTAAGACCACAAGGCACGTCAGTGCACCCTTAGGCACTTTCAAACTTCCAGCAGCCAGATTCAGGTTTGTCCACATCGACCTAGTTGGACCGCTACCAGTCTCTCAAGGTTACCGGTATTGCCTCACAGCTGTGGACCGATTTACACGGTGGCCAGATGCGATACCGATACCGGACATGACTGCTGAGACAGTAGCAAAGGCTTTGCTGGGTGGATGGATCTCGCGGTTCGGATGTCCAGCTGACATTGTGACAGACCGCGGGAGACAATTTGAGTCCGCTTTATTTAAATGTCTGTCGCAAATTGCTGGATTCCAACATCGCCGTACCACAGCATACCATCCAGCATGCAACGGGCTCGTGGAAAGATTCCACCGGCAGTTAAAAGCTGCCATAACCTGCCACGAGACCACCAACTGGGTCGAGACTCTTCCCCTGGTCTTGCTCGGGATACGGAGTGCCTTCAAAGAGGATCTCCAATGCTCTGCCGCTGAGCTGGTGTATGGCGAACCACTTCGCCTACCTGGGGAGTTTTTGGACGCAAAAGCCACGACCGACTATACTCCGGACTTGACTGAATTTTCGTCAAGACTGCGCAGTATAGTTCGCAACTTGCAGCCTGCGCCCACTTCCCAACATACCAGCAGAAGGACCATCTTCATTTTCAAAGATTTAGCCACCTGCAGTCACGTATTTTTGCGTGACTGCACCGTCGGCGGTTCTTTGAAACCATCCTACACGGGTCCTTATGAAGTGGTTCAGCGAGGAGATAAGGTCTTCACCATTATGGTAAACGGGAAAAGGGTAACGGTATCAGTAGACCGAATTAAACCGGCCTACATACTGTCCGACCCGGATTCCACATCCCATTCACCGTACACACAATCAACACTCATACATCCCACACATACAACACGAACACACACACATACAACACCAAAATCTACACACACAGACAACCAGAACTTACCTCGATCGGAGAAGCCTGTTTTCACTACTCGATCAGGTCGTAGGGTGAAATTCCCTGATTATTATCGCCCGTAACCCGGTCTCTGGAGGGGGGTGATGTAGTGTAACTACTTACCTACCTAAGTGTGCATCTAAAATGTTGTATAACTAAATAAATAATAAATATTATAACAGTTTGATAAAATATGTATTTACATTGTTTAAATTATAAATAAATAAATTACATAAACTACTTACATACTGTTAAATAATAAATTATATTATAAGATTGCATTGTTCTTAAATATTAAACTTACAACTAAATAATAATTTAAGTAAAACATTTCGTTTTTAAATTTTTGTAAGATGTGTGACGGACAAGCACATTTTGTTGTATATAGTTGCGGGCCGCTGGCCGAGCGGCCCCCCTCCGCCTCGTCCCCTGGAACGCGCCGGAACCGGTCCGCGCGAGCGCAGGACACGGGGGACGGGGGCCGGCCGGCCGGCCGGCCGCCGCGTATCGACCGCCAGTCAGAAATTGTCTTGACGCGGAATGCATGTCGCTCGATGCGCGTACGCCAACTTACGCTCTCGATTTACTATCGTACTTAGCGTTAAAATTAAGTCTTCTTTTCTCTACAACATCTGTTGTGCCTTGCTTTAGTTCTCGCATAAACTATCTGCCTTAGCCTGTGCTTTAACCGTCCCTCTCCTTCAAATAAACTATTAAATAGAAGTGCAGTGGTTTTAGTGCTCCATATCCACATAAACCTTCTACAGTACATACAAAATTTCATCGGTTCGGTTGAGCCGTTTTTGAGGAGATCGCGCACAAACACTATAACACGAAAATTTTGTATATTAGAAGCTACGTGTCAGTGAATAGGTTTACCTCTCCGTGATAAATGAGTATCTGGAAGAAGGTGTCCATGAGTAGTATCTTATCTGGCTGGATGGAGGAAGTGTCGAGCAGCACGGGTTCCGGCGGGCCTCCGAACCCGTACGAGTACAGGATCGGCTGGATCATGATCAGCGACTGAGTTAGATCCTCGCGCATCAACATGTGCCTGGAATATGAGATTTATGGTTCGATATTTAAAGCGATAATTTGAATACCCGTAACACAAGTCCTACAGGTACTACGTGGTGTGAAGCGTCCATAAAATATATATTTCAAGGACTTTTAGTTCTAAAAACTTTGATCAATCTTTGGAATAGGACACACTAATTTTGAAATAAATATACACTATTTTACAGACCAGCTACTTATGTTTTTATTAAAATCCTAGTGAACACCACCGTCATCTTGGTAAATGTGACTTGTGACTGTATCATGTATGTCTGTGGACTGTGGTCTGTGTGTAATGTAAATCTCATCCAAGTGTGTATTTTGTTTGGCCTAAATAAATAATTAATAAATCATTTATCTTGCGCTTCTCACTCCTGAGACCCATTATAAGAATAAAATGACGACATTTTGAAACCGTTTTACATTCATGCATCATTGTCAACATTATATTGGTGGCAACGGATTATTGGACAGTTCTCTAAAAAATCTTCATTCATCACAATGAAGTAGCCAGCAAACTGAATAAACATTCTACATATGAAAATGGCTCACCTGTAGAACGTAGTCTCGTCCGGTGAATTATTGAACACCTGGAGAAACTGCGAGCGACGGAGGTGATACATGAACTGGGGGTATAAACTGAAGTTCTCGGCCAGGCGGAAGCTATTAGGGTCATCCTTGGCGTACTCCCCGAACTTCTGGCAGAGGCGGATGAGCGTGCGGTCCAGCCAGCGGAGCACGTCCGGCCCGTCCTCCTGCTCCGCGCGGTAGACCACCAGCCGCGCCATCACCACCGCAGCGGCCTCCTGGTCGAACCCGCCGGAGATGTGCTGCAGGTTCACCGCCGCGTCGCCCCAGCTTTTTAACATTTAAGGTATTATATTTTATATCCCATTCATACACTAAAATCATATTTTAAAAAGTTGTTTAATCCCTAAACAACTTTTATTTTTTATTTTTAATGATTTCTAATACAAAGCAGTAAAATTATACCCGCTTTGGATGTTGATTAATCAATATTTTGTGTTATCCTACAAAAAATTTTTTGTTGAGTTTTGAATGCAGTCTTGTTCTAAAATATGATCTAAAGAACATTACTGCTTTAAGTTATTAATACGAATTTTTTGAGAGAAGATATGTATCATCTTCTCTGCTTTTAAGCGTCCAATGAGAAGTAAAAATATCTTCTTTTAATTACCGGTGGTAGGCATCTTAGTTTCTACGTTCTTCCTACGACGTTCAAAAAGTGTATTCAGTACCTACTTTTGATAAAAAGATTTTTTTTATTTATTATTTTATTCAATACATACTTGCGTGCGGCGGTAGTGACTCGCACGCGGCGCTGTCCGCTGGAGTGTTGGTACTGCGTGATGAGCTGCACGCAGCCGCGACCGCCGCCCGCCGTCGGCGCCGCCGCCTGGCTCACCACCTGATACAAATATTGGATATGTACCATCGAGGAAATTGATTTATAGGCAGATGGGGGACCTACATAATTTGATCGAGTTATGTCAAGCTCAGCCGACAGATCACAATTAACATTGAACTGACATATTCCGATCAAATAATGCAGGTCCATCAACTGCCTATGTATCAATTTCTTTGATAGTACACATACTCTACTAGGTCTTAAAATATATTTTATAAAAAGTTAATTTTAATTAAACAATAATAAACTATTCAGGCTGAGCCCAAAGATAGGAATTTGGAAGAAGATTGTGCAAGAAAAGAAACTAGTAATGATGATAATAAATTGATGACCCAATGTATGAATTTCTCAAGTTTTACTAGACAAGTTCTGAACCTGAATACATATGAAGAATCTTATCAATCACCTAGGTACTAAATTTTAAACTTTTATTTATTGTAATGCAAAATTTATCTTTTTAACAACATATTTTACTTTGTGGTATTATCACTTAGTTTCGTTGCATCCTGTATAAAAAAAAAGAGTGAAGACTAGGGTAAATATAACAAAACATAGAGCAAACTGTAAAAAAGAGTGAAGACTAGGGTAAATATAATAAAACATAGAGCAAACTGTAAAAAAGAGTGATTAAGACTAGGGTAAATATAACTAAACATAGAGCAAACTGTAAAAAAGAGTGAAGACTAGGCAAATATAACAAAACATAGAGCAAACTGTAAAAAAGAGTGAAGACTAGGGTAAATATAACAAAACATAGAGCAAACTGTAAAAAAGAGTGAAGACTAGGGTAAATATAACAAAACATAGAGCAAACTGTAAATAATCGGCCAAGTGCGAGTCGGAATCGCGCACGAAGGGTCCCGTACCCATTATAGAGCAAAATTAGGCCATAAATTGTGTTTTTTGTATGGGAGCCCCCCATATTTTTTTGTTTTATTTTAATATTATTATTAAATATTAAGTACACATATAACTAAGGATTTTGTGAAAAATTCAAAAACTGTTGCCATTTTTGATATAGAGCAAAAAAGGCCAAAAAAATCATGTTTGTTGTATGGGAGCCCCCCTTAAATATTAATTTTATTTTATTTTTAGTATTTGTTGTTATAGCGGCAACAGATATACGTATAATCTATGAAAATATCAAATCTCTGGCTATTACCGTTCTTGAGTTACAGCCTGGAGACAGCAAAAAAGGCGAAAAAGTCACGTTTGTTGTATGGGAGCCCCCCTTAAGTATTCATTTTATTTTATTTTTAGTATTTGTTGTTATAGCGGCAATAGATATACATAATCTGTGAAAATATCAAATCTCTAGCTATTACCGTTCTTGAGTTACAGCCTGGAGACAGACAGACGGACAGACGGACAGACAACGAAGTCTTAGTAATAGGGTCCCGTTTTTACCCTTTGGGTACGGAACCCTAAAAAGAGTGAAGACTAGGGTAAATATAACAAAACATAGAGCAAACTGTAAAAAAGAGTGAAGACTAGGGTAAATATAACAAAACATAGAGCAAACTGTAAAAAAGAGTAATTAAGACTAGGGTAAATATAACTAAACATAGAGCAAACTGTAAAAAAGAGTGAAGACTAGGCAAATATAACAAAACATAGAGCAAACTGTAAAAAAGAGTGAAGACTAGGGTAAATATAACAAAACATAGAGCAAACTGTAAAAAAGAGTGATTAAGACTAGGGTAAATATAACTAAACATAGAGCAAACTGTAAAAAAAATCTGAAAAAATAACAAACCTCAAAGAAGATTGCCATGGTAGTGCTGGGTGTAAAGGTGCACATTTTCCATTGGCTTGTGTTACCCATACCCACTTCCTGATCTGATACACACGGACCTTTGACATTTAGTGACACACAGGATCCAATAGCTCCGGAAACTGAAAGAAAAAAATGATTGTATGAACACATATTTTGTTTGTTACATAAATCCTAAAACGCATTGATGATAAAATTTGAATCAATTGTGGAAAACTTACTTTTTAGTTCTCTACTGCATTTAACTTCTAAAGTTCCATTAAATGCCATCTTATAATCTCCCTTCTGATCCTTAGCAAATACTCTTTGGAAAGTCTGTTTGAACAGCGAAGAGTTGAAGGAATCACCCATCACCATGTGACCACTAAAATAAAAAACATGTTAAAAGAATGAAATGCCAATTTTCCCTTCTTAAATATTTTTTTTAAATATTATAGTGTGTGTATTTTCGTATTGTTCTGTTCATAAACATGTGACTGAATGTTACATGTTTACGAAATTCAACATTAATTATAATAAAAAAATATTTTATTTTAATTCAAAAGTTTTAAAAATCTAACCTTCATTTAAAATTTTATGACATTAATAAAACATGAAATTTGAAGCCTTATTTTGTGTCCTCTTACATTACAAAAAATATTATTGTCTTCATATAAAAAATAAGGCACTATTTTTGTTTTCCTCTAAAAAGTAATTATACTATCAAAGAAGTTGATTCCTAGGTGGATGGGGGACCTACGTAGTTTGGTCGGATTACGTCAAACCCGGCCAACAGATCACAATTAACATTGAATTGACATGATCATCCCAAATGACTTTGATCTGTCAACTGCCTAGGAATCAATTTCCTCGATGGTACATACCCAGTAGAATTGCAGCACTGCTTCATCTCCATTAAACCAGTTTGATCTAACGCACATGAGTAAATGTCTATGGCATGCCCATTTGTGGCAGCCCTGAATGCAAGGGCTTCATAATGCTTGACAGCTTTCTTCATGTACTTAGCATTATCCTTGTGAATGTCATGATGTGACCTGATAGGCTGCTTAAGCTCATCATTTACAACTTGACCTGGTCCCTGCGAGCATGGGCCTCCAAGGAACATCATAATTCTGGCACCGGTGTTGGGATAAGTGACTTCTAGAAGTCCCACAGCCAAGGAGAGAGCCACTCCACTGCTACGTAAGGGACGTTTGCCAACACCGAGGGGCCACGGATCCCGACCCAGTTCGCTTAGCAAGTCAGTGAGAGCCATGTCACATTGTTTGACGGGTTGCAGGAAGCGGTGAGCTGGAGGCTGAGGAGGTTGAGCTCCGGGTCTCTGCTGGGGATTTGGGGCACTGACGCGGCCAATAGCCAGCTGCTCCTGTATTTGTTTTGCAGTCAAATCCTTTGTGCCCTTGAACACAAAGCACTTGTATATGCCTTCTGTGCCTGCGATTGAAATAGAGTTTAGTACTCATATATTGTGTTGATTTTTAAAGAATAAATCATAAATCCTGAAAAACTAAAAAACTTACCAAGTTCATGAATTTGCACCATACGCCCAAAAGTAATAAGACCAACTAAAGCATTCTGTGGCATCAAACTGAGGGATGTTTGAAGAGAATCTTTAAGGGCTTTCAGTTCTTCTTCATCTAAGCATGTGTCCACAACCAGAAGGAAGATGGGTGGCATACTCTGAGCTCTGGTAATTGTGTACTCAATTGTGGAGAAGTTGGGAATAAGTTCGGCTGGCTGATGTTGCTCAGATATTGCTGCATATTGTGGTGGAAACTATAAAAATATAATATAAAACAATATTAGCACTATAATTTAAATTTAACTATCTTAACTTTCAAAATGTGCTCATATTATAGAATAATGTATGTTTGTTGGCTTTTGATAAAGTATGTAAATAAAACACTTACAGGATTGCGTTGGAAACAGAAGTTGCACACCCATAATTTTGACCTATAATCCACTTGACACATAGGGTTTAGGACTGCTCGACAGTTATTGCGTGTACAGAGTACTGGCTCATACTGTATCGGTGGCAAATCTGGCCGCTCTTTCAGTGGTTGGTACAAGCAAACTAGAGGAACCACAAGTCTTGTTGCTTCGATCTTGCTGGATGGCCACACGTTCCATGTGAACCGTATACCATCACGATCCTCATTCTGCTGTATAAATTCTTCGTAGGTCGCCATCTCAGTAGGTAATCTAGGATAGAAAAACTTAATTAAACCATGAATCCCTTGAGAGCAAAATCGGACATCGTTTGTGAAATCAATGGTCACTTTAAACGCACCAAGTTAACATGTACTGAATGGTAGCTAGAAAATCTAGCTGATTACAAACTTATAACAATGTTAATTCATTCAAAATCACTGTTTTTGCTTCATTACAACTTCTCCAGACGGTCCAGCCAATTTCAGGGCTTCAGGCTGATTTGGCAATTGTCAAAAACAACCATAGAGTAAAGTGAACTGTCACTTTGGCCACGTCATTTCTTGATACGCAACGCCTGAAAAATGCATAAAAATAACTTTTTGTATGAATGTGCATAAAATGAATTAATTTTTCTGCTTATAAACATATCGTATGATTTTATTATATTAATAAAATTAATAATTTTGAAAATTAAATAAATAAATCTGCAACCATAAAGTACACAAGCACTTTTTATCTATGGCTCCACTGATCTCAGATACAAGTACGCTGGATTGCTGATAGCCTTTGAAATGACAGCTATTTTTTGTGCCTATTTGAAGCGGAATCAGCGCCCCTATTATTCGGGTAGAGAACTAAATCTTACGTAAAAATGACGTTTGAAAGCCGCCATATTGGCGCTGATAGCAGTAGTGAGAGTATTTGGAACTAATACTAGTGATGACAACTGTTGTTATTGGTTGTGGTTACGTCAAATTTAGTTCTCTACCCGAATAATGGGGGCGCTTCAAATAGGCACAAAAAGCAGGTCTGTATCAGCAATCCAGTGTACTTGTATAATAGAGATCAGTGTATGGCTCTGTGTAACGTTCCATTAAACGCATAATAAGTAGTTCAAATAAATTATATTTATTTATTATTTAATTGATTTATATTATTTTTTTAATTGTTATACGTTTTTCATAACAATTTATTCATGTATAGTTTATTTTGTGCATTATTAATAACTTTTTTGTTACGTAATTATTTAAAATATGTACACATGGATCACAACAGCAGTAATGTACATACATTATAATGAAACGTTTTCTATGCATTATTTTTTTAGTAATGGCCATAGTTCTACTCTATATACTTTAATCTGTGGCCATAGTAAATTGTATCTAATTAACACAGGACATGATTTTCTGTATAAAATTGAGTTTAAAATTGAAAGGATAACATTTTGGATATAAAACCGTGACAAAAAATTAATGACATGTCATTGCTTTGTTTTAAAAGCAGGAAGTTTACGCCAAAAATTGCGATTGCGCACTGGCCAAATTAGTAGGTAGTGTGAAAGAAAATGGCGATCAGCGAAAGGCGTCCGGAGTTAACGTGATGAAAAACATTGTTAAAAGCTCAATTACATAGTGTTATAGTTATAAATTGTGTCAGATGTAGATTAATTAAGTGTTAATGAATAGTGATTGTGTATAAAAATGGCTGCGAACATGTACAGAGTCGGCGGTAAGTAACAAGAATTGGTTATTTTTGTTGTAGCTTCGCCGGTTCACCGCCAGCCGATTAGCGGTGCTTTGCATTGACTGTCATACCTTTACTAATTGTTCAAATTAATTAGTAAAACAAAGAAAATGCCTTATTGCATTCACTTCAAAGTGTTTAGGGAGATTTTAGCGTGAAAACATTGTTTATTCGTATTTATTGACAACTCGGACGATTTACCAAATTCTTCAAATAGAACATTTGCATCTAGATATCTTTGTATCAGTCGCATATCTACATACGGAATACGGATGCTCAGACACTAAACGGTAGTCGACCGCGACTGTTTTTATACATTTTGGAGGAGTTATTTTAAAATTAAGCCGTGTTTGACGTGAGATTTTAAGGTTATGGTGTATGTTGTCAAAACACCTAGTAATTTTTTCTGGAGTTTGGAGTGTAGAGAGATGTGTAATGGGTGGATAGACCTGGACACATGCTAGGTAGTGCTTAGGCGGCGCTTTGGTCCAGTGGTCGGTCGTGGGGTCGACAGGGGGGAGCTGTCCGTGTGGCGCGCGTCGCGGCCGCCGCGTCGAATGCTAATTAGTTCTTCCTCTACATTACTTCCTATCACTCCATTTTATTGTACTCAAACCACTCGCACTAACCTTCGAGGTGCAATGTTCGACTCTAGTTTGAACATTTTGGTTAAAAATTTTCAATTTTATTATTTTTAATTATATGCATATATTAATTATTGCAGACTTGTTAGTTGTTAATTACCTAAATGCGACCTGAAGTTCTATTGTAACAGTAGTAGTAGTACTTAATTAGATGTAATAGTTTACATAAAAATAAAGTCTTGCAATAGAGTTACAGTTGAATCCGTTTATAATGACATCGAAGGGAATTGACAAACACGTCCATAATAAGCGGACGTCATACAAAGCATTTTGTAAAAAAAACTTTTTTATGTAAATATACACATTTATATAGACAATCAAAACAAAAATTGCACGTAATAAGTACATTATACACATACAAAATGTATTTTTTAAAAGAAGTAATCTGTAATTTTTGTCTGCTTTTGTTTTTTCATTTTATTGTAAAAACAGTCTCTAATACTTTTGTGTGTTGTCAAATTATCATTTTCACATTATGTATATCAACCTAGGTGTAAAGAATCATGTGGGCCAATATAACCGGACTTAATTGATTAAAAATAGGCATGCAATATGGGCATGCAATATAGACATGCATAAGCAACATGTCACTGTAAGGAAAGTCATTATATCCGACTTTTTTATAAAGAATCTTATATGAAAACCAAACTTCGTAGTGTAATGACGTCATAATAAACGGTTGGTCAATATAGGTGGAGTCATAATAAACGGATTCAACTGTACTTCTTGCATTGTAACATTCTATTCTTTGCATGAAATTAATGTGATTAGCAGAACAGTAGGATAGAGAAAAATGATTATATTATTTAAATATTATAATATTATCAATGTAATATTAGATGCACAATTGCATCAATTTCAATGAAAACTAGTTTTGATAAGTCAATAAAAGTAATAAACTGTATTGGTTCCTATCTTTGAAATCTTTACATGTGATATAATAGCAAAAAGATCTGTATTAAGTATGAAATATGTCATAAAGGCAATATTACAACACTTTTCTTCTTACATGATATACTAAACATTTAGGGCCTGTTTCACCACTTCCTGATAAGTGCTGGATAGGCTATCCATCACCTAACTTGACAGGTAGAGTATGGAGAATATTATGTCAAATAAATTGTGGATAGCGTATCCAGCACTTATCAGAAAGTGGTGAAATAGGTCCTGAAATTCATAATATATATTTTCATTGATAATTTGCAATAGAAAATTACCTAAAAGTAATCTGCTTGTTACATCATAATATCACAATACATTGTTATCTCTTGAAAGGAAACAAGATAGGTTCATAGTACAGACAATCTGACCTTCAATGCCAGTTTAATAGATCTTATCTACAATATCATTACGAGACAAAATCTCAATTAATACACCTTAAACATTTGGACACAATAGAAAAAAGATACTGAACAATAATTGAATTGACAAATAAAATGTTTAGAGTTTGAAAATTTAAGTCTCCTAAGTAATTTTATTTCTATTGAAACTACTACTTTTATTTATTTATTATGTATGCTGTGGAGATCAAATTCTTAATATTTTTAATGGTGGCATCATAGTGTGCTATTGTCTCTCTATTAGCATTAAGATCTAAATTTATTTTTATTTATTTATTTAAGCAATACAATTTTAACTTATATCTACTTCATAATGAATCTCAGTAGCTAGTATGATGCTATTAACAGAGCTTAATTGAATATGTAATTGTACAAAATGTAATTAGTGTCACAATAATTTGTTGTATGCGCAAAACATTTTAGTATTCTTGCCGTAATATTACATAGCATTGAGACTGCTTGCGAAATAAATGTATGAAATGCTAGTTTTTAAATGTTTTTATGACCTAGGTTAAAACCGTCAACCGAGATGTTATATTATAACTTATAAGTTAAAGGGTTCATAGGTGTAGTGTTTCACTACCCTACATTTTTCCGGGATAAAAAGTATCCTATGTCCTTTGCCGAGACTGAAAGTATCTCCATGCCAAACAGCAAAATCGGTTTAGTAGTTTGGATGTGAAGTGGTAACAGACAGATACATTTTCGCATTTATAATAATACTAGATGACACCCGCAACTCCGTTGCGCCAAAACTTGATTATCGCGCGGAAACCGTACATTTTCCCGAGACAAAAAGTATCCTATATCCTTTCTCGGGACTCAAAATATCTCCATGCCAAATTGCAGCAAAATCGGTTCAGCGGTTTGGGCGTGAAGAGGTAACAGACAGACAGACAGACACATTTTCGCATTTATAATATTATTATTAAATTATTAATATTATTAATTATTAATTATATTATTATACTATATTATATTTTATATGCATTAATTTTAAAAATGTATCCAGATGATGACGCGCGATTTAGACGCCTAAGTGAAAATATGTGTTTAAGTCCAATTTGTGCACTTCATTCAGAGCTGTTTTGCCTCTATGTAATGTGAATTTGTCTTTGTCGTCCATTGGGAAAACCCATCCATCCCTATCTATGAAGGTAAAACCATTTTGACGAAATATATTGTAAACTTTGAGCTTTCGTTCACGTTGCTTTACTCGCGAGTCATGCTCATGGCCCAAAACCCAGCGACAGCCAGACCTTCATCATTTTATAAAAGCTGAAAATTTTTCTGTACATTTCCCCTATGTAAGAACGACCAGCAAGTATGGAGTTTCGTGGGTCGACAAAAATGATTGTAATCTTACCAATACGTGATGAAAAATACGGTATTTTACACTAATTTACACCGTATTTTTTTTTGAAAATGTAATTTAGGAAATCAATATTCCTGTAGATTATATATAATATACATTAAGAATTTTAAGCTGCCACACGAAATATATTATGTATCATACATCGAAATAGATCATAGTCGGTCAAATTCGCGGTTTGCTTTTGAACTTTATAGGCATAGTAATAAGGTCGAGATCAGTTACACCGGATATGTCCGCGACCGTACACGCATTGTCTACGGGCAGGTAACGGTCAATAGTAATTGACGTATTGAACCCCCGCCCCCTAACCGTGACGTTACGGATCTAGCAGCTGCTAACACTTGGGACATTGGGCTATTTTTGAAAGGGAGACATGACCTCAGTGACACTGATATATTCCGCTAGGTATATTAACTTTATGGTGTCACTATTAAATTAATATATCATGTTTAAGCCCGGCCGCGCATTGTCCGAATTCTGATCAGAAACAGTTGAATTCCGCCGGACCGCCACCCCGCACATTATCCGAAATATCCTTCCGGCGAGTTCTAACTTCTAGCTCACTCAGCTCAGTACAAAATGTAAGAGACAGCGCGGACGTTCAACCTGATCAGAACTGTCGTACAATATTTTGTGTAGATATATCATGAATTAATTTAAAATTTTATTGCATCCGTTATTTCATTATCGACCAACGTGGGGAGTTGAAGAGTACTAGTCCGACATGTCACTTACGATCTTCATAGTAGATTCTGCTAAATTACATATATATTTTTTTTAATTCGCCATCGCCATCGTTTTCACGCGAAAAATATACCATCCTCATCACCTTGATGAGTGGCAGTCTTCCACCGTGTGTTTTTCGCGTAACTTTCTGCCGCGCACCGCAAAACTCTGGAATTAACTGTCACCAGTAGTATAATTTCCGGACCTATACGACCTGCAAACCTTCAAGAAGAGAGCGTATTCCCTCTTAAAAGGCCGGCAACGCACCTGCAGCTCTTCTGATGTTGCGAGTGTCAATGCCCCATGGGCGACGGTGGTTGCGTTCCATCAGGTAACCCGTTTGCTCGTTTGCCCTCTAAAAAATATTTTTAATTCAGTTTCAGTGACGTCTTGGTCTGTAAAGCTTGTGCATCTCTGGCCTTAAGTTAACCTAGGGACAGTTGATATCGTTGAATACGAAAAACAAGAGAATAACATTGCAAGTGCAAGTAAGCCTTAGGTCTTAACTCTTAACTGCATGGTTGAAGTTTTAACATAGATATTTCCTCAAAGCCATGAATTGCATTGTGAACTTACTTTTAAGAAGTTTGTGAGTTACCACTTACAGTTACATTTCCTTTCGTGTAGGTCTTCTTTTTAGACATTCCTGCGGGCAGAATATAGATGACTTAATTAAGAGGTCAAATGAAGCTTTAAAATAATCGATATATTCGATGTAGATTGTAGAGACTATAGAGCAGGAGGTCCCGACTTCCGTGGATATTAAAATTATATTATGTTTTGATTTGTTTTAAATGATACGTAGTTACGAATACTGTTTAATATTATGTAAGGAAGTCCTCATCGCATATTTAAAATTAGTAATCAGCCAAATAGACCTCAATCGGAAATAACGCTCCCCTCCCGCCTGCAGAACGACAACTACTTAAGGCATTTATTTGGGGTTCCACTATTTAAAAGTTTGAACTCCTTTATCATCGTGAGTTCTGCGACGCTTTGCCGACCTTTTTAAAATAACCACGTACGTGAACATGAGTTGTAATGTCACCATAAGCTAGCAATTACGAGCGTCCACCGGTGAAAGTTGCATACCTAACTACGTTTCTGAACAATAAACTGGTCCTGTCAGACTAAACTCGACCGACCAGTCGTCGTGAATTATTATTTTACTAACAATTTTCCAACGCATGGCACTGGCGTCGTCCTCGACTGCCATTTCAGATGCGAGAATGGAGCGCGTCTGGGAGGAGGTCCTGTAGGCTAAGGAAGGCTACGATTTACGAACCACAGTTGACAGGATACTTCCGAAAGAATACTGACTAGGAATAGACTAGATGACCCGTGAACTTCGTATCAATTTCCTCTTAGTATAAACTATAAACCGTTCCTAGACTTCAACGAATATTTCAAGTCCAAAATCAGCCAAATCGGTTCAGCCGTTCTCAAGTTCAAATGAGAATAACAATATTTTAAATTTTATTATTTTAATGGAGAGATTTCTTTTGTCAATCTTTTGCTTTGTCTATTCTACCATACATTCTAAAAGACCCTCTGTGGTAGTCGAGCTAAGCCGAAGTGTAAATTATACCAGAAATTTTGTTATGAACATACTAAAGGTACCGTTCCGATCAACGCGGTAAGCGACCGCGACCTTTAATATATTATGTTAAACATAAACAAGTGCATAATATTATATGATATTTAATAGTACGGTATTATAATATAAATTATTTATATTATAATACTATAAAATACGGTCGAATTATCAAACCTCCTACTTTTTAAGTCGGTTAAAAATTAAAATAAAATGCCACTTTATGATGTAGATTGTAGGCTATAGATTTTATTTGGCTCTACGCCACTACCTACAAAGCAGCAGCGGCGACATAGCTGGTCGCTAGTCGCTACACAAATATCGATAGGAAATGAAATCTATAAATTATGTAGAAGTAACTATAGACTATCTTACGATACCATAAGAATTCGATTTACAATACTTGAACAATATGACCATTGGGCCATAAAATATATAGATTCAAAGCCTAATTTAAAAAATAAATTCTATTGTTTTGAAATTATATTTTGGTTTTAACCTTGTTGTCTTCTGTAATTGATATTAACATGTTATTTGAATACTAACAAGTAACAACGAACTAATACGTAACAAATCAAAGAAGATCATACTATGTGTATCGTACAATGTACATATATAGTACATACTGTGTTCCTTGATGTTACATACTCCAAAGTCAACGACCTCAGTGCCTTTCATCTTCATTAACACTATACACAATATAAATGTAACTTATATTATACTATGTTCATACTAAGTATAATATTATCTTATAGGAATTTTTGTGTGTACTATATTATATGTGTTCACTGTTCACACACCTACTGAAAATGTATCTTAAACATTTTACATAATTATAGTTTAAGCTTCGAACGTGTCTGGTAAGGCATTTTGGACCATGCATGCCCGATTTCTGAACTTTTAAAACGCTCTTCATAGGCTAATGTCAAAAATTTTACCAATCAACAACATTTTTGGATAGATAAACCTCTATTGAAATCCCCCAAAACGGGGAGAGAACGAAAATTTTCTTACTGTGGTAAATATTATGTTGTTCATTTTTGGGTTTTCTTTGTTCGGTCTCGTGAGTTACATACAATATTATATTATTATTATATTATGTGAGGACTACACTGTCGTGTGACACAAGTGCGGTCAATGACCCTAGATACGTCCGTGTTACTCTTACCAATATCCAATAAGCCGCTTTCCAAATGGCAGCTCTATTTTAGTTCGTCTCTCTACCGCTCTACGTCCACCCCATACCCCTACCCCATACTAACATTATAAATGCGAAAGTGTGTATGTCAGTTAACAGCTCTTCACGCTTAAACCGTTGAAACGATTTTGATGTAATTTGGTATATTATGTTCTTTGTGTTCTGGAAAAATGTAAGGTTCCCGCACGATAAAAGGAGTGTTGCGGGCGTCAACTAGTTCATGATAATTATATTATTAATTATTATTTACATAGCGAATTAACATACAAAATCTGCTTGTCTTTTTATAGTACTAATGTGAACTAGGCCGATTTTGATAAAGTTTGGCTTCCGCGAGATTCATTTTGTGCGCACGTAAAGTTTTAAATCTTGTCAATATACAAAAACAAGATTCCTAATGATTTCGAAATCAGATAAAATTATGATGTAACAAACATCACACTGCACTTGTCAATGTAAATTCCTCTATAATAGTGGTCAGTATCAGTTCAGTAAATATACATCATTCTCCCTTGCGGTGGAGTGAATTGCACACACACTAAATATATTAATGGTAGTGGTGAACCGTGAAGGGTGCATGCAGCATGCTGCAAGTTCTTGAGCTCCTGAAGATGAATAGTAGAGGCCTAGCAAGGACAATTATTCACAACAATGCATTCGTAACTTCGTTTTAAATAAGACAACCCGGTAAACTAGAGGATACGTTCTTTCGAATTATAATTTAAGGTTGTAAGTTGTAAACTATTTTAGAAGTGGTTAGTAGGAACTAGGACGCCGTAATAACCATTATCGACTTGAACATCAACAGCTGTTGAAAGCAAAATCTGGCATCACCTTTCAAAATATAGTTAATTAATGAAATTAAAGTCCACATTAAACCATAATTGGTTCCGTATTTCAGCATGGCTTTACGCGCATCTAAGTTATATTTACAAGCATGGCGGGCATCTTTATGACGTCGCGTTGATGCAAAGACCCTGACAGAGGTAAAATGACCCCGAACGACCATATCCCGCAGCCTATATAGGCATTAGGCAGCGTGAGGCGTGCCTGTTTGTATGCATAATGCGGCTGATAGCGATGTAAACGCCCGTTCGGATTTGCCAAGACCAGAGTATTTTTGGAACGTGTCAATAAGTAAGTGTATTGTAAATTTAGATTGCCACGTCATGCGAGAGCATGCGAGAGCATGGAAAATTATTGGATTTACCTGAAGATAGCTGTTTGAGCGTTTTATTTTGTGTGAAATCTTTCGAGAGAAGAAGTGAATGTGTTAACGCGATGAATCGATTTTAAGTAGGTGTCATATGTGTAAATAATGAGTAAAAATATGAATGGGAGACCCCGGTTAAGATAGCACGAAATAGCTATGTCGCAGTCATCTGGTTCAATCTGTGATTCGATTGAATGACTAGCGTATTCATTGAATGACTCCGTTTTATTGAATGACTGAAGGACAACTAGTCAACGTTGACTAACGTTTAACGTCTTGACTAAATGTCATCATAGTGAAGTCGTTAAATGGAATGATATGATTTTTTTAAGTATTAATTGTTGGTGGCGTAATAATAGGTTAATCTAGAAACTGACTTCAATTATTATGAGGCGACGACTACTCCTGGGTGGTTTACAAAAAAATAACCACGATGGCTAAGGCGGGAGCTTCGCTGCGCTACGCTCCCGCCTTAGCCATCTAACCTAACCCAATGAAGTCATCCAACTTCCAACATGGAGTAATACATTGCTATTAATTACCTAAAAATTATATACTGTTCTTATACATTTCCTATTCCGTTAAAAATAAATACATTCAATTACCTGACTGATTTCATGTCCGCTCTCTTCGAAGGGCTATGTTACAAATCGCTAACTAGTTGGACGTTGAGTGACGATTGTTCAGTCAACGTTCGGCCGAGTCATTCAATTGAATGGTGTCATTCAATGAATGCGCTAGTCATTCAATCGAACCGAAGATTGAACTAGATGACTGCGACAGCTATACAAACAGCTTGGCTGCTGGCACTTGGTATACAGTTTGTAGCTTGGCTTTAAACACTTAGTGCAATCTCAACATGGTTCATAGAGGTATGTAACTAAAGAAAGGGTTTCTTTCTAGCGGCCTTAGACCTGTAGAGATAAACTAAAGGTATCGTGCCGATCTTTCCCGCGGCTAACCGCGACCGGACCGACAAAAATTCAAATAAAATGCCACTTTATGGCATGGACTATAGTCTATTGTCAATCAACAAAACTTGGTTGACTACTGTACCCTAAAACGGAACCCTAACCAGCTGATTTTTTGTGTATTGATAAGTTAATAGTTATATAATTTAAGAGTAACCTTGTCCTACAAATAAAACAATCCATATTTTAGGACCATCAAGATAAGGTATGAAATCCTTTGTATCTCTGTTAGCAAACCACTTTCAAGATTTTTCGAAAATAAAAATGTTGTTAACACGTCTTATCAAAATCTAGCTACTCACAAAAAATTAGCTTGTTACTTGTTAGTAATCACAAAAAATTTTGTTCTAGGGCACCCGTACTACTATATGTGTTCTTTAATATTTAATAATAATATTAAAATAAAATTAAAAAACAAGGAGGGCTCCCATACAAAAATCAAATTGTATTGTATCCTAATTAGTAATTTTGCTCTATAATGGTACTGAACCCTTCGTGCGCGAGTCCGACTCGCACTTGACAGATTATTATCGATAGGTTATGGGTCATGACGCTTTCATAGTTTGAAGACAAACGTTCTTATACACAAGGTCACTATTTGTGTTCTACTTCCTTCCCGTATGTTATCTTTAGTTTTTCCTTATCAAGTTTTGGCAGATTTTCGAGAGCGCCTAGCGCTTTTTCGGCGCGATTCAGGTGCAGTAGCAGAACCTTAACTGATGTAACGGGTGTCCATGGGCAATTTAAAGTTGCAGGTGACCCGTTTACTCATTTGCCCTATTTTTATTATATTATTATGAAATTTATTATTAAAAATTTATTATTTTTAAATGAAAAAAAAATGGTTTTAACTCTTTGCTTTTCAAAACAGAAAGTGTCATTCAGTTTTACTACTACGATAAGAAGTTCACCGGGCCCAAGTCGAGCGTAACATTTGTATATTATGTATGTCATGTTAATGTACATTGTACATAGTGTGTACATGGCATACTGTACAGTGTACACGTAACGACCGGTGACTCATATGTATGTATGTACTTACGTTAACATAGTAAAATAATTATGGAGTCATTGCGCCGAGCATTCGACTGGTAACGGTAGATTCTGACATTTATTTGTATCTCAAGTGAATCGACTAATTTGTTGAGAGAAGATTTACACACGATTAATTCGAAAACAAAACCACATTTGTATAACTGGAAATGCTCATGAACTTGTCGGAACCGAACAGAAAAAGTATGAAACTAGATAGAGTGGCTCTGATAGGCCTCCATAAAGGGTCTTATCTTGAAACATGTCGAAATGGCAGAGGTTCTGATTTCTGAATACTGTGTGATGACGGGGAGCTACTGGTATCTCTTTCGATGTACTATGGAGTATGGGCACTGATCTCTATAGAAGTACGCTGGATTGCTGATAGCCTTTGAAATGACAGCTATTTTTTGTGCCTATTTGAAGCGGAATCAGCGCCCCTATTATTCGGGTAGAGAACTAAATCTGACGTAAAAATGACGTTTGAAAGCCACCATATTGGCGCTGATAGCATTTGGAGAGTATTTGGAACTAATACTAGTGATGACAACTGTTGTTATTGGTTATGGTTACGTCAAATTTAGTTCTCTACCCGAATAATGGGGGCGCTGATTCCGCTTCAAATAGGCACAGAAAGCAGGTCTGTATCAGCAATCCAGCGTACTTGTATAATAGAGATCAGTGAGTATGGGCATGTATGGGCAATGTTGCCGCTTGTGCATAATACAGACGATAACCGCAGACCGCTTAACAGCGCCGTTGAATCAGGTCCAGGCGTATAATCACGTACTAGTACGTAGTTTATATCCGGGTGTTCAGAAGTTGTGGTCCTTTCCTAGGCTGATTCTATTTTTTTATGTTGTACCCATTTACAAGCTTTAAAGTAACCACTAACCATGACCTACTTGTTCACCCCTGAAATACGTACCCTATATTATAGTATATAGCTATATTCCCGTAGACTCCAAACACCATAGGGGTCACACAAGTGTGTTGCTACTTGCTAGCCCTTGAAAAACACAATAAGTCGGACATTGTACATACGGAAGTGTCCGACAGTTTCATAAATTTAGCCTCATCCAGGAAATATTTTATCGATGAGTCTGTTAGCTGCTCCAGCCTTTATGTTATTTTCTGTATTGGTTCTGTATTCAAAATGTATAGACCATAGATGTATCCGAGGATTCAGAGGATTTGATTCATTTAAAGCATTTGGCGGTCCTACGTAATTTAGTCGGGGCCGTTGGGGGTAGTCAACCCCAGCCGAGTGCCGACATCACAACTAATATAATTGACCTGACACAATCCGACCTAAGAACGTAGGTCCGCTGACCTATCCAGATATCAAGCATCATACCTCAACATTAGAACTATGTCACGCAATCTACTTATGAATTTTTGTGATGGTACAAGGTCAAGCAAATATCGATTCACCAGATGTGGTCGCTGCGCGTGTAGAGGTTGGCAGACGATGTTCCCGTGTGGCGCGCGGTGTGCACCGCGCTTTCGTTTTCCGCTGCCCAACCAGTTATTGCACGCCCTAATTAAACGAAACGGCTGTGGCATTGATAGTCTTTAACTGACTTCAAAATACCTCGCCTTTGACGTACTGCCTGTTTTATTGTTATCGCATTTGGCTGGAGATGCAACAATCTGACAAATGAATGGGAGTATTTCCACAAGTATCTCCTGCCATCGCAACGCTCTGAGCAATTGGTTTGTCAAAAACCCCATATAGCCCAGTCACTATAGGAGGTTGACCTCGGAAGATCAAGGTACCCAGTATATTACCACATAAAAACTTGTAGTTTGGCCATCCTAAAACAGTTCCCATAGTTCACAATTCACATAATATAATCGGAGCCCGGGTCAAAAGTCACAAAAATGATTTTTTTTACTTTTTTGCAAATATTTCGTTTTCTGTGCATTTTACATTTTTTGAATTTAATTCTCTTCTCTTTTTCTTCTTCATCATCATCGTCCCTTTGCTGCTGAATTTCCTCTTCATTACCGTCTTCCACGACATTTGTCTCGAAGTCATTCATGATTTCTGGGTCAAAATTCTCTCATCATCACTACCGAACTGATATGGTACAGAATTGAGACAAACTTGTCCATTACACTAACCGCAAGCTAAGGAGCACTGTAACCCCGCTTTCCTGCATCCACATCTTGAGCCACAGCCACTTTTGCAGTTATAGACTATTGTATTGCGTAAATCATCTGGAGCAGGTGGTAAAATAGCCATGAGAGGTTCCAGGAATCCGTTTTTGATCGAGACTACCAGTTAACCTTAAGTAATTCTTTGACCGCGCGCTCTACGCCCTCTATTTTAAAACAGTTCAAGGTATAAAAAAATGTTAAATAGATAAGTTGTTGAAAATTTAATTCTCTACAATTTCTTATAATTATACAAATAACGTAAAACGCATAGAAAACGAAATATTTGCAAAAAAAGTAAAAAAAAGGTTTTTGTGACTTTTGAGCCCTGATGTTAAAACTTGCGACCATCCAATTATTATGTGAATTTTGAGAACTGTTTTAGGATGCCAATCTACAAGTTTTTACATGGTAATATACTGGGTACCTAGATTTTCCGAGATTTGCTCCTAATTTCGCCTAAAGTGATTGGACTAAAAGTTTATAATTTAACAGATTTTCAGGTCCAATTGCGAGGACATTATAAGACCCCTTTGCATGATTTGATCCATCAAGAGCCCACCTGGAAAGGCGGTATTTAAGGTTTATTGCACCGAAATAATACTGGGCCAGCTGTGTAGGCAGTCGAATGTCAATAAACGAACCATAAAATCCCAAATCGTCTTCAATATTTCTCCAAGTGTCAACACAATAATATAGTGATTTGAAACTGTTTCGAATCGGTCGTAATTCATAAGCATCTGCTACCGACAGGATAAAAGTTATTGCGACAATCAAATAATGAGTGGCAAAGCTAAACCTCGGACTACTGCCGCTACCTTGTTAGTTGTTACTCGTGGACAGGGCTCGAAAAACGTTATATTTTTCGAAACGTTATCGCCTTAAATACCTAAAGAACATTATATTGCGGTTTCGTTCGGAACGGAACGCTATTCGGAACACTATTTGAGAACATTATGATTTTTTCGTTTTTGATCCTTAAAACGGTTTTAACCGGTTTTTGCCATTTCCTCGATCGATATAACAAAAACTATTATTTTTCGGACATTCATTCGCGGGATCGCGGCCATAGTGTGAGAAGTGAGAACTGAGAGTAGAAAAAAAGATCCCACAAAAAACATTTTCATGTAAAAATGTTGCCAAGATGAGAACATAATATTATTATAGTTCGTGGTGTCAAAAAGTAGTGAAATCTCATGTAGAGCCAAGTTTCTAACCTTACATACTTAGCCCTAAATCTAAAAACCTTAATTTTACACCAAAGCGCGGCAAAATATTTGATAATAATATAATGTGTCAGCCGAACGAGAAGAATCTAAAAACTCTACACATTAGTCAAAATCGATAGCCTGGCCATTTTTCTTTAGTTAGGGTATATTAAGTTCAAAGCCCTGCCGAATAACAAAATGGCCAAGCCACCGATTTTGACTAATGTGTAGAGTTTTTAGATTCTTCTCGTTCGGCTGACACATTATATTATTATCAAATATTTTACCGCGCTTTGGTGTAAAATTAAGGTTTTTAGATTTAGGGCTAAGTATGTAAGGTTAGAAACTTGGCTCTACATGAGATTTCACTACTTTTTGACACCACGAACTATAATAATATTATGTTCTCATCTTGGCAACATTTTTACATGAAAATGTTTTTGTGGGATTTCATTTCTTTTTGTAAGTTGGTTTACGTTGTTTTTTTTTTTAGTTAATTTTTTCTTTCTTTTTTTGGTGTATTTCTTTTAGGTTTCAGTACCCAGAGGGTAAAACTGGAACCCTATTCCTAGACTTCAGTGTCTGTCAGCTGCCCGTCTGTCTGTCTGTCTATCTGTCTCTTGGAAGTATCTCAAGAACGGTAGTAGCTGGAGAGTTGAAATTTTCATCGATCATGTATTTCAACAAAATAAATTTAATATTTTGCGGGGCTCTCATACAACAAACGTGGTTCTATTTTTTCCTATTGATATTTGATAATAATTAATAAATAATAGATGTCGCTGCTGGTCGTCTACATCGCATAATACTTGTAAATGTACTCTAAGTTACAATAAGAGATTTCACTGTTAGGTATCTACATCGCACTATTGTTTGACGTGATTATGTTTTAGCCGTTTAACTTTTAGGCACAGGTTTTTTCTTTGAACTAACCGATGTTGTTTACATCCTACAATTAAATATTTGCAAAGAAATGCTGAGACTACGACTATACTTTGAACTTACATATTTTTAAAATGATTTAAGGTCTAGAGTCTGCAAAGTAAAGTTATTAATAATATACTTAAGGAACATACAATTATAATATACAAGCTGTTGCCCGCGAGCCCGCGACTCCGTCCACGTGGACTTCAGCTTTAAATGGCGCGCGGTAGTACCCGTCATAAAGCAACTTCTATTATAATATAATAATATTATATGATAAGTAGTTCTCGTTGCTACATTACTGCAAATTGCATTTGCACGACAGACATACGACAGACTACAGGTGCTTCCGGGGGACGCTTACTTCAAACTTCAATGTTTACAGACAGACAGAAAACATTTCTTACATATTTCAAACTAGCTATCCCGGCAAACGTTGTTTTCCCATTTAAAGTATTTCTACTTCATCAGTTGATATAAAATATTACCCCCTCTTTTGTCCCCTAAGAGGAGTGGGGGAAATTTTTTATCAACAGATGTTAAGTTAGAAAACACAGTTAATAATATTATGAAGTAAGTCCAAGAAAAAAGTTTGATACAAAATCTGACCCCCTCTTTGGTCCCCTTAGAAGGGTGGGAGGGTGGGATTTTTATACACCAGATGTTGAGTTGGAAGAAGACAAATATATCTGCGAAAACTGTATGCAAATCGGATCAGTAGTTTTCGTGTTAAAGAAAAAAGTTTGATACAAAATCTGACTCCCTTTTTCGTCCCCTTTGAGGGGTGGGGAGAATTTTTTTATCACCAGATGTTAAGTTGGAAGAAGACAAATACATCTGTGAAAATCGCATTCAAATCGGATCAGTAGTTTTCGTGTGATAGTGGAACAAACATACAGACAGACAGACAGACAAAAAAACTAACCACATTTTTGGCTTCTATAGCGATATTGTAGTGACACCCCCCGCTTATTATTTTTTTAATATTATCTTTATTGTACAGAATTTTCATTACTACAGTTTTATTATATGTATAGAAGATTTTTGCATAGGGGGTTATTAACAGCTGGGGAGTGGGGTCGAAGTCGAACATCAACTCTTCTTAATACAAAATCGGTGGCTTGGCCATTTTGTTATTCGGCAGGGCTTTGAACTTAATATACCCTAACTAAAGAAAAATGGCCAGGCTATCGATTTTGACTAATGTGTAGAGTTTTTAGATTTTTCTCGTTCGGCTGACACATTATATTATTATCAAATATTTTGCCGCGCTTTGGTGTACAATTAAGGTTTTTAGATTTAGGGCTAAGTATGTAAGGTTAGAAACTTGGCTCTACATGAGATTTCACTACTTTTTGACACCACGAACTATAATAATATTATGTTCTCATCTTGGCAACATTTTTACATGAAAATATTTTTTGTGGGATTTTATATTCTGATTTATGACTTATGAGACACTAAGTTACAAAAAATATTTATTAAATAAATAACTAGTAGGTACATATAATCAAAGTTTATATTTTATAACACGTCGCATTGAAAATTCGAGCGCGAATGACATAGGTGCACAATAATTAGCAGGCGGCGCGGCATGGCAGTCGGCACTGCGCTTTGACAAAAACAAGTTTATTCATGTCGACCCGTGGTCAGCACTCAGTGGTCCCGCTGTGTGGATTTAACCGTTTTATTTCGGTTTTCAAAACGTTCTCATTTTGTTTTCGTTCCCAAAAACGTTATTGCAAAGACCTGTTCCGAACGATTTGAAACCGTTAATTAAATAGCGTTCTCATTTCGTTTTCGTTCCTAAAAAACGTTATTGCAAAGAACTGTTCCGAACGATTTGAAACCGTTATTTAAAATAACGTTTTCGAGCCCTGCTCGTGGAAGTGGTACGCAATTTTACGAATAAACAATGTTACTATTACGACAATCAGAACATTTAGTAATCTGAACCTGAAGAGTTCAAAGTGTTTTTGACCACATTAAGCACAGAAGTAACTAGTCTCTATCATAGAGCTGGTGAACCGTATTCGCCTTTGCTCATTATCTTACCCATTGCACCGTAACTATATTTTATTGATATGTTGTTTTATATGCTCGTTTTGTTTACAGACTGCGTCTATTTCGAGACGTCGTCGACGTCTCCGTACCAAATCCGGCGAATAGAAGAACTAAATAAAACTACGTCTGGCAACGTAGAAGCAAAGGTCTTATGCTTCTACAGGCGGAGAGACCTACCTAATCCCTTAATACAATTAGCAGATAAGCATCAAAGTGAGTAGACCTTGTTATTATTGTTTTAATGCGGTTATTTCTATGCAAAGATGTTGCGGTTTCTGCAAGATTTGGGCCTGTTTCACCACTAATTCATAAGTGCCGGATAGGCCATCCACTACTTATCTGACAGATTCTCTATATTATATCGGTCAGATAAGTTGTGGATAGCCTATCCGGAACTTATCAGTAAGTCGTGAATGAAACGGGCCCTTAATAAAGCAAATCTTGCAGAAACCGCCTGTTACGAAAAAAAATATGTTAAAATTGTATCTTTATTAATCGGAACGTGAGTAAAATATCAAATTAAAACTGCCCACGTTGTTACGTGGGCTTTTCATTTGATTTACTGTCGCAATCAGAGACGAAAAATATTAATTACTAAACTATAATTAAATTAAGATTTTGACGTAGGCCCCATTACATTATCTGTTAAGTTAATATTTGTCTCTAAGTGCGACAGACTTTACTAGAAAGATAATGTTATGGGAATTGGGATACGATCACTTTTAATATTACACTAGATGTCCCGCGCGGCTTCGCCCGCGTAAATTAGAATTTTTACGAAAACCGTACATTTTCCCTCAGAAAAAAAGCTTAAGTCCCTTCACGTGGTCTAGTCTATATCTGTGCCAAATAATATAAAAAATGCTCCAGTAGTTCGTGAAATAAACTCTTTCTAATAAGTTTCCCGGGTTTTTCCACATTTTCCTCTGTTTCTTCGGTCCTATTAGTCTTAGCGTGATAATATAATATATCCTTCCTTGATAAATGAGCTATCTAACACTGAAAAAAAAAATTAAAATCGGACCAGTAGTTCCTGGGATTAGCGCCTTCGAGCAAACTAATAAACAGGTTTATGATATTAGTATAGATTTTTTTAAATCGTTTGACAAACTCGAGTCTCGATCTAAAAGACTATGAAACATACCAATAATAGGGTCATAACTCATAATCGTCCCATGATTATACCTATGAGCCTATATTGCTCATAGGTATAATCATGGGACGATGCATGGTATAATATGGTAGTGATGATGATGATGATGAATGTAATTTGCATAGTAGCATCTGCTTTCCATTCTTAAAACAACAGTGAAACTCCCAAACTTGTATCAATAAGGAGTCAGCAGTTCCCTCAGCGCCTTCCGAACCATGATAATATACTTCGGTCATCGGTGCAAAATCTTACTTGTTGTTTGTTGGTAGCCTACTTGGTAGCATATGCTTCGAATACATGTCACGAAACCGAAGTCACCACATGTTTCCATATAAATTTTGAGGAGTTCCCTCGATTACTAATAGTTCCCTTCATCAAGTCACCACTTTTAAGAATGTGGTACAAAATTGGGATGATAACCTATACACCAAAAGATTTTTTTTTAAATCGGTTCACAAACGGCGGAGTAATCGTTAAACATAAAAAAACGACCATAACACATCCTCCATTTTGAAAGTCGGTTAAAATTGTAGCCTATGTGTTATTCTGGTGTATAAACGATATTATTGTAAAGTTTCATTAAAATCCGTTCGGTAGTTTTTGCGTGAAAGAGTAACAAACATCCATACATCCACACATCCATACATCCATACATCCTCACAAACTTTTGCCTTTATAATATTAGTAGGATACATACTGGACTTTTAAATCGGCTACTTGTCCATTACAGAAATAGACAGTCGAGTGTAAAAGTGAGAACGACTTAAGTGGTGTAAAAAAATTGAATACGTAATTCAGCAAATGGCCTCCACGTCAGGCCCATGTGGTTTAACGCGCGTTTGATTATTTGCTATTAATAGACGATTGTCCTATATTAAGAACCGCTAAGAACTAATTCACTGCGGGTGTCTGGAAGTTTCTATAATCCAGATAGTTTAGCTCGGCTCGGACTGCTCCTTTGTCGCGGACCTAAGTCCTTACTCCTGGATTCTCCATTCTTCAGACTCGTTTTGGTCAATGTGATAGGGTAATCATATAAGAGGTATATTATATTTTGAAACACATTCTTCAAATACAGCTTTTAATTCGATCAATTTCGTATATCTCGAGCTGAGATAATTGCAAAATTACCATAATATTCTGTATAATGTTGCCTAAATCTTTATATCGTCACATAGATGTTAGCAGTTGTAACCGACTTACCATGAAAGAGGAAGTTCCTGCCCAACTAGAGCGATTACCTCCTACTCAAGAGTGTGTGTTACGGTGTACAATGATGGTATTTTAACTAAAATAGGATTTGTAAACCTACCACCGATTGATGGAATGTTCCCGGAACGCAATCTTAAGAGAACAGCTGATTTTTAATTTTAAATTAATTAAAAGTAATATTGGCATAATATTTCATAGCATTTTAGCAGAGCCTTCTTCTGAGGCTGCTAGAATGCTATATAATTTTAACTATAAGTCAGATTTATTATAAGTGTTGTCATATTTAGCATAAGGTACGATGGGATTGACATCGTCTTTTTGTACAAAAATCCCTTTAAATTAATAAAGAAAAAAAAAAAAAGGATTTGTAAACCAAAGACCACCAACATGGTAGGTTACGAACGTAACTGCATTTAGCGGTATGCGATCGATTTAACAATGTTTTCGCTTTAGAGTAGACTGTAGAGACAAATAAACGAAGGCAGAGTTTATAATCGAATCTCTATTCTCTAAACGCCTCGAGAGTCGAGTGCCAAATCCCATAGAATCTGTGACGGAAAAGCAATTAAACCACTTCACTAATTGATTTCTAATTTTGGCTGATACGGCTGATGCGTTCTTTTAAGGTCAAATTATGTACCAACTTCAAAAGTGTATCGATCCAGGAGCAACCCTAAATCCAATAGAAATTGTTTCGCCTGATGAATCGCTCGGCACTCGAAGGGAAAGAGATGTGGTCCCGGAGGCCGGCCCGATGATCCTAAACATTATCATGGGCTCCGCTCGTTTTACGGCGCGGCAGCTAAATGGGAGTAAAGCCTACCCCATCCCCACCCCACCTCGTCTGCCTCCCCCCTCCCCCCGCCCACACACATTATAATATGACGCATTCGCGCTTATATTTCCAATTACTTTTATCTTATCCGGCATTTCTGACAAATTAAAACTAAGAAGTTTCCAAACTTGCGAGTTTCGACTTTCGAGTGGCTCAGATTGTTTTCTTACTGCAGTCTTCACTTGCTGAAAAAGTATGTTTGTGACAAAAGATCGCATTTGATTCGTCAGTAGATTGTAAACTATGATGAATTTACTAAACGTACAACAATAGACATCATTTTAAGAGATAAACATTTGGAGTAATAGAATTTCATTTATCTCAAGACGCCTAAATTGTCATGTATCGTGTATTGCCTTGAATCTTTTGCTTGCAATAAAATTACTAAAACACTCGCACTAGTCCTTACATTGTACTTTTTATCATTAAATACAGTAGACATACAGACTACATCGAATGTTTCAGATGACCTTATCGATAACCTCCTTAGATTTACTATTGAGAATTCTTTTATAATTAGGCATCTTAAGTCTTAACCCGAAATTAAGTATTAAGTGCATAATATAATGCACAATCGAAAGACGAAATCAAACAAAGCAGGCATAGGCTCCTAGACTGGTCGAAAATAACAAGATTTCCAATTTCCATTACGGCCGTTCCCAATATTTGATCTCTCTGGTTTTGCCCTACTAGAGATAGGATTAGGAATAGCTCTCATTAGACATTAGAGACATATATTTTATGTCAATTCAATGTCAGCTGCGATCGGTCGTATGTCAAACCAGAGATAGATTGAATATTGGGAACGGCCGTTAGTGGACAATAGGCTCTATCTACTCCAAAAAAACCGAATAATCTATGTTTATTTGTGTAGAGCTGAAGCGTAATCATCGAAAGGTTCGGGACCCGTGTTTAACTCCTTAACTAGATGCCATCTCCTCCCCCCACCTCCCGCCGCGGCCCGGGTAGTATCGACCGCGGCGCCCACATCTCACAGGTACGCAACACTTATCACGGTTTTAATTGTCGCCAGTCGCCACGCGTCACTGACCCTTCCCCTCCGTCACGGGGGGAGAGGGAGGAAGGCATCACTATCGTTCCACTATCTACAATCCCATCAAAATAGGTGTTCCAGGGCGTCTGGATATAATTAAGGTTTAATTTGAATTTTGAACACAATTCATGTTGCCAGGCAGCCAGACCCGCTTCCTCTAAAGTCTAACTCTATGTTTTTTATCTGGTTTTAACCTTGTTAATATTCCTTAATCTTTATCATTATCACGATGCACATCTCAGAATATTTTAATCTAGCGTCAGTAGTCCGGACGTGAAAGTTATTCCCCAGTGGCCAGTCCTAGTCCTACCGCCTGTGCTTTTAGGATAAGCACACCACACCGTAGGGCACTTTCTCATAATTTGTTTTCAAATAAGAACTTCTCGATCTACGGTTGGTTGAAAGTAAAATTTAACGAGTTGACCAACTTTGCGGTTACGCGACGGAAACCTTAAAAACCATCCTAGAATTTAGTGTACACAAGGTGACTTGGCCATTCAACAAACGCAAGTCACGGGGCCGTAGTAAGAGTATCAAGGTCAGCCGCAGCCGTTAACACGGTTCCCACCGGGCTCCTAATGAGGAGCACAAACTCCTCGGCGGTGACGTCACATGGTGGTCCGGGCACGTGGGTCGGTGGACGCCGCGGGCGCATCGAAAGTGAGACTGCGGCGACGTGCGCTAGGCGGGCGGGGGGGTGCTGTACCACGCCGCCGGGGTCGATGAACCCGCGACCAGCCGATCCGCACTTGTACATCACCGTATTGTTTCTGTACCGGCCTGTGCTCCACGAACTTTGGCCATCTACGTGGCATCATGCGACTGAGCATCAGAACTCAGAAGTAAGAAAATATGTTAAAATTCTGATTTTTCTACCGGTCAAGGTTACTAGTCCGCGTGGCATAAACCATAAACTCACAATGGTCGTTCGAAACGAAAAACTAGTAAAGTCCAAATTTTTCTACCGAGCCTTTTTAGGGTTCCGTTACCCAAAGGGGAACAACGGGACCCTATTACTGACACTTCGATGTCTGTCCGTCTATCTGTCTGTCTCCAGGCCGTATCTCAAGATCCGCTATAGCTAGACTTCTGAAATTTTTACATAATATTGTGTTCGGGTGCCGCTATAACATTAACAACAAAATATACTAAAAACAAAATAAAGTGAATACCTATACCACAAACGTGATTTTGTTGGCCTTTTTGGCTCGTAATCCATATTGAAACCATGTAGACACTTGAAATTTTCACAAAGTACGGAAGCCTTCGTTTGCGAGTCCGACTCGCACTTGGCCGATTTTTTTTCGAATAACCTGACACATTTTAATTTTCTTTACTCTGGTTTATCCTTAAATATGTTGCTTGTTTTCGTCACGTAAGTACCAAAGTCATTAAATTTTAATCTCAGATCTGAAAATATAATTTAAAGCTGCCGTAGCCCGTAAGACCCAAAATTCATCATGCTTTACCTTCAGTTTAGTTACTAAAATCCTATCTAAATAGGTGTACGAACAAAATACTAGATAGTACAATGTGTCCGTCATCCATACATACAAATATACAATAATTATTACCTGTCTTGCAATTATTTATTTGGCGGAAATGAATAACTGAAGCGAATATCCGTTCTCGCTGTGCAATATATTTTATTATTACCAGTATTTCCCATCTCACCTTTCGTTTTCCAATTTTGCTGTGACAATAACTACATTCTCTACGTGTCCAGCTCTTTACTTCGTTTTTTTTTTAAGTTTGTGGTTTTGTCTTTCTACAATAGGTACATATTTTGTAGGTGATAGGTGATTTAACTGATTAGTCTACTATACATATATTTTTTATCATTTAAAACATCTGTGTTATTAAAATCCTAGTATGGATAGGTAAGCTACATCCCAGACAAGGTGAACATACATCCCAGGATGGATATAAATTTCACCAACACACAGAAACAAGACTCCCGAGTGTTAGCTGGCTTAGCTGCAGGGAGTGTATAGGAGCAGTAGATTTAAACCAGTTTAGTGCGACAAAAAGTATGCAAGCTAAAACGAAGACAACGGGCATGGTTAGCATTATAGATCCAGGTTTTGTCGACGATCCGACGTCACCGCCACGATGTCGTGACGGTTTCGGGTGCCTTTAAATGTCATGGTTATGATATTTTCTCTGGAAATTAAGTATGGATTGTCCTATGTCGTTAAGTTTGTTAGGTCTGAAATTGAAAATGTAAATTTAGTAAAATGACATTGTATCCATGTTCCATAGGTTTGCTGAGTTATGTAGAGTCATATTCTGTAGTCACCCAACTGTTTTTAATTAGTTGAATTAATTGTTTAATTTTTAATTTGGCAACTCTTGTTTTATTTGCAATTATGGGCCCGTTCTTCGTAAATTAGCAGGTCGATTTCTGTCAGTGCGAATATCGACCTAAATGTCATTAAAATAACATTCATATCAGCGCACCTTGTACGGTGGCGGTTACAACGCTCGCCGCATCCATGATGGGCGAAATAGGAGAAAAACCCGTTTTACTTAGATACAAATATTATAACTAAACATATTTTATCCAATGATTTCCCTGTTAAATTTTAATAGCTATCGAACTGTCCAAATTATTTTTTGATTGAGTCTCTGTAAGTCCTATAAAACTCAAAATGCTTTTAAAATCGATGTTGTTTCGAAATTTTTTTTTATCGAGCCAAATTATCTGTATTGTGTTTCTATCCAATGAAAGCACTAGTTAAAAGATGCATCTATACATGTATATATTTTTCAGTTTTTTTGAATGACGCTTTCTATAAAAAAAACTCATTCTAGAAACGTGAATTTGGAAGAACCGGCCCTTAAGGCCGTCCCCCGAGCAAACGACCTTGGCCATACATTTGCCGCGTTGCCGAGATCGCACCAAAACCGTATTTTTTTACTTATCTTAGTTCAAAATTGACCTAAAAAAAAATTTAAAACGGGGAATATGTAGTTTATGATATTGTCGATCTATTGGCGTGTGTTTCAAATAAAAGTAATTTGTAAATACTAAGGAGATGCTGAATGTATGCTTGAATTTTAATAAATTGGCTTTACTTTGGAAGCTGATATCATGAGTATAATAAACGAAAATAGAAAATTTAAAACGAGGAAAGGAATGTTGAGATACTGAAGGTTATTGTTGTATTTTTATTATAACTCCGTAGCTTTCAAATAATGAGTTTATAAGGCTCTAAATACGGTAAATTGCGGATTCTCCGTAGAGAAGGCCCCTTAATGACTATTTTGCACTAGAGTTCCTAAACAGAGACAATTTTATATAAAATACATGACTTCGCAACCATAATGATAACATTATGCAACATTTTGCAAGAACAGCAGACCCATATCTGAGAAATCGCCTCGGATTTCTCTATCATCATTATCGATTTAGGCAGCGAAACTATAGCAATACTATTATTTTTGTCGTAGTTAGCAAATATGTATTAGCGAACGCTGACCGTTCGAGTAGGTATTACGGTGGAAGGTCAACGAGGTTCGGGGTTCAAACTTGCAATCCGCACTAGCGCGACGATAAGGCGCGACGCACAGCTAGCTAGAAATATGTTCCGTGTTTGTAAAGCGTCAAGAGCCGCAGACCGTGCGCCAAAATCAAATAACAACATTTAAATAAAATTCCGTTTTCACTTTTGCCTGATAAAACTGCAAGTGACACCGATATTTGAATTTTTAAAGCTAATTTTATTGTGCCTGGAAAAACAGTTTTGTAGTCTTCGTATTTATTTATAGAAAGGTTTTAGATAGTACTAGCTATCCCGGCAAACGTTGTTTTGCTATTTAAAGTATTTCTACTTCATCAGTTGATACAAAATTTTACCCCAACTTTTGTCACCTTAGAGGGGTGGGGGGAAAATTTTTATACACCAGATGTTAAGTTGGAAAACACAGTTAATAATATGAAGTAAGTCCATTAAAGAAAAAAGTTTGATACAAAATCTGACCCCCTCTTTGGTCTCCTTAAAGGGGAAGGGGGGGGGTGGTTTATACACCAGATGTGGAGTTGGAAGAAGACAAATATATTTGCGAAAACCGTATGCAAATCGGATCAGTAGTTTTCGTGTTAAAGCAAAAGTTTGATACAAAATCGAATCCCCTCTTTCGTCCTCTTAGAGGGGTGGGGGGAATTTTTTTTTATTTATGGGGGCAAACGAGCAAACGGGTCACGATGGTAAGCAACTACCGTCGCCCATGGACAGACAGACAGACAGACAGAAAACTAACCACAGTTTTGGCTTCTATAGCGATGTAGTAACACTTAGTACTTATTATTTTTTTAATATCATAATGTACAGAATTTTCATTTCTACAGTTTTATTATATGTATAAGATTATAACCACACTGTGCACTGGTGGGTGGTGGGCGGTGGCGAAATTTCAAAAAATCGTTTCTTTAGTAAATGTGACCTACACAATGCGTGATCACAATGCGCAACGGCCTGACTTCGTTTATCAATGAATCGACTTTGTCAAATTAAAAAGGTAACAATCCATACTAATATTATTATTATTATTATAATTTTAAATAAATGTGAAAGTGTGTCTGTCTGTCTGTCTGTTACCTCTTCACGTTCGAACCGCTAAACCGATTATGCTGAAATTTGTCATGGAGATACTTTGAGTCCCGAGAAAAGACAGGATAGTTTTTATCCCGGAAAAATTTACGGTTCCCGCGCGATAAACAAATTTTGGCGCAACGGACTACGGAGTTGCGGGCATCATATTATTCTAGTAATAAAATAACAACAAAAACACGAGCGATTTGATTCCTCAACAACAACAAAAATAGTTCGTGTCACGTTCTCGTTACCTTTTTAGGGTTCCGTACCCAAAGGGTAAAAACGGGACCCTATTACCGAGACTTCGATGTCTGTCCGTCTGTCTGTCTCCAGGCTGTATCTCAAAAACCTGCACTATAGCTAGACTTCTGATATTTTCACAGATTGTGTATTTCTGTTGCCGCTATAACAACAAATACTTAAAACAAAATAAAATTAATAATTAAGGGGGGCAACCATGTAAACAAACGTGATTTCTTTTGGCATTAGACACTTGAAATTTTCACAAAATCCTTGATTGTATGTGTACTCTAATAATTATTAATAATATGTATTATCTAATAATAAAAAAGCGGCAAAGTGCGAGTTGGACTCGCCCATGAAGGGTTCCGCAGCAGCAATAAGGTTTATTTTTATGAAATTAAAAGGTTTTGGATTCATTTTTATTTTTCAGTCGATTTAATGAAATTAAGATTAATTAAGGTTTACCATTTATGACGTTTAAAAAAAACTACTGGCTGGATCTCGTTCAAACCAATTTTCGTTGGTAGTTTTTATAGTAATCTACATCATATATTTTTTTTAGATTTATCATGCCCCTACTTTAGAAATTAGAGGGGGGGGGGACACACATTTGACCACTTTGGAAGAGTCTCTCTCGCAAACTATTCAGGTTAGAAAAAATGATATGAGAAACCTCAATATGATTTTTGGAGACTTATCCATAGATACCCCACAACCTATGCGAGGTTAGATGAAAAACCCCTAAAATGGGACCCCTAAAATTTTTAATAATTTCTCCATTTTTGTATCAAAATCTTAATGCGGTTCACAGACTACATCTACTTACCGAGTTTCAATAGTATAGCTCTAATAGTTTCGGATAAAAGTGGGTGTGACATACGGACGGACAGACAGACAGACAGACAGACATGACGAATCTATAAGGGTTCCGTTTTTTGCCATTTTGGCTACGGAACCCTTCGTGCGCGAGTCCGACTCGCACTTGGCCGATTATTATTTTTATGCCGTGCCTGAGTGTCCAAGTGTGCGGCGCGTACGTGCGTGTAGGTCGCGTCGCACGTCCGCACTCGTCGCCCACACTCGGTCTGCGCCGTGAATGGAGCGTACGTACGCACCCGGCACCGGCACCACGCGACCAGTCGATTGGCTTTTTTTGGCCCAAACGAGTTGCCCACGACCCGTTTCATAAACGCTTCCAAGTGGTAATTTTTTACGCCGGCGATGAATATAATTATGATTTTTTTCCTATGAGACCGTTGGTTCTACGCGAACCGCGTACTGTAAACGATCTGGGCTTTTTATGTACTTATTACTTAACATGTTTCGATGTTTTTTATCGTATTGCTAGCCGCAACGATATTCTCATGGTGATTGACAGCATCACGTGGAGCGATATTTTTGTCACCTCAGCTCTGTCCTATGGTGTGTTCCACAGAAATAAATCAAGATAGAACGGCTAAGCGGGTGGAGTACGCGTGTTTCAAACTTGCACAAGTGGGCAAAATTCGTTGAACGTTTATTCAGTCAGCGCGCATGTCTCGACTTGATTACACCGGATGGGTTGTGCAAAAATGCCTCATTGTGCAGTGTCTAATTGTAAAAACAGAAGTACGAAAGTAAATCGGTTAAAATGAGGTATTTCTTTCCACGGGTAAGTTATTTGTTCTAACTAAAAGCAAAGCAAAAATTGACACGCGCGATTCCTTAGCAACGGACGCGTGTGGCCGTTCTATCTTGATTTATTTCTATGGTGTGTTCATTCTATTATGTAGTAGGTAGTAGGTATTAGCGGACCCGTCAGGTGCTGTCCTGGTTTGGAATAGCTGTTAGAATCCGATTCTACAATAATAATTAAAAGAAGATTTTTTCGCTGAACGAATTGAGAATTCAAACCATCCTGGAACCCATTTGAAAACACATTAAAAATTTCATCAAAATTGGTTCACCCGAGGAGTGGTTTAATCACCACACAATCACTCACAAATGGAAGATTGATTAATTAATCTCTGATATTATGGTTAAATATTTACTAAATTGCTACCTCATAAGTCATAACGTTAGAGACCAGAGACAGGTACGCGAACTTCCCAATGAAACGTCCGTGTTTCCGTCGAACCACATTGAGCCCATCACCCTAGAATTTTATAACTAGCAGAACTAGATTGATGGCAATAATGATACTCATAACTTTCATACTTGACATCGCCATCTATTTTTATAGCGTTTTCTCTTTCATTTGGGGCCGGGTGTTTTTGAGGAAAAACGGGTGCGAGATAAACAAGCGTAAAACATATTCCTTTGTGTCGATGCAGACCTCGCTATCGTTACGTAACGTTCTAATTCACGTGTAATTTACTGATATGTAGGTCAAGCGGGGTTAGACGCGGCGAAAATCTCGCCAATCTCGCCAGCAACGTCGCACTTTCCGTGTACACCGAGTTTGTTTACCGGCGGGCGTGCTGCGGATTACGTAATGAAGCGGGGGTCACTCGGTCCGCGCCCGAATGTCGCTCCCGCGAAGTTGAGAACAGTCATATCCTATCGATTTGTTAAGATGGCGTGTGCGGTGCGGGGGGGGGGGGCGAGGGAGGGGGGCGCAGCGGCGAGGGGGGACCGGGCGGCGGTGGTGGCAGCCTCCGGCCGGGCGCAGCGTGCAGCGCCTGCACCTGCCCGCGCCGCGACACGCCAGTCGCCACAGACGCACACCCGACCCGACAAACATTACGGAATACGATATAATAAGGACTGATAATGCTCCGCGACGATTCCTTTACCACCTGGCACCGTAAACTCGCACTGTGCCACGGCTGCGGATTCGAAACCCGCGAAAAGTAGCAGAAAAAAAAAAGCGGCCAAGTGCGAGTTGGACTCGCCCATGAAGGGTTCCGCAGCAATAAGGTTTATAAGGTTTACCATTTATGACGTATAAAAAAACTACTGGCTAGATCTTGTTCAAACCAATTTTCGTTGGTAGTTTTTATAGTAATCTACATCATATATTTTTTTTAGAATTATCATGCCCCTACTTTAGAAATTAGAGGGGGGGACACACATTTTACCACTTTGGAAGAGTCTCTCTCGCAAACTATTCAGGTTAGAAAAATATGATATGAGAAACCTCAATATGATTTTTGGAGACTTATCCATAGATACCCCACACGCATAGGTTAGATGAAAATTTTTTTTGTTTCAGTTGTACCTATGGGGACCCCTAAAATTTTTAATAGTTTTTCCATTTTTGCATCAAAATCTTAATGCGGTTCACAGACTACATCTACTTACCAAGTTTCAATAGTATAGCTCTAATAGTTTCGGAGAAAAGTGTCTGTCTGTCCGCGGTTTTGCTCAGAGACTATAGAACCTACAAAGCTGTAATTTGGCATGAATATACATATTAATAATGTCTACAAAATGGTACATAAAATATTTAAAAAATATTTTTTTTATGGTACCTCCCCTACACATCAAGTGGGGTTGAATTTTTTTTTTCGCGCCCACCCCATCGTGTGGGGTGTCGTTGGATAGGTTTTTTAAAAATATTATGAGTATACATAGATCATTTTCCGGTTTAGGGATCCATTTGTGAAATATTAAGTTTTAAAGTGGAAAAAATCGTTAAGAGTCCAGTGTCCCCCATTCTACCAGCTAAACGGTTGCTTATGGAAATGTGAAAAAATTTACGGGAGTAGGAAATATGCTGAATTTAAAAGGAAAACTATCACGACTAAGTTGACTTCATAAGTTATTGAGTAATAGTCGATCAACTAAAAAAAATATATTCGGCGAAGTATAAAGGAACTTTTCGTTCAAATTCCTTTGAGATGATGTTGTTAGTAGTGTAAAACATGTTATAAATATACATTCATTGACCATACAAAAATTTTCAAAAACTAGCGGTGCTACGGAACCCTACATTGCGCGTGGCCTGACACGCACTTGGCCGGTTTTATTATTTTATGCAACAGTTACCAAATCGTCGTATAAAACAAACACGATCTAGTAAGTTCCATCTCATGTAATTTAATAAAGTTATCGTTGTATAAATCATGAGCATTTTGCGTCAAAGATCTGATAAAATACCGGAAAAGTACAGAAGCATAACGAACAAGTATCTTTGAAAAACTATAACCAGAGTCCAGACTATGTAGAAAAAAATTTATTAAAAAACAAAACTATAGCTATAGCATATATATCCGCTACATACCTACGTTTACCCTACCAAAATTCATTACCCACATTTTGCCGTTGTCGGGCAAAAAATAAGTGAATCTGCCTACAACTAGGCATTGAAATTTTGTTTTTGGTTGTCGCGTGGAGAGTCCAATTAATTCTTGTGTGCGTCTCTCCATTTCGTTTCTGCCTGATGGAATACCCACAATTTTGAGAGCTAACCACCTAACCATGACAATACCCTATCCACTATAAAAGTCAACGTTGGAAAAAATATCAAACAAAATATGCCTTATATTTATATCAAAATATACACACCGGCAAAATTAGCGGAACATAACAAAATTTTCAGTTTTTTTGTAAATTATTCGCGTATTTGTATATATTTCTTTATTAATTTAATAATTGATGATTAAAAAATAAAACTTATATAAATTTAGGGCATGAAATCGTGTAAAAAGAAAAAAAATCAGCAAAAATCAAAAATTAAGAAAATCTTTGAAATTACAGCAGTAATTTTTTAAGTTAAATTCTCCATTTTTACTTAAGAAATGCCATGTTAAAAGCGTTTAATGCCTTCTATGGATCTCAAGAGGCCCTGGATACGCCATTCCATGCTTGCATTTTGATTGTCAATCATTTCCTGTGGAATATTCTCCTACTCCTCCAGTAGCGCCAACTCGAGCTCCTGAACAGATTTTGGAGCTGGAGGTTTAACTCGTACCGTTCACCCATTGATGTGCCACACGTCCTCAATCGGATCCATATCCGTAGACCGTGCTGGCCTCTCCACCTAGGCTACGCCAGCATAATTTAGGTAATAATGCCTGATTTTTTTACTCTATGGACGCGCATAAAATTGAAGCTACTGCCTAAACTTGTGTAAAAGGCACAACATGCAGTTCTAGGACATCTGTGCTTTAGCCGTGTACTGTCAAAGTACCATCATTAACAATCATCAGCTCCGTGCGGGCTCCAAGTCATATGCCACCCCAAACCATTTCGAAGCCTGCATGATAGGCCACTGTTTCCGTTAAGTTTGATGGTCTATAGCGTTCCTTACGATTTATCCACATTCTTGAATATCGCCTGTCAACAAAATGTACACAGAATTTGCTCCCATCACTGTACAGCATACGATTTCATACACTTGTCAAATTTTGATGTTCACGCGCATATCTTAGCCTGGCTCTTTGGTGTCCTGTCTCAAGTTCTGGTGCCCTTGCTGGCACTTTTGAGTTTAATTTAACTTATTTGAGTCTTCTTCTTACTGTACAATCGCTCACACGTACATCTCGGATCTGTTCCGACAGGTTTCGTGTATGCAAGGCAGTTTGAGGTCGATTTCTTAAGGCTTGTACCCTAACAAAACGGTCATCCTGAACCAATGTCACCCGATATCTGCCTTGTTCTCGTCTCCAGACGTAAGATCCAGTCTCTCTGTAGCGTTGAAAGTTACGATGGACCACGGAAGCTGACCCACCTAAGGCCTGACTGACCGAACGGTAGGTGTGACCTTTCTCTATCGTGGTTACAGCTCTAGCTGTCGTAGATGCTCGGAAATCACTAATTTTATATCTAAGCAATGTGTTCTTCCAAAAACCAAACAATCAAATGAGCTGGCATACCTTGAACCCCGCTAAAATCGCCATTCTTATCAGAAACACTTACAACGTCAATCATCGAAAAACATTTATTATGGCATAATTGCAATAAAAATCTCTCAAATTGCCAGTTTTGTTCAATATTTTATTTCTTAAATGAGCTTAGAAACTATAAAAAAGGATTTCAGACAGCCCGACCCACTTGAGTTCAAGTTGTGCCCCTTTTTAACTATGTTCCGCTAATTTTGCCAGTGTGTGTATAATACAACCCTATCTTAACTAAGCTATGGTAAACATAGTACATAATATACATAATGGAAAATTTTAAATTACTAAATGTTTGCTCATAGTATGTTTTATTACCGTATTCATTAAATCAATTTAAAATGTTTTATTTTTGTCATTAAAAAGTATGTTTTACCACCCTTTCAATATTTAACAAACAAAACAAACAAAATATAAATATCTTTATTTCACAGAAAACTTACACGCTAATGTTACACAAACTCTAGTCTCCACACTAGGATTCCCTGTGTCGTGGAGACCAGGACCATTTACATTGCTTGTTCTTTTTACTTCTGGGCTCTGGCCTCTGAGGCTCTGATCTATTCCACTTCTGATGTTGCTACTTACCGGCAGCGCGCGGCGGTAGTCACAATAATCGTCTGCAATGAGCCGATCTACTGCTGTACCCTTAATCCAATGAAAACAAGCAGGCACTGCAGTCTGCAGCATGCTCTTTATACGTATTCTTCTTTAAAAATGTAAGAATGGGTACAAACTACAAACAGATAGAGACTTGATTTATATTATATGAAGTTAAAACATTGTATCAACATACGAGTAATAGCAAGAAGTGAATTTATATCATAATTAATAATATCCTTAACAAAATGTTTTTGACCGACTTTAAAAAAGGAGGAGGTAAATACGTTCGGCTGTACGTATGTTTTTCAAAATAAAAACATTATCGTGTCAAGGTTTCGTCAAGGCCATGTGCAGGCTCCGGCGTTTTATAGAGCCTTTTCAGTGGGACGTCGAGAGTGGAGCCTCGCCCCCGAGAGCGGTGCGCCAGACGTACCCCGACAGCCCGTACGTACCCGCGGCTAAGGTCGCACACCGTACGCTCACACTTGAGCGACGTAGACGGAGTGTAGCGAATTGCTGGACGAATTTGAAATTCTAAGTTCTAGAATATGTATTTCAAATTGGACATCTCAAGGACAGGGACGAAGGGGATAAGATCTTAGTAATTGTAGAGTTGAAATTGAAAATATTCATGTTGTAACTTACTGTGATGTAAATTAATAGAACAGGTTATCTAGCCCACTGCCTAACTTAATAAGTGTAATCAATGAAGCATAGTGAAAATTCCTTTCTCACCTTACAACGCTGCTGGGCCTCGCAGCCCACAAGTTGGAAAGGCTTACAATACCTGTACGATACTGCATGTATGGTTGGTTATATTGGACCAATACATAATTTAAATGTACTAATCTTTTCATGCGATCTTTTATGTCGTACCTATTTATATTGAGAAAGTAGTAAATACTACATGACATTTTGAATGGCACTAGCTCTACATTACATTCCGCCCACTCTTGAACCAGTGACCACAATCTACTCATTCTTCAGAATTTAAAATAGGTCACCTATTTTCCCTACAGATCCGTAAGAATACTTCAGAAACTCGCGATGTTCCTTAATTTGGTTCTTGTCGTGTAATATCTTTTATTCGTCTGTGTAATTACATGCAGAAATTAATTTAGCATCTGCTTCCATTGAGTAATGAATTGCTTTAGAACAAGATGCTTATTTAACTTCTGACTGTTTAACTTCTTACTAATGTACTATACGATCACACGAAGCCATTGGATAGTATTTCGGCATTTTCAAGATAAATCGTCCAAAGAGTTGTTTACCTAAAAATTTAAGATTTTTCGCGGTCAATAAGGATCTTTTGAGCATATTCTCATATAAATATGCTTAGGAAGAAGATTTAATAATCGCAGCTGCTATGATATGCCTAGAAGATCCTTATTTGATTCCACCAAAACTTTTATCAAAGTTTTATTTACCAAATGATTAACACAAGTTTAACGTTACAGTGGCCCAGTCAGAAGACTCACCAGTGGCAATGAAACTCAAGAAAATATGCCTTAAAACGCCGATAGGTGAGGAACAAGCGGCACAAGCAGTCCTCGACCCTGCGATAGGTGAGTTGGAAACAATTTTACCCGCGTTGGGTGTACTTTAAGTCTTTAACCCAAGTTGGATATACTTTTACCCAAAACAAATGAACTCCATACTCCAGACCATCTTTATGTAAATACACTGTATGTCTATTGTGACACTGCCCGAATGACGATTGACGAATCGGCTACACAGTACACACATTGACTTGATTGCAGTTGACTGGTGCCCGGTTTATTAGGTTTTTGACTGAAGTTTATCTATTCACTAGAGCTTTTGACTGGCTAACGTTATATAGAATACTAACCAATCACCAACGCTGCTGAATAGAATGCATGGGAATGAAGCTCAGAAAGAAGGCATTAAAGTAGCAAGCAGTGCTACTTGAGTCTTGACTGATGTCTCTGAGTGAGCGAGTTCGATTCTTACTTCACAGCAGAGTTACTATACTTGTGATATCATATCACGTTTTAACTATGTTTATTATTTGAGTTATGCCATAAAATTATCGATCACCAATTATAACGGCCCTCGTACTCTTACTTACCCAATAAACATTAACTCACGTCACAAAGCTTAGCCTTGACATCGTCTATACTCTATACTATATGATATGACCATACGCTATCGGCTATCGGCTATAGTTTATGTGCCTATGAAACTCTTTACACTACTTTGATAACATTATAGTAGAGATTGCTCTGCGAAGTTCAATAGTAACACAGGTTAGCACCGCTCAGAACATTCTCCTAATGTCGCGGCCGCACATGCGTGGTGCTTCGCGCTAAAGCCGATACTATTGGACGATCTGCGTGTAATGTGTATCGTCCGATAGTATCTCATTGCACGAAGCTTCGGACGATAGACGCAGATGCGGCCGGGACGTTAGCAATTTAGCTATTCCCATATAAACATTGATTGTTATATCTGCATCAGTAGCTCTGTAAAAAATATGATCGCAGCAACAGGTGGTATGTATTTATAATTATTGTGCATTTAATAATGCGTCGTTGACTACTGAATAATTTGATATCATTTTGTGTCGCTGTTTGCCGATTGAATTGTGCTTTTATTTCCCGTCGTCGCGTATCGCATGAGGCTATGATGTCATCGTTTTAATTGCGGTCACTACTTCATTATCCACCTAGAGTATCAACTCGGTTACAGATCAAAATTGTTTCAATAAAAATTAAATATTCATTCCGTCCGCGTCGACGTCGAGTACGATTACACATTTATATTATGCAGCTGAAATAACGATAATGAGTAGTTTTATTACCTATCTACAAAATTAATGTCGCTCGTGATATTGAAACTAGTTTTTTTCTAGTTAAAACTTAATGCTCTCGGTGTAAGTAATTAAAATTTCGTGTGTTTTTGACTTTATAATTAATATAAATGTTGCGGTTTTTGGTGGATATGAGCTATTTAACTGCTTTATTTTGCTTTGTTAGGATTATATTATGATAGTAATAAGCGCCTATATTTTAGTTCTGTATTTGCATTTTGCATAACTTTTTGAATAGTACATTTCATATCATGTTATTCTGCGAGGACGGCGCTCGTGAGCCTCGACACCGGAGTCCGGACAGGGTCGCATTTGTCGAGCTAGCGAATGTCAGACGTCGGCGGCGTGCGTGGAATTGCAGCTTTCCTCCGTCGGCGGTAATTTGATTGGGCCCGAGCTGTCACCTATGCGCCGCAGTCGCCCGGCCGTCGCTCGCCGGCTATCGATTAGAGCCGCCCTCCCCGCGCCTCCCCCGGGCTCCCTCGGCGCCCGCGAACCGGATCTCGTCACGCCGCCATTGTGTACCGCGACGCTTAAACGCATTCGTTTCTCCCGATGCGAAAACGACGCATTCCTTCCGCACGCCGCCCGCCCCACCCCTCCCCGTCGTCGCGGGACCGCACCGATCCTCTCATTACACATTTACAGCCTCGCCACAAGGCGCCCGATCAATGACAATCGTACTCTTATCGGACGTGGTCGAAACCGTACCCCTAGCCCTGCTCCTCCCCAGCGATACGTATAAATATAATCAACGGACGCGTTAATGGATGAACCGGCCGCCCGTATGGCCCTTTTACCCCGCGCAACAGAATTACTCTCCTCGCATTTTATGTATTCAATGAATTTTAACAATATTCAAGTTGGCAGCACAGGACGAAAGCTGTGCCAGTCGTAGATAAAAGTACGGCAAACACCACGCTACAAATACAAACTCTATCGGTGGTATGAATAAAAAAATCTTAGTGAAGGTTTTAACAGTTTTCTAACTAAAATGTTCGCTAAAGTTAGAAACCGTCTTAAAACACTCCATATGAATAAACGCTTGCTAAGCCTTCGCTAGCTTGAATACTGTTAGATGACGTTTTATAGTATTCTTTTTTTGGTAATGTTGGTAGTGTGCCAATTTATTGTGTTCAATCATCAATATTGTGTCAAATTCAATGAAATTCAATGAGTATTTTGTAGAAAAAAAAACTTGAGAGGTGTCAAAGGACACCCGAAAGGAATAGAGTTATTTCATGAGTTAAAAAAATCTACTCAAAAAAAAAATTTAAAAAACACCATCTATTGACAAACAGGAATACTATCAACGCGCAGCGCCCTCTGCCCCTAACATGCAGGTACTAATAAAAATATTTTTAAGTCGTCAAATGGATTTATTATTATCTTATTATATGTATACTTTTTGTCGACGAGGGCGGCTAGGAATTCCTTCAAAAATTGCAATAATGTCAGAAATCGTGATAATACTCGATATTTCGTCCATTTCAATCTCTTAAAATGGTCTTAAAGTAGGTCCGAGGCTTCACTAAAGTTAGCGAACTCCTATTTGACGTTTCGAGCCTAAACAACTGTTAGCAAACGTTTATTCATAACGATTATGCTTAAAATAGGTTTATATCAGGCTTATTACACATGCGCTAATTTTTGACAGCTGTCACCTTAAAAAGGTGTTAGAGCACTGTTACAGAACGTTTATTCATATTAAATTTTACAACAGGCTTATAAAGCTGTTGTAAAGCTTCGCTAAGTTTTTATTCATACGACCGTATGTGTACAAGTTACAACAAACATCCAAGGGAACTTTTAGAACTTAAAGCCAAGATTTTTTTTCACCTGACTCCATTAGTATTCAGACAATTTATCGACTCTGTTTGAAATGCCGTGATCGATTTTCCTAAGATCGGTGTTAGTCCCTTTTTGAATAGGGACTACATTAGTCCTTTTTAAAAAAAACCATAAAGAGTAAATTAAATTGCGGGAGTGTGTGAATAGTATTTCTGCAAAACCAGTTTTAAACGCTTTATTATTCCCATTGAGATTTTGGCCCATATTTTGTGACCGATATTTGGCTCGGGAGTCGAGAGTCGGAGCCCGCAAGTGGAGCGAAAGTCGGGGCTCAGGCCTGCCCCTGACCTACGCCACTCCGTCGTCGTCTTCGGAGTTCAGACTCAGTTGAAATTACGTAATGCTTCTCAATTTGGGCTATTTTTCGCTTTTCATTTTTAAAAATTTTACGGTATTACTTACTTGGTTTGATGGCAAAAAGGTTGCAAGGCGACAAGATAAGAGATGACTAGATGAGTGGATGAATTTGCTAGTAAATTACTTAAATATTATATTAAGGACCTGTTTCACCACTTCCTGATAAAGTGCCGAATAGGCATACAACTAACATAGTTTTTAAGATTATTGTTACTAATAATTTTGGGCCTTAGTTGCTCCGAATAAAGAATTTATTTATTTATTTATTTATTTATTTATTACTTAACTTGACACTTGACAGGTGGAGTATGGAGAATCTGTCAAAAAAGTTGTGAATAGCCTATACCGTATACGGCACTTTATCAGAAAGTGGTGAAACAGGCCCTTATAATATGATATCATATCTCTTGAGTTTTTTCAATTTTCAATTCAATGATTTGTGATGATGAGATGAATTTAATTCAGCAATGCGATCAGCTCTACAATAGTTGTAGGTTGTTATTTATCGTCTAAGACCTAGACACCACAGAACTCATGACCTAGATCATAAGTTCTGTGTCGCTCATTCCACACTCCACACTCCATCCACAAGTTTATTCTGAATGGACTTTTCGATTCCTTCAGTAAGTTTGCAATAAGCAATGTACCGAAGTTGACAAAACGATTTCAGCTCGTAACCGAGTGAACGTTCACAGTTATTTCACCTTTGATGTGGCCCTTATGCCCAGAACGTAAGAATCACTCTGGAAAGTTTGAGGTAGTATAGCGTCCTGCTGCGCCGCGCGGCAGGTCGGCGCGTACTCCCGTCAGCTCGGCGGTCGGGCCACCCCCGTGAGATTTACAAGAGATTATTTGAATACCGTTTTAGAGGAATTTGCGATTTTTTTTATTTGTTGTAAGTTGTAAGTAACGGATTTCATCTTAGGAGTTACGTCCTAGGCTATACCTAAGACCGAAAATACGAGAGATGAATATTATGGACGAGAATATATTATACGAAAAAGCTTTTTGAAATAATTATAGTAGGTTAAATATACAAAAAATTGTCTAAATCAAGAGCCTGGTCTGCTGGAACTTTGCAAACATAACTAATGTTTAGCGTTTACTCTTCATTCCAGTTTGTAGCGATTACTGCACAAACTGCTTCTAAAATACCTTTGTAAAAACCTTTTCTGTGTTACCCAAGTAGGTACCCAAGTATTTTTCTACACTACTATTATAAAGAGGAAAGATTTGATTTTTTGTTTGTTTGTTTGTTTGTTTGTTTGTTTGTTTGTTTGAGTCGAATAGGCTCCGAAACTACTGGACCGATTTGAAAAATTCTTTTGCTATTGGAATCCTACATTATTTCTGCTGAACATAGGCTACATTTTATTTTGGAAAAAAGTAGGGTTCCGTAAGATATTTGAGTTTTTCGGACGCAAGGTGTAAAAAATCAGCTAGAAAAGTTATTTATTTTGCGTACGCTGCCTAAACTATAAAAGATAGAACCATAAAATGTTCTAAGTAATTGTAGATCTTATAAATATCTACAAAAAAGTCCGCGACACACTATACCTATCTATGTCGAGTGAGGCACAATAACCATTTATTTATTTAAAAATACTGAATTTTTTTTGGACTTTATTTAAACGGATATATTTTACTCACGCTATTAATCCTTATCAAAATAAATTATTTTATCACTAAGTACAGTTTATGTAGATAATATTTGGTCTTTGAATGATTAAAATTGGACGTTTGGTTTTGAAATTATGGCGAAATTAAAATATTACGATAGTGGGCGTCACCAAAGCGCGTGCGGCAGGAAGACTATATTCTGTTGTAGAAATGAAAATTCTGTACATAAAAGATATGAAATGACACCCGAAATTACACCTTTGTCACTACATCGCTATAGAAGCCAAAAATGTGGTTAGTTTTTTGTCTGTCTGTCTGTCTGTCACTCTTTCTGTCTGTCAGTATGTTTGTTCCAGCATCACAGGAAAAATACTGATCCGATTTGAATGTGGTTTTCGCAGATATATTTATCTTCTTCCAACTTAACATCTGGTGTATAAAATTTTTTCCCCCCACCCCTCTAAGGGGACAAAAGAGGGGGTCAGATTTTGTATCAAACTTTTTTCTTTAACACGAAAACTACTGATCCGATTTGCATACGGTTTTGACAGATTTGCATACGGTTTTCACAGATATATTATATTTGTCTTCTTCCAACTCAACATCTGGTGTATAAAAATCCTCCCCACCCCTCCCCTCTCAACCCTCTCTGGGGACCAAAGAGGGGTCAGATTTTGTATACAACTTTTTTCTTTAGTGGACTTACTTCATATTAGGTATTAACTGTGTTTTTCAACTTAACATCTGGTGTATGACCTTCCCCCCCCACACCCTCTTAGGGGACAAAAGAGGGGGTAAAACATGTACCAACTGATGATGTAGAAAATATACTTTAAATGGCAAAACAACGTTTGCCGGGACAGCTAGTATATTATATTATGTATTTTTATTACGGCTGATGGGCCAATCACAATGTTTTTTCGGGAGTCGTTGGTGTTTTTAAGGTTCCGTACCTAAAGGGTAAAAACTAAAAAGTAAAAAAATCGGCCAAGTGCGAGTCGGAATCGCGCACGAAGGTATTATTATAGAGCAAAATTAGGCCATAAATTGTGTTTTTTGTATGGGAGCCCCCCTTATTTTTTTATTTTATTTTAATATTATTATTAAATATTAAACTACACATATAACTAAGGATTTTGTGAAAAATTCAAGTACCTACCTGTTGACATTTTTGATATAGAGCAAAAAAGGCCAAAAAAATGACGTTTGTTGTATGGGAGCCCCCCTTAAATATTAATTTTATGTTATTTTTAGTATTTGTTGTTATAGCGGTAACAGATATACATAATCTGTGAAAATATCAAATCTCTAGCTATTACCGTTCTTGAGTTACAGCCTGGAGACAGACAGACAGACAGACGGACAGACAACGAAGTCTTAGTAATAGGGTCCCGTTTTTACCCTTTGGGTACGGAACCCTAAAAACGGGACCCTATTACTAAGACTTCGTTGTCTGTCCGTCTGTCTGTCTCCAGGCTGTATCTCAAGAACCGCTATAGCTAGACTACTGAAATTTTCACAGATTGTGTTACATATTATCTGTTGCCGCTATAACAACAAATAGTTACTTACTAAAAAATAAAAATACAATAAAGTTAATATTATTTAAAGGGGGCACCCGTACAATAAAAGTGATATTTTGGCCTTTTTTGCTCGTAATCAATAATGATAACAGCTAGGCACTTGAAATTTTCACAAAATCATTAATTATATTTGTATTTTAATAATTAATAATGAAATTAATTAATAAAGTAAATATTGAAGGGGAGCACTCCCATAAAAAACATTTTTAATTTTTTGTCTACTTTCGCTATACCGGTACGGAACCATTCGTGCACGAGTTCGACTTGCACTTGGCCGATTTTTTCACTATCTCTCACTTGGCCAAGGTTATTAGGATACCAAATATCCTCAGTAATCCACTACTACCCTCAATGACTCTACCTAGCTGCTGTTAGGGTGCAGCTTTGTGATTTTGGTCACTTGGCTAGCCGCTTAGGACTTTGCTGAAAAATTACCCAAGTTCCTGAACAATTAGCCAGTGTAATCAACTGCTATTTAGATTAATAATTGATTTAATCACCTTCTCCTTCATATCAATAAAGTTGGGCTGCACACTTCTCGTCTCGGTCTCGTCAATCCTCAAAAAATTGAGTCTCGTTCAAGTCTCGTTCTCGTCTCGTTACCAGTTGTCTCGTCTCGTCTCGCTTAGTTGTAAATAATGATTTATTTCTGTATATTTTATGAAAGAGAATAAGGAATATTTAATGACTAGCGTATTTATATGATAAAATGCAGTTTGGATGGTTACCAGATTTTATATTTTGTAAAATATATTGTTTTCTAAGTAGACAGTAGTAGAAAGATTTTTCGAATAAAACTTCTCTTAAAAAAATTTACGAGACCCAAAACGAGACTCCCGGGTTGCCCTGTATGTGGTCTCGGTATTGCCGATAATATTTTCCAAAACGTCTCGTCTCGTTCTCGTCTCGCTTTTGCGAGAACGAGAACGAGACGAGACGAGAAAAATCTCGCTCTCGCGAGACAATAAAGAGATGGTGGGATAATTTGACAGGCGATAAAAATTTTGAGGCATAAAGGCCGTCACAGACTTAGCTATAATATATATTAATTATTAATATATTTATAGCTAGGCATATTACTATATTTCTATACAATTTTCGCGTGACCACACACTCAGCTATAATATATATATTTCTGGTCTCAGTGTGTTTAGTACGGTATATTAATATAATATATTATAGCTAAGTCTGTGACGGCCTTTAAGGCTTGAAGTAAAACAGTTTATACAGGGCCTGTAGACAAGTGGCAAAACGCTAACGCTAACGTTACAAAATGTATGGGATTTGACATTAGTATTCGCTAGCGAAGCGATGACTTATGTCAAATCGCATACATTTTGTAACGTTAGAGTTAACGTTAGCGTTTTGCCACTTGTCTAGGGGGGCTGATAAGAGAGCTGAAGATGGCTGAAGTTTCTGGTTACTATGATACTTCTCGAGTGTTTGGCACGCTATCAGATCATAAAGAAATGGAGCTACATTTTTTCTTTTATTCCTTAGACAGTCATTATGGAACAGTAATTAATAATTATTAATCATTCTTCTCCTTAATTTTTATGCGATATCCTACTACTTAATATGCAGGTTTTTCAAAAGAAGAAACGGATGTTCAACGGATTTTAATGTTGTTTTGCACGTAATACTTGGGGCTCTACATTTCATCATAGGCTCGAAAACTACAAGTTTCCCGTTGCATAAAAAGCTAGTAGCCATAAAAGTGAAAACGATATTATATTATTAAAGTTTAGACTATTTATCTATTTAAATATTATGTCGTATCGTAGGTAAACTAACTTGACCATTTTTTTTATTAAATAAGGGGGCAAACGGGTTACCTGATGGTAAGCAACTACCATCGCCCATGGACACTCGCAACATCAGAAGAGCTGTAGGTGCGTTGCCGGCATTTTAGAGGGAATACGCTCTTTTCTTAAAGGTTTGCAGGTCGTATAAGTCCGGAAATATAATTTATATTTGAAAATTACAAAGTTTAAGTTCTTAAAAATATTATGGGTAAACAAGAAACAAATGGGTAATACATATTATGTATAGTGGTTTATTTATTTTATTACTTATCTCAACTATAATACATAATAATTAATATCAATCAAACAATCTTTAGATTCAGTACAACGTATTATTTGTGTACGTATGCATTCACAAATGTAATACTTGTGCGTCTAGTGCTTCAGATTTTATTGCCAGTGTCATTGACCCTTATGAAAATAGCAGAAGCGTCGCGGTTTTAATACTAGGTACCTTCGGCGGGCGCGCGCATGCCTGATTCTAAGTTCGCGCCCGCCTCTGCCTTTCGATGGAAATGATTTCAATTAAAATAATACCCTCGAGGCCGGGGCGGTCGCGGCCTCGCGCCGCCGCCGCCGCCGCCGCCGCCGCCGCCCCGGCCGTCGTCGGTCGCCGGAGATGGCCGGCGAGCGAAGACTACGGCCGCATCTTACCGGCCGCCGCTGTTGTCACTGCGGTGTTTCGCGGGCGGGCAGATTTATTTGGACGTACCCCCTTCGGGGGGAGCGGGGCCGGGCGGCCGCCCACCGCGCCACCTCCACACATTTGACTGGATCAATAAGTAAGCAAAGGATGCCCGAGCAGAAAAACCATACACCCGACCACCCCAAGGGGGCACACGTAACCGACCCCCCTCCCCCCACTAGCGGGGACCTCGCAGATTGCCATTTTCTCTTTGCCTATGCTTTAATTAGTTGCGTAGTGACGCGTGGAGATCGGTAAGCCGGCGTTATTGAGTCGACGACTAGTCGCCGTACTCGCCGGCTAAAATGTTCTCCGCCGTCCGAGGCCAGTAATAACTACTAGCTATCGGCCCGGGCGGTGAAGCAAAACATAATATAACAGCGGCTCGGGCCTCGAGCTGGTAGCTGGTAGAGTCGACACTTGACACGTCACTTGGCGACCGGTGAGGCGGTGACAATGCCACCATGACGGCAGATAAGATAAAGTACACGAGTCCCCCTAATAGTTTGAATAAGCTCATTCTTTGTGCTTCCTTTTTATGGCATTGTTTATATTTCCCCTCGCCGCGCCGTACATTTAAAATGTACCGCTAGACGCGACTCGCGACAGAAACTATAAAACCTAATCTCGCCTCTCGGTAGTCTGTAAGTACACAACCGCACTGTCCTGACTCCTGATAGAGACACTCTAACACCTTACAGATTAGTAAGCTGTAATCAGTAGCTGAAATATGCCTTATTTAAATTTTAAGCTATTGTCTAACGTGTGTCTAACTGAGGAAAGCTAGTAAACAATGGGCTTTCCCAAATTATAACCATATCAACAACAGCTGCTACGCATTAGGCCTGTAGAGCAAGATGCAATAATTTCAAACGTTTCCCATAAAATGATTTAATTTTTCACGATATTCCAGTTTATTATTGGTAAAACAGTTTTCAACATCATCGGGGCTGCATTTGTGATTTGTCAATTTTTATCTCATTGCAAATTGAACATTTGATTTTGTAAACAACAATTGCAATACTGTTGAAGCAGCATCCAGGTTTCGTTTTTCCTCTTTTAATCAATCGGCAATTGCACAATACCGTGCATTGTTACTGCAGTAGTCTGTAGCTACAGCTGAAGTACTTGCTAGTTGCTACCGATCCGCTATAGTTTTGAACTGGTTAAAAACTACTACTATAATATGAACCTTCCTCTTGAACTACTCTATATTTTGCTTAAAAATGCTTATGTCTGAATTTTACGTAAAGTAGAAGAAGAAACAAGCTAAAGTTTTAGCCTAAGGAGAGTCGAATTAACTTTATATTCTTGTACTACTTTTTTTAGGCTTCCGTACCCAAAGGGTAAAAACGGGACCCTATTACTGAGACTCCGATGTCTGTCCGTCTGTCTGTCTCCAGGCTGTATCTCAAGAACCGCTTATAGCGAAACTTCTGAAATTTTCACAGATTGTGTATTTCTGTTGCCGCTATAACAACAAATACTAAAAACAAAATAAAATTAATATTTAAAGGGGGCTCCCATGACAACGAACGTGATTTTTTGGCCTTTTTTGCTCGATATCAATAATAGCAGCAGCCAGCAGGTAGGCACTTGAAATTTTCACCAATTCTTCAATTATATGACGTGTACTTTAATAATAATATTAAAATAAAATAAATATTTAAGGGGGGCTCCCATACAAAACACAATTTTTAGCCTATTTTTGCTCTATCACAGTACGGAACCTTTTGTACGCGAGTCCCGTCCGACTCGCACTTGGCCGATTTTTTAAAGGTATTTTAGATATAAAATGTATTCATACAGTAGGCTACCTTGTGATGGGACTCTCGCAAACATAAGCTTCATTTCAGATAACTTTAGAGACCAAAAATGAGACCAAAATCACCACCTTATGTCGCACCATAACTGCACACACAACTGCTTTACATATTTTGGTTTAATTTAACTTGATGGTTATTTTAATAACTTAAAAGTTAAAACGCGTGTTACATCTAGGCCATCTAGTCACATCTAGCCTTCGTATAAAGTGCATTATTTTTATCGTCGACGGTCATTAAACGAGCGCCGAGTAATTATACAAAATGTTTTATATATTCACCCGCCGTGAGTGAGGAGACCAGCCACGTCGTGATTCCACATTCAACTTGTTCACGTTCATTTTACGTGTGCGGTGTGATAGGACCTTTATGTTATCCACATAAGAATCATTGTAGAAACTCCAGAGGTTGTTACGTGTCCGCGCGGTGCCCGCTTCTCAGAAATGCCATCACAAACTCACTGGGACTAGGTACTGGCTTCACCGTTATTATTATCGCACACCTAGGTACATACTACATAATAATATATTAAAATTATACTACATTTTTTATCACGACAATCCATACTAATAATTTAAATGCGAAATCCCGCGATCCCTACCCTATTACCCTATTCCATCGTAAAAGGCCGGCAACGCACCTGCAGCTCTTCTGATGCTGCGAGTATCCATGGGCGACAGAAGTTGCTTTCCATCAGGTGACCCGTTTGCTCGTTTGCTGCCTTTTTTAGGGTTCCGTACCCAAAGGGTGAAAACGGGACCCTATTACTAAGACTTCTTTGTCTGTCCGTCTGTCCGTCTGTCCGTCTGTCCGTCTGTCTGTCTGTCTGTCTGTCTGTCTCCAGGCTGTAACTCAAGAACGGTAATAGCTAGAGATTTGATATTTTCACAAATTATGTATATCTGTTGCCGCTATAACAACAAATACTAAAAATAAAATAAAATGAATATTGAAGGGGGGCTCCCATACAACAAACGTGATTTTTTTTGGCCTTTTTTGCTGTCTCCAGGCTGTAACTCAAGAACGGTAATAGCTAGAGATTTGATATTTTCACAGATTATGTATATCTGTTGCCGCTATGAAAACAAATACTAAAAATAAAATAAAATGAATATTTAAGGGGGGCTCCCATACAACAAACGTGATTTTTTTGGCCTTTTTTGCTCTATATCAAAAATGTCAACAGGTAGTTACTTGAATTTTTCACAAAATCTTTAGTTATATATGTACTTCAAGTTTATAGTGTAGTTAGTAGTATAAGCATTTTGTTTTGCCCCTTTTTATGCGTAAAACTAGATTTTTTTCTAACTGGCCGTATTATAAACCTGTCATGTTGTAATTTATGTCTTGTCAACGTTTTCCACCTGCTTGGTCATTTCCTCTGATTTTGAAGATACACTTAATTCCGAACAGACAAAAATATTTTTATTAGCGTTTCTAGTAGTGATACACAATATTGGGCTATAATAACTAATGAATCTTCACCATTGTAGAGTAACTTAGTATAATTATTAATTAATAAGTACTACATAATTGTTTGACATTGAAAATTTTCTTTGTGATTTATGCAATATATTTGCCTGTTTGCAATTACAACAAATGTTATAAATTATAATATTTGAAAAAAACATTAACTTTTTGCCATGAACTTCTCCGAAACGGCTTGACCGATTTTGAGGACATTTTGTGTGCTTATCGGGTACGTCTGAAAATAATAAAGTTATCGTTACAAAAGCATTTTAAAACGAGTGCCGCCTCTCACCTCGGTGGCCGCGGGCCCTAGTGCCGTTTCGCGTCCCGCGTCTTTTTGCGCCTCCCCTCTACCCCTCCCTCCTCTCCCGTTTCCCTTAAACCAGGCCTGTCTCACTCCGCGCGTAGGTATCGAAAATATACCTACGCGCGGCTGCCCTTGCGCAGGGTATAATTCAGTGGGGCTGCGCGAGCGAGCAGCGACCTCCTTGTGAGTATAGTATTCGTTGGCAGCGACGGACATACTTTTTAAGTTTTGACCTGTTTTTATTAAAATGGAAAATAAAAAGAAACACCCTAAAAAGTATGGTGCTGTATTCAATTGTTTAAATTTTTGTGGTTACCTAAGGACGCTGAAAAGTAAGTAATATAATATGACTCTGCAAAGTATTATTTGTACTTTGAATAGGCACCTTTTATTACATTATATAGGTAATACATTAAACATAAATCATAATAATGTAATATTATTATTAAGTATACTAGCTGTCCCGTTGATTTGCCGTATACGCGATGGACGTTGCCATGGTGACATACTTATTTAGTCACTTCCATAAAATATTATACTTAAATGCTTAAATGCCAATAAAGTATTTCGCCCGTATCTTTTTGGTTGCTCTATTGTCACGTCTGTTACGCCATTTTCGATTTTTTTAACTTAATTACTCTCATTAAACTGAATATAATAAGTATCTAAAGAAATTTCCATTAATCATCACAAAAAGTTGTTTATGGTTTATAATTAAATGATAATATTAATAGCGCACCGCGCGCAGGTATTTTTAGGGTTCCGTAGCCAAAATGGCAAAAAAGGAACCCTTATAGATTCGTCATTTTGGTACATTCAGCCCTAGCTGCCCTAGCGGCACAATAGTACATTCGAGCGGGCCGCTCAATGTATAGGTTCAGTGTAATATGGATCGTTATCCGTAGGCATAAGAATGAAATTGGCTTTTAATAAATTTTTGTAGGTAAATAAACAAACAGGCGCTGAACTCTGAGTCATTCTAAATGGTACCATATGTTTATAGATTTAAAGAAGACATTTCGTTGGATACATTTTCTAAGATAAACTTCTGTACGGAGTACTATTATATATTCTGTGCTTAAACTTAATGCCAATAATGGCCCCGGTCACAGAATATATAATAGTACTCCGTACAGAAGTTTATCTTAGAAAATGTATCCAACGAAATGTCTTCTTTAAATCTATAAACATATGGTACCATTTAGAATGACTCAGAGTTCAGCGCCTGTTTGTTTATTTACCTACAAAAATTTATTAAAAGCCAATTTCATTCTTATGCCTACGGATAACGATCCATATTACACTGAACCTATACATTGAGCGGCCCGCTCGAATGTACTATTGTGCCGCTAGGGCAGCTAGGGCTGAATGTACCAAAATGACGAATCTATAAGGGTTCCTTTTTTGCCATTTTGGCTACGGAACCCTAAAAATACCTGCGCGCGGTGCGCTATTAATATTATCATTTAATTATAAACCATAAACAACTTTTTGTGATGATTAATGGAAATTTCTTTAGATACTTATTATATTCAGTTTAATGAGAGTAATTAAGTTAAAAAAATCGAAAATGGCGTAACAGACGTGACAATAGAGCAACCAAAAAGATACGGGCGAAATACTTTATTGGCATTTAAGCATTTAAGTATAATATTTTATGGAAGTGACTAAATAAGTATGTCACCATGGCAACGTCCATCGCGTATACGGCAAATCAACGGGACAGCTAGTATACTTAATAATAATATTACATTATTATGATTTATGTTTAATGTATTACCTATATAATGTAATAAAAGGTGCCTATTCAAAGTACAAATAATACTTTGCAGAGTCATATTATATTACTTACTTTTCAGCGTCCTTAGGTAACCACAAAAATTTAAACAATTGAATACAGCACCATACTTTTTAGGGTGTTTCTTTTTATTTTCCATTTTAATAAAAACAGGTCAAAACTTAAAAAGTATGTCCGTCGCTGCCAACGAATACTATACTCACAAGGAGGTCGCTGCTCGCTCGCGCAGCCCCACTGAATTATACCCTGCGCAAGGGCAGCCGCGCGTAGGTATATTTTCGATACCTACGCGCGGAGTGAGACAGGCCTGCCCCGGTATAATATTCAATCCCAAATGTACGATGTTTTGCAATACGTCTATGGTAGGTATACAAATGGCTATTGGCTGCCAACATCGCGTCTCTACATTTTCGCTGACTTGATGACTTCCCTAATCCCTACTCTCGAAATGGCTAAAATTTATGATTTTGTTTGATATGTTATTATAAGTTCTTACTAATTGTTACAGTAAAGTATAGAATGTTATTATAAGTTCTTACTAATTGTTATGAGTAAAGTATAGAATACATTGTTAATGTTCTGAATTTGTAATTTATGAAGACTCGTACAATTTTTGGTTGAAATAAGTAGAGCGACGTTCCCAACAAAGCGAGATAAGATTTTAACACTCACAGACCACAGTCCACGGTATCCAAACGGGTACAAAACTGTGGTTACCGTGGAGTCCATGTATCCAAATGGATGCATTGGTACTAAAAAACTCATAGAAAAATAAGAAGCATAGAAACATACAAAAATTACTTAATAAAATAATAATCCTTATAAATTATAATCCATTATATATATATAAATACTTTACAATATGAATTATGAATATTGAAGGACTTGAGGGACTAGATTTTGTTTTTGTATGGTGTAGGTACTGTGAAAGTGTAAAATGTTAATGTCCTGTTTTTATGAACTTTTGAAAAAAAGGTTTAAATTGTGAGTTTACGCGAGTATTGTCACTCCTCTCAGTCCTCTGTCGCGCCGCAATTTTACAGCGCACCGCGCTAACGTAGAGTTGCCAATTGCCTTATTTTGCCATATTGGTCTGAAATATTAATTACCTTTTTCATTCTTGTTCAATTCTTATTACTCAAACACTTTAAGGAAAGCTTAATATATCCATAATTATATTATATACTAAAAAGTCGCAATTTACATCGAGGGTTCGTCCCTCATCTACATAATATTGCATAGGGAATGTTTAATTTCATAAAAGCTGTTTGTTATATATTTGTATTAATATTTAGGTGTGGTGTGGCCAATGTCAAAACAATAATATTATGTATATTGAATACTAGCTGTTGCCCGCGACTTCGTCCGCGTTAGTATAGTAGATCACGTCCCAAGTATTATTTTTCAAAAATATTCAATGTACAGAATTGACTTTCCTACGATTTTATTATATGTATAGATGACTTAGTTTGTTCCTACAAAGGATAATTAAGACGCAATACAAACTCCACGATACCTTTTAATTATGAACAAAAGTTTCATGAGGAATAAGGGGGGGGGGGGGGTTTGGGGGGGCGTAGCCCCCCCAAAACAAACGACACTGGAAAACCGTATGTGTAGTTTAGTTTTTAACGTTGTTCTTAAAAAAGATGTATAACGCCGCAACACCGCTTTGTTTGAAGCAAAATTTGGGGGGGGGGGGCGAAGCCCCCCCCCCCCCAAGAAAACACCGATGCCAAAGCTCCCAGCATGTTAATCAAACGACACTCGAAATTTGTATAGAAAAGATAGACAAAAGCTCATAGCATGGCAAGGAGTGAAGATAGATACAAAGTGTGAAGAAGAAATTTGTAGGAAATTTTATGGGCTTTCGTTACGTATAGGACATTTTTTCTCTACAACGCACCGTTTTAGCGATATGAGCAAAAAACTAAAAATATTGAAACTTGAGCCCCTCCCCCCCGCCCTAGGTGATATCGTCATAATATATAGCCTATGTGTTGACCCGACCTCTATATAATATTCGTGCAAAATTTGAAGTAAATCCATTCAGTACTTTCTGAGTTTATCCCGGACATACATACAGACAAACAGACAATCAGACAAACAGACAAACAGACAAAAATTCTAAAAACTATATTTTTGGCTTCCATATCGATTGTAGATCACGTCCCAAGTATTATTTTTCAAAAATATTCAATGTACAGAATTGACTTTCCTACGATTTTATTATATGTATAGAAGACAAGTAATTAGTTGTGACGGGTGGTAACTGGTAACGAGTAGCAGGGCGGCGCGGCGCGGGCAGACGCCACCCCTCGCCCGCGCCGCGGCGGCCGCGAGCTCAGCCAGCCAGGGGTTACCACATTTCACGTGATTATTAGCATTTCGGTATTATCGCAGGAATGTGTTCCATTTTTACCAAGATGTATTTCTGTTTCCGTAAGTTTATTTGCAACGAAATTCGATAAAAACTGTTCAATGTACTTTTTCGGTATTCGAAGTTCTTAGCTTCATGCTGAGTTTCATCTAAATCGGTGAAGCGGTTTCATCGTAAAGTAGTAGACACTTTCGCATTCATAAGATTGGTACAAGTACTGGATTTAACATAATTAACTGCCAAATGAGGGGTTACATAAAGGAAGTTTTTTTTATTCTTTTAAAGGTTTACTACATTTTTTTATTTAAATGATATTGAGCTACGGTACCTGAATATTGTAGAGTTGGTGAGGTGGTATGAAATAATCGGCCAGGTGCGAGTCGGAATCGCGCACGAAGGGTTCCGTACCATTATAAAGCAAAATTAGGCCATAAATTGTGTTTTTTGAATTTTTTATTTTATTTTAATATTATTATTAAATATTAAAGTACACATATAACTAAGGATTTTGTGAAAAATTCAAGTACCTACCTGTTGCCATTTTTGATATAGAGCAAAAAAGGCCCCTTAAATATTAATTTTATTTTATTTTTAGTATTTGTTGTTATAGCGGCAACAGATAAACATAATCTTTGAAAATATCAAATCTCTAGCTATTACCGTTCTTGGGTTACAGCCTGGAGACAGACAGACAACGAAGTCTTAGTAATAGGGTCCCGTTTTTGCCCTTTGGGTACGGAACCCTAATAAAAATGACATTACAAATTGCGATGCGATGCAAATCCGCAGTTTTGTGTGGGAGTCCCTCATTATTACCCATTCGAGTGGAACGCAAAAGCCATGGCAACCCCGCGAGGTGCTGTGACGGTACCTCCACGCGCCGCACGTCGCGAGCTATCTTCGCCGGAACCGGTCCTCGTATCGCCTACTTTAATATTAATCTAATGAATGAAATACGAATTACATATAGACATAATATGTGACCCTAATTCGTTGTTTCAACATTGCCTTTTTGTTGCCTATGTTATGGTAGTTTGTATGTGTGTTGTAGAGGCTTAATCAAAATAATGGTGTAACTCACTGTACATTTATTTGTGTGTAATGAAAAAAATAATTGTATGTTCTTACTGTAGACCATATTTATAAATAAACAGTCAGAGAGAAAGTTTCAGAAGTCTAATAATGTAGAGCTTTTTACTATTTACAGCTGGTGATGGCCCCTGTAAAAAATAAAATATAATAATAATAATTTGTATAATTGTTTGCGGAACAAAAACGTAACTATTTTACGACAAGGTTATTATTGTCTCACAATCGACAGACGTGTGGCGAGTTCACTAGAACATTCGATTGTGCTTCAGGTGATCCATAATTACCATAGTCATAAGGTCGATATTGTGGTATACGTAGTCGACCGTACAGTGTACAAACTACAATGTACATGATGTATGCGATGGTCATAGGAAAGGAGCATGCTAACATTCAGTATTTAGGGGTCTAGGAATCGCTAGTTGGCTAACCGGATACTACGTACAAAATGTAGAGACGGGTAGTACTCTACTACCAGTTACCACAGATGACTGTGGAGTAGACACTTGTAGAGGCATTTGCATACTGCTCAGCAATCAATCCACCCGTTTTGGAGCTCAGATGTTCATGGGTAAAAGACTAAAGACACATAGAAATTCTGGCAACGCACCTGCCAACAGTGACACTTCCGGTATTGCGGATGTCCATATGTGCAATACGTTAGCTCACGTTTTTTCTATGGTCTCCCGTGTTTAGGACATAAAAGTTTAGTATTTTGTGGTACTTGTCTTATAAGACTTGAACATTATTTTGTCAACGATTCTAAAAGTGTGCAGGGGATCCACCTTTTGTGGTAGCCTTGACAAACTCAATACATACATAATAAATATTATTTCATTCATAATGTATAAGTTATCTGATGCCTCTACGTGACTTCCCTGTACGACTAGGCCTTTGCCTGTTTGTGAGTTTTTTAGGGAGCTGTCTATTTTTAGAAGCTAGAAAAATTTTGATAAAATTTGCATTGACGTCATGTCAAGACTCGACAAGAATAAGTGTTTCGCTAAAATATGCATTTCAATTCCCAACACTGCTTAGGGGTATTTGGGTAGGTACTGGACAGTGGACTCGTCTGGGCAATATTTTTTCACTTTCTACCAAATATCTTGTGTCTACGAACTAACTACTTGTTTCATACGAACGGATATAGGAACGAATGTAGGCACATTCGTTCCTATATCCGTTCGTATGAAACGTTCGCCTCAACTTTCAAGCCCAACTGTCACTCTGTAGCGACTAGCGGGCGTCCACAGGCGATCGTAACCGCTTCCGCGATGTTTATTAATTTCGCCTTTTAATGGTATCAAAAAGTAAACAAACATTTATCCCATTATTCATAAATTTTGAATCATTTGCATTGTATGAAATACAAATGAATAACAAAAGACCGTTGTAAATTCCAGTGGCGATGGAGGAGGAATCTAGCGAGACGGCGGGCGCGGACGGTCTGCCGCCGAAGCAGCGGCACCAGGCAAAGCACCGCGAGCTGTTCCTGTCGCGGCACGTGGAGACGCTGCCCGCCACGCACATCCGCGGCAAGTGCACCGTCACGCTGCTCAATGAGACGGAGTCGCTGCTCAGCTATCTGAACAAGGATGTGAGTATGTACCGCGCCGGGGGGTGTCTCATCTGTGGTGTTATGGGTTAATGGTATGTCGATGTGCTGTGGTGTAAGATGGTTGGATGTCGATGCGATCCGATGTATGTATAGTATCAGAGTAGAAGTTGATTCCTAGGCAGATAGCGGACCTATAGTCTGTCAAAAAAGTGAAGAAATTATAAAAAGTGGCAACATCGTAGTGTCATTTCAACCCCTTTCAAATCAATCTAAGAAAAAGGGATGACACTACGATGTTGCCACTTTTTAATTTTTTCACTTTTTTGACAGACTATACGTAGTTTGGTCGCGTTACGAGCCCAGTCAAACCCAACCGAGTACCGACAGATCACAATTAGGTACGTGAATTAACATGATCCGACCAAATGACTGGTTGGTCTGTTAACTGCCTATGAATTAGTTCCCTCGGGTATACAAAAGCCGGTGGGTGTGTGATGTGTGCCGTATGGTATGTCGTTGTGTGGTGTGTTGTGTTGGACCGTTGGACGTCCATGCGTTATACCTACATAATAATATTATCAATTATCATATTATGAAAGATACAAGATCCAGCTTTTGGGAGAACATACTTTCTACCCAAACGTAGATCTTCCGATTGACCGGGGTGGTATGCTAGGACAGGTCAAAAACCATTAAATATAATATTATGGAGCCTAAGAGCGACTACTAATATAAATAAGTAGCTGTTAGGCGATAAACAGTTTATTTATAATTTAATGTTTTGTGGATGTAATCTTATTGACTTTATTTCCTAAGCAGTCGTTAAAATAATATAATTAACGTTAATATTGGTCGTTTATAAAATTTGCATGTTGTCGGAAACTGACTAATAAGCAAATCAAAGTGTTTAGTTAACCATAAGATATATTTTTTAATTAATTTTTAATTATATATGTAGACATTTACTCTGGTTGCTACGTACATAAGTAGATAATTAAATGCAATAAAATTCAGGAATTTGTTTATCACGCGGGAATCGAACATTTTCCGAGCCAAAAGCGATGCTCAACTTAATGTAACTTCATACTGAATTTGACCCTAATCGGTTCATCTCTTTAGACATGAAGAGATAACAGACCGACAGGCAAACTTTTGCATCCATAATATTAAGGCTTTAGAAAGGTAGTTCGACAGAAGTCAGAAATGGATAAAACATCGAATAGCTATTGCTATAACATATATACTTAGTGTAAATTTTCATTGATAAGGGTTTACCGTTTAGTATGTAATATTAAATAATGTATGTTACGATATATTATGATAATATAGCATCTACACCAACTAATAAGGAAATGAGCGTACACTTGTCAGAGCTATCTCGTATCGCCGTCCGGGCTTCCTGTTACTGTTTTATTGTCCTATATTGTATGAAGATTAATCGCTATACGCTAGTGTGCTTAGTTCTTTGATTTACCACTAATCTACCATCGGTGGTAGCGTGGTAGGTGTAAATAAGGGCGGCCGTTCATTTGTTCATTGTTATTTTTTTCGGGGGTTTTATATTTGCTTTCTAAGAAAGTTGTATAAATCAGTTCATTTACGACGGATCGGAAAGAGGCGAGTGCCACCCTCAAATGTGAGAACTCTGATGCGTTGTAGGTTTTTGCTAAATGCTCCTAAGTTTAGAACTTATCCTAGTTTCGATATATGTAGTTTCAAACTTTTCCTGCAAAATATAGTCACAAATCAAAATACCGCGGACTCTATTTTTAATTATATGGCAATAAATAATTATGTTTCAAATTCTAATACACTGATGTTTTTCTTTTGTTTCAGGACGCATTTTTTTATTGTTTAGTATTTGATCCTTCACAAAAGACTTTATTAGAAGATAAGGGAGAAATCAGAGTTGGAAGTAGATATCAGACTGAAGTAACTAATTTATTAAAAGAAGGTGAGTTGTCTCAGTTTTAAGTTATACTTGCTTGCGTTATATTTTATCGTGGTTATCGTCAAATATGGCGTCCATAATAGATTTTTACTAGGGATTTGACAGTTCATTTGACTTTTTGTTATGGTTAAGAGCCTGCTGCTAAATTTTGCCCGAGCAATGTGCTTTACGCTGCAGCTAATAGTGAACGATATCGCGTAACAATGGTCCCCGCATTATAGCACGAAAGTAAAGGTCGTAAGTCCCAAAACTGTTTTTGGTGATTACTTAAAAACTAAATACAATACTAATATTTCCTCTTACCATTATTTAATAAAGTGTGTGATTGTAGTAGTGCAAGTTACGTAATGATAGTAACTCAATAATTGTAACAGATATTTGTTGAAAAGCCCAGAAAGATTCCTAATTTCGAAAAATAAAACTATCGAGTCAAAATAAGTGAATCGTGTTTTCCTTTTACAGAATATCAGATAAATATACAATGATTAAATAAATCTCAATTTCATTTAATAAAAAAGGCTAATAAAAAAGGAGTATTATGTAGCATTGCAACTATAGTGCAATAAGTTTTGATTACAACAAGAAAAGAAATAAGTACTAAGGACAAAATTGTAACGACAAAATGATAGATTATCTCTATCAATATTAATATGTAATTTCGTTTATAATATAAATATAAACAGAAACCATAATTATTATAGGTGGAATGTGATATTATCTTTATCTTTCCTCCTTTCAGGCAATGTTTATATAATTTTAATTCCTTACTATTTGTTTTAAAGGTGTACCTAATCCTACTCTAACCTAATACCTACTCTAAAAGGTATACCTACTCTTCTATAATCTTGGTCACTTGCTGTTTTGTCTCACTCAGGCAAGCGACTACTAGCGCAGTATGTGCATATGGCGGCTGTACACATTCTTCCAAACACCCCGAGACATGCCGAGCGCGAGTGTGTACACAGCTCTCTCGTCCTCGTCTCGTTGGCTCTCGCGAGGAAAACGGAAAACCAGAGCAAGCGGTGTACGGCTGAGGATACGGATCAGTGATAGGCTCTCGTCGAGTGTGTGCAGCTGCCATTAGATTACTATAATAATAATCTGTCTCGCTCACACTCATCTATCTCCCCCAGGCGAGGACGGTCGCGTGAACTCGGATTCTAAGGGCCTGTTTCACCACTTCCTGATAAAGTGCCGAATAGGCTATTTACAACTTTTTTGACAGATTTTCTATACTTGATCTGTCAAGTTAAGTGGTGAATAGCCTATTCGGCACTTATCAGGAAGTGGTGAAACAGGCCCCCTATATCTTCTTCTATAACCTTTGTCACTCGCTGTTTTGTCTCACTCTGGCAAGCGACTGCAAGTTCAGTATCATGTGCTCAGACTTGTATATCCGTCTCGCTCACACTCATGTATCTCCCCCAGGCGAGGAGGACGGTCGCGTGAGCTCTTCTATTATCTATGTCACTCGCTGTTTTGTCTCACTCAGGCAAGCGACTGCAAGTCCAGTATGCTCAGACTTGTACATCCGTCTCGCTCACACTCATGTATCTCCTCCAGGCGAGGAGGACGGTCGCGTGAGCTCGGAGCTGGAGACGCTGGTGTGGACGCCGTCACACGGGCTGACGGACCGGCAGATCGACCAGTTCCTGGTGGTGTCGCGGTCGGTGGGCACGTTCGCGCGCGCCCTCGACTGCTCCTCCAGCGTCAAGCAGCCCTCCCTACACATGTCCGCCGCCGCCGCCAGCCGGGATATCACACTGGTGAGTGGTGAGGGAATACGAGAGCGAAGTTTAATGTGATAAATAACAATTTTGAGTGGACCAATAAATGGCTCTACAGAGAGTAATATCAGAGAAAACAGAACCATTAGTTCTGTTTTCTCTGATATTCCGAGACTGCCGACTCAGAAGCGATCTCGAAATTTATACGTATGACGTAGTATGTCATATCGGCCGGCGCGTGCCGTACTAAGGCGTTGCTAGTTACTCAGCATTGTGGCACATGTTGGAAGTGACAGTCGCGCCCAACTTGCGTGTATTCGCCCGTTTGTTTGAAGTGAACCTACTCCTTAGTTCTGTCTACTCTGATAAAATAATAATATGCGCTGTCATCCCTAGTTTCTTGTAAAAATTCTAATCGATATAATTACAAAAAAATAATTCAGACTATATTATCTTCTAAAAGTAATGATTTTCATTGATGTAGTAGCTGTATAGAGCGATCTGCGATGGAGCGTCGCAACACTTCCCGACCATTTGTACTAGAGCGAAGTGTCGCGCAGCTGCGCTGCAATGGAATATTCGGCCGTGATGTATCACGTCGTTCCTCTCCGGTGTAGTTTTAGTTTGAGGATTTTAGACATTAATTATAATCTTTTTACCAACCCTTTTGATTGGCTAAATTATCAAAATGTTAGCTACTTAACGAAGCTATCACGTCGGGGTCACCAATTTAACGTTGCGAGTGGCGGCCGAAAAGGAAGATCTTTCGACCGAGCGAGATAGTATGCTCGGTCTGGCCGAAGCCCGCTGACGTCATTTCAGACGTTGTATATATGTCGCAGTCATCTAGTTCAATCTTCGGTTCGATTGAATGACTAGCGCATTCATTGAATGACACCATTCAATTGAATGACTCGGCCGAACGTTGATTGAACAATCGTCACTCAACGTCCAACTAGTTAGCGATTTGTAACATAGCCCTTTGAAGAGAGCGGACATGAAATCAGTCAGGTAATTGAATGTATTTATTTTTAACGGAATAGGAAATGTATAAGAACAGTATATAATTTATAGGTAATTAATAGCAATGTATTACTCCGTGTTGGCCCAATACGACTTGATTTGGTTAGGTTAGATGGCTAAGGCGGGATCGTAGCTCAGCGAAGCTCCCGCCTTAGCCATCGTGGTTATTTTTTTGTAAACCACCCAGAAGTAGCCGTCGCCTCATAATTGAAGTCAGTTTCTAGATTAACCTATTATTACGCCTCCAATAAATAATTTAAAAAATCATAGCATTCGATTTAACGACTTCACTATGATGACGTTTAGTCAAGACGTTAAACGTTACAGTCAACGTCTTGACTAGTTGTCCTTCAGTCATTCAATAAAACGGTGTCGTTCAATGAATACGCTAGTCATTCAATCGAATCACAGATTGAACCAGATGACTGCGACATATATATTATATCTTGCCGTTCTCCGAAACTTCGATAGCGCGATACAGGGGCCGTCCCACGAAATCGTTTTGAGGCTCAAACAATCGTACGAGAATGCTGCGTCCTACTCTAACAAACGAGAAATGACGTTGTTAGAGCGGGACGCGGCATTCTCATTCGATTGTTTGAGTCTCAAAACGGTTTCGTAGTAGGCCTACAGGATTGTGAGGCTAATAATTGTGGGTACCGCCACATTATTATGTTCGTGGTATTTTGGTGCAGTTCCACGCGATGGACGCGCTCCACAAGAGCGGATACAGCATAGAGGCGGCGCTGTCGTCGTTAGTGCCGCCGTCGGGGCCGGTGCTGTGCCGCGACGAGATGGAGGAGTGGTCCGCCTCCGAGGCCAACCTGTTCGAGGAGGCGCTCGACAAGTACGGCAAGGACTTCGCCGATATACGGCTCGACTTTGTGAGTATATAGTATACTAGATTACGCCCACACAACTCCGTTACGCTAAAATTCGTTTATCGCTCGGGAGCCGTACATTTCTCCCGAGTGTCAAAGTATCCCCATACCAAATTTCAGAGAAATCAGTTCAGCGGTTTGGGTGTGAAGAGGTAACAGACAGACATACAGACAGATACACTTTCGCATTTATAATATTAGTATGAATAGTATGAATGAGTGATAGTATACAAATACAGTTCTAAGGTGTCCATTGATGACATGCAAAACTACGTATGTACGTCTGTTTTAATGCCATGCTAGTGTTGGGCCATGTATCCTTTAACAAGTTGTTTATATTCAGCTGCCATGGAAGACGTTCAAGAACCTAGTGGAGTACTACTACATGTGGAAGACGACGGACCGCTACGTGCAGCAGAAGCGCGTTAAGGCCGTGGAGGCTGAGTCCAAGCTGAAGCAAGTGTACATTCCCAACTAGTGAGTGTTTGTACCGACCCGTCTTTACTACTAATTCGTATTCCGTTGCCGATTATGTTGGAGCTTCTTTTAGGTTAGTGACTGTGGTATTTGATGAATAGGGCAAATGATGTAATGTGCATTGTGCTATAAAGTTTTCAACAACAAAATTTAAAAGTCTTCAGACAATAATTCAGGCTGACTTGAATCTGTCTCGGTTAAATTAATTATGGATTAAATTACAATTTACATATTGTCATCTTTCTGTTTCTATTATGTATGAAAGAAAAGAACAGGCTACACAGTTATAAAGTTACTGAAACATAAACAATAAACATGCAATGTATTTATCAAAAATGCTGCATTAAATTTGTGCAATCCACAACTTTCACTTTAGTAACTACAAATAGATAATATTATTGTTTTATTTAAGAAACTACTGATGTGTGCAGATGTAATTTCCTAACACATACACGGCTTTGTGTCCCGTAATCAATTTATTAAAACTGTATATTGGCAAATAAATTTGTTCTTCGACAGCTATTGCTCTGTGCAAAAGTTATTTTTTTACTCTGTGGCTTCATACAGTTAACACAACTAATACATTAATGAGGTACCATTATCGTTGCAGCAACAAGCCGAACCCCGCGCTGATCACCGCGTCGGGTGGCGTCGGTAAGGGCGCGGTGCTCAACGGTGGCACCAACGGCACCGCCGCCATAGCCGCGAACGTCTGCGCTTCCTGTCAAGGTAATACGCCCTTATGACAAAATGACATGCTTGAACTATTTCTTATGATAGTAAAATTTTGACAAAAACGAAGACGGCAAGCCGAAGAGATGAAACCATAAGTGCGTGACGTGTGTTGCGATGTGTCGCATCGTTAGAACAGAATAAGGCGTCTCCCAGACAGACGCGGGCTGCGGTGGCGGTGGCAGTACAAACAACTGACCGCCGCCGCCACCGCCACCGCTGCCCGCGTCTGTCTGGGAGACGCCTAACGTATTGCGGGGAAGGGTTCCGAGACTATGCAACCCTAAATAGAGATTACAGCTATAAATTTAATTAAAAATAAATGTTATTAATTAAATTCTAGATAACCAAGTTGTAGTAAAATATTTTATCAAATCTATTTCCCTTTTCTTTAAGACTTCTGAACATCGTAACTTTAATATTTTAATCAATAATGAACTTTATTACTGAGTGATCTTTGAAAAGCACTTCAAAACACCTGGGAAGATAAACAGTTTTATTAAAGACTGGTTATTGACTGTATAAAATTTGTTTTCAGTTACAAATTCAAACCAGTGGTACACATGGGGCCCGCCGCACTTACAGTACAGATTGTGCGGCGCCTGCTGGCAATATTGGAAGAAATATGGCGGACTAAAGGTAATATATTGTTTGTATTGACTCACGTAGTAAATGTAATTCTTTAGGATTCAGTTTTACAAATACAGATATTATGTACTGTCAGAGAAGTTGATTCCTAGGCAGATGGGGGACCCGGGAGTCGGGACCTACGTAGTTTGGTCGCGTTACATCAAACCCAGCCGACAGATCACCATTAACATGAAATTGACATGATCCGAACAAATGACGTTGGTCTGTCAACTGTCTAGGAATCTAATTTCCTCGACGGTACATATAAATATTTATAATTTGGGTATGTTTTGTTTCTAGCACTTTATTTCGAGTAAAAAGTGTTTGGTCACAAATTCTTCCCGCAAAAACTTGTCGTCGAATGTTAACAAAAATAGGAGTTTCCTAGTGGGTTGCATTTTTGTGGCTGAAGCCGCGAGTAAAATACCGTATTGACTAATATTAATATTATATTGAATTTGTTTAGACCGCTGGCGTATTCGGCGAGAACGACGCGGAGGCGGCGCGCGCGCGGCCCGACGCCGACGACACGGCGCTCAGCGTGTCGCACCGCCCGCACCGCTGCACCGCACTCAACTGCTCCAAGGTATGCTTAGACCGCCCCCCAGGGAGTTCCACATACCCCGGTAGCCCTTCCCAGACTGTCGGGGCTGCGTAAACGTATTTCCCCAACGCAAAAAAAGGTATGGTCAAATGGTCACCCTGTGAACACAAACTATCTAAGGGTTGACTCACACGTACCACAACCACACCAGACCGTCGCGGCAAAGTGTGGCCATCTGTATCTCACACGCGGTTGATAACGACTGCAACATTTGAATAGTCTTATTCATTTAACATTTTCAATACAAAGTAATACGTATATGCCCGACTACGACCAACCAAGTTTAAAACCGCTGGCGGGGTCGCGGATGTGTGTATCGTTCCCGTGGCCCCGTCAAAAGGCGGCGTGGCGGAAGATGGGGGGGGGGGTTTAGTGGGTATACCGTGGTCTCATTAGCTACGGGAGTCCCACATCACCGCTCGGGTCGCCCCCTGCGCCTGGGTGGTATGCGTAATGCATTTCCCCCTCCGGAAAAAAAAAAGTTTAAAACTTGCTCCACAACAGCTCCTTTGATAGTAGGTCTTAGCTGTTGATGTTACGCTGATTATAGCATACCATGTATGATAAATACTTTTCCAGGATAGCACAGCTTAAATTATAATACATCACTAACACTAATGTGTACACTTTTAAACAACGGAAAAAGATTATAGCCTCAAACCAGTAGGACCTAGTACCCGAAACATAAATATTGTTTATCAGTTAGAAGGTCCCACGGTTTTGAGATATAATTTTGGATTGTTTGTTTACGTTGAATGTGACGTGCAGGAGTTCAAGTTGCGCGCGCACCTGGCGCGGCACGTGGCGACGGTGCACGGCGGCGCGGGCGGCGAGGGCGCGCGGCCCGTCATGAAGACGCGCGCCGCCTTCTACCTGCGTGCCTCGCCCTTCACACGCCTGGCGCGCCGCCTCGCGCGGGCGCTGCGCCGGCCCCGACACTACGCCCGCTCGCCCTTCTCGCCCATCAACCTGCACCAGGTCAAACACGAATGTGAGTATTGTCGCGCTGATTGCCAATAAATACATATACAAATATAGACTGGAGAGTTTGTAATTTGATATTTAACTTTTAACCCATACCAGAGTCAGTAAACAGATCTCGAAATTTATACGTTTGACGTAGTATGTCATATCGGCCGGCGTGCGCTATAATAATGCGTTACTCAGAATTATTGTGAAACATGTTAAAAGTGACATTAGTGCCCAACTAGCGTATATTCGCTCGTTTGTTTGAAGTGGAGGTACTCCATCATTCTATCTACTCTGACCATACTATCAAATATGAGAATGAGTTAAGCTTAGCAGTCACTTATATTATGTATATAAAAGTTGTTACTTAAATGTTACCTACATATTATAATATCATGGAAGAGTTTCAGTGAATTGATGATTAACAACAATTTTTATTTACTGACTGTCTCACGTAAGCTTGATGATTACTATGTATATTGATGTTTTCTTGGACAGGTACTTTGGCGATGGCGTCGGGCGCGGGCGTCGCGGGCAGCGGCGAGGTACGGGGTATCCCGCGCGCGCGAGGTCCCGTGGGCGCGGTGGCGGCGCGGCTGGCGACCGCGATGGGCACGCCCGCGCCGCGCACGCACGACTGGCTGGTGCTCACGCCGCGCGACCGCATGCCCATACCCAACCACGTCGCCTTCCCCAAACCGCCTAAGGCGCCAGGTCGGTCACACTCACACTACTAGTTACTAACGACCTTACTCATTTATTTATTCGTCATAATATTAAAAGGGGGTTACACTTAACGATGCTCACACACAGGAAGCATTCGCCTGTATTGTAACATTATAGATTCGACTTTGAGCATTACATTACAATACTACATCCCTGACCGACGAGCTTTCTCGTGTAATGTCAAATTAATCAAAATATTATGAATCATTGTAATGCCCGGTTCACCTCCTTCACAGATGTAATGGTCGACTCTGTAACGTTTACATTACACGCGAATGCTCCCGGTGAGGTGATGCATCTTTAAATACAATTTTGTAACATTAAATTTCAATAAAACTAAATTTTATTCAACATAAAATAATCAATAAAATATAAAATAAAAATGACTAATGAAATATACACAACGGATACGCTATACAATGTTTTTGTTCCTTTTCCGATATGTTGAAAAATTCGCATAGCAGCTGATGTTCAGACGCAGTAATTACCTAAGACGAAACGCAAGTACGTCGTAATGTTTTTAAAGTTCATTAAACCTATTTTCGAAACCCTTATCTTGTGATGGTTTTTTTTTTTACTTTTACCTGTTTAATTATAACTGTAATTTGTCACCAATATATGTTTCATGTTATTATAATTTGTTTTTATTGTGCACTAGATGGCAGCCTAATGTACGAACGCGTGCTCTCCCGCGCCGAGATAGAGGCGCGTCGCGCGGCGGAAGCGGCCCCGCCCCCGCCACCGCCCTCGCTCAAGAGACGCGCGTACGACGATATCAACGGGCTCGACAGTAAGTTGACAACACAATATGTATATTTCATCACTAGATAACGTCCCCAATCTGAGTGAATACCCCCAACACAGGTACTGATAAAGAGGACCATCAAGCTTATAATAATGCGCGACAATCTTTGTTGCAGATGGTACTACTACATATTAAAAATATTTATTAAAAATGGTTTCGATCTGTTTCGATGTAATATTATGTATAAGGGTACGTTTCCACTGACGCGGAGCGGGGCGGAGAGGGGCTTAGCGGTGCCCGAATTAACCAATTGTGGTGTTCCATTGAAGCGAAGCGAAGGTTTCGAGCATGGTGATTGGTCAATTCGGCACCGCTAAACTCCTCTCCGCCCCGCTCTGCGTCAGTGGAACGCACCCTAAGGTACTACGACTACTACGACTTTTGAGTTTAGATTATTAACAGTTGGGCAGCACTGTGCATTAATATGCTTACATATTAATATAAAACAATTTCACCTTTTTCTTTTCTTGCTTACCGTGGATGAAGCAGCGGCAGGTAAACCCACAATAATCAATATACAATACAATATTACATTTCAAACAATATCATATTTTTATATTATTTAATATAATATTATAATTTGACCATAAATAATTCTTCGTCGTATTTTAGTAATTTCTTTTTTGCTTCTTCTAAATAGTCCTTTGTCTAATTTTAAGTTGATTTTGAAGTCTAGAAAAGATATTGTAAAGCGTGCGGCTTCCAGGAGGTGTGGGTGTGACGCCGGCGCCGCCGCCCGCGAAGCGCCCCAACAAACACCCGGCGCCGATGCAGCGGCCGTCGCGCGAGCAGTACGCCGCCATGTGCGCCCGCGCCCAGGCCACCGGCCAGCCCCTGCCTGCACACGTCTTCGCACACGTACGTTACACTCGCACGTCATTATCACACAATGGATGTTAAAAATATCATCAAGCGCGGTAATAAATTTTTAGTATAGTGAGTGACCCCCCCCATCCCCCCGCCAATTTCAGGCTGCGGCCGCGCCTGTCGCATTCTCAATCATAAATCTCGAAACGCTTGCCTAACGAAATCGGTGAACTAGTTTTTGGAGTTACAAGTTACAACGTTAGCTTGTAAAGTTAAATAAGCTAATATTTACAGGTAAACGGTAAGCCGACAAGCTTGACCGGCCGTGGTGGACGGCGTCACGTGATTTCGTGGATGGATGCGCCAGATGATCTTTACTTCAGAGCCACAGAAGCAGCAAAGTAAGTTTCTTTTGCTTATTCCAGACGCAGAGCACAAAGAAAGTTGACCATGAACTAAACGATATTGTCTCATTCATTTATTTACACACCAACATATTTTATTACCTATGTAGTTATCACAAATATGGAAGTGACAGTTACAGTATAGTAGTAGATTAATAAAAATAATATATTATAGTGAAAAAGAGACAAGGAGCGATAGCTCACTAGCGGATTTTTTACTACAGTCAAAATCTGTTATTACGACATCGAAGGGACTACTCATATTTAGTCGTAAAAATCGATAGTTGTAATAACCAGTGACAGGTGGTCATATAGCATTCAGCACCTTTGATTTTGGTCAATTTAACCGGTATGTTGTTCTAAACGATGTCGCCATAAACGGTTTTGACTGTATTTGTGTTCCGTGTAACTTGTACTGAACCTATTGTGATTAATAAAATATGTAATATTACTTAGATCGGCGCGACGGACGCTCAGCTGTGGGGAGCTGCGGCGCGGCGCGCGCGCTCCTTGGCGGGCGATGCGCGGCGCGGCAGGCGCGGGCGGCGCGGCGGGTGGCGCGGGGAAGGCGGCGCGAGTGGGCGCGGCGCAGTCGCCGGTGGTTCTGGACTGACAGGAGGGCCCGCGCCCGCCGCCGCCCCGCCCCTACACCATGGAGGCGCTGCTCGGCTGAGCCGCCGCCTGTATATTGCGACTGTACATAGCCCGCGCCGGCGGCCGACGTCCACCCGACTCCCCCCGCTCCCGACCGACACCCCGACACCTAAACGTTAACGAAGATTGTATTTTTGGTAATCGAATCGCCGACGATGGATTCTGTAGATAATATTTTAAACTATAATGTTCTTATGTGGTTCGATCTGGCGATGAGTGAATAATGTATTTGATACATAAAACGATATGTAAGTCTATTTCATTCGGAGATTCATTGTAGGATAATTTACAATTTTTTTCATAAATAAAGCACAAATTGGAGTGTTGCATTATTTCATTACCCTTGATTTTATAATTTTTAGGAGGGTTCCGTAAAAACGGGACACTATTGCCTGCTAATTGCTATTACTGTGACTTCAATGTCTGTCTGTCTGTCTGTCTCTAGGCTGTATCTCAAAAACCGCTATACCTAGATATCTAAAATTTTCACAGATTGTGTATTTCTGTTGCCGCTATGACAACAAATACTAAAAATAAAACAAAAAAAATATTGGGGGCTCCCATACAACAAACGTGATTTTTTTGCCCATTTTGCTCGTAATCAATAATGGCAACAGGTAGGAGCAGTTTTACAAGGCATGGAGATGTTGCTACACCGTGAGTAAAGAGAGTAAAGAGCCCTCTAAACACTAGGCCGAAGTTACGCGGCGGAAATTCCGCAGGATTACGCCCGCAATGTATATTAAATTACCGATGACACACTATTCCGTCGCGTTCCGTCTGTATATTGTATGCGTTTGACATTTCGGGCGTAATCATGCGGAATTTACGCTGCGTAACTTCGGCCTAAGCCCTAGTGTGTTTATAGAGTGAGATATCTCGTTGGTGTATGCTAGGCAGGCAGGCCATAATATATTATCCGGAAAAACTAGAGTGTTCTCATGTGATGAATGCTGGTGCTCAGAATTTTTAAACGTTACCTTAAGGACGCTATTACAAATATCAGCGATTTTCCGGTACCCTCAAACTGCGAGGATATTTTGGTTTCAAATGAAAGATAATATATTCATCTCCACGACTGTACCATAAAAATTCTATAGCCGCATACAAAATTTTCACATAAAATACGTTTTAACCATCACAATAATCGCAAAATATGAAAAAAATGGGGTCTGATTAGGTACCTTAATATCTAAATACACTGAACTGAGGAAAATAAATATACAAAAAAATTGTTGCTTAAGTCCGCTAAAAATTTTATATAAAAATAAAACTTTTCCAGTTATAAGAAAAATAAGAAAATTTCGCAAATTTTTTCATACATTTTCGCATAATAAAGAACGCGGCGAGCGTCGTAACCGCCACTGTACAAGGCGCGCTTATATGAATCTTATTTTAATGTCATTAACGTCGATATTCGTACTGACAGACATCCGACCTGCTAATTCTCCGGTTGGAGCATTCTTAAAAGTTAGGCTGCAACATCTATAAAATACAACTGGGTTCCAAGTAAAACAAGATTATTAAAAAGTTATATTTATTCGAGTACATAACTACACCTTATTAAAATAAATGAATAATAACTATTATTCCGCGCGATAAATACGTTTTAAGTGGATAAGCGTAGTGTCCCGCTTTAATCGAAGCACTATCACATAAGTTAAATGTGTACAAACCAATTCTAATTAAAACATTTACACGGCGGACGAGCTGCACAACGCGACACGTTGAATACGTCACTAGATAGAAAAAGACAGCAATGTGTGTACATGGATTGTCTATGTGTAAATATTTTTATTAGTGTGAGGGTTATTATAATCCAACAGAGGAGGACAATGTTGTGGGAAGTGGAAATTCGGCCCGCGCGGGGCTCACTGCTACACCTGCACTGTTTGATGGCACTCGAATGTGTGGCTTTATTGCAAAAAGGGAAACCCAGAAAATATTAGTCCGTCTGAATTTACCTTTTCGAACAAAAGCATCGGAGAGTTTGTTTTCATTTACATTTACTGAGTAATTAGCTAAATGAACATTTTTATAAAAGGATCAGACAACTAAAACTATTATACTTTTATTTACAGAGATTAATATAATTATCGAATGAAAACTCACCTTCGATCAACTTAAATATAAAAAAAAAATTATAAAATAAAAATTGGAAAGCGCACTGGGCGAATTACCTCAAATACATAATAAGTTCCCGTACATCCAAGTCGAATCCTAGTACTTGGTTACTGCCGCTGACTGGTGTAACTCGCGAGGGAACTCGCCCGGTGCGCACAGTCGTTGCGACCCATTCGAGCCGTGCGGTCGAATGCGCCGCACCAACGAAATAAATATGCATTATACAGTTACAATACTACAAGCGCTTCACTTAGTCCCACTAAATTTCCGAATCGCCACAACATTACATCTCGATCCCTAAGTGTAGTCGGAGACTCGCTTTAATTGAGCAGGTTCTGTTACAGCTACGTTAACGCTAAGTCGAGTTCGTCGGCGGACAGCGCTGCGACCCCGCACTCCGCTCGGTCGCCGTCTACGACACTAACATTGCAAAAACTACCTCTATATATAATCTCAAAGCCTCCGCGGGCCCTGGAGACAGCCGTCTCGTGCCTCGCACTTCACTCGCCATTTATATAAAATACTCGATACAAAAATACTGTACAATCATAATTCATAATATTATATTTTGTAGGTAATATACCGCCGCCGCGAGCGCGGCCTCGACGCCCGTCGGCCGTCCACATTATATACAACGTCTCACTGTACACCGCACACGCCCAGTTGATCCCGACACTGTAGTCTTTACCTCATTGCAGTTATTTTCTATATTAAATAATGAGATCGAACGAAGTCATTCCTGAGGGGTTGGCAGACTATGGAAAGCTTTTGTACCCGATACCGTATACAAATTAAAACGACCGTAGCGAAGATACCGCATCTAATAGTTTATAAAATTTTATAAAGCCAGAAAAATTATGTTCATATTTGTCTTTCGTAAATAGTTTTATTTAGAAAAAGGCACTGAATGTCAACAATCGATTTGTATGTTTCGTTTCGTTTAGACCTTACCCTTACACTAAAATAATAGCCAATATTAAAATATTATTTCGCGCTCAAATATCTCATATGAAAATACTCGCACATACTCTAAATACGTTTATACTAAAATATAGTTTCAGTACTATACATATCTCTGTAAATAGACTTCCACGAGATAGATTCAATAGGAAAACTCGTATCTTTATATAAAAATATTATATCGATTCGCCTCTCCCTGAGTCCCTACGCTCGCCGCAAGGCCGCCGCCGCGCGCCGGTAGCGTAACCTCAAACTAGGTGGGATGTGATTTTTAGACTCCAACCACTGATCTCTATTATACAAGTACGCTGGATTGCTGATACAGACCTGCTTTTTGTGCTTATTTGAAGCGGAATCAGCGCCCACATTATTCGGGTAGAGAACTAAATTTGACGTAACCACAACCAATAACAACAGTTGTCATCACTAGTATTAGTTCCAAATACTCTCACTACTGCTATCAGCGCCAATATGGCGGCTTTCAAACGTCATTTTTACGTCAGATTTAGTTCTCTACCCGAATAATAGGGGCGCTGATTCCGCTTCAAATAGGCACAAAAAATAGCTGTCATTTCAAAGGCTATCAGCAATCCAGCGTACTTGTATAGAGATCAGTGACTCCAACGGACGCCAATCGTTCAACGCAATGGAATGTTTATAGGACAATCGTGACGTCACGCCCACGCCGACCCGCTGACGCCACGCCATGCTTCGCGTCGACCCGACCACATAAAAATATCGCACCTAAAAATAACCTCACCACATTTTGATTCGGTAAGGTTATTTATTCGGGGTCATTATGCACACGTCGATCAAAAAGGTCCATAACGTACAAACGACTGATTTCGCGCTTAACGTTCACTTCTGTCCCCTGGATTTCGCGCAACACGTGATAGAGCAGGCGAACGCGTCAGTGGCGCCGGGGGCTCGTGAGGGTCAACTCCAACTGTTAACGTCGATCACCGCTGTCGCACTGTTTCACTGTTCGGTGTCGCCGCGCGCCGCGCGTCGCCCTCCCGGCCTCCGAGAGTCGGGCGTTAACTGTAGTCCGCATCTCAGTGCTTCGACAGATTGAGCGGTAGATCTGGAAGCATCAAAAGTGAATTGTTACAACCCTTCCGCCAAAATTGAATAGGTGATTTACTGATTCAAAGGACTGAATCTCATTTTTGCCATTTACATATTATTATTATCTTTTTTAATTGTTTACTTTAAATATCATAGTAAGCAAACAGAGTAATCATTGTGTAAAAATTGCAATAGCGGTCGTAGGTCACCTGAGGCGGGCTCCTCCTTGGGCATGTGGTCGGCGATGAGGGGGTGGGGCCAGGGCGGCGGCGCGTACTGCAGCCACAGCGGCGCAGGCGCGCGGTAGACGGGCGCGTACGGGTAGCCCAGCACATAGTGGGCGGGCGGCGCGGCGTACGGCACGGGCGGGGCCCAGCGCGCGAACCCCGCGCCCGGCGACGGCGGCGGCGGCGCGTACGCTCGAAATCCGCCCGCGTGCGGCGGCGGTGGCGTCGGCGAGTCCCGCGCCGCGCCGCGTCCCGGCGAGCCCAGCGTCAGCGCCGAGTACCGGTATCGGAACCCGTCCGGGCTCGGGCTCAGGTCCGGCGAGTGGACGCTCGACGGCGACTCCGTCTTCAGCGACGGCGGGTGCGAGTGCGGCGAGCGCTTGGCCTCCGGCGACGGCCGCGCGGGGCTCTCGTCGGGCATGCTGAGCAGCGAGTGGATGCTGTAGCTGCTCACGTTGCGCGAGGGCGTGGGATCCTTGCGCGCGGTCCCGTTCGCCGCGCGGCTGGGGCCGGGTGAGGGCGGGTAGGAGGCGGTGCTGAGCGCCGGCACGGTCTTGGCGCGCCGCTTGGTCGCCTGCTCCTGGTCGGCGGCGAGGTTGACGCGCTCCATCTCCCGCAGGATGCGCTTGCGCGGCGACACGATGGCGTGCTCCTGCCGGCAGCTGGCCAGCTTGGCGTTCACCGGCGGGGCGGGCAGTGCCGCCAGCCGCTCGCGCAGGCGGTCTATCGTGCGGACGAGCTCCTTGCGCCGGATCTGCGGCCTCGTCTTCTTGTAGACCCTTAGCTTATGATACTGATATGGTTTCTTGAGTTTCATGTGGTAGTGTTTCGCGCTATCGCAGTCCGTCCGGCGCTCGTCCTCAGTCTTGACTTTGCCGTCGGTCGGCGCGTCTACAACGTCCTCGGAGCCGACGACGTCACCGTTTCGGCTGCGATCGCAGACGCCGTTGGTGAGCCTCCGAGCGCCGCCGGGGGGGAGGAGGTCGGGGCCGCTAGGGTCGTGGGGGCGCCGGCGCTTCGCCCGGGCGCCGGCCCGGATGTGGTCATTGTGCAGGTACGCCGGCCGGCAGTAGTACAGGGCTAGCTCCTTGGAGGCGTGGCGGCGCGGGGTGGGCTGCTTCCAGCAGTGGTCGCGGTGCGAGGTGCAGGGCGAGGAGTGCAGGCTGGAGTTATCGTCGGAGAGCGACAGCGCGGTGGGCGGCTGCGGCGGCGTGGGCGGGGCGGCGGCGGGCGGCCAGAACGTCTTGCGCGGCACCGACACCCAGCCCGCCCGCTCGCCCTCGCGCGCGCTCCCTCGCACCAGCTCCAATATAAACTTGCCATCTGAAAAAGATATTTTTTATACAATAAAAGATGTAACATTAATAATAAATGCCTAGGCCTAACCTAGACCTTTATTTAAGAAACAGGTGTAAAATTGAAATAATATATACCTATATAATTTTTCTTAATCACCTCCTGAAGCTCAGTGATGATAGCAGAATTGATTAGGTAAATATATAGGCTTATTTTAAATATTATGCTTGCATAAAACCATAGCCTAATAATTTAACTCTTAATAATTAATCTAATTGATTTTATCGGTCAATATGAATATTCAAAGTGTTTCTCATGGAGGTTGCTACATAATTGATTTAATTATATAAAACTTCTGAGAAACACATAATAAATCAATTGATTTTGTAACAATATGTTCTGCCCAAAAAGTTTTGAATAAGAGAATAATTAAAACAAGCAACATAATTCTAGAGAGTCTCTAGTAGTATAATATATGTTACGTTCAAAGACCGAAAACGCTCAGTGAGCGAAAAAATAGCTCACAACGCGTTGTGGTTACAGTGAAACAGCCACGACGCGAAATTCGCGTTGTGGTTCTGAAAACCGCCACGAGTCACGACGCGTTCTGGCAATCGCAGAAGACCATAACGCGACATTCGTTTCGTGGCTGAAATGCTATTCGTTTTTCTTGATTTGTTCTTGATTGATTAATCGTCCATAGGTAATAGGTATGGAACGTACGTACTACAAACTATTTTTCTTTTACTAAATGCCTGCATAACGTGTTTATCTTTATTATATTATTAAAGTCTATAGTTCCATACTATCCGTACTAATATTATTATTGTCTGTCTGTCTGGCGCAACGTAGTTGCGGGCATCAACTAGTAGTACTATATTTAAATTATATATTAATTAAAATAAAGCCATATTTTTATTATTAGTAATTTAGTATGGATAGTATGGAACTATGGATATTTTATAAGTAATAAATAATAATGATAAACATGTTGGCCCTTACTAATAAACGCTGTATAAAGGGCCCCCGAGACGGTCAAACGGTTTGATTCAAACCTTACGTGTTTGATGCAACCGTTTGATGTCGGTTTGAACGGTTTGTCAAACGACACTGCGCAGTTTAATTCAATACGCGCTGTCGAGTACACGTCTTGTGATGCAGACAAGATGCTCTAGAGTCTAGAATCTAGATTCTAGAACGAGGACAGCGATTTTCTTATGTTTATAACGTCAATGTCCTCTGTCGAAAAATAAAAAAATCTACAGAAAGTGCTAGAAACTACAGCTTCTTTCTTTTTTTTCTTCCAAGTTTGATCAAACGCGTCGGAACACGATCAAACGGCGCGTCAAACAAAACAAAAATATGAAATTTCATCAAACAAGCTTCAAACACGTAAATGTTTGACAAACCGTTCAAACAAGCTTTGTAAACGATCAAAATGGTTTGAGTCAAACCAAAATTTACGTGTTTGAATCAAACCGTTTGATCGTCTCGAGGGCCCTTAAGCTTTGAATAGTTATTCAGTGTTTTGTCTTCTTCAATCCTATTACAAATGTCACTTGTGTGACAGGAACAAAACACTGTATAACTATTCAAAGCTTATACAACGTTTATTAGTAAGGGGGGTTATGTAGTGATTTAGTAAAAGAAAAATATTTTGTATAATCTTCCATACCTATGGACGACTAATCAATCAAAAACAAATCAAGAAAAATGTATAGCATATCAGCCACGACACGAATTTCGCGTTAAATGGTCTCTTTGCGATTGCCAGAACGCGTCGTGGCCGTTTTCATTAGAGCCACAACACGAATGTCGCGTCGCGGCTGTTTTACTGTGACCACAACGCGTTGTGAGCTATTTTTCCGCTCACTGAGCGTTTTCGGTCTTTGATCGTAACATAAATACATTTAATTAAAGGATATTTTTCATTTTTTTATTCCATTCTATTGTCTAATAATATAAACTAATTCTTAAAATCCAAATGGTCTGAGTGGTCTGAGTATAATATTATGATCAAATATTATTTTTAACACAATATTATGTCAATTGTCATTACGTGCCTTAGCTGAGAATTTAGAAATTTACGACTACTGACCAAGTGACAAAGCCAGCAAACAAGTCAGTAAACAGATACTTGTGCACTTGTTGATACAACTGTTTACTGAAGCCAATAACAACAATATTTGAGTGCACCTTGTGTTATTTGTATTAGATATTACAATTATTTGTACCATACAATATGATACTGCTATAATATTGTATAGTATGTATTATGTCCATATCTTGGTAGTTTTTATAGTAATCTACATCATATATTTTTTTAGAATTATCATGCCCCTACTTTAAAATTTAGAGGGGTGGGGGACACATATTTTACCACTTTGGAAGAGTCTCTCTCGCAAACTATTCAGGTTAGAAAAAAATTATATGAGAAACCTCAATATGATTTTTGGAGACTTATCCATAGATACCCCACACGCATATAGGTAAGTTGAAAAATTTTTTTTGTTTCAGTTGTACCTGTGGGGACCCCTAAAATTTTAAATAATTTTTCCATTTTTGCATCAAAATCTTAATGCGGTTCACAGACTACATCTACTTACCAAGTTTAAATAGTATAGCTCTAATAGTTTCGGAGAAAAGTGGCTGTGAAATACGGACGGACAGACAGACAGACAGACAGACAGACATGACGAATCCATAAGGGTTCCGTTTTTTGCCATTTTGGCTACGGATACCTAAAAAGTGTACAACTTTAATAATAATGCAAATGGCCTATTATATAAAATTGCATAAAAGTTAAAACAAGAAATTATTGTTAACTAGTTACTAATTAAACTCTACCTACAGTCTCTATTCTCGTAGCATTTGTAAGAAAACAAATATAATTATATAATTTCTTTTAATCTAAAATGGTTTATTACTATGTATGTATGTTTGATAGATCAGTCGAGAAATTGACACTTGCCCTAAATGTTTGTTTACAGTACAGCAGAATTTGCTTACTTTATTAGATCAGTGTACAGTCATCAGTCATGTTTACACTGAGAGTATCAACACCTTACATAACAATAATCTACTGGAGCTTATAAAGATATTATAATACTTAATATTTTGTACTATTAAGTATCTATCAAGACATTACATTGCAGAGAATCATCAGTTTTGTTGGTTTACTTTGATAAGTTATTGAGAACATAACTTAGGAATTAATTCATCAAGCCCCAAGAGGTCGCATGTGACCGCGATAACAATAGATATTAAGTTGTTTTTCTCACAATCAACGGGTTAATCAATTTTGATTATTAAATTAAGAACACTTAAAATAAAATACTTACCATAGTCCAAATCACTAGGAGCCCTGCCTAGGAGTCACAATGGTCAACTTCATATTTAACATCAAAATTTGTATGAAATTTTCTGACAACATTTGGACTTAAATAAGTTAAAATTTATGTTTTATTATAGCTTGCTTTAGCAGTTGCAAAAAACAGTTTTTTCGACAGTGAGTTCGACCCCTATACAATTACCCTTATATATAATTTTATTTGAGCTGAAGTTTGAGAGAAAACATATAAACGATTTTGTTTCATTCATCAATATGAATCTACCGCAGCAATAAAATTGGTACCAAAATATTATAACACAACTAGAGAAGGAATATTGTATTAGTAAGAAATGCAGTGTAAAGCTTAATAAAGTGTCTTTTTGTGCCAAATGTATGTTTAGTAGTACTGAACTATATTCAAAGCAAATAATTTATATAATAGCAAAATAACATTGCAATTTGTAGCAAAACTAGGAAAATTCTAAAATAGTCTACTTACCAATTAGTATTTCAAAATGAGATTGTAATTAAGTAAAATATCAGAATGATATCATTAATACATCATTTTTAAATAACTAAATCTAGAAATGAGGAAAAATCGACTACATCTTATTTAGCATACTCCATTCAGTTCAGTGTGGTATGCTATTGATATGTCATACTGTTTTTCTTCAATATAATCAATTTCTTGCATTTGCTCATTACCTCTGGGCAATTACAAAACAATTGAACTCAAGCTTTGTGCACACAATTGGCAACTGCTCACTCAAATGTGGCTGACCATGGTTACTAGAGCATGAATCACTTTCTAGTTATTCTTACAAGTTTAAGCAGAAGGTGCTTTATTATTACATTTTATATTCTCATTAGACAAGGTTAGTAGTCAAGCTACTAATAACTATGATTTCAAAATATCAGAGGTATGCTACAGCTGTTCTAGGTGTTTACGTCGCACTACTGACCTTTGAAAAACTTGAGCCTGCCACCCGACGTCGACGAGACTGCACCATGTCCAGGAGGGTCCTCATTCACAGCCTTGCTACTGCTAGTACCGTTCACACCATGTCTTCTGTCTACTTCTTCTGTCATTTTGGTACATGTTGTCAGAGTTGTGTTTGTTCCTTCCTGTATATGCATTTCATTTCTACTCGCTTATGCTGTGAGCTGACGACACTCTAGTCCGTATATTGTTGCCATGTTGCACTGAGCAGCGGCGACCCGTCGCGGACCACTCGCGTGTTGGAAGCGACATTCAATATTTCCGTCGAAGTCCTCATCCTAATAGGGACACCTGCGGGAAGCTCGCCCGACACTCTCGTAAACACATTACCGACACGGTGTCTACTAATTTTGACCACTACTACGACCGATTATCTTGTACCACTTTTATAAACTTGACACCGATTAAAATATACTAAAACAAATCACAACGGTTAGACCTTAACTACGATCAAGCCTACGACACAAGTTGATAAAAAGCTGTTCGTTTTTCAGTACATAGTTCATTCACACCCAGCATCCATTTTGATTCGTTCAAAAATCAAAATCCAAATACCATAATCGCTTTCGCTCCACTTTGGTCAAATTCAATTTTTAAACTGAATGAGCGTTTCTGATATTGGTTTGTTTTATATAAACAAAATAAAGGAAATGGGACACTTTGAGCTTTATTCTATAATATTTTCTATTCCATAAAATATAAATAGGTTCTTCCCGGACTAGAACCATGCATGTTCAAAATCTTTGCAGTGTTTTAAGACGCTTTAAAAATATATAATACTTTGACAGTTGATTGTTTTGATTTTGACATGTAATAGACGCCGCCATATTAATTTTTTGCGTCTTTGGTTTTTGGTTAGAACGATCGTAAACTAAAATAGCGTGCTATCCTTTTAGTTCTTTAAAAGTGTATTTACAGTTTGTGAATTAACGCTGTGTAATGTTAGTGGCGTTTACTTTTTGCCCTAATCTTTGTTAAACACACCTCAGTTGTATTGCGTGTTCTGTGCTACTTCCTACATCAAATTTTAGAAAGTTTCATATTTTGTACATAGTTGCTGTTTATACAGTAAAAATGACGTCTTCAGAAGTATCTTACAATAGGAAAATAATATCGGAGGACCTGTCGAACGTGGAATTCGACACCAGCGAAGATGTCGAAGTTATCCCCACATTCGATTCCATGGGCTTGCGTGACGAACTGCTGCGCGGTATTTACACCTACGGTATGCAATTTGTTATATTATTTGTGATCTAATTATTGGCTATTTCCAACTTCGAACTTCGTAAGGTTTCCAAGGCAACAAAAACACTATTTTCTACATGATTACTGTTACAGGTTTTGAGAAACCGTCAGCAATTCAGCAAAGAAGTATTCTACCAATTGTGAAAGGTCGCGATGTCATCGCTCAAGCACAGTCTGGTACCGGAAAAACAGCAACATTCTCTATTTCTATTCTACAATCTCTCGACACAACTCTCCGTGAAACCCAAGTACTGGTGTTGTCTCCAACAAGAGAGTTGGCAACACAAATTCAGAAGGTTATTTTGGCTCTTGGTGATTTTATGAATGTCCAATGCCACGCTTGCATTGGTGGCACCAATCTTGGTGAGGATATAAGGAAACTTGATTATGGACAGCATGTTGTCTCTGGAACTCCTGGCAGAGTGTTTGGTATGTATTTTAAAAAAAGGTATTACAATTTAATATTTGTTCACTTTTTTATATCTCTGCTGACCTTTCATAATATTTTACAGATATGATTAGACGGCGTGTACTTCGTACTAGATCAATTAAGATGTTAGTCCTTGACGAGGCCGATGAGATGTTGAACAAAGGTTTTAAGGAACAGATCTATGATGTTTACCGTTACCTTCCGCCTGCAACTCAAGTGGTTCTAATCTCTGCTACACTCCCTCATGAAATTCTTGAGATGACATCCAAATTTATGACAGACCCCATAAGGATTTTGGTAAAGCGGTAAGTACTTTAAGGGTACGCGCCGCGGGTCTTGTCGGGCCTTGTCGCATTGACGGAAATCCACTGCGCCCCGACACGGTGAGCGATACGCGCATCCAATTTGTATGGAGGCGAATTTTTGCTATGCGCCCCGGCACGCAGAGCCCCGGCAAGGCCCGTCTCAGTGTGCTCAGTCCTTTAATGTTATTTAGTGTTTTCTGTGTAAATTCACCAGTAATTGTTGACTTTGTAAAAAATGCAGAGTAAATACATCAAAATAAAGAGAGAAAAAAAATGGCAAAACTAATTTTTAAATCTTATAGATAAAGTAAAAATCATTGCAGAATTATCCTCATTAAAAAGTTTTTTATGTTTATTACAGTGATGAGTTGACACTGGAAGGTATCAAGCAATTCTTTGTGGCAGTGGAAAGGGAGGAATGGAAGTTTGACACACTGTGCGACCTGTACGACACTCTCACAATCACCCAGGCTGTTATCTTCTGTAACACTAAAAGAAAGGTGGACTGGCTGACCCAGAAGATGCAGGAGGCCAACTTCACAGTTAGTTCCATGCACGGAGACATGCCACAGAAGGAAAGAGATAATATCATGAAGGAGTTCAGATCTGGTCAAAGGTTCTATCATTAGATATTATTTTCTTGTTTATCTGATCCTGCAGTATTTTAGGCATTACTTACTAGCTATTAGTATGTTCTTGTCTAAATGTATTGCAAATAAATTACATATTTATGTTATTAGATTGAGAAAAGTGATTGTGTTATTGTGTTTTATATATTATTATAATTTGAATATTTTTGTTACAGCCGTGTGCTTATAACAACAGATGTATGGGCCCGAGGTATTGACGTGCAACAAGTTTCCCTGGTCATCAACTACGACCTGCCCAACAACCGTGAGTTGTACATCCATAGGATCGGCAGATCTGGTCGTTTTGGACGCAAGGGTGTGGCCATCAACTTTGTCAAATCCGATGACATCAGAATCCTGAGAGATATTGAACAATATTATTCCACACAAATAGATGAGATGCCAATGAATGTTGCTGATTTAATATAATTCAGAATTTTATATTTTAAGAACTTATTAGTAACATAAAACTTTGACACACTTTCACATGTCTGCTAGACTTTAATATTTTCTAGTAAATAAATTACTCTAAACTACTTTTAGTTTCATATTTTGTTGACCCTCTTTTATTAATTTAAATAAAAAAGCGGTATTTAAAATTGGTTAATATTTTACCTGTTATTATATTTCTTTTAATTATTAGGAAGTAATAATATGTAGGCATTATAATATTATGTATTTTCTCATTTAAAAGATCTAGTACTGTTTATATTTCCGGGAACAAAAACTATCCTAATTTATCAAAATCTGTTAAGCGGTTTTAAGAGCTGGCTCCCTTTGCTGTGTTTTCTATTAATAAGTATCACGATCCCGGAAAACGATTGACTTAAATGAAATTGAGATTTATTTAATCATTGTATATTTATCTCTTTCACCTGATATTAGCCTAACGGAAAACACAATTCACTTATTTTGACTCGATAGTTATATTTTTCGAAATTCTGAATATTTCTGGGCTTTTCAACAAATATCTGTTACACTTATTGAGTTACTATCATCTATCATTAATTAAATAACTTTCACTACTACAATCACACACTTTATAAAATAATAACTAGAGGAAATATTAGTATTGTGTTTAATTTTTAAGTAATAAAAAACATTTTTGGGGCTTACGACCCTTACTTTTGTGCTATAATGCGGGAACCGTTGTTACGCGATATTGTTCACTATTAGCTGCAGCGCAAAGTACAATTCATGCGGGCACGATTCATGGAATCATTACATCACGATTGGAGGATAGCGGGGTATGTAGGCGGGGCTAGCATGTATTAATATTTTTGTGGGAGCCCAGTCTTAACATGTATGATGCAATAGATAGAAACTTTTACATTTTTATTATGAGTACCTAACGGTTAATGATAATTAAATTGTGTACTTACCTAATTAAGTAATAATGATAGCTAAAAGAAAGACCATAATATATTATCATTTTAAAGTTTTATTAGACACTTACTAAATCTTTGATAAAAGTCTTATAATTAATAATTTAATTTTACAAAATTTTATAACACAGCAGAGTTATAATTTTGGAATGTGAAATTAAAAAGTAGGTATAGATTACAATATTACATCTACTAGCTCACACAAATATTTTATAATGAATCGTAAAACATCAAATTCAGAAATACAACTAGCAATATTATTTTATTATGCTTGTCTTTAATAATTTTCTAAATTGTCTATCTAAAGAATAAGCTTCTGCGCAACATGTGATGTTAGGAACAGCTAACAAATTTTATTTTTTTTGCATAATAAATTATACACTGTAAAAAATAAGTCATAATAATTTATTTACCAGGGTCAAATGACAAAGTAGACAAGTTTGCGGGAGCGAAAACGACTTTTTTAAAAACTATTAAAAGTTTATTTCCAAGTTACATTTATTAGACTTTATAATATAATGAAACTTAATTAATGCTAACGGGCAGAGCTTTTACAGAAAGCTAGAGTCTGTCCGGAGACTACCTAGCAGAAGCTCATGCTATGATCGACTGACGTTCTATCTGCTCTCAGGACAGTGGTGGAGCCAGACACAACGTCATACTTCCTATGAATTTAATATTTAATAAACAAAGCTTTAGCTGGAACAATTACTGATAAGCAGTTAATCTGTCATCGCTGCATTAAATAATGATGACAGGGTGCTGAGGGGTTGACATAACTCCTCCCTCCCTAAGATCGGAACCCTCGGGAATTTCAATTTCTTGAGGGTTGCGACCTTTAACAAACAAAAATTCAAAAATAAAATTTTTATATTTTAAAATCATTAATATTAAAATTATACAAAAGATTAAATATAAAATTATAGTCGCTACACTTATACTTTTCACTTTAATGACTTTTATATTTTCACTTTCACTGAGTTCACTTATGGATTCTTGCATCTTCACTAGGTTTGTCAAGTGTTTTGTGTCATCTAAGTTTATTCCTTGCATGTCTATAGGGGTTACTTCTGTATTTTCAATCTTAATTTCATTTAATTTAATGCGGGGTGTGCTTTTGTAGGTTATTTCTCCAAATGAATTTTGTAAGTGCCGTAGGTATAAATTTCCCAAATTAATTTCACAACCTGGGTCCGTCTTTAGAATATACGTCCCCTTAATAGGTGTCTTATTTGTTTCCTTCCCACATTTATCTGTCATAATTATGTTATCTTTTGAATATAATATCCACTCTGATGTTGAAAGACGTTGGACCTTAATATCCTCAATATAGACAGCATAAGGGATGCACAGTGACGTATCTTCGTGATATTCCATCAACTGTTCTACACAGGTGGGTACTTTATATGACACAATTTCTTCATCAGTGCACAGGAATTCATCATTTGATATCTCTTCACATGGTGATGCTACGGATGAGTATAACGAACCTTTCACCATAAGGAAGGGATATTCAGGGATTATAATAAAGGTCTTGTTCTTAATTTCATTATAAACTGGTAAAGAATAAATTTTGTAAAAGTCGTAAGTATTATTATCTATTAATGGAACCTCTATTATAAACGTTATCTGGTTTCCTTTCACATAAGCCTTAACTAACAACATACTTTCTATCTTAACTAAATTACTTTCTATTGCCTGATATAACAAATGATTATTTGATTTTTGTACATTAATTAGGATTTCCAATAATTCTGTTGAATTTACAATTGATTGATGTAAAACAGCAACTTTGCTTAAGGCAAGAGCGTTTTCAATTTCATTTAAAATAATATATATTGTTCTGAAACTATTTATAAAAGTTGTGAACATACTTAATATATAAGTAGAGTAAATTGACTTATTTTCTTTATTGTTTAAATCTTTAACCATGGATTCAATTCGCTTTAAACGTTCGTTTTGAATAATAGAATTATTATAGATAATTTCAGTGTTATTAATTTGATAATCCACTATTTTGGTAATTAGAGTAATTTTATTTTGTAGTAAATTTTGATTCTTATTTAAATCCTGAATTAAGCTATCATATCTGAGTGCATCATCATTGTCTAGGTTTCCAGTGATGGATTTAATTACTGTACCTAAAGGATTTATCAAACCTCTTTTAAATCTTTGCGTGGGAACAATTTGCTTATATTTTGAGATTGTAGAGTCTCTTATGTATTCTGCTTGAGCTCTAATAATGTTAAATTCACTATGATGTGGCTTATTATCATTAATTAACTTAATAAAATCTTTATATCCATTAATATTATATTCTAAATCATCGTATATTTTAACTAAATCTAAAACCTTAATAATTGTCCACTTATTTTCTTGCTTATAAGCGGAACCTTTTCTTACAGGAAGAAGTCCTGGATTTCCGTCAATCTTTTGAAGTTGAAGGGCCAGGCTGTGGCTCATCACAACCGTGGCTATGATGCACGACCTGTGGAGGACGTTTAATATTTTTTAATGGAACCTTACTATTTCTAGTTCCTATATTTATTGGTACTGTGTTACGAATATTTGGACCACTAACTTGGGCCTTTTGATATAAGGGTTTGTCTTTACTTTGACGCTTATTTACTGCTTTAGCGAAAATAGTGCTTCCTTCATTTAATTCGGGACTAATTTCGCCACCTTTCCTTTTAATTTCTCTTTCTTTTAATTCTATCATTCTATTAGTAATAAAATTATATAAATGTTTCGTTCTTTTTGCATGGTCCTTTAACAACTGTTGCATATATGTTTTTTCAAAGCTAATGTTAAATATATCGTTAGAGTCTGTGTGTCCAAAGACTACTTCAAATGGTGTAAGTTGTGTTACGCTATGAATCGTATTATTATATGCCATAATTGAATATGTCATTACTGATGCAGCATCTGTAAACTTTTGTTCGTATTTTGCTAATCTATAAATTTCCAAAAGGGTGGAATGAAATCTTTCTATTATACCTGTAGAATTTGGGTTATTTGGTGTAGTAATATGTAATTCGATTTTATACATTTCTGTTAATTCTTTCATCAATAAATTATTAAATTCAGTCCCTGGATCGCATGATATTTTTTTAGGGATTCCGTAAAATGAGAAATATTTAATTAACGCTCGCACTACTTCCGGCGTTGAACGATTACTTATATTAATAGCTTGACCTAACTTACTAAAAGCATCAACTAAAGTTAAATAATATCTACCCTCTATACTAAATAAATCTATAAATATTTCCTGAAAAGGCGCATTTTGCGTCTGTGTAAGTTGTTGTAAGGGTTTTATAGGTTTTCTTTCGTATTTCATTTTCCTACATAATTCACACGCATTTATTATAGCTGAAACCGTTTCCTGTAAATTTTCCCAATAATAATTTCTTTTAATTCTAACCATTGTTTCTTTAATTCCACGATGGCAAGTTTTTCCTTCGTGATATTTTAATACTATCGCTTTTTGTTCCTTTTCGTCTTCTATATAAACTACTCGTTCTGTGCATTCTATCATTTTTATTGTATCCTTTTTAAATAATGTTATAATTGTATTTGCAAAATCAACCCTGTGTTGCTTCTCTTCAAAATAGATAAAATATTTAATTTTTGGTCTTACATATTCTTTTAAAAAGTTTTTCACTAGTTCTGTATTATTTAAAGGTAAAAATACTTCTAAAATTCTTTGTTTTGGTCTAGATAAATCTTTTACGTGTAATTCGTTTTTAAACCATGAAAAAACTAAAATTTGATTTGGTTTAGTATCAATTGCTTCATTTAATATTGGTATACCTGAGGTGTCGTAATTTACATTAGAATGTGATGTTTCATCACTGCTCGATACTGAAGGTATCGGGTATTGTTCCTCAAACTCTAAATCATCTGGACTTACTGAAATGGTAGCAGATGAATCTGAAATAGTTATTGTTTTGCTATCCTCTGACAATCTTTGATTTTCGGCTAATTTAACTATTTTACCTGTAACATTTGTTAAGTATTTTTGTAACTTCTTTTCCTTCTCATCTACGTTAACTATTAATGAATTTTTATCCTCCTCTATTATATTTAATTTTACTCGGGATAATGCGTCTGCGTTTGTGTTTTGTTTTCCTTTTTTATAGATAATTTCAAAATCGTACTCCTGTAGTTTTAAACGCCATCTCGTTAATTTACTATTGGGTTCTTTAATAGAATAAAGCCATGCCAATGGGCGATGGTCTGTATAAATTTTAAATCTTTTGCCATATAAATATGGTCTGAAGTGTTTGACTGCCCATATTATAGCTAACAATTCACGTTCTATTGTACTATATCGCGATTCAGTATCACTTAAAGTCCTACTTGCATATGCGATTGGATGATCTTCTCCAAGAGATCCCTGAGAAAGTACTGCGCCTAACGCTATGTTTGAAGCATCGGTCGTTAAAATAAATGGCTTATCAAAATCTGGATATTGCAACAATGGTGCGTTGATTAATAATTCCTTGCATTTTTGAAATGCCTCTATATATTTTTCGTTAATAATTATTTTATTTCTTTTCTTTAAACACGCTGTCATAGGCTGTGTAATTTTTGCAAAATCTTTTATAAATCTTCTATAGTATCCTACCAATCCTAAAAAGCTTTTGATTTCTGTAATAGTTTTAGGTAAAGGGTAATCTAATACTGCTTTTATTTTATCGTTATTTGGTTTAAGGCCATCTTTAGTGATTGTATGCCCTAAGTATAGTACTTCTTTTCTTAAAAATTCTGATTTATCTAACTGTACTTTTAAATTTGTTTTACGTAATCTATCAAAAACTATTCTTAAGCTATTTATGTGATCATGTAGTGATCCTGAATATACTATTATGTCATCTATATATACCATACAATGATATCCTCGTAATCCTCTTAAAACGTTATCCATAGTTCTCTGAAATGTTGCTGGTGCTGTTTTTAAGCCAAACGGCATTCTCAAGAATTCAAAATGTCCTGATTGTGTACTAAAAGCTGTTTTTTGACGATCACTTTCATTAATTTCAATTTGATGGTATCCACTAGCTAAATCTAGGGTTGTAAAATATATGCTATTTCCTAACTTATCGAAAAGGTCTGTAATGTGGGGTAGTGGGTATTTATCATCTACCGTAATTTCGTTTAGGCGACGATAATCTATCACCATTCTATATTTTTGTTCGCCTGATGCATCTATTTTTTTGGGAACTAAATGCACAGGTGCACTCCACGGAGAAAATGACTCTTGTATAACATTATCCCTTAATAATTTATCTACTTGGTTTTGTATTTCTTTTGACTGTACTGGGCCCTGTCTGTACGGTTTAATATAAATAGGGTCCTCATTTTTTGTTCTTATGTAATGCTTAACTTCATTGGTAAAAGATAATGGAAAATGTTCGCAATAAAATATATCTTTATATTCTCTACATAAGTTATATATTTGATTTTTTTCTTCTTCATTCATGTGTTCTAACCTCAATTTATTTTTTAAGTTTTCTTCTAACAAATTATCAATTTCTATATCATTACAATTATTTATATTATTTATTTCACATTTACGCATGTCTCCGTTAAATTTAATGACTTCAAAAGGTGCTAGGATTGTTAACCTCATCTCTTCATCTCTTGTATTCTGTATAATTGTTTTCGCAAAACCATTTTCGCATGTGACTAACGCACTAGGCATACGAACGCCATCACAAAATTCTTCAAAATTTAAAATTGCTACACCTGACTTTAATGTTGTCGGTAAGCTAACACGTAATTCGCAACGTGGTGGTAATTTAATAATAAGACATTTTTCATTATATATAATTGGAATTTTACCATTTTTAATATTAAGTACCTTATTTTTTAAATCTATTACTGCATCTAATTGTTTTAATAAATCATTACCAATTAATCCGTCGTACTTACTATCTACATTATACACATAAAACTTATGAAAATTATTTGACTTAAATATGGGTAATAAGGGAATATTAATAACTTCATGGTGTATGCTCGACGCATGTGTACTAATTACTTCGAATGGCTCATTATACATGTAATTGCTAAAATATTTATGTGCTATATCTGGTCTTATAAATGAACGTGTACTACCCGTATCAATCATGAATTTAGAATTTATTTCTGGTATATAAATGTGCGGCAACTTAAGATTTTTATTACAATTAATTTCAATTACTTCATGGGGCCACTTGAGGCTTTTCCCCGAAAATTTTCATTTGGTTGCGCTACATAATTATTTGAATTAAAACTTACATTATCAACTTCATCTCGACCATAGTCCTGGGAAGTTGAAGCTTGAGGGTTTTCCTCATTTAATTGCAAATGATTTATAGTTGGTCTAGGGGCTGTCCTCATAGACACATCAGTATTCTGTTGTTGAACCTGTGGTTTGTAACCTAAGTTTTGCGGTGGTCTATAGCCGAATTGAGGTCTATAGCCGAATTGTGACTGTGGCTTCTGGTACTGGCCATGCAATTGGTTAAATGGTTTATTTGAGAAATGGTTCTGAAACTTATTATTTTGACCGAACTGTTGCGGTGTCATTCGCTGAAAATTATTATTAAAATTTGGTCTATAACCAAACTGTTGATTGTTATTAAAATTAGGCTTATATCCCAACTGTTGATTATCATTATTGTTATAATTATTAAATTTAAATTTTTGTGACATTGGCTTTTGGTTATAATTAAATTGTGCCTGTTGCGGAATTCCAAATTTAAATGTATTTGGCTTTTGCATAAAATTATTTTTTGTAATTAAAATTATTTTGAAAATGTTTATTTTGGGAATATATTTTATTTTTCGCGTTATATTGTTCATGGAAATTTACTTCTTCTAACACAATGCTAAGTGCATTTTCTAAATTACTCGGTGCCTTTAATCTTACTATTCTCACCATGTATTCAGGTAAGTTATACAAAAATACATTTAACGCTATATTATTATAAATTATGATTTTACTCTTCTTAATCTCATCGTTGTCTATTCTATTTACCTTAGAAATTAAGTTTGATCTGACAGATTGTATCCTATTGCAAAAATCTAAATACGTTTCGTGAGTTCTAATTTTTAAATTTTCTAGCTCAATGGCTATGCACTCTTCGTTACGCTGATCACCAAAATGTTGGACTAACAAATCCTTAAAATCTGTCCAAGATACTATGTCCTCTCTTTCACTAATAAGAGCAGCAGCATTGTCCACTAACCTACTCATTAAACAATGCATAATATAAGTATTTTGGGCTTGGCTACCCTTAAACTTTTCAATTACATATTCACATTTTCTTAAATATAAGTTTAATTGCCTTTTATCTCCACTAAACAATGGGATTAATTTTATAAATTCACTCGGAATTAGCGTGATTTGCTCCATTTTTATAAATTTTAATATAACTTTACTCACTATAATTTTTTTTACTTTATTTATTCGATATTTCTTTTTATAATTCAATAATATTTAATTTTCATTCACTTCTAAACTTTTCAATTTTAATTCACAATAATATTTCAATAATTATTTTCAATTTCTTATTCATATAATATTCATTTAATTTTTTTAACACATATAACACACTTAAAAATAATAACTGGGAAACCAGATTACGTTAAAACGGAAGATTTATTCCTGGATTAACAATGGGCAAGGAAGGTGAAAAAGTTCGACTCACCAACACGCCGTATTCATTTTCTTTCAGCTGTCTTGTCGAATTTGTTTGGTTCTGGATCTCTCCTCCACTGCGCCAGGCTCGTTCACGATTTATCAGATCGATGATTTAAACGCGACGATTGACGTATGTGATTTTTCGGAAAAATCCTACCGGCTGCGCCAGACAAGTTTGCGGGAGCGAAAACGACTTTTTTAAAAACTATTAAAAGTTTATTTCCAAGTTACATTTATTAGACTTTATAATATAATGAAACTTAATTAATGCTAACGGGCAGAGCTTTTACAGAAAGCTAGAGTCTGTCCGGAGACTACCTAGCAGAAGCTCATGCTATGATCGACTGACGTTCTATCTGCTCTCAGGACAGTGGTGGAGCCAGACACAACGTCATACTTCCTATGAATTTAATATTTAATAAACAAAGCTTTAGCTGGAACAATTACTGATAAGCAGTTAATCTGTCATCGCTGCATTAAATAATGATGACAGGGTGCTGAGGGGTTGACATAACTAAGTCCTATACAGCAATAAGTTATTGTTTTTTTTTTTGTTATTATAATACATTACATTATATTTTACAATCAAGTTTTTTATGAAACCACACAAAGTATGGTACCTATGCAAAATAAAATTTCACTATCTATAAATAAAAATAAATTAATTAAAGAAAAAACTAAAAAAATTTGAAATTCATGATTGTTCCAATAACTTCAGTTATATGTATAATGAATTTGAAAACAATTTAAGTTTATTAATCTAATATAACTGTAAATTGTTACATAAAAACAAAAATTTAGGATTTGCCTTTTAGATTAATTAAGGCACTAGTTTTTAAAAACAATGTATAAAGTATACTTATTAAGTATATCAAATTTTTTAATACCTACTTAGGTATTTTTAATAAAATAGTTTTATATTTAGAAAAGCAAAAATGGACATTATTAGGAGTTACAATTGATTACATTTAAGTAGTACATTATTGTAAGTTTACACTTTCTGAACCATTTTTTAACAACAAAATTACAATCTAAGGTTTACAATTCAGTATTTGTAGCTGTAGGAGTTGAAGTTATATTCCAGCGCCTGTATATGAATATGCAGATAGCCCCTAGAAGAAGAACCGCCAATATTTCAGTCAGCTGGTCCAAAAAGCTGGATGTTGAGTCTGTCGATTCCAACGCTTGAGGTTCAGGTTCGGCCACTACAGGCTCCTCGGGAGGCTTCGGAGCCTGCTCCTCTTCTCCTTTGAATGCAATTTGATTTAGGGCAGTCTGCTCTTCTTCTGTGAGGGGTTTAGCAGCAGTCGATGACAGCAATGCTGAAGTAGTTCCACAATGTGGACATACCCAATTTACAGACTTTTTGGCCAGAGCTTTACGTTCAGCCGGTGTATACTCTAAAGACCCAATAGTTCCCTCGGCGGGAGTCGGCATAAAGGCTATCAGAGCGAGCAGAGCTGTCCTTATTGACCAGGATGGCTGCCAAGTTTCAGGATGATGCCCGGAAATCGATAAGCATATCTTTTTATTGACTTCGAACCTCCCGTTGGGTGTCAGGAGGATAATATGAGGTGGATGCATTGGATATTCCTTAGGCAACAGTATCCGTCCGTGGTATATTCCACCTTCAAAATCGGTGCCCACAGGCCCACGGACAGTAAAGTGCCATTCGAATAAATTATCTTCGAGAGGTCTTGCACAGTATTCTTCTGTAGCTTCCGCCAATTCAAGGGCTTCACGCATTAATCTCTTTACTCCTGGACACTTGGTGTTATATCGTTCTCCCATCTCTGCCATTTTTTGCAGCGAAACGAAAAAAATCGGCAACAACGATTTGCCTGCGTTTTGTATTATTGGAGAATCTTTCTTTATGTAATTATTAGTTAATTATTCTCTACACACCAATTTTTCGAGAATTTTTGATAACAAGTGTACCAATCACACAAACACAAATATTTTTAAACACAGATTAAATTATATTTTTAAATGTCAATTTTATGACCTATGTCACTGTCATAAGTTTTTTTTCTAGACATAGATTAAAGACATTGATCTCTATTATACAAGTACGCTGGATTGCTGATACAGACCTGCTTTTTGTGCCTATTTGAATTTTGAAGCGGAATCAGCGCCCCCATTATTCCATGTATGTAACCACAATCAATAATAACAGTTGTCAATAGTGACCATTGACCACCACTGACCACTGACCATAGAACACATTTACTCCTAGCGGAGCCTTATGGTTATCGTCAAATATGGCGACTTTTGCTAGGGATTTGACAGTTAATTTCACATTTTGTTATGGTTAAAGTTACAGTTATAGTTAAAGTAGGTTGATGCAACTTACTCTTAAGAAACCAAACCAAAAGGCAAAAATAGGGTTTCTTAAATCTTAAGTCAGTGGTAGTGACTAACTGACTAGTGACCATTCTCAATTATTCTGTTATTGATCGTTACGAGTTACCATCGTTATCTCAAAAAAGATTAAGAAAAAAAAATTGTCTGTGGTTAAAAATGGCAGCTGTCACTTTCCAAACGTCAAGCTGTGAATTGTGATTCGTGTTGTTTTGGGTTAGAGAAAGAGAAATTTTTAATAAAAATTATTGAACATAACGCAGCCTATGTTGAAAATACAAAATAAATAAACCTTTAAAAATGGACGGACCACCTGTTACCATGGGATCTAACAACAGCGGATCGATTGGACCACCAGGCATGCCTGGTTTTCCGCCTATGCCACCACCGCCGGGTGCTTTGCAAGGAGCGCCAGGCAACATGCCTCCCAATACAGCTGGAGGACCTCCTATGCCGCCAGGAATGGGTCCACCGCCGGGTATGATGGGTATAGGACCTCCGGGCATGGGACCGCCGCCACCTGGGATGGGGCCACCCGGGATGGGCATGGGGCCACCTCCACCGATAGGTCCGCCCGGCATGTCGTCAAGAATGCCTCCGAATATGATGCGAGGCGGTTCTAACATGAAAGGAAACTACAACCAAAGTATGGATATAGGTCCACCGGGAATGGGTCCGCCGCCCAATATGGGTCCGCCCGGCATGGCGCCATGGGAGGGTCAGGGCCAGCCCGGCCCACCGGGGTGGTCGAGAGGACGAGGGGACGGTCCACCGGGCTGGGACGACGGCGGTGATGAAGAGGAGCAGCGGGAGGATAAGGATGAGCAGCCTCCCGGCCAACAACCGTTGCCATCTCTGCTGACAATGAAAATAGACACACCTGAGGAATTCCGCAACAAGCCCAATGTTCCGGGAGGTGTTGTCCTGCCGAAAGCTTTGGAGGAAGCCCTAGCATACAAAGATCAAAGGCAGGCAGCATTGGGTGATGACACTGAAAAAGAAGCAGGTACAGCTTATTGCTTCTGGTAATAGTTTTTGTTTTCATTTTTACTTATTAGTAAGTAAAAGTTGAAGCGATAAGTTACAAAATAACTTTTGTTATTGATTTAGATAGATAGATAGAAAATTCTTTATTTGTATAACTTAAAGTAAATTACAATTTAAAATAAAACAATAGAGGAATATGTACAAACGGGCGGTCTTACCGCTTATAGCGGTTTCTTCCAGACAACCTTGAAGTATTAATATAAAACAATATTTAAAAACAAAACAATCTAAATAATCCTTATGGCTAAAAATACTACTTAAGAGCGTTTACGTCGAACGCATAATGTCGAGTTTCATGTAATTCACTGCAACTTTATTCACACAGAAGCAAGTGCGTCTGTGTGCGTGAGTTGGTTCACTATAGTCAAATCAAAAGATTTTGATCCGTGCGGAATGCGGATGCAATGTCGATGCGAGTCGGTTTATTATTATTGATTTACCATTACATTTTAGCATACTATTACTACTAATCCTAAATCCACTAATGCATTATGTTGAATGTTTTATGTTACTTTATAAAACATTAAATGAGTGATATGAAATTTTGGGAAAAGTTGTAATTTTAAGTAGGTGCAATAAGGTGATTGTCATAGTGAGACACAATTATTATCAAATGTTTATCATTGTATTAAAATAAAAAAATCGGATTTATATTATTTATTCAAGTGTAACCCTATTAATATTATGTACGCAAAAGCTTGTTTGCATGGATATATTTTGTAACTCTTTCACGCAAAAACCACTGAATGGATTTTAAAGAAACTTTACAACAATATAGCTTTAAATACATCAGAATATAAAATTTGAAATAAAATTTGAAATGACAGCTATTTCTTGTGCCTATTTGAAGCTGAATCAGGGCCCCCATTATTCGGGTAGAGAACTAAATCTGACGTAAAAATGACGTTTGTAAGCCGCCATATTGGCGCTGATAGCAGTAATGAGAGTACTTGGAACTAATACTAGAGATGACAGCTGTTGTTATTGGTTGTGGTTACGTCAAATTTAGTTCTCTACCCGAATAATGGGGGCGCTGATTCCGCTTCAAATAGGCACAAAAAGCAGGTGTGTATCAGCTATCCAGCGTACTTGTATAATAGAGATCAGTGTTATAAACACATCGTGAAAATCCAAGATGGCCGCCGCCGTAGCCGGCCGGTAGTTGTAAGAAAAATTGTAGATTACACATATTTCTTATAACTACCTCAATATGGATATCAAATGAAAGGACTTGATTGGTAGAGAGGTAAAAAGCGGCCAAGTGCGAGTTGGACTCGCCCATGAAGGGTTCCGCAGCAGCAATAAGGTTTATTTTTATGAAATTAATAGGTGTTTGATTTATTTTTATATTTCAGCCGGTTTTATGAAATTTATTAGATTAAGGTTTACCATTTATGAAAACTACTGGCTAGATCTCGTTCAAACCAATTTTCGTTGGTAGTTTTTATAGTAATCTACATCATATATTTTTTTTAGAATTATCATGCCCCTACCATTTTACCAATCTGGAAGAGTCTCAAACTATGCAGGTTAGAAAAAAATGATATGAGAAACCTCAATATGATTTTTGGAGACTTATCTATAGATACCCTACACGCATAGGTAAATTTTTTTTTGTTTCAGTTGTACCTATGGGGACCCCTAAAATTTTTAATAATTTTTCCATTTTTGCATCAAAATTTCAATGCGGCTCACAGACTACATCTACTTACCATGTTTCAATAGTATAGCTCTAATAGTTTCAGAGAAAAGTGGCTGTGACATACGGACGGACAGACGGACAAACAGACAGACAGACACATGACGAATCTATAATGGTTCCGTCTTTTGCCATTTTGGCTACGGAACCCTAAAAAAATGATAATATATTTTATTATTTTGCAACATAACTGAACTGAAAGAAATGCAGGCAGAAATGAGTGTACCTAACTGAAGTGGTATAGAATAATAATTTAAAAATCAAAAGCACAACAGCTTTTCAATAGGTAAACTTTTTTATTTATGTTATCAGCTACATATTCCTTTTTTTCTTTTCAATTTTCATCCACTATTACGGAAATCGGAGGTTTGCATGATTTTTACGCTCTAGGCATTCCACTATAAGCCCAATATAGGATTCTGAAAAAAAAGGGAATTTATTTGATATATTTTATTATGATTTATGACGGCATAGTAAAGAAAAAACTGCCATTAAAATTTAAAATACGTTCAATTCAAGGTACCTTTTCTTAGTGTTGGTTTTCACATTCATCTAATATTCTTATAACCTTGGAAGTCGGTTTAAATTTTTGTTAAAAAAAAATAATTTCACCCTTTTTAGTTTTTTAAATATTAAATAACATAAATGTCAGTTACAGAATATAATTTAGGCATGAAACTAGCACCTATTAACTGTACTTAATTTCGGAAGTCGGAAGTCGGTCAAAAAAATACTGCTATTCAAATACAATTCAAGGTACCTTTTCTTCGTGTTGGTTTTCACATTCATCTTTTTCCGTTATTGTTTCTTCAGTTGATTTACTTTTATATTGCCTGAAATAAAAACACAAATAGAAAGCACACATAACACGTTATTTGTAAGTAATTAATTAAAAAAATAAGTTGAAGTAAGGATAACAGTGATAATAGCAACCTTTTAGCCTCTCTTGCCTTTTCCAAGCTTTCCAAATTTTCTACATCTTTGCGCTTTCTTTTCTTTCTTAAAAATATATTCGTTTTGTTTCCCATTAGTTCTGTAATGTAATGTGTTTTAATAGTAAAATTATTTTCCGCCATAAAAATACATACATAAAATGTATTATATTACTTACTAACAAAATAAAATATTTACTTACCAAACAATCAAGATTTTTCGATCACGCTATAAATGTTCACTACTCTAGTATGCGCGACAAAGGTCAACAAAGTTCATGCGCAGCAGGGAGCGATACGTCCACCCTCCAGCAAGCCTCGCGGCGGTCTGATTTCAATTGCCTTGCGCGCAACGATTTATAGTAGTTTTAAAATATTTGTAGAAAAAAAATAACAAAGTATTTGTTGATATTTAAAAAGTATACTTTTAAATAAAGTGTTCTTCTATCATATGAAGCTATTATTATATTGAAATAAGTAAGATAAATAGGTAAAAATAAGGTTTTAAATCCTTGATATTTCTCATTCTTTGAATTTAAATTACTTATAGTTAAATACCTAAATGAAATATTTTTTTCTGATAACTATTTGCTTAAGGATCTTGTCAATAGGTTATTATTTTTTTCTAATTAGATCTGTCGCTGGTTTCGTAAATTTGAAGCTTCGAAACTGATAGTATAACGGAATTTAAGAAAACCTCTGTTATGGTATCGAGATTTAATGTACAAATACTCTATAAATCGTATTTTTTTCTCTGATAACTATTTAGACAGTGAAATTTCCTATAAAAATAAGTTACCAACATTTTTATAAAGATAAGTGGTTGATGATTTTTCCAAGTTTGAAAAGTACAGTTTTAAGCCAAATTGAGCGTGAAAGGTGTAAACGCTCTTAATAGTATATCTTACTTATATACCATAATATTCATATTAAAGATACATAAAATATTTATATTTATATAAACTAAGTACATAAACTTTACATAAATTTAATACAAGATGAAAGAAGTAGAATGCTAGTTAACATGACAGTTTCAGAAAATATTCTTTGACTCGTTTTTTAAAAATATTAATTGTTGGTGATCTTTGGATGGTTTCGGGAAGAGCGTTCCATAAACGTATAGCAGATATGGTAAAAGAACAGTAGTAGTGAGCGGTATTGTGAGAGGGAAAAGCAAGAGTGAGTTTGTTGGATGAGCGAAGAGTAGGGTTTTTATGTCCAAGGAAGGTGAATTTATCTTTTAAATAGTGTGGAGAATTTGGATTGAAGAGAATATTGTATAGGAGATGAAGAATGTGAGTATTCCGACGCATCTTGACTGGGAGCCACTTCAGTTTGGCCCGGTATTCCGATACATGATCGTATTTTCGAAGACCGAATATGAAGCGGATACACAGGTTTTGTAGGCGTTCGATAGAAGATAGGAGCTGTTCACTGAGATCGCAGTAACACACATCTGCATAGTCTAAGATAGGAAATAATAAGGTTTGAGCTAATGTAATTTTAGTTGGGATAGGAAGGAAATTGCTAAGACGTCTGAGGGAAGCGGTGGCGGCAGTCAGCTTTTTGCGCAGCATTTGTACTTGAATTGTCCATGATAGAGTTTGATCGAAGTGAACCCCTAGATTTTTAACGGATGGGCTAAAAGGAACTAATGATCCATCGATATTTATACTCGGTAACTGCCTGAGGTCCACTTTGGCAATTAATTGTCTGCTTCCAATTATAATGCATTGGGTTTTTGCGGGATTAAGGTTTAGGCCGTAGTCTTTGCTCCATTGCTGTATTTTTTCAAGGTCTATGACGGTTTGTGCGATATTATGAGATAAAGAGGTGAGTGAAGAGTGTCTATATATCTGTAAATCGTCTGCGAACATATGGTAAAAGGAACAAATTATTAGGGCAATCGGGGCAATGAAGATAGAGAAAAGTAGGGGTGACAATACACTCCCTTGTGGTACACCAGCGAGTATATTGCACCATGAAGTTGTAGTGTTGTCAACTCTTATGCATTGTCGACGTCCAGAAAGAAAACTTTTGAACCATTCCAGGGACTCTTCTGATATATTTAAGGACTTAAGTAAAAGCAGTAGAATGTCGTGATCTACAGTATTGAAGGCGTTACTGAAATCTAAAAGAGTTAGGATTGTTAAGTTTTGATTGTCTATTGCCAGTCGAATATCGTCAGTGATTTTCACCAGCGCGGAGGTTTAGTTAATTAATTTAAAAATGGCTATAAATTTTGTTTAGTACAGTACAACCATAACTCTATGGGTATTTTACACACATGAGGCATTTCAACAGCAAAATTAAGATTTGCATAAATTGTAATTGGACTTTGAAATTTGCAGAGACTGAACAAGAGTTAGAAGCTCCTCCAGCTCCGGTGATCAGCACGGAGTATGACGCTGAGGAGGATGAAGGTGATTCTGATGATGATAATATCCCTGAAGCACCAAACCCACCAATCATATCCGGTAAACAAGAAGTAAGTATTGCACAGTTTGTGGAGATGAACAATAAACAATTAATTATATTAAGGTACTAGCTGTCCTGGTGAACTTTGTGTCACTTAAAACCTTCCCTGGACTTCTACGAATATTTTGAGACTAAAATTAGCCCATTCTGTTCAGCCGTTTTTGAGTTTTAGCGTTACTAACACAATTGCTAGCACATCTTTAACCATCTCCCCTAGCATTGAGATACTTGGCGTCAACATATCGAGCGAAGTTCAGTTCCGATGTCATCTAGAGCAGGGGTGGCCAACCGGTCGATCGCGAAGTTAGTCGGCTACAGCTACGTAGTAGGCTAGTGAGATCGCAGCCAGCCAAAAAATATAAATAATTAGGCCAGACTGCGCAATGACCTATAAGCTACACTATGCTGTTTCATTTAAGATTTCAATAAGTATGTAATTAGGGTACTTGGTAGATCGCACAGGGTTTCGTTAGTAAACAGTAGATCTTAGGTCTAGTCAAGTTGGCCACCCCTGATCTAGAACAGCTTGGACCCCTTGGAATTACGCCGAGATGTAGCTTCACTCTGTAATATCGGTTGTATCACGGGGAGTGCTCTGAGAATTGTTCGGAATCATACCACCTGCAACTTTTCGCCATCGTCCCACGCGAAAAACATACCATCCTCATCACCTTGATGAGTGGCAGTCTTCCACCGTGCGTTTTTCGCGTAACTTTCTGCCGCGCACTGTAAAACTCTGGAACGAACTGTCACCTTCAGTATTTCCGGACCTATACGACCTGCAAACCTTCAAAAAGAGAGCGTATTCCCTCTTAAAAGGCCGGCAACGCACTTGCAGTTCTTCTGATGTTGCAAGTGTTCATGGGCGACGGCAGTTGCTTACCATCAGGTGACCCGTTGCTCGTTTGCCCCCTAATTTACCTAATAAAAAAAAATTGAAAATCATTTTTATATATTATCTAATACTAGCTGACCCGACAGACATTGTCCTGTCTTAACGATGATTATTTAATTCAAATTGGTAATAATTAAGAAAAAAATAGATTAAAATTAGTATCTCCATGCCCAAATTTCAGCAAAATTGGCCCAGCCGCTTACGCGTGATGTCGTGACCACGTGAATAATGGATTCATTTTTATATAATATAGAGATAGATTACAATTTATAGTTATCTCGGTAGAATTTTTTGTTGTAAAGATATTTTAAAAACAACAGCAGTGTTTAAATACATATTTTTAATTTCCTCGTATTGATAACATTTTTCGAAGGAAGTAGGTTATGGATTTGTCCAAATTGATTATTTAATGAGTCTTTAGTTATAATTTGTACCCAAGATGTTTCTGTAATTTCAGACGTTAGTAAGTAAGGCCAACAAAAATAAACGCAAAAAGAAAAAGAAGAAGGAAGCAAAGCAAAAACGTAAAGAAGCCAAGATGAAGATGGAAGAAGACGGATCAAAGAAAGATGACAGTTCAAGTAATAAGGAAAATGAAAAAGAAGCTGAAATTGAGTATGTAGTATTTTAGAAGTTACATTTTTCTTTTTATGAAGTTTTATTAAAAAAATTAAAAAAGTCAATAATTTTTCTGCAATTAAAAGTAGTTGGCTTCTATTAATTGCAGTAACTATATGGATTTATTATGTTTTGCTCTATTATATTTTATCTGCACTCAGTGTTTTTAGAACTTAAAGCCTTCACCTTTTCATAAAATATGATTATAGTTGTGTGTAATAGTGTAAATTTGTTTTGTAACAATATGTTTTGAATGTTATAGATATGTTCAAGAGAATATACAATTTCATGAGTTGGAACCGATGTATAGACAGTTTCATCGTATTCTAGAGTCGTTCAAAATAACAGAAGTTAAGGAAGAGTTGATTAAGGATGAAGAAAAGGATGCTCCCAAGCCGGCCAAGGTCCAAGAGAAAGTCACAGATCAGTTTGCCACCGATGAAGAGGCAGTAGAGGTAAAAATATATAATTTTTACCTACTCTCATAACTTTAACACTTAAAGTGAAAGCCTCCTCCATCTGTTTCCTTTTATTTCTACTTTTTTTGTTTTATTCTATGCCATGCCATTATTATGAAACATGTATTAATTCTTTTGTACACAGAACTGTATTGAAGTACACTATGCTGCGCGATATTTTAGCAGGGCGCCGGCACAAAAAAATTAATTACATCACCAAATTTTTAGCTGCACAGCCCCGCGCTCTTGCATAAAATGACGTCACGAAATGCGGCGTGTACGGTGCGGACCTGTGCGGACTCATTCATCCGCACCATACGCACCGCATTTCGTGATAATATCATTTCGCACCAATTCGGCGCGTACGGTGCGGACAAATATGCGATCAGATTTAAAGATTGTCTTGCTTAGTAAATATAAGACACATTATTGTTGTAACCCACAGAAACACGCAGCGGACGAGAAGGAGCGTCTATCCAAGCGCAAGCTCAAGAAGCTGTCCCGCCTGTCAGTGGCGGAGCTAAAGCAGCTGGTGGGGCGCCCAGACGTGGTGGAGATGTATGACGTGACCGCGCGAGACCCGCGCCTGCTGGTCCACCTGAAAGCCCATAGAAACACCGTGCAAGTACCACGACACTGGTGCTATAAGAGGAAGGTTAGTACTTTAAACTTACTGACATTTTGCATATAACTCGCTCAAGTTAACTCTGCACCTGAGGGTGTAGTGCGAGTTTTATTCTTTTTTTTTTTATTTATTTAATCATCTATATATAAACATTGTTTTACATGTATAACAAGTGCGCCACAAACCGGTTCGGTTTATTCGATCATACGCATCGAGCACGTTAACGCGAATTTGTATGGGATCAAAGCGGTATCCACTTTAGCCAGTAGATGGCGCTGCTTTGATCCCATACAAATTCGCGTTAACGTGCTCGATGCGTATGTTCGAATAAATCGAATAAATCGCACTACACCCTCTGGTGGCCATTACGTCACATCGACGTTGTTTGTGCGACGACGGGGCGAACGCGGGGAGGTTGCGGGTTAGTGGGGGGCGAACGCGGGGAGGTCTGCGGGTTAGTGGGAAGGGCATCGCATTCCAGCGAGGTGCGGAGTTAACTTGAGCGAGTTGTAGTCAAGTTAAAAAAGACACGAAAAGTTAAGAATGTTCTGCTAAACCCATACTAATGTTATAAGTTATAACTACGGTAATGTGCGTGTCTGGTTATCTTTTGTCTCTATACGCTAAAATCCTATTTTAATTAATATAGTATGGTATAGAGATTTACTTGAGTTTTTATCCCGTAAAAATCCGAATCATGACGCAATTTACATCTAGTCTGAACTAGTATTGAATAACGGATATAAATGAGATATTGCAAAGTTTAAAAAAATAATCTGAGATACTAACATCACACAAGGCAAGATTATTATAATATCTCATGTTTTACAGTATCTACAAGGGAAGCGTGGTATTGAGAAGCCACCGTTCGATCTACCCGACTTCATCAAAAAGACGGGTATTATGGAGATGCGGGCGTCGCTACAAGACAAGGAGGAGACCAAAACCCTCAAGGCCAAGATGAGGGAACGAGCGAGACCCAAGCTCGGCAAGATTGATATTGACTATCAGAAGCTACACGACGCGTTCTTCAAGTAAGCGACTTTTGCGTTGTTTCAATGTTGAAAGTAAAATGTTGTGTTTAGAGAAGGCAAGTGTAGGCTGATGTGATGATTAACTAATGAAGTTACATGGAACCTGGACTATTATAATATGGTTGTTAACATTATAAAATTAATAACTTTTTATCATAGAATTTTATTTATCTTTTTTTCGATCATAACTATTTTTTAAATGTGATCATAAAATACACAATTTGTATCACATTCAGTCATGTTGAAAGACTAGACTGCAAACTTTCTCTTAGCAGGGTTTTACAAGCTCCAGCACAAATAGGTAAGCACAATCTAAATTATTTACATACTTAATACTTATTTTTAACATTCTTTATTTACTCTCCAGCAACTAGAAAGTTAGAAACAACTTTTATTCACATGCTCCATAGTCCATAAGTCAAAAATATCATATAAATATAATTAAGACATTTGTAGAATAAAGATTAAATTATTTCTAATATCAATATGAGAAGTAGATAAAAACATATTCTCAGGCCTAACGAATGTACCTACTTGGTTTGGTCTTGTTACGTCAAACCTATCCGACCAATCACAGCTAACATTGAATTGACACATCCGACCAAATGATGTAGGTCTGTCAACTGCCTAAGAATCAATTTCCTCGATGGTACATACAAAATGTAATTAAAATCAGTTAACCGTTTTGGAGGAGTTCGCGCACAAACACACATGACACCAGAATTTTATATATTAGATACTTTTTTGTACTGTGTCATCTGACTATGGTTATAAGTTATAACGAATTTTTTACTTGTAGATGGCAGACGAAGCCGCGCATGACTATCCACGGCGACTTATACTACGAGGGCAAGGAGTTCGAGACCCGGCTGCGGGAGAAGAAGCCCGGGGACCTGTCCGAGGAGCTGCGGACCGCACTCGGCATGCCCGTCGGCCCCGGCTCGCACAAGGTGAGCCCCGCCCCCCGACTACAGCGAGGAGCTCCACCTGTCCGTCCAACCTAGGAGAGAGCGTCGTGTCAGATAAACATTAAACATATTATGATTGTGACATGTCGAAGCTATTTCTAATTTCGTGACATATGACAGCTGTTTAACACGACAATTAACACGATAGACCTACGGCTACATAGCGCCAAACATCTCTCATTAAATCTCAATCATTGTAAACCTGGCCTTTCAGAATGCCAAAAGAAAATTTCAATTATAAAGTAAAAAATATAATATAACAATTGCAATTATATAGTAACCAATAGTCCTAAGTATATTGAGACTGTATGATTGATGATTGCTATTGCCCCCGTCCCCTAGGCTTCTTATATGAGTAATTTCATTTTTAAAAATCTAAGGATCTTCTAAGACTAATTATTATTACTTTATATAATACTACTACTAGATGATGCCCGCAACTCCGTTGAGCCAAAACTCGTTTATCGCGCGGAAACCGTACATTTTTTAGGGATAAAAATTATCCTATGTCCTTTCCCGGGACTCAAAGTACCTCCATGCCAAATTTCAGCTAAATCGGTTCAGTGGTTTGAGCGTGAAGAGGTAACAGACAGACACACTTTCGCATTTATAATATCAGTATGGAATATGGATATAGTTCTCTTATATTTTAAATTAAAATATTAAAAAAAACACTAGTTCTCATATTTTAAAATAAAGAAAAACACTCATTACCAGACAATTTTTTACTAACCACTTTACCCCAGGTGCCGCCGCCGTGGCTGATCGCGCAGCAGCGCTACGGCCCCCCGCCCTCGTACCCCAACCTGAAGATCCCCGGCCTCAACGCCCCCATCCCGGAGGGGTGCGCGTTCGGCTACCACGCCGGCGGGTGGGGCAAACCCCCCGTGGACGAGACCGGCAAGCCCCTCTATGGGGACGTGTTCGGACACCATACCGCGGGACAGGATGTGAGTTTATGTGTATAGTCTGATAGTAGAGTGTACAGATAAGTTTATTGCTCTATCGTAACACTCACTACCGAGTACAGACATTAGACAACATCACAAGATCAAACATTACAAGAGACAGCACATATTTTGTGTTTGCTTAAGTTAACAAATGTAATGACTAACGAATAGTATAGCGTGTTGGAGTAAATTAAATAAATATCCCATTCCCTGCAGTGATTACATAATAATGAGTTTTGAATGTAGAAAGGACCTGTGCTATAAATTTATTATATTGTTGTTTCCATATCTTAATATTTTTTTCTTAATCATCTTTTTTAACAGGATGCTGAAGATCAGGATATAGACAGGACGATGTGGGGCGAACTGGAGTCGGAGTCTGAAGAGGAATCCGAAGAGGGTAACTAAAAAATAATAATTATAGAACCCTACCAAGTTCGTACAATGTGGTCTACCCTAATTTACAATTTATTTTTAATGGTAGTTCGTTTTCAATCAACCGAACTGCCCTGTTCTACCATTAATGCTTCAATAATTTATTTCGCAGAGGAGTCCGAGGAGGAGGGTTCCGGTGGGGAGGGGGCGGCGGGCGGGGCGGTGACACCCGCGGAGGGGCTCGCCACGCCCCTGGGGCTCAGCTCCGTGCCCCCCGGCATGGAGACCCCCGACACCATCGAGCTCAGGAAGAAGAAGCTCGACTCCGACGTCGAGGGGTGAGTGACACCTGTCACTTTGACAGTTCTTGTTTTTTTAAAGATTTTATGGCCTGGAATGAAACCCTTAAAGCCAAAGTCTTGTTGTCCTTCGTATGGCACAACTTTGAATTTGCTGGGGATGGCGTAAATTTGTAGGGTAAGTTGGAATTTTTGTAAGCAGCGAAATTTTTTTTTCGATCGCACATGCAGTCACAGGAAGGCGTGACTCGTGAACGAGAAGCAGCTGTCTGTCATTTTACAACATAGTGCATGGGCGTAGCGAGGTACGGGCAGGGCAGCTGCCCCCCCCCCTACAAGAGCGATCGGTCGCTAAGGGTCAATTTATATTAGCGCAAAGTCGAAGCGCATCGAAACGAAGTATAAAAACCGAACATAGCAAATCCAACCTTAACTCCAAAGCGTTAACGCACACATTACTCTGATAATTTTAAAATGCGCGCGCGCGTCTGTCGCCGCCCGCCGACCAACGCTGATTGGTCTCGCAGAAGTAACGTAAAAGTTACGTTCTGGAGTTAAGGTTGAACTTTCTGTGTTCAGTTTTTGGGAATTCTTCCCCCCCCCCACCCAAAACCTATGCCCCCCCTATATAGAATCCTGGCTACGCCCATGATATAGTGTCAGCGTTAGTTAGATGTAACATTTTTAACCATATTTTATCCAAATAAACATCATATTTAATTCATTTCATTAATTTGCATAATACTTAAAAAAAGCCATGTAGGCGATGTTCGAGGACAGTCACTTGACACACTTAGTGTCTCAACATACTAGGCTGAATTACGTCGACGTAAATTCCGCCGCGTTTACGCCGCGCAATGTCAAACGCATACAAAATACGGACGAAACGCGACGGAATAGTGTGTCGCGTCTAGCGTTCCGCCCGTATTTTGTATGGGTTTGAAACGCGGCGTAAACGCGGCGGAATTTACGTCGGCGTAATTCAGCCTAGTGTGTTTAGAGCCTTACATTGATTTAGGTAATATATTATTCCCCACTTTCAATAATAACGTGTGTTGTTCCAGCGGCGACACGCCCGCGCTGTACCAAGTGGTGCCGGAGCGGCGCGTGGGGCTGACCGCCGGCATGATGGCCTCCACACACGTCTACGACATCGGCGCCGCCAACCCCGGTACACTTGTTGAGCCATATAGTCAATATTATGGCATGTAGAAACTGGTAGACATCAATAATGATTTTGATCTTGCAGCAATGAACCCTATCGAATGTCGATAGCTTGGCAACTAAATTTACTGCATTGTTATTAAGACATGCGTTCACAATAATTCAACGAGTAATTCTAATAAGTTTTTCGTTCAGCGTGTGTTGTTATCTGTGCTTGAATACGAATAAAAAGGATTTCTGTTTACTAACAGAATTTATTTTAAAAACAACATCTTCTTTGTAATTAACAGTTTAATATTTAAAATACTTATATTTTCATGTGCTAATTAAAAAATTTGTTCTAAAAACAAGTATGATTACAGGAAAGCGTGGCACCGGCGCGCCTGCGGGTGCGGCGAGCGCGGGTGGCGGGGCGAGTTCGGCGGGGGCGGGGGGCGTGGAGGTCGCTCTGGACCCGAGCGAGTTGGAGTTGGAGCCCGAGGCGGTGGCGGCGCGCTACGAGCGACACCTCCGGGAGACCCGCCCCCGCGCGAGGGAGGACCTGTCCGACATGCTCGCCGACCACGTCGCCAGGCAGAAGGTAAACATTTCTTCACGGGTGGGCGGGGACTATTGATAGCTACGCACGCCAATCTTTAGGCATATACTCCTCAAATTATTATGGCAATGAAGATCGTAAACAAAGCAGTTTTGGTTTTAACGAACGTCGTACGTTACATGTCTCTTATATTCGGAGTTAAAAATTGGGTTGCAAAGCTTCTCATTTTCTAGTTATTTAGAAAGTGTCGGTGGCAATAATGGCATCATCACTTATCGACGAGCGCTCGGCTCACGTACGGTCGGTTACGTGTTAGTTGGCATGTGTAGAGTCGTAGCCGATTTTCGGTCTCCCGATATTGCCTGTGATTTTAGGACTGTGAGTAGACCACATATTATCATGATTGTATTTGTTTTTTTTTGTTTCAGAACAAACGGAAGCGACAACAGAACACGGATCCAAAGCAAGCCAAGAAATACAAGGAGTTCAAGTTTTAAAATCCTTAGCAAATTATGTATACATTTTTCGCGTAATAATATTATAGTGATTTTCAGAATTACTTTTACTTTCTAAGTGAAATAAACAACTATACACAAAAATGCCTTTATTTGTACTACTTATCCACATTGTATGTACCTTCTATTTGTTGCTGCATATAACAGCATCTGTTTATGTGTGATAATAGTAATTCGCCATTCACTTTGGTGGTTTAAATAAAATAATGGAGCTAATACACCATTATTTAATATTTTATTCTTTAAAAAAATTATTAATATTTTCAGACTTTAGCACCTTATAATAATAATTCAAGCGCTAATAAGAATCTAGAAACTTTGCGCTGTGTTTTTAATTACGCTTCATTTGCCAATAATATGCCTTAAGCCAGAAGCATTCTATTAATATTTCTCGGCCAGACGCAGTGCAGTACAGCCTATTGTTGGATGTTGAAAAAATGAATTCTCAGTATTATATTTTATAGGTCTACCAGAATCTGATGGCAAATTTTGACAGCAGATTTTCAATTTGCATGTTTCACACACAAGCCGCGAAAGGAATAAATAATCGGCCAAGTGCGAGTCGGATTCGCGCACGTAGGGTTCCGTGCCATTATAGAGCAAAATTAAGCCAAAAATTGTGTTTTTTGTATGGGAGCCCCCTTAATTTTTTATTTTATTTTAATATTATTATTAAATTACTCATATAACTAAGGAATTTGAGAAAAATTTATGTACCTACTTTTTTCCATTATTGATATAGAGCAAAAAAGGTAAAAATAATGACGTTTGTTGTATGCCCCCCTTAAATATTAATTTTATTTTGTTTTCAGTATTTGTTGTTATAGCGGCAACAGATGAAAATTTAATCTCTCTAGCTATTACCGTTTTTGAGTTACAGCCTGGAGACAGACAGACGGACAGACAACGAAGTCTTAGTAATAGGGTCCCGTTTTTACCCTTTGGGTACGGAACCCTAAAAAGGATCAAAATGTTATATTTTATATTCCAATTACCCCGGTCGCGGTATTGCAATGGTCAATTACTTTCGCACTTTTTGCCATCAGAATTCAGATCTCTACCGCTCCATCTAGTGACCAGTAGCGATGGCGATTTATGTACAAACTTCTTGCATCACTAACTAGATGGCGCTTCTATAATATCTTGTCTATGGTACGTTGGATACTGAACTGAACCACCTTCACTTCACCACCAAGTTAGTTCTATGATGAAAAAAAAAAAAAGTTAAACTGTCAAATTATTGCAAATTATTGGACTTCGCACTTTTTGAGAGTTGAAAATTTTAACTTTTGTTTTTTGTATAAAAATTATATTTTGATATACATTTTCTAACATAAATTATTGGTACAATGGCTCGTGTATTAGTTGGTGTAAAGAGAGTTATAGACTATGCCGTTAAGGTAATTTTATTTAAAAGTGCAAAGGTTACATTTTAGCTGTTTATTACACTCGTTTTTGTACACATTATCACTAATTAATTCTAGCCTATTTCTTTTACTCTCCTGACTCCTACTCTGATTAGTTTTATAAAGTTGTGAACTTGAAAGTTCCTGACCCGAATAGGTCAAAATGCATCAAGGGTAGAATTGATTGTAGTTACTACTGTTGTTCATGATACTTCTTAAAAATGTTGTATTTGATGTACTCAAATTTAAAACTGCAACGTCTAAAGTTATGTACTTCTAGATTCGTGTCAAGCCAGACAAATCTGGTGTGGTCACAGAAGGTGTGAAGCACTCCATGAACCCATTCGATGAGATTGCTGTGGAGGAGGCTGTAAGGATGAAGGAGAAGAAACTGGCCAGTGAGGTTATTGCCGTCTCTTGTGGTCCAACTCAAGCACAGGTACAACATGGATACTTTATTTGTTTATAAAAAATTGTATTCGAGAATACATTTCTTGCTGTCTCTCTTGTAATAATAAATCGGCTATTGTGTAAACGAGCTAGAAGTAATTGGATTTTTTTTCAATATTTCTCTTAATCACTTTTACAATATTTCTCTTCAAACTTTAAAAATACAAAAATATTTATGTAAAAACATTATATTTTAGGAAACCCTAAGAACAGCTTTAGCTATGGGTGCGGACAGAGCAATTCATGTAGAAGTTGCCGGGGCAGAGTACGAGACCTTACAGCCCCTTCACGTCGCCAAAATCTTGGCCAAATTGTCACAAGATGAAAAAGCAGACTTAGTCATTGTTGGCAAACAGGTAAATTATATTATTATAATAATAATAACATCTTTCAACAATCTTTATTTAAACCAAAATGTTGTACCTACAAAAGAAGCCTCTGACCCCTGCACTAGTGGAAACTGTATTGCAGTAATACATTTCTAATAAGACCAAAAGATGGCATGATGTTAAATAAAGATTTAAAAAAAAACTAGATACATATGGAGCCAGATTTTCCTGTTATTAGATCGAAAGGAGTGGAATACCTTCACTGAGGCCTCTGCCCAGCAGTGAAGCATTTATATTTAGAACCATTTGTTTATGGAAACTGAATTTCATCTAATAAACATGATTCAAGTAACAATAATTGTTTTCAGTAAGTGTGTCTTTTCTAAGTAACTTTTATTTTTAGGCTATCGATGATGATTCCAATCAGACAGCACAAATGACTGCCGCCTTTCTGGACTGGCCTCAGGGCACTTTTGCCTCAAAGGTAACATTCTTCATAACTAAATGCTTACAAGATAACTGCAAATTATTAATGGTAATACAATATGTTCTTAATTATTACTATTTTATCTTCTTTGCATAAGCCACTGAGAAAATTTGATAACCTCTATGCCTATGTGATAAGATAAGAGTGTGATTGTTTTGATTACTTTTAAAATTGTTATAATAGATATTCATTGTTTGAATTGAGTGTGCTCTTTTGGATAATATCTTAAATTTTATGTAGATATCCATGAAACATTTTCTCCATTCCATTATTTTTTTAGGTAAACAATAAACATCTACCTTCTGTTTCCTCCATTTTTCCTCCTAGGAGACCCTTTATTTACCCTAAAAGGGACCATATCAGAGGAAGAGAAGAACAATACTAACATAAGCAATAAATCTAGCCAACCAAACTAACAACTTCAAAGTGTCATTTAGTATGGAATGTGTTATTATTTTCTAAGTTTTATAACATGCTTAAAGGTTGAGAAGACCGATTCTGGGCTGACAGTGACTAGAGAAATTGATGGCGGTTTGGAAGTGATCAAAACTAAACTGCCAGCTGTTCTTAGTGCAGACTTGCGACTCAACGAGCCAAGATATGCTACACTGCCCAATATCATGGTAAGCAATTATCCACACGCAATTAACTGGTAGGTTTTTGATTATTTTATGAACTCAAACATAGTGAAGTAAAATGTGAAAGTTGTTTAACTTTGGAGTCCATTCCATGCTAATGAGTGTGTTCTTATTTTCGACCGTATTTACTTATCTAAAAGTTTCAAAGATGCGCGTCCAACGGATCGGAATTGGAGCATACGCAGCGGACAGATTTCTTGCTTTATATTGATTTCTATGGTACTGCGTATACTGGAACGTGATTTCTGCGCCTGGCAATAATGATTCTGACCCGGTGAACGCACAGCTTAGTGGTAGAGTTGATGTATGCAAAGATATCATTTCTGACAATTCTGATTATTGTTTTTACAAAAATTTAAACGGTAAAATATACTATCTTAATATTATCTACATATTTTACTTTACAGAAAGCCAAGAAGAAGCCAATGAAGAAATTGACCGCCAAGGATTTGGGTGTCGATCTGGCGCCAAGAATCAAGGTCATCAGCGTAGAAGACCCACCAGTCAGACAGGCCGGCTCCATCGTTCCCGACGTCGACACACTCGTCGCCAAACTCAAGGAGGGGGGACACGTTTAGTTCAAACCACTACACATAGTCCAATGTTTATTAACAACACATAAGAGATTTGTACATGGTTTTTATGAATGTAGGTTTATAATCATGTTGAATATAACTTTATCATGTTTACATCTAGTTTAAATTGAATCTTAAGTCTAAACGTAAAACTTAGGAGTTGATTTACAATGTTATTCGAGTCGGATTCGTCAACTTATACCCGCGACAGTCAAAAACGCGTGTCGTGACGATCGTTGATAGACATCCATGCAGTGTGTTTTTGAATCCGAGTCTTCCAGGAATTATTGTGAATTAATATGCTCGCTACTTCAATTTGTATGTATTATAAAGTTATGTGCCTGATCACGGCTATGAACTATGACTATAGCAACTTCTTTAAACTGTTAGTAACAACACAAACTAATAAGCTATTTTTCATTAAGACAACATGATAATTCATTACCACTAATAGGTGCGCAACAGCGCTAATTCTCAAATTATATACATTTCATCCGATATAAATAAAGGCATTCGGACATTCAAAGTCAAAATTAATTCGTCTAATTACATTAGTCATACATAGAACCTAGTACAGTCTTGAATAATTAAGTATCTAGTACAGGGCCTCCCCGCTGTAGGGTTCGTACCACACTATCTTGCCCTCCAAGCAGCCGGTGACGAGAAGATGGTGGCGGGGGCTGAACTTAGAACTGACGACGAGGTCCTGATGGATGCCGAGGCTCTGGCCGACGTCCACCATCTGGGCCGGTCCGGAGAGGTCCCGGACGCAGTGGGACAGCTCGGAGCATCTGTCGTTGAGGGCGAGGAGGCGCATGCCGCGACCGAACGGGGAACACACCAGCCGCCCGTCCGCAGAGTAGCACAGCTCCTGCATATTGACGGATAGTTTAACAAATTATAAATATCAGGGTCGGGTTCGTATAAAAATATTTCAAGTTTTGTTAGAACAATGCATGCTGATATACAGATGTGTGACAAGAAAGAAGATCTATGCGTTGGCTTAGCATGTAAAGCAGTTTAGCCAGAGCTCATTGCTCTTGCATTAACATACACACCTTGATGAAGCCCTTGCCCTCGTTCGTCTCCTCGATGTAGTATAGCAGGCGGTCGCGGTTCTGTCGGATGAAGTGTCGCACCTCGTCCTCGCAGCCGGAGTCGCGCGCGCGCGTCGTGCTGCCCGACGTCGACGGCTGCGTCGATCTGTTTAACAAGATGGCGGATAGTGTGATTTCAATTACTAATCAAAAAGAAAATGTTTCCACGATATTAAACTTCAAGACACGGCCGCGCGCGGCTTACGACAGTCGTCGGCTGCGCGTCTGTCGCGGGCCTCGGAAGCGGTGCCATACATTTTCATACAGTGACTATTGTCGCGAGCGGCCGACGACAGTCGTAGGCCGCGCGCGGCTGCGATCGATCGCGATGCACGGAATTCTATCCTTATGTCAAATTCCAAACATTTTTGATTTCTAACTTCGTTGTCGAAAGTATCGAAAAGTTGTTTTAGCACTCAGGGCCATCAGTAGCGTGTTCATGTTCATACGTACCTGTTGACTCTTGCGGGGGGCACCAGCTGCGCGGCGGGGAAGAGGCGGGCGGGGGAGGCGCGCAGGGGGCGGGGCCGGAGCGCGGCGGGCGGCGAGATGCCCGTGTTGATGCCCATTATCCGCTGCATGTTGAAGTTGCGACCCACCTGACCTCTGAAATTATAACATATATTTTTTTTATAAAATAAGGCGGTAAACGAGCAAACAGGTCACCATATGGTAAGCAACTACAGTCGCCCATGGACACTCTCAACATTAGAAGAGTTGCAGGTGCGTTGCCGGCCTTTTAAGGCGGAATACGCTCTCTTCTTGAAGGTTTGCAGGTCGTATAGGTCCGGAAATACTACTGGTGACAGTTCGTTCCAGAGTTTACGATAACAAATTACTGCAATGAAGGTGGACTTTATCAAATATTATATTAGGCATCTGCTACCTGGGCCCTGGGGAATATATTTGATACTTTAATAGATTGTTTATTACGTATGGCGAATGCTACACGCTCGATACTAATAGTGATATTAGGATCGTAAATCGTAACCCAGTATTACGATAATACATAATATACGGAATGTGTAGCATAATAAAAAAAATCTAGATAAATATTAAATATCATACCTAAGTAATATCAAGGTTAATATCGTGTAGCAAACGTCTCGTGTAACAATCCGATATCGTATCGCAAATTAGAAACGCTCTATAAAGTTTAAACCGTGCACATCATGCGAGGTTACACACCGTAGATGTGAGCGAACAAAGTAAAAGCTTTACCTGCTGTACATTTCCTGCAGCATTCTGTGCTGCTTTATCGTTATAGACGCCTCCCAAACGTCATTCTGTATGCTCGCGAGACCCTGCACAGAAAATTTAACTATAGCACGCGCCGAAAATGGAAGAAAAAACTGACCAATAAAACATCCGCCAACAGTTGATTGGCTGAAGCGTCAACCATCAATTTAACATATTTTGCACTGCATTTAAAAAAAAACAAACTTCACTGTTTTTGGGACAACAATCGTGCTAGGATGTTGGGGGTATGCTCACATGTACGGCGTGTAACTCACCGGGCCCAATCGCGACGCGACGGGAGGTGACGCGTCGCCACGCGACGTGCTCGGGCCCGCCTCGGGCTCCGCTGTTTCGCGTCGACTCGGCCCGGGCGACTCGCCCGACCTGCTATGCATTTATCACTGAATCCGATGGCTAGTGACTTAATTTTTTTTTATGAAATAAGGGGGCAAACGAGCAAACGGGTCACCTGATGGAAAGCAATCGTCGCCCATGGACACCCGCAGCATCAGAAGAGCTGCAGGTGCGTTACCGGCCTTTTAAGAGTGAGTAGGGTAAGGTAAGGGGAGGGTCGGGATGGGAAGGGAATAGGGGAGGGTAGGGAAGGGAATAGGGTAGGGGATTGGGCCTCCGGTTAACTCACTCACTCGGCGAAACACAGCGCAAGCGTTGTTTCACGCCGGTTTTCTGTGAGGACGTGGTATTTCTCCGGTCGAGCCGGCCCATTCGTGCCGAAGCATGGCTCTCCCACGTCAAATATCAACACAATTCGACACGACACGTCTCGGCCAAAATATTCTTTGTATGAAATCGTTTGAGCCAAGCTGCACTACGCGGCAGCGGCGCGTTACGCGACACAAAACGTTAGTACTATGGAACGTGAAATGTGAAGTGTCACGTCGCTCCACTGCATCGTAGTGTCGCCTAGTGCATTTAATAAACTTTCTAATGAAACCTTTGTGTCCATGACTAAATGGCGATGATTGGTGACGTACTTATTTTTTAATTTGCAGGCCAACACTTAAAAAGTTATCAGTTGTCTCTGTCTAATATAAAGGATATTAGACTAGAGATAGCTACGATCTATTGACAATATTATACTTACGCTTCCGCAGCAGGCGTGGGGGCGGCGGGCGGTGCGGGGCGGGGGTGACGGTACGGGCGGGGCCGGCGGCGCGGGCGGCGGGGCGGGGCGCGACGCGGCGCGGGGGGCGGCGGCGGCGACGTATCGCGGCAGCTCTTGTCGCTCAACTCATTCGCCGGTTGGATGTCGTGAATGCACGACCACTGTACAAAAATAATGTTTTAATTTGGAATGTAAGGAATAAAATCAATAAAGATTAAAGGTGATCGTACATTTATCAGCACGAACACGCCGTATTTTAGAATTCGTTGTGAAATGATGTGACACCTCGCACATTCGTCAGCACCGTAGATTTCGGTGCTGACGAATGCGGTGCGTTCGACGCGTACAGCGTCAGCTTAACTCTCGAAATATGCAAGTCCTGTGCCAATGTGTAGAGTTGACAAAGTGCAGAACAAAAATACAAAATTATTTATTCTGATTAATCTTCTAAATATTATAAAATTATGTAAAAAATATAATTTTTAATCTTACCTCGGATCTATCATCATGACTAATATTTCTACTTAAAGCAGTCCAGCCTTGTGGATGAATCTGAAATAAAATACACATTAGATTGTAAAATATTATATTTTAAGTTAAAAACAAAGTAATAAATTAGTATTACAGTAACACAAGGAAATAAAGTTTTTTTTTTTAATATTTAAACAATTATAACATTGTACACCTCGAAAAGGCGGAAATTCATTGTTTCAGAAGTCGTACGATAATAATTTGTCTTGAATTTTCAATCTATAGCTTTTTCTGCAAATATATTCAGAATTTAAACATTACCTGCAATGCACTGACCACCTCTGCATCATTCCCATCAGGGAAGTCAGAAACGAACTCCACTCTATTCTCTGTACGTTTGAAGTCAAATAAATGGTCATAGCTGGCCGCAATGGGAATAACTTGTTGGCTCATTTGCATAAGGCGGTACAAATTAGGCTGGAATTAGAAATATTTTATAGGTTTAGAATATTGTTGCATATTATGTATAACATATATTATATATAGATTAAAACATTTATAATAGACAATCCTTTGAATTCTTAAAGATTTTGAGTTTTGTTATGATTTTTATGTAATGGTCTTTATTAATTACTAGATGATGCCCGCAACTTCGTTGCGCCAAAATTTGTTTATCGCGCGGGAACCGTATTATAATAATATGTCCTTTCCCAGGACTCAAAGTATCTCCATGCCAAATTTCAGCAAAATTGGTTCAGCGGTTTGAGAATGAAGAGGTAACAGACAGACAGACAGACACACTTTTGCGTTTTTTATAATTTATATTAGTATGGATTTTATTAATAGTATTAAGATTTACGAGTAAGATTATGTCTTGTTATTTATGTACTATACCTTGAAACCATGTAAGTCCTGTGCCAATGTGGAAAGGTTGAGATCATGTATGATGACCAGGAGGCCACCCGTAGTGCACATCACCATCTGCTTAGCGTTAGGAGACAGTCGGCATCTCATCAAGCCAGATGCATGAAATACTCTTTGGTACACCAGGTTGAATTCAGTATAAGAATTAATATCCCACGTGTAAATACTTCCGTCCAATCCAGAGGTGACAAGCAGCTTGTCCTTGACAGAAAACTCTATATTTTTGACCCAATTTGAATGTCCAAGCAGAGAACGTATCTTCTTTTTCAAATTTCTAACATCCCATAATGCTATTGTAGTATCATCTGAGCAAGTGGCAAACATACGCCCGTCTAAAAATCTGTCAATAAAATAATTCTTTTAAACTTTTTTTATTCATCTCCACTTCTAAATAAAAAGTATTTAATTTCTTATTAATGCAACACAACAAAATTTTTAAATTAAAAAAAATCTAGTGGTACTCAATGATCTTTGTTTTTCCATGAAAGTTTATGAGACTCATAAGTCTATGAAAAACTAAGATTACCTAAGCATCAATTGCCAAATAGTTCTAAACGAATGTAACTTACTTAACACAATTGACACAATCAGAATGAGCCCCGTTAACGGTGTGTATTCTTTGGTGTGTGAGAGGGTCAAAAATCTGTATTGATTTTTTCTCACATGCTGCTACCAGCAGTGTCCTAAAATCACATAAAAATAAAACTCAACCATTCATGGGTAACCATATTTCAACGAAAATAGCCAATCTTTATGACAAGGAGCTTTGTTATGTTAGGAAACCAAAATTAGACAAGATAAATATTTCTCGCAAATGCTTATGAAAATAGTATTTTAAATAGGCATTTTATAAAAAGAAGATAAAATAGAAAATAAAAAACCAATTGGTAAATATTCCGTATCGCGCCACCAGCGATTTTGAGGCCGTTTTTTTTTACAGTCGCGTTCTAATCTGTAAACATCAGAACTAGTATTGTTATGATGGCGCATGACTTTCTGGCTAAAAAAAATCAAATTTTCAAAGTATTCGGAATTGATTTTCCTGTATTAAATGCAGAGTGAATGCAAAGGTTTGAATTTTTACCCCCCTATTGACAAACTACTACAAAAGAAAATCGACGGAGCCCCGCTACGCGGGGCTCCTATTTCTGGGTGTTGTCATTTAAGTTCCAACCTAACCAAACCTACTTTTGAACTTTCTGGATTGTGTTTGTTTTTGTTTTAGCGGGGGCCCCCGCCCCCCCGTCCCAAATACAACCCCCTATGACCACCCCTTTTTATTCAGACACGGATACCGAAGCGCGGGGGGGGGGACGGGGGGGGGCGCAGCTCCCCCTAAAGGGAGGCTCGGGGGGCGCAGCCCCCCGCCAAAACAAAAACAAACACAATCTAGAAAGTTCAAAAGTAGGTTAGGTTAGGTTGGAACTTAAATGACAACACCCAGAAATAGGAGCCCCGCGTAGCGGGGCTCCGTCGACTTTTACGGAATATTTACCAACCAATTTAATAGCAAATATTTAGACAAGAATTCAAACGGTGTATAACATGTGCTAGAAGATTTTCCTGAAACCTCAATTGAAATTTCATTGCCAAATCATCTGTTTAATTAGCATTATCAAGGTTAGCCGGTAGCACTTACCCTTCCGGGGAAAACTCAAGGTTGAACACACCACCGGTTGGCAAAGCGTTAGCTTGTACATAGTCCCAAGAAGCGATGGGCTTCATCCCGCAATACAAACTTCGGGACATCGCATCCGATGCCCCGACCGGATTTTCGAAGCCATTCTCGCGACGAATCAGCCTATACGGGCTGAACGCCGAATACCTTGCCATAAATAAACTGTCTCTAATGGTTTTATTATCCATTTCGTCTGGCATTTTGAAAATGAACGCACTGCCACTTTAAGTACAATAAATGATGTAAACTAATAGCGTAATCGCAGGATTATAGAAAAAACATGTAGTTTCTCATATTTATGTTTATTTTACAGTGTAATCTTATAGAATAAAGGACGGGATTTAGATAAATGCACACAAAAAAAAATTAAAATTTGGTACCTAAATGAAACAGAGAATCGTAACAATTTAATTTTGACACCTGGCTGTCAATGTCAGCTGTAAATTTATTTCTTTCAATCTAGATTCTAGGCGACAAAGAACATTAGGTAATCCCGACATTGCAAAATTCTTCATTTGTCTGTCTTTAAATACCTAGATACCCTTACCTTGTAGATAGCAGATAAAGAGATTGAATTACATTATTGAATGCTAAATAATATAAATATACATCAGCAACAAATTTAGGTTAGTATGGTGGCAGCCTAAGGTCACATAAATAAACTGTATTACCTACGTAATAAACTGGACGGTCAAAGGTTTAAAACGCGCATAATATTATGTATTGTAGGCGATTGAATGCAAATTTATTAATCCATTCATTCATGCTATAATAATAATTATACATTATCATTTATCCACCACATTAACATGCGGTGGTGACAAACCAGTAGCATGTCTCTGGACCACTGATCTCTATTAAACACTGGATAGCTGATACACACCTGCTTTTTGTGCCTATTTGAAGCGGAATCAGCGCCCTCATTATTCAGGTAGAGAACAAAATTTGACGTAACCACAACCAATAACAATAGTTGTCAACACTAGTATTAGTTCCAAATACTCTCACTACTGCTATCAGCGCCAATATGGCGGCTTTCAAACGTCATTTTTACGTCAGATTTAGTTCTCTACCCGAATAATGGGGGCGCTGATTCCGCTTCAAATAGGCACAAAAAATAGCTGTCATTTCAAAGGCTATCAGCTATCCAGCGTACTTGTCACTTGTATTATTAATAGAGATCAGTGCTCTGGACAAACCATGCTTATTAATTTTCTCTATGTGACAAACCACTATCTTAAATGTTAATTTTCTCATCACAATCACAAATTACGTTATTATTCGAATGAAAGCAGGCTTTCCAAGCACTTTCAATAGGCAGTTAAACGTTTAACATTTACTGCAGAAAATTTATTAAAAACACACAACCACAAATTTTAAAAAATATGGTTGGAACATCTCCAACATCCCAAAATTGCTTTTTAAAAGTTATCTTCAATAGAATACATATATTAAGTATGTATGTTACTCTGTAAGCTCTGTAAGTTTATAAAGTATTATAGGCGTTAGGTGGCATAAATTCATATATTTTATTATTTAATTTATTTTCTCTAATAATTATATAGCAGTAAATGAAATTATTATTATTACTTTCAAATTACAATGCATTGTAAAATTATTTTGTACTATGAAAAAGTCAGATATTAAACGTCAGAATTAAATAAAAACGCTGAATTTGAATCAACATTATATTACATAATTAAAAAAAATTTTTTTCATAATTCATGCGTAAAAGTTTTCACAAAATTGCAACTTCTCTTAAAGCTATGTCATATTTATATTATTCAACATTTTCTTCTGTTTTGTCCAATGTTTTCTCAATAGCTCTATGTCATATAGTGATGTGAAATTCACAATATTTCAACTTTTCTTTAAATTTCCTAATAATACTTCTACATTCGGTATAATATTACAAATTGCAAAAGGAAAATTTCATTACCAGGTATTTTGTGGCAGTTGACCTTTTGGAGGCTCTATGTGGCCTGTTTTTAAAACATTCTGAAGGAAAAGCTCAAGTCTCGTCTTTGGTCCACCCTCATCTATCTTTCCAAGTATTGCCATATACTCTGTGCTTATAACTTTTATCATCTTTACACATTGATTTCCATAGACTTTGTAGAACTCTGAGCCACACACTGTGAAGAAATCTAAGATTAATGTCGCACAAATATCTGGCTCTGCTTTTAAGTTGATGAAAGATGCAAGCCATTGCCATGCATATCGCAAGCCGTTAGGGTTCACAGCATTTAAAAATCTGGGTGTTTTTGCAATCCAAATGGCACTGCGTAATCTAAATATACCAGACATTCTTCTTAGGAATTTATCTTGTTTCTCAACAACACCCTCATCATTGTAAGTGTAACCTCTAGATATGTAAAAGTCCTTGTCACTCTGCCCCTCCTTTTGTGGTAGCAGCATTGGAACTAGGTAAGGACAGTACCTGTGGAAATATGCTTCTAGTAATTTCCCAAATTCTGGAAACTGTGACCACAGCGCTACCGTTAAAGCGGCAAGAGGAAATGCTGCCTCTGGATTGCTGGAGACCAAAAGTTCTCCCTGTCTTACAATCTTCTTGGCCAACAATGCAGTACAATAAAATACACCCTGGGGATTTTCAGATGCATTAACATACGTGTCCAGCACTTGAACTCTTTCACCATTTAGTAATTTAGCTAACTTTGTGTATTTGTCCCTTATATGAGTCCCACTGACTGACGACAAGGCATTCACGGGAGTGTTCACAGCTTTCTGACAGTCAAACCTAAACTTTTTCAAACTAGTATTTTCTAAAAGGTTCTTATATTTGAGTTCATAATTATTTAGGAAGCTGTCAAGTTCAATGTAATATGCATAATTTTTTTCAGAATAAAATGTTTGATGCATTTTTTTACTGTTTTCCATTTGAAGCTTAGCAGATTGTACTGCATTTTCTTCTTTTATCCTTTGCTCTTCTATTTGTTTTTTCATTTCATTCGCTTTCTTTTGACACAACAGTTGCTCTTGTTGCCGAACAGCTTCTATGTCCTTTAAGATACTAAGTTTAATTTTATTAATGTTTTTATACTCTACCTCAGCCTGAGAAACTTCTTGTTCCGATATGGTGGCATTTTCACAAAAGTCCATGATGCTCTTAATATTGGCAATGACATTGTTTATCTCTTCCAAATATTTCTCAAATACTTGTTTAGCTACTGAGTCATTTTGAGCCAGTGACAATATTTCATTGTAACAAAAGCAGACTTTTGTATAGCTGTCTGTGATTGCTGCAAAGCGTGCTGTTGCTTTGTTTTGTTCATCTAAAATTCTATTCATGTTTTCAATAGTCTGGGAATTAATTATTTGACACTTTTTTTCATCTAATTTAGTTTTTTCTAAAATATTAAGATTGTCGTTTTCTTGCAACTGCTTTGCCATCTGTAGTTTTTTTGCTCTTAACTCTAATGATTTTCCTTTCCATTTATCACTCTGTTTTTTCCAGTACCTATGTGTCGAATCTGTATAGGCAGTAATCACTTTTTCAACTAAGTTTTTGAATAAATCTTCAGAATTCTCCTGCAATTGAGCTTCACATTTTTTTAAACGTAACGTGTAGCGGAGGTCTTCGCCGATTTTATCAACAATTAAATCTGATATTTTGGTGCTATCTTGAGGGTCCATGTTTTTCTTTTTTGGGTTTTCAGTTCTGTTAGGTCCTATTGTTACTTCTGTTACTAGATGACTTATTTCTGCAGCGTTCTTTAAGGCAGAAACACGTAATTTTGCAAAATCTGCCAGCTGCTCGGAAACGTTAATATCGCCATACCTTGAAACGTCTTCAAACCCGTTACATCGTTGAGCCATTGTCTAATTGACCTCCAAAAGTAATGAAAACTATAAATTATTTACAAAATTCTTGAGTTTTGCGGCATAGCGGCGGCATCACATCGCATCACAGACAATTTGACAAATTGCAATTTGTCAATGTCAATGTCTTTGAATTTTGAGGGACCGTGCAGAGCGACGACACTGCCACAAGTGGCGAATAGCCGAAACTTTTACGAAAATTTTACTGTCAAGCTCTAGTGAAGCTACGGAAAATTAGAAGATTTCATAACAAATTCTGAGTATTTTCAAGAATTGAAATGTATTGTTGTTCTAATACATACAAGAAATATAAAGGCGAATCGAACGATGTAAAATTTTACTATTTTTCTGCCAAAATATTCACATGGCTTTGCTTATTGAAAAACGAAAGAAATGGATAAAAGGCGGTAAAAATATACGTAAGTATTTAAAAAGTTCCATGAGTGTTATGTGTAGACTAGTAAAAACACTAAATTTTGTAGATTATAACCGTAAATTCATTTTTTATGAACACAATATGAACATAACCTATAACCATTGCTTTCTTTCAGTAAACATCCAAACTGGCTTCCATCTTAATTGATATACATACATAGGCACCGCTCATTTAATTGGCATAAAGTTGCATCAAAAGTAAGGATAATTTGGAGAAGTCCTGCCAGGAATTCAACACTGAGGATAGTATTGAACTTGAACCATCTTGTCAAAGTGTTGGTTCTCAAAAGGATGATTCTTCGAGTAAGAAAAAGATTAGTAGTGCAGTCTTTGTGTGTTATTTAAAGAATACATAGTACCTAAATGGTGTTTACACTTATGAGATCCAGACTGAAATTAGTTAAAAATAGTGACAGACAAAAGTTGTGAAGATGGTATCGATCGAATCGCAGAAGGTTGAAATAAAAGCATTTATTTTAGTGAACTTGTTTTATTTTATTAATCCACAAGCATTTTCAGTAATTAATAATATAAGTATTTTTGCATAGCTTCATTATTTTATTGCAATATTTATCAAGTTTTTACTTTCTATGCTGATGGATGCTATTAATGACTTTTTCAGATATTTTCTTAGTTAATTAAATAAGCTTTATACATTTTTATTCACTGAAGAGTGAATAAAAATGTATGATTTTATTCTTTGTTTACGGGTAGAAGGTAGAAACCCTTAATATTATATTTAATATTATAAAAATATACTTAATATTATAAATGCGAAAGTGTGTCTGTCTGTTAGCACTTCACGCCCAAACCGCTAAACCAATTTTGCTGAAATTTGGTATGGATTTACTTTGAGCCCCGGGAAAGGACATAGGATACTTTTTATCCCGGGAAAATGTACGGTTCGTCGGTCGGTTACGATTTTTGGCGCAACGGAGTTGCGGGCGTCATCTAGTCTTTAACTTTAATATTTCGATCGCGGATTCTTGGAAATCTGTCGTTGTTCTCGCGGCCGCATGTGGCCACTTGGGAGTGTAAGTATTATATCATTTTATAGTGTAAAACATAAAAAAACACTCATAAACTAGCCAGGGTCAAGGAGAATGCGAAGTCAAAGTCACTCACAAGTTACGTCTTTTACTCGCATCGCGTCGCTGCTGTCGAATTACGACGCCCTCTATAGTTTCTGCACGGTCGGACCGTGCAGAAACTATAGAGGTTTGTTGTTTGTTTTTATAATTCGTCCGTCGGGACAGGCAAAGGGAGCGTTGCCCATACAGCCATTTCTATGCTTTCTCTATTCAATGAATGATAGTGAAGGCCGAAGCCAATTCTTTTATAATAACCATCTGAAATAGAGTTTTCATCAGGCCGAAGCCAATTCTTTGATATCAATAATATGAAATAAGTTTTTTCTTCAGGCCGAAGCCATTTCTCATGTTTTGATAGTATTTTACTGTCCCTTCTTCAATTTGACATAAATTGTCGTCATTGGTCATTGTTTGTATCTGTGTTGTTTGTCTTCATTGTGTTGACGTGGTCTTGACTCTTGACAGATGCCTAACCTAAAAAGTCTGCTAGTAAACAGTTCAAAGTTATGTACAATAAACGATATTTTATTACTAAAACTAAGAAAAACGAGATGAAAAGCAAATATAAAATAAAAGAGAATTATTTACAACCACAAAGTACTTATATATATTTAGGAAATTTACAACATAACCGTTACAGAGAACTATCTCTGTGTTACTATATACAATCTCAAGATATATAGGTAATGACTGGTGAGTATTTATATTTTATTTATATATCACCAATAGTAGAAAGGACGTACTCATATATTGGCTTATAACAATCGGGTGTTTTCAGAAGCTGCTGAAGGGAGTGCGGGATGGCTTCAGCAGTTTTAAAGATATCCATCAAGTGATTAATAAAAATAAATCTTTGAAGAGTAAAACTGTTACAAGTAAAGAAAATGTGATCCAAGGTTTGTTCAGAATGATTACAGTAATTACAAATGGGTGAAGACAATATATTCAATCTGTGAAGATGAGCATTAAATCGACAGTGACCAAGTCTAAGACGGCAAATAGTAGAATAAAATTTCCTGTCATGAAATGAAACACCTTTAGTAAACCATGGGACTGACAACTCCTGTTTAATATTAGAATACCATTTTCCTTTGGTTTCCATGGTCTGTTTCCAAAAATTTGTAAATTCGATTTTAAAGGTTTCTTTTATTTTGACTAAAACATCAGATTCTGGAAGGCATATGTTTTTAATACAATGCTCCTGAGAACAAGTGGTTATAGCTCTTGCTAGAAAATCAGCCTGTTCATTTCCCTTAACACCAATATGTGACGGTGACCAGACTAAAACTATAATTTTTTTGTTTAATGTTGTTAATTTTGTATATTTTTCTCTAATATCATAGATAATATAGTTAGTTGTAGCACAAAATTTGGGGTTATTTAAGTTTTGAAGAACGCTAAGACTATCAGACACTATAATCCATTTATCATAAACTTGAGTTTCAATATACTCTAATGCAGACAGAACTGCTAAACACTCAGCAGTAAAAATACTTGTTAAATTTGGAAGCCTAATACCATATCCTTTCTTATCCTGTTTAATATATATGGCTGCTGATACCGCCTCAGAAGTCTTTGAACCATCAGTATAGACTTGTTGATAACCAACTAGGTTACTTAGTAAAAGGTAGACATCTTCTTTGCACTTCAGAGAATTATCAATTACAATTTTTAGTGGAAAATATTTAGAGCTAAATGTGCTCATATAGCAAGGCCATAAGTCACTTTCATGTAAGTTATAGTCTTGCTTTATTTTTACAATTTCAGGTAGGTAATGTGATAAAATAGAGGAAGAAGAACCACTCTGCAATTTTACAAGAAGAGGATGATTTTTTATGGATGAAATTCTCAACAAAAACCTGTATGTTAAATATTTAAAGCGAATTTTCAAAGGAGGGATGTTACATTCAACCTGCATTGATATTATGGGTGTGGAACACATCGCACCAAGCACAATCCGTAAGCACCTATTTTGAACTTTATCTAGTCTATCAACAAAATGTGGAATAGAAGCAAAGCATACATAACCATATTCAAAATGGCTTCTTACAATAGCCTTGTAAAGAATTAATAAAATTTTTGGATCAGCTCCCCAATATGTGCCTGCTAAAGACTTTAATATATTGCAAGCCTTTAAAGCCCTGTTTGCTAAGTAATCAATATATTTATTAAATTTGAAGGAGTTCTGAAAAATCACACCTAAGAATCTAACAGTATTGTCAACTGCTAACTTACTATCTCCATATTGTAGGACAATGTTTGTTGTTTTGCTAGGTTTTTTTGAAAAAACTAAAACTTTGCTTTTTTCAGAGCTGATGTCCAAGCCCAGATCATCATAATAGGCCTTAAGGCCGAGGAGAGCAACTCTGAGAATTTCAATAGCTGCAGACAAGTTGTCTGCAGTACAATATATAGTTAAGTCATCTACAAACTGTAGGTTAGTAATGTTTTGACCTAAGACAATATTTAACTTATATATATACAAAATAAATAGTAAAGGACTGAGAATTCCACCTTGACTTATTCCTTTGTAGGAGTACCTTGGACCAATCAGTTTATTTTCAAATTTCACAAATAATTTACGACCACTAAGAAAATGATACACCCAATTTACCAATTTTTCAGGTAATTGTAAAGAAGTTAAAATATTTGAAAGTTTTTCCAAATTGACATTATTATATGCGCCAACAACATCAAAGAAAATACCAACCAATATTGAATTACAAGACAGAGCATTGTGAATGTCCAAACAAAAATGACTCAAGCTCTCTCTAGCCGAACGGCCACGCCGAAAACCGAACTGATTACTAGGTAAAATATGATTTCTTTCTATAAAAAATTCCAGTCGCTGTTTAATAAGCTGTTCAAATATTTTGCCAACACAAGAACTTAAAGTTATAGGTCTATATGAATCTGCAACATTTATATCCTTTCCGGGTTTTAATATTGGAACGAGACAATCTGTTTTCCACTGTTCAGGAATCATGGAATGGCACCACAATGAATTTAATAGATTAAGAAACAACTTCATATTATTGGTGTCTAACAATTTAAACATTTTGTAAGATAAACAATCTAGACCACAAGCAGAATCTTTACGAGATTTTATGGCTGCCTTCAGCTCTTCAAATGTAAAACTCTCTACTAAAAAAGAATTTGAAGATGTTGTCACATTGGTATTACTGTTCTTATAATTATTTGGTACTGTATCTGGAGTATATTTATTTAAAAACTGTAATATCCATTCACTATCAATGAAACTACTTCTAGGTGTATAACTTCGATTGAATTTTTTAATTTTCATCCAAATTTGGCTCATAGGAGTTAATCTACTAACAGATTTACAAAAGTTTTCCCAAGAAAGTCTTCGCTCTTGTTTCAATATGCGTTTTTTATGTGCTTGAAGACGCTTAAATTCAACAAAAGTTTCAATACAAGAATTCGCTTTAAACCGCGCATAGGCTTGACGACAATCATGTACAGCCTTGGAACATTTTTCATTCCACCATACTAATGGAATTTTAACTTTTTTTTTACTGTTACTACAGGCAGAACTTTGAGAAACAGAATTAGCAGTTGGGGTGCAGAACTTAGGCTTATTCAAACCGTTGACAAATGTGCCACATTTATCAACAGTTTGAATTATAAGCGCACAGAATCTATTATAACTGTCGATTAAATCGCATGTTTCAATTTGAAAATTTTTTAGTTTCTGATTAACAGTTTTTTCATACAAATCCCAATTTACTGTTTTCAGATTCGTGTGAAGAGGAAAACTTTCAAATGTCTGTGACAAGTTACTATGGGAAGAGAATGATGGAGAAAGATTCAATGTTGTCAGAATTGGTAAATGATAACTACCTAATGAGTCTGAAGAAACTTGCCATTCACAAAATAACGCTAACGACGCCGAAACAAAAGTCAGATCTAGTGCATTTGGCTTCCATCTATGCGACCCTACAGTGGTTGGACGTCCATCATTCAAGAGAACCAAATCATTCTCATCAGCGACATCAACAATATCTCTACCTCGCGCGTCAACTTTGCCGCAACCCCATAAAGTATGATGCGCGTTAAAGTCTCCAGCAAAAATTATCGGTTTCGGAATAGTCTGTATTAAATCATTAAATTTTTTCTTATTAAATTCAGGAGTACAGCTTCCTGGGCTGTAAAAACTTACAATCGAAATTTGTTTCTGAAAAATTTGAATCTGAACAACAATATTTTGTAAAGAATCATCATAAAATGTATTAATTTTGTTATAGACTATAGTGTTATGAATTAATATGGCTACTCCATTGTGATTATTACCACAGTCATTTCTCACAATAGAGTATCCTTTCATGTTAAATGTGATATGTGGCTTGAGCCACGTTTCACTAATTATACAAATGTGGATGGAATTATCTAATAGAAATTTTTGTAGTTCATATTTATTACTTGGCAAGCTTTGACTGTTCCATTGCATAATATTTACTTGGGCAGAGAATGTGAAAGATTATTATTTTTTTCTTTTATAGTTTCTTTTATTGTTTCTGAAAGAAGCTGTGAGTTTATGCTTGCATTTTGAGTCTTGTTCAGAGTAATAGCTTTAATTAAACATTCTGTGAGTAACGTAAGTGCGTTTTTATTTGAGAGAAGTACATTTAATAAGTCTTTACTATTTGTGTTTTCATTTAATGAAGGGAAGTTTTGTAATTTATTATTAAAAAGGTCTGCATATGATGTAGTTGTATACTTTTTTTTATTTTCTTCTATTTTCATTTTTTTAACTCTACATTCTCCAGATATAGATAAATGGCTACCTTTGCAATGTACGCAAACAGCTTTATCTGGGCTTTGGGTACAATTTTTATAATTGTGAGCCTCGGCACAGATCGAGCAACGCTCTGCATTCTTACAAAACTTTGCTAAATGTCCGTATCTTAAACATTTATAACACTGTTTCACTGGTGGAATATATTTCGTAACAGGAAATCGCCACATATTTATTAAAACATATTCAGGCAATGATGTAGAGCACGAAAAAGTAATTGCCACTGATTGTGTTGGTTGCAGCACAAAGCTGTTGTTAACCTTAGCTTTTCTCATTTATCTACGTACACATATTACCCTTTTTGTACTACTCGAAATTGCTTTATAAATTTTTTGATTGGACATTTCGGTCGGTACGGAGTTGATGACACCAGTCAACTCCGTGCTACCAGCTGGAATGGTTGCTTTTAAATTTTGGTCTCGTAAAAAAGTAGTATTTTCAAGAAATGCGTTAGCTAAGTTCGGCCGATTAAAATAGACTCCAACTTTGAATTTATTAATTTTTTTCAAGAAGGATATTCCCTTAATTGATTGTTGGAAAATACGACTTAAACCCATGAGGTCGCGAGTACCTATAGGAGTTTCACCTGTGCTTTCTACAAAAACTACAAATTCAAAACCAGCTGCGCTGTCCTCTGGATAGCGACGGCTGTAATCATTGACTCTATAAGGAGCATATTTGTTAGATTCCTCTGTGGGCTCAGACTGCTCAGAGCTACTCGACTCAGCCTGATCATCCACCGGACTAGACGATATTAGTCTCTTCTTCTTCCGTTTGGACGGCCGCTGAGACATCGCGGCGCGCCTGGTCCCGTGAAGGGACTTTTATATAATTAAAAAACTTACCAACAGAACGAAGAAATAATTATATACAATAAAAAAATATATACAATACGACCAATATTCTACAATTATACAGCTTTTTACAATAAAAATCAAATTAAATTTTCAGTGCTGAAAAAATTTTCAACTTTTCCCGCCACTCCCGAAAATCGAATCTCGAAACTATAGAGGGCGTCGTAATTTCAATTTTTTTAATTCAGCATTTTTATTTAATTAGGGACCGTGACGGTCCCTAATTTTGCATTAATGATTAATCAAGTATCAACAATCATGAATCAACATCGACATTAATATTTGATACTTTGTACTTAGCCTGTAGCCATATACTTAATCTGTGGTAGCCATTGTACTTTAATAGAATTAAAAAAAAAAATATATTGGCGCGAAAATATAGTTTGTCAAGCTCAGCTGTTGCTGTCAAATCTATCAAAAATAGAAACACAAACCCACACAAACCAAACTGCGAAAGTTTTTTAATTTTTAAAGATAATTTTACAAGTAATTAATACATAAACATATCACATTTATATTATTCTGTAATCGCATTACCAAATTTGATGTTGTGACATCATTGTTGGACATCATGGTTTTACAAAACACCGGCAAGTATAAAAATGACAAAAATGAATATAACAGAAGGGATGCTGGACCATCTTTTAGCACGAAGTAAGTATTCTGTAATAACTTGAAGTTGAAGGAATTGTGGATAGTGAATAAACTAATACTTTATACTGCTTGCTTAAATCAGGGAAGAATCATCAGAATCACGGATACGGATAGCCCTAGACAATGACAAAATTGACTTAAAATATGGGTTCGAAAGGGTGCGGGACACCAAAGAACGTACTGGATATTTAATGAACATGCACACGGTAATTGATATTGTCTTTCTTATGGTTCATCTTAATGATGAACAACATGATTGTCGAACATAACCAACATCTCCGCTTAAAATATCTTTGCTTAAAAATTTTCAGACAGAAATACTCGACGAAGACAAAAGGCTGGTAGCAGCTGTGGACTATTATTTTATAGAAATGGATGGCTCAAGGTTTAAAATATCCCTTACATTCCAACCATACTTCTTCATTCTTGCTAGAAAGGAATGTGAGCAGGAAGTTATCCAATATTTATCTAAGAAATATGTAAATACAATACAAAAGATTGAACTTGTTGAAAAGGAAGATTTAGATCTGGTGAGTTGGTTCTTATATAATGGATTAGTAAATACATTAATGTTTATTTAATGAAGCTTTAATCTTGCTTATTAGAAACGTGCGACTGTAAAACTTATGGCAGCTAGCTTGTCTCTATGCAGCTACTGTCACTGAAGTGCTAAGCCACTCACCACAGAATTCAAGGCATAAGTCATAATACTCATAGCTGGGTACCGTTAATCAAATAGTTAACTTTGTTAATCCGTTAAAAAAAAGTTAGCTTTGTTAAACATTAAAGCGTTACATTTCGGACCTATTAACGCAAGTTAACGTTAATCGTTAATCCGTTAATATGTGTAATATGACTTCGTTATAACTTATATCATTGTGTTAGTGTACTTACAAAACATGTTGGTTTAGGTTCTGGGAGTTAACAGGTTAGGAACAAAACAAAATACTTACTTGTATAATTTTTGTATTCTACTTAACTAAATTACTCTTCTTTATCAACATGCAAACGATCACTGACAGTAAATTATAATAAAAATAACACTTTAAGTACTGGCGAGTGGCGCCTGAGTACTATTATATATTCTGCGCTGGTGCTGAGTAATGAAATGATAAAACCTCAGGATAATACGAAACAAATCTCTTTGCAGTTTTCTCACTTGCACGCGCCTGAAAATGTATCTCGTCATTATCTAGTATTGTTTTTGTTTCACTCGCTGCTGCCGCGGCCGTGCTGCGCGTAATTGTCTGAACCTGTTTTTCGCTCCGCGCCGCGGTGCCGTGCGGTAAATAGTAGACATTGGATTAACGATTAACGGACTTCTACATATTAATGGAAGTTAACGAGTCCGTTAACATTTTTAAAAGTTAACTTAAAAGTTAATCCGTTAATCAAATTGTTAACTTCGTTAATTAACGATTAACGGATTAACGAGTTAATGCCCAGCTATGATAATATTGCACAATATCATACGAGGGCTGTTTGAAAAGTTCTCGGCCTAACATACTTCTGCGTGACTTACAAGCGTATAACTTCTACCATGTAAGATATAATTGTAAATTGCTTCATTGGAAAAAAAATGTTTGAACAACCGTCTACAGCAAGTTAGCAGAAATTTTAAGGCACACACATATTCGAGCAGTTGCGCAGTTTTTGCAAAGTCTTATAAAATGGAATCGTAAACACGATATCAGTCTTTGTCATTTTAAATAAGTTTTATATATCTTAGCAGATATTATGTGTAATGATTTGGTAATGATTAATAATCGGCCAAGTGCGAGTCGGAATCGCGCACGAAGGGTTCCGTACCATTATAGAGCAAAATTAGGCCATAAATTGTGTTTTTTGTATGGGAGGAAAATAAGGGGTTATTTTTTTATTTTATTTTAATATTATTATTAAATATTAAAGTACACATATAACTAAGGATTTTGTGAAAAATTCAAGTACCTACCTGTTGCCATTTTTGATATAGAGCAAAAAAGGCCAAAAAAATCACGTTTTTTGTATGGGACCCCCCCTTAAATATTAATTTTATTTTATTTTTAGTATTTGTTGTTATAGCGGCAACAGATGTACATAATCTGTGAAAATATCAAATATCTAGCTATTACCGTTCTTGAGTTATAGCCTGGAGACAGCAAAAAAGGCCAATAAAATCACGTTTGTTGTATGGGAGCCCCCCTTAAATATTCATTTTATTTTATTTTCAGTATTTGTTGTTATAGCGGCAACAGATATACATAATCTGTGAAAATATCAAATCTCTAGCTATTACCGTTCTTGAGTTACAGCCTGGAGACAGACAGACAGACAGACAGACGGACAGACAACGAAGTCTTAGTAATAGGGTCCCGTTTTTACCCTGTGGGTACGGAACCCTAAAAAAGACTTAACAGTTGCAATAGATACAATATGTCTTTAAAGACGAGTCTACCCAAATTGTTAAAAATAGTCCATTTTCTAGAAAAACGTCCAAAAAAAAATGCTGCAATCTCCGAATATATTAAATGATAAGAGAAAGATAGATAAACACTCTTTAAAAAAATTGGTTTATATATTTTATTTCATAATATCATTATGATAAGGCCTTTGCCATAAGAAAAATGTGCAGTAGGGTCCTATGAACACGATGATCGGATTGTTGTTAATTAGGGCAAAACCACCCGCGTTGAAAAGCTTTCTATTAAAAATAAATAATTGTGCCAAATAAATTTCATTATCATAAAATGTTTATTTGGTTTTCAGGTATTATATTACAGTTTTCAAATCTAAATTATAATTACCAGGGACGAAGATATTCACATTTCAATGAGGCATAGTCGATCATTTTGATCATTTTGTAAGACTTTTTTTTAATCAACTTTTTTAGTCATAAAAAATAATTGTAACAAGAATTTTTAAAGCCATATCCTCTAGTTACAGACTGAATTTAAAACTGAAAAAAGAAACTTAATTCGTTTCATAGAAAAAAATCGTAAAGCCGAGAACTTATCAAACAGCCCTAGTATCTTTGTCACGTCAAACTATTACATACCAATTACCATGTCATATTTTTTGCAGTTAAATCACCTATCAGGCATAAAACAAACATATATAAAACTGTCCTTTGTATCACAAAACGACATGTCTAAAGTGAGGAAGGAACTCTTGACAGCAGCAAATAAGAATAAAGAAAGAGAGAAGAAAGACACTATATATGCGGAGATGTTGACAAATGCTTTAACGAGTGCTGCAGCTATTGAACATGCAAAGAAGACGACTGACCACATGGAAAATATTTTGGATATCAGGTACCCAAAACAGGACATATAATTGATCCTATGATAAAAATTTTTGTTTAGAAATATGTATGACTTTGGAAAATAAATAATGGTAATCTAATTTTTACAATACTGCCTTGCCTCGACATTCCTTGCCATATTACTTTTTTTACAAACTTTATTTTAATGAAATAAAGTCTTCTAATGCATCTCCTTTTTTGGTCATTATACAGGGAGCATGATGTCCCATATCATGTGCGTGTATCTATCGACATGAAGATATTCTGCGGCACATGGTACACGGTTAAAAGCAGAGGCACAGAGTCACCAATATTCACAAAACGGGATGATATCCTGGAGCGCCCAGATCCAATTGTACTAGCATTTGATATTGAAACAACTAAGTTGCCCCTGAAATTTCCAGACTCACAGACTGATCAAATAATGATGATATCATACATGATCGACGGACAGGGCTATTTAATAACTAACAGGGAAATAATTTCTACTGATGTTGAAGACTTTGAGTACACACCGAAACCAGAATTCGAAGGGTATGTTTGTTGTGTCAAAAGATAATGAAGCAGTATTGTTGGTGTTGTTTCTCATACTATGTAAATTTTCTTTTTTTCCAGACAATTTATAGTATTTAATGAATGCAATGAACTAGATCTTATACAAAAGTTCTTTGACCACATAATGGATGTCAAACCACACATATTTGTTACTTACAATGGTAAGTGTGGATTTTCTCTGTAAATTTTTTAAATCTTAAAAGTTGGAATACTTGTGGATATAAAAATTTTGGAGGAGAGAGTTGCGCTAAGTATTCTTAAGTTGATGATAGGAAATGAGGGAGACCGACAAGTTTTTTTTTACCATCCATTATCTCACTAGCCAAGTGCACTCTCATGCTTTATCTCTGCAAGAGGTTCATCTCAAATATCGCCGCTTTTTATTTCAGGTGACTTCTTCGACTGGCCATTCGTCGAGGCTCGCGCGGCCATACTGGGCTTGGACATGAAGCAAGAGATTGGCTTTAGTAAGATTGCGGCGAGAGACGGAACATACGCGTGTCGCCCGGCCATGCACATGGACTGTTTATGGTAATCACTTTAACAATAGCCTATTTTTTAATAATAACTTAATATTCTTTAATAATAAATTAATGACATTTAATATATAATAGATAGAGAGAGAGCTAAATTGTGGTATATTTTTTGTAGCTGGGTGAAAAGAGACTCATATTTGCCGGTGGGATCTCAAGGTTTGAAGGCGGTGGCTAAAGCTAAGCTTAGGTACGATCCTGTCGAGCTTGACCCTGAAGACATGTGCAGAATGGCTTCTGAACAACCACAGGTAAAAAGCGTTGAACTGACCATGTATATGTATACTTACGTACGCAGATAAATAAACTTGTATTCAAACGTGCACGCAAACATATCCGTAATCGGTACGCAAAGGCCTAGGCGCATGTGTTATGCACGTAGACGCATTCGTAATTTGCACGCAAACCCATCCATCGTTTTGCAAGCAATTGCGTTCCTAAGTAATTATTTCCCTATTTCTTTCAAATGATGTACTTATATTATGTTTTTCAGGTGCTGTCTAACTATTCTGTATCAGACGCGGTGGCAACTTACTACCTATACATGAAATATGTGCACCCTTTTATATTTGCTCTGTGTACGATTATACCACTGGAGCCTGACGAGGTAAGCGACTTGTAGAAATCTTATAGCAAAATACTTTTAAATCTGCAATATGAATTATCACCATGGACGATTATCAGTTATCACCATTGATATGCTACAAAAATGTATTCAAGTACTATCAAAGATACTCATTTATAGGCATATGAAGGAACCTTAAGGTAATTTTGTCGATTTATGTCAAGCCCAGTTGACAGATCACGACTATAACTAGCTATTTGACCAAGATTTGCTCGGTATTCGATATAAAACACGAATAAAATTACATTTTCTAAAAATGATTCCTAGCTAGATCGATTTATCGCCCGATTTCGATGTATTAATCAAATGGGCCGGCCCGTCCGTTATCTGCCTATGATGAAGTTTCTCTGATAGTACAAGAGCGCAACAGCAAAAAAGCGTCCGTGGCTTAGCAACACTCATTACCATTCACAGGTACTCCGTAAAGGTTCCGGCACACTCTGCGAGTCGCTGCTCATGGTGGAGGCGTTCCACGCGAACATCATCTTCCCCAACAAGCAGGTGGACGCGCTCAACAAGCTCACGGCCGACGGTCACGTGCTCGACGCTGAGACCTACGTCGGCGGACACGTCGAGGCGCTGGAGTCAGGTAACGTGCGAGCGAGAGGCGACTAGCCCGCTCGCTCTGTCTCACTCTCTCACAGGGCTCCGATGCAGGTCGACGCGCTCAACAAGCTCACCGCCAACGTTCACGTGCTCGACGCCGACACCTACGTCGGCGGACACGTCGAGGTGCTCGAGTCAGGTAACGTGCGAGCGAGAGGCGACTAGCCCACTCGCTCTGTCTCACTCTCTCACAGGGCTCCGATGCAGGTCGACGCGCTCAACAAGCTCACCGCCAACGTTCACGTGCTCGACGCCGACACCTACGTCGGCGGACACGTCGAGGTGCTCGAGTCAGGTAACGTGCGAGCGAGAGGCGACTAGCCCACTCGCTCTGTCTCACTCTCTCACAGGGCTCCGATGCAGGTCGACGCGCTCAACAAGCTCACCGCCAACGTTCACGTGCTCGACGCCGACACCTACGTCGGCGGACACGTCGAGGCGCTCGAGTCAGGTAACGTGCGAGCGAGAGGCGACTAGCCCACTCGCTCTGTCTCACTCTCTCACAGGGACGCAATCAACAAGCTCACGGCCGACGGTCACGTGCTCGACGCCGAGACCTACGTCGGCGTACACGTCGAGGTGCTCGAGTCAGGTTTAGACGTATTTAAGTTTAGACCTACGAGGCTGCTTATGCGCGGCCAAAGTCAGAACGAACATCGCCATATTGTAAAATGACTGATCACTCTTGAGAGTTTCTAAAAATAGCTAACTGAGATTATAACCGCAAGTAAAATATTTTTTATTTTTATGTAAATAAAAGTGGTTGTAAGCGAAATAGAAAAAAAAATCCTTGGAGAGACTGCAATAAATTAAATACTTAATCCTTTTTGTTTTACTAGGTGTGTTCAGAGCGGACATAAAATGCAAGTTCAAAATAGTACCATCGGCCATAGATATGCTTATGGAAAACACAGAGAAGACCATGAAACACGCTATAGAAGTAGAAGAAGGGGTACCCCTGGATCTAGTGACGAATTTCGACGAAGTTTGCGCTGAAATTAAAGAGAAATTGCAGCACATGAAAGACCATCCGCGGCGAGACGAAAACCCGCTTATTTACCATCTGGATGTCGGAGCTATGTACCCCAATATTATATTGACAAACAGGTAGGATACATTTATATTTTTTATTAAAATTACGCGCATATTAGAAATTTGAGTGCCCTGGTGTCCCCGTCGGGAGTTTTGGTATATACTTATGTTTGCTTGAGCAGTGTTTTCTTCGTTTTTTCAGTGTACATTACATTGACCTAAAAACCATACATTATAATCGGGAATAAAGTCTATGAAGAAATAGCTAGGATTCTTATCTAGAAACCTAGTCTAGGAAATATAAAACCTCGTATAAAAAAGGTTTATACAAGTTGATGTTTGTTAGGTTACAGCCGTCAGCGATAGTTGGTCCGAGTGCTTGCGCCGCGTGCGCTCACAACCGCCCCGGCGCCACCTGCCAGCGCGACATGGAGTGGCTGTGGCGCGGCGACTTCTGTGAGTATACGTACACGCTCGTAGCTACGTGCGTACGCGTACGTATTTAAACAGCGTACGAGTACGTAATGATGCAACCGTGTACGCAAAAGTGCACGCAAATGTTTACGTAGTTTTCACGCAAAACGTGTACGTAATTTTCACGCTAACTACACTCTTTACATGCAGGTAAGTTTTCTTGTACCCAAGAATGCGTACGAGCAAACTTGTACAAATGTTGCCCCATGGCATTAGTGTTGTATATGTCGGTCACATAACATAATATTGTAGTACAAATTTAAAAATAAAAGCCACCTCAATATTAAAATTTTTGTTATTTAATTTATTCAATTTAAAATGTGATGTCACAATGTCACACCAGCCGGCCTAGCATACGCCAACGAGATATCTCACTCTCGAGATAATTAAAAACTACTCGTTTCATGATGTCAAAATCTCGATAATATTATCTCGACAAAACTCTATAAAAATGTGTTATTTCGATGATAGATCTACGCGAGAAAAAATGTTTGTCATGCTAGGGTCAATAGAGATGAAGATACAAACTATCAAACATCGAGAAACATGTAGAGAGAGATATCTCGTTGGCGTATGCCGGCATGTCACACTTCGTCAAGCCCCTCCACATTTAGGTGTGACATAGTTTATGGATTAACTTTAGTATAAAAGTCTTCTGTAAACTAGAAATCTCAAACGTAACACTCTGTCAGTGCCGGCGACGCGCAGCGAGTACCAGCGCATCCAGCAGCAGCTGGAGACGGAGAAGTTCCCGCCGCTGCACCCCGGCGGACCGCCGCGCGCCTTCCACTCGCTGCCCAAGGAGGAACAGGTATACGTGCCTTAAACTTTAAATATGTACCATCGAGGTAATTGATTTCTAGTCAGTTGACAGACCAACGTCATTTGGTCGGATCATGTCAATTCAATGTTAATTGTGATCGGTCGGTTGGGGTTGACGTAACGCGACCAAACTGCGTAGGTCCCCCATCTGCCTAGGAATCAACTTCTCTGATAGTACAATAACTTTATATATATGACACAATTTATGTCTAGGCAGAAGTTTATAAAACTGTTTTTGCACGCTACTTCAACCAGCCAGCCAGGCCAGTGTTGATCATCTTTACCGTGGCAAAGCTAGGTAGGCAGTAGGTATACTTTTATACTTTCGTAGAGAAAATTAATTAGCAGCCACGTGTGATGTTGGCTTTGATATCAAAACGGAATTACTAGAAGTCGCTTATTAGTAACTTTTTATTGTTGATTTACAATTTACAACAATAGTCAATAATAAAATGCGCTTTAATTAAGTTTTAATATAATCTGTGACTTTTTTTAGGCAGCATACGAGAAGAAACGTTTGGCGGACTACTGTAAGGTGGCGTACAAGAAAACTAAAGTGACGAGAACCGAGGTTCGGAAGACTACCATATGCCAGAAGGAGAACTCCTTCTATGTCGACACAGTCAGAGCTTTCAGGTATTGATTTAGAAGTTTATCACATAATTGAGACTAAAATTAAACTATCACTTAGGCATTTGATGGTGTTTGAACTACTCTAAATTACCAGTTCCAAATCATCCACACGGCTATGTTTCTTTTCCGCAGAGAAATGTATAGCTATAGAACCGCCAAAACTTTTCACTTACCATCTATACTAATATTATAAAGCTGAAGAGTTTGTTTGAACGCGATAATCTCAGGAACTACTGGACCGATTTCAAAAATTCTTTCACCAATGTATAGCTAAGATGTCCTTGAGTGCTACAGGCTATATATGCACCACGAGCGGTGCCGGGGCAGACCACTAGTAATAAATATCTAGCATACTATCCTTCTTTTCTCAGAGACCGTCGCTACGAATACAAGGCGCTGAACAAGCAAGCGAAGGCGCTGGTGGCGGCGGCGGTGCGCGGCGGCGACGCGGCCGAGGTGAAGTCGGCGCGGTCGCGCGAGGTGCTCTACGACTCGCTGCAGCTCGCGCACAAGTGCATCCTCAACTCCTTCTACGGATACGTCATGAGGCGCGGGTGAGTGAAACTTACTCGTATATAGGCGTGTTTAAAGTTAACGTCCACTTATCGTCATCGCACCCATCGGACGATAGTTTGTCTTGTATATGAACTCATACAACACGTCCACTAAACCACACCGCGAATAAGGCATATTCCGTTGCGTACGTCAGATGCGCCCGATACCGATAAGTGGACTTACCTTTGGAGTGTTTCAAGGTCGCATCATGAAGAGGGTCGGAAAAAATGCGTCACGACGCTGTCACGATTTTGGAACGAAGTCTCACTTCTCATACGTGTACTCCGTACACACGCTCTTTTTTAATAGAAATTATCTGGATGAGACGAAAAGCCAAAAGACAGTTTGGTTCGGTCAGGCCTATCTCTTGAACTATGGAACTGTAGTGTGTACAGACTGTACACTGTTTCGTAGCTCGGGCAGTCGAGGCCCGCGCTCCTATCCGATTGTGCGTTTTAAATATAATATCAATAAAGTATTTTACGGATTTCAGTGTTATTAATGGAGAGTCCCCTAATTAAGAACAATGTAAAAAGTCAAAAAACTTACCCAGCCGCAGGATACTGTGGCGGTACAACTAGCGCCACAGTCCTGCATCGCGCTATCGAAGTTTTAGTTTTAGTGTATAATTCCCAGAGCCCGCTGGCACAGCATGGAGATGGCGGGCATCGTGTGCTACACCGGCGCCAACATCATCATGAAGGCGCGCGAGATCATCGAGCAAGTTGGCCGCCCGCTCGAGCTCGACACTGACGGTATGTGATAACTGATTCGACAATATTATGCCGAGCAAAAATATACCTTAATATATTAGGAACATCGCGTCGTGCGGTCGAGCAATACAAAATACAAATTATGCAAACTCACACGCGCCACGCGCTGTCATCTGTCATCCTTCGATGTAATATCGCAGAAGATTGTAGAGTCACATTACTATGTGACTCTACAATCAATCAATAATTATAAATTGACCGTTAAAAATTGCCTTACTGTTAGTTAAGTTGGAGTTTAGTCAGAGATATCTTCATAGTTTTATTTCGATGGTTCATTAAGGTTTACAATGTCACAGGTATCTGGTGCATCCTGCCGTCTTCTTTCCCGGAGAACGTGACAGTCCACACGACACACCACAAGAAGACCAAGATCAATGTCTCCTTCCCCAACGCCGTACTCAATGCCATGGTTAAGGTCAGTGTTATTTTCTATTTCTGGCTATCCAACGGCGTAACACATCTATATCCAGACAGATTATCTATATCCAGATTATTAACGACAACACCTAAGGTAGGTATATACTTACTTACAAACACAGCCTTAAAACAAAAATCTATTAAAGAATTGACGCGTTTCGTGAGTTGAAAAGAAGAAAGGATAGAGTTAATTTTACTATTGAGATTTCAATCATACTTCATATGTGAGTTAATTCCGATTATTGAGATTCAATTCGCTACTATGGGGATTGATAACAGACGAACAGACTGCACAGCTGCTTTTTAGGGTTCCGTAGCCAAAGGGTAAAAACGGGACCCTATTACTAAGACTTCGATGTCTGTCCGTCTGTCCGTATATTATGTCCGTATGTCTGTCACCAGGCTGTAACTCAAGAACCGCTATAGCTAGACTTCTGAAATTTTCACAGATTGTGTATATCTGTTGCCGCTATATTAACAAATACTGAAAACAAAATAAATTTAATATTTAAGGGGGGCTCCCATACAACAAACGTATTTTTTTTTTATTTTTTGCTATTAGTCAATAACGGCAACAAAGGCAATTGAAATGTTCATAAAATACTTAATTGTATTTGTAATCTACACTACTATTATAAAGAGGAAAGATTTGTTTGTTTGTTTGTTTGAGTCGAATAGGCTCCGAAACTACTGGGCCGATTTGAAAAATTCTTTTGATATTGGAATCTTACATTATTTCTGCTGAACATAGGCTACATTTTATTTTGGAAAAAAGTAGGGTTCCGTAAGATATTTGAGTTTTTCGGACGCAAGGTGTAAAAAATCAGCTAGAAAAGTTACTTATTTTGCGTACGCTGCCTAAACTATAAAAGATAGAACCATAAAATGTTCTAAGTAATTGTAGATCTTATAAATATCTACAAAAAAGTCCGCGACACACTATACCTATCTATGTCGAGTGAGGCACAATAACCATTTATTTATTTAAAAATCCTGAAATTTTTTTGGACTATATTTAAACGGATATATTTTACTCACGCTATTAATCCTTATCAAAATAAATTATTTTATCACTAAGTACAGTTTATGTAGATAATATTTGGTCTTTGAATGATTAAAATTGGACGTTTGGTTTTGAAATTATGGCGAAATTAAAATATTACTATAGTGGGCGTCACCAAAGCGCGTGCGGGAGGAAGACAATATTCTGTTGTAGAAATGAAAATTCTGTACATAAAAGATATGAAATGACACCCGAAATTACACCTTTGTCACTACATCGCTATAGAAGCCAAAAATGTGGTTAGTTTTTTGTCTGTCTGTCTGTCTGTCTGTCACTCTTTCTGTCTGTCTGTATGTTTGTTCCAGCATCACACGAAAAATACTGATCCGATTTGAATGTGGTTTTCGCAGATATAATATTTATCTTCTTCCAACTTAACATCTGGTGTATAACATTTTTTCCCCCCACCCCTCTAAGGGGACAAAAGAGGGGGTCAGATTTTGTGTCAAACTTTTTTCTTTAACACGAAAACTACTGATCCGATTTGGATACGGTTTTCACAGATATATTATATTTGTCTTCTTCCAACTCAACATCTGGTGTATAAAAATCCTCCCCCCCCTCCCCTCTCAACCCTCTCTGGGGACCAAAGAGGGGTCAGATTTTGTATACAACTTTTTTCTTTAGTGGACTCACTTCATATTAGGTATTAACTGTGTTTTTCAACTTAACATCTGGTGTATGACCTTCCCCCCCCCACACCCTCTTAGGGGACAAAAGAGGGGGTAAAACATGTATCAACTGATGATGTAGAAAATATACTTTAAATGGCAAAACAACGTTTGCCGGGACAGCTAGTTTAATATAAATTTAATAATTAAGGGGGGCTCCCATACAAAAAACACAATTTTTAGCCTATTTTTGCTCCTGAGTGCTTAGTGCGAGTTCAACAATTCATGTCAAATTACTTCACGATTTCGTATAACGAATAAACTCTACTAGGAGTGTGCGCCACATTACAGCGAGTGTGAGTTGCAATCGAGTATGTCCATTCGATTGACGTTTCCTCATTGCAAATAGTGAGACACAGGCGATCAATTTTTACTGTAAGTTGGTAGTTCCGTAGCGTCCAATATTAACCGACCAAATTGATGTCCTTGGTAACAATCGCCTTTTCAGTGGATAGAGGTGTCTTCCAAATTTGAATGGATAATAAAGTGACGCCATTATTTTTTTTTACATTTTCATTTAGAACTAAATATACTTTGACTTTTGCCGGAAATACAAAAGAGTGACGTTGTGTTTTTGTATCTTTTTCTTAATTAAAATTGTGTTATTTCGGTTTTGTGTAATGTTGGTAGAATATTAACCATTAAATAATCGATGTCATGCACAAGTGTGGGCTAATAGATACAACTTCAAGAAACGTGCTATATTTTGTGTTTCTTCCAAAACTCCACCGAAAGTTTTAGTAAAGGGTCTACAACTTTACAAAACATCTGACTTCTTCTCTCTGAAATCCGGGGTTTTCACGCGTCTTGTCCTATTTTACAAATTTTAGAGATGGCAACCAAAAAAATTTTAGGGTTGCCATCTCTAAAATTTGGAAACTACGGTCATCTTGTACATCTTTCGCGAGCATGTTCCAAGCGAAAAAATAATATGCCGCCATCTGTGTTACTATAGAATGCTATTTTAGTCACCTATAATCTCAGATTAAGGTATATATTTAGATAGATATCTTTAAATTCAAAGATAAAACCCTTCTCTCACCATAAAATTTTAGGTGACAACTTTACTTTAGAATGCCGAGAAGTTTACGTAATGTTTGTCGTTGAACTGTCAAAAATGTGTCAAACAACAGTCTCGCACTCGCAAAATGGCGTTTACGTCCGAAAACGTGTAAACAAGTCGATCGCCGCCATTTTCAATACTACTCGATTGCATAAAAGTTAACTTTGTAAAACTCCCACTCACAAATTTTAGTATCCACATTAGCCAGTAGATGGCGCTGCTTTGATCCCATATAAATTCGCGTTTACGCTCTCGATGTGTATGATCGAATAAAACTCGCACTAAGCACTCTGTAGTGGTACGAAACCCTTCGTGCGCGAGTCCGACTCGCACTTGGCCGATTTTTTTTTGTAATCGTTTCATTTTGTAGGATCACTTCACAAATGACCAATACTACGAGCTAGTAGATCCGGAGACGAAGAAATATGAGCAGCGGTCAGAGAACTCCATATTCTTCGAAGTGGACGGTCCGTACCTGGCCATGGTGCTGCCTGCATCCAAAGAAGAAGGGAAGAAACTAAAGAAACGATACGCTGTGTTCAACTTCGATGGCTCCTTGGCCGAGTTGAAAGGTTTGTGTTGTTTATATTGTGAGGAAATAGGTAAAGTTGTCGCGATTACTGATGGATGTAGTTCTGTTGCCTGCATCGTCAATATAATATTGACGATATTTTAAATTAAAATATCAAGCCTCTCCTTCGTAATTATAATGATCATCTCTCTCTCTCTCTCTCTCTCTCTCTCTCTCTCATAATAATTATGTGCTCATGATGTTTCACTAAACGTTGAACTTTAACCCACACAGACCATATTATAGGCCTAGTAAGTAGTACATTATGCCTAAATGTTGTCAAGCTACGATTTAAAAAAAGTTCGTAACAGGCTTCGAAGTGAAACGGCGTGGTGAGCTGCAACTGATCAAGATATTCCAGTCTTCCGTTTTCGAGGCTTTCCTCAAAGGCAACGATTTGAAATCCTGCTACAGTGCCGTGGCAAAAGTTGCGGATTACTGGCTGGATGTACTATACAGTAGGGGAGCCAACATGCCCGACTCGGAACTATTCGAGCTGATTTCAGAGAATAGAAGTATGTCCAAGAAGTTGGAAGACTATGGTGGGCAGAAGTCCACGTCAATATCTACGGCGAAACGACTGGCGGAGTTTCTGGGAGACCAGATGGTGAAAGACGCGGGGTTAGCCTGCAGGTAAAATAAAATTCGTATTCGAGATGTATGCGTTAGAACTGCAAGATTGCGTACTTGTGTGTTTGTATGTTTGCGTACGCAACAAATGATTAATAATAATAATAACTCCCACGCCGGTTTCGACAGGCCACCGTCAGGTTTCATAAAAAGCAGGCCAGTTATTAAGTAATTTTATACTGCCTAAGTGTCTGCGCAGTACACAAGAGCACTCTCTATTTCTTTTACTCTCATAACCCAGTGGGACGGATGTCCGATACGACCGGCGAGAGATCAGGCGCAGGACCGACTTTTTACATGCCCATCCGACGCATGGATCACATCTTTCTTGTCAGACAATCAGGTGATCAGCCTGCATTGTCCTAACCAAACTTGGAAATAACATGTTTCCAACGCGGGAATCGAACCCACGACCTCCGAGTCAATAGCCACTCTCTCCAGTTATATCAAAAAAACTAGTTCACTAACTCATTACTTACTACAGTTCACATTCGCCCTCCACACATAGCTACATCTAAACACACACCTTTCTCCTCTTAAGATTCATAATATCCCGCAAGCCCGAGGGCGCGCCGGTCACGGAGCGTGCGGTACCGCTCGCGATTTTCCAATGTGCGGCCAGCGTGAGGCGACACCACCTGCGCCGCTGGCTGCGCGACCCCAGCGTGGCTGATGACGTGGATATACGGGACGTGCTGGACTGGCCCTACTATATAGAGCGGCTCAGCGGGGCCATACAGAAGATTATCACTATACCGGCTGCCATGCAGGGAGTAAGTGCTGATAGACCCTGTTTTTAAATGCAGAGTATAATCTCACTTAGCACAATGCTGAATGAACGAAGAAACACGAAGTGTGCTAATTAGAACTTGAACTAGTATGATTAGTGCTTGATTGTGCAAAGCGTTGTAGCTGAAACATTCTATGTTGAGCTTTATGCCACATAATGAGTCCTTGTGCTGCAATTGGAACTCGGGGATTACGATATACTAACTGCTACGACATATAACACATGATTATTTATTTCCTAGTATTCTTCTTTCTCTTAGATCTTTATTTGCATTTATTAAGGCACGGTAATGTGTATCATTTAAATTGCCAATAAATCCTGATCATCAAATATGATAATTTTATCATCTTTAATACAGTTAGACAACCCAGTACCGCGAGTCCAATACCCGGACTGGCTTCACAAGAAGATGCTGGCTAAGACAGACAAGTACAAGACGAGGAAGATCACAGACATGTTCTCCGCCAAACCCAAGGAGGTCGCCGAAGTTGATGAAGATACTGAAATCAATGGAGATTCAGTGGTAAGTTATCAGGGTATAAGGAGATGGATGCAGTCTGAAAAAGATTGAAAGTTTGTTAATTTTCCCGTTATTGTCGTTGTCTCTTTTATACGCACTTAAAAATGTGCTATTGCGTATCTGTGGAAATGAGATAGCAATGTATATTTTGTACACTAATGAAAAATAAGTACTTAACTTAAGGTTAAGGTCAGTGAACAAATCTTTTGCGTGTGTGCATTATGTTACTAGTTAAATTTATTAAAATACATTTTTATTCATTAACATTCTGTATTTCATATTTAAACTACTTTTCACGCGGTTTCCTAAAAGGAAAACCAAGGTAAGTTACAATAAACATCAAACATACTTATAGTACTAATTTGTAAATAATTCTTATTTCCAAGACTTTATAAACAACCAAGTGACTTTCTTCTAATCAAATCTTTTAATTTTATATAACAAAAGGATACGAGCTTTAATTTTAAAGTTATTAATTTATAATACAGAATGAAGGCCTGTAGCTTCAGATTAGCTCCCGAAAATTACTAATAGAACTTTAACTGTTTCCTAGCCAGTAGACGTGGACATAGAAGACATAGGCAAAGAGCCGAGCGCCGCTGTAATCAGGCCGCTAGTGCACACGGCGAAACGCAAACGCGAGGAGTCCCCGCCCCCTGAGGCCGCCACGTGGCGCGAGGCGTTCGGACCGCCCCCGCCCTTTGGTACTACCAAGGTTAGTTGCCCTTACATTAGTTAGTCCAATGATTACACGCAAATGTTATAGTCGACATAGGCCCTACGTGGCGTGATGGATTTGATACTACCTAGTTTGCTAAACTCTAACTCGATTAATACTCCCTTAAGGCTTAAACAATCATAATATGGATTACATTGTATTGGTAATTGGTATTATAATTTTAAAACATGCTAATTTCTTGCAGGAGGAACGTAAAGCCTGGATAGTATTCCAAAAGAAGAAATGGATGTGGCAAATGGAGAGACGAGGTCTTCGAAACAGAAATAAACGAGGTTAAATTTATTTCGACTTTAAGCTAATTTGGTAAGTTTTAAATGAAAGCTATAAAAATGTATTTCTTTTCAGGCAAAACTGATAACGATGTTATACTTCCCAAAAATACGGGTCCGACGCATACGCTGGGCGGGTTCATACGCCGGGCGCAGCGGACGTTGCTGAACACACCGTGGCAAATTATACAGGTACACAAACTAGAAAGTTACAACGACAAATATCGAAATTAGTATACCTTCTCAACAGGTTTAAAGTGCAATATAATATAAACATAAGGTATATGAGCCGTGATTTTTAGAATTTTCAAATGTCCTAGGTGGCAGAAACCGGTGAGCCGGGTCTGTTCCGTCTGTGGGCGCTGGTGGGAACAGAGCTTCATCAGATCAAGCTGACAGTGCCGCGCGTGTTCTACGTAAACCGCGTGAGCGCGCGCGCGGCGGAGCGCGGGCCGCACTGGCGGCGCTGCGGGCGTGTGCTACCGCGTGCGCGCCCCGCCCCCCACTTGTACCAGTATACTGTGCCCGAGCCGCTGTTCCGCGAGCGACAGCAGTGAGTAGACATATTTAATGGAAAACTGACGTAATTTACTGTTGTTGTAGATACTAAGGTTGGTTGGTCGGTTGTTCCTTATGGAACAACCTTAAGGAACAACCGGTTCCTTATCGCGCGTTGTAAAAGGGGGCTAGACGGAAAAAGTTGTAACGACACGACACAAAAGTGTCGGCCGACATTTTTTTAGTACCTGCGAAGTAAGGGCAGAGGGCGTTGATAGTATTCCTAGGCGTCAACTAGATGGCGATTTTTTTATAACTTCGTTCCATCCGGGTGTCCCTTGACAGTCTTGAAAACAGTGGCGATTTTGGATAATGTGTGGTTATAAAATATGTATTGTCAGCCTCTGAATGTCAGCATGCTCACTAGCTAAATAACATTTCTATGAAAATTCAGTAAACTGCGTTAGTCTTACTTTCGTTCGTAAGTCGACAGGTTTTTTTTCTTTACGGAGCCATAAACTTTGTTTCACAGAGAGCTAATGAGCGAACTATCAGCGCCGGAGATCGAGGGCATATACGAGACGCAGATGAGCCTGGAGTTCCGCGTGCTCATGCAGCTGGGCTGCGTGTGCGCCGTCGACCCGCAGGAGGCTAGGAGGTAATGTAAAAGTTAAAAAATATATATAAATATATGACGTGTCTGAATTGCTTAGAAAAAATTATATTATATCAACATAGTCCTACATGATGCCTACCGCCGATAAAGTAGCTGGTATAATATTATGTTTGGTCGTACTTCTTACTTTGCGCAATACACATCATCATGTCTTATTCTCATTCAGTCACACTGCAAATATAAGAGTCTGAGTATCATGCTTCTTTCGGTTGCCTGCATAAATGCACGAGTGAAAGAGAAGGATGTGTCAATAGTACGAATTTGTAGGTACAAAAGTTTAGATGGCGTACTGTTTCGATTGCGACAGTAGAAGCCTGCTTTACAAACTGTATATTTTCTTGCAGAATCATCCAGTTCGGTTCAAACAACACAGATTCGTTTACACTGGACCAGTTACAGTTCAAAAGTGTGGCGCACCAATCGTACCTACAGAGTCAAGTAAGTTACAAATTTTTGGAACGAAGTTCCTTATCGCGCATTGTAAAAGGGGGCTAGACGAAAAAAGTAACGACACGACACAAAAGTGTCGGCCGACACTTTTTTAGTACCTGCGAAGTAAGGGCAGAGGGCGTTGATAGTATTCCTGGGCGTCAACTAGATGGCGATTTTTTTATAACTTCGTTCCATCCGGGTGTACCTTGACAGTCTTGAAAACAGTGGCGATTTTGGATAATGTGTCTAAAGGCCGTCACAGACTTAGCTATAATATATATTAATATACCGTACTAAACACACTGAGACCAGAAATGTATATTATAGTCTACTAAGTCTGTGACGGCCTTAAAGCCTGGTAAATAACATTTTGCATTTTACTGGTTTGACAGTTTGACTGCAAACTCGCCGCACGGGCACAATATTGTCGAGTAATTATTTGTTAGTCAAAAAACTGTATAAATCAATTTTAACATGTGTACGCACATACCTTTATACGTGTATTTTTTCCAGAATGGCGTGCCGCCCGTAAAGCACATATTCCTGTACCAGCACTCGGCTCCGAACTCGTCCCGCAGCATGTGGGCGCTCATACTGGGCCCGGTGAAGCGAGGATACATATTCGTGCTAGACACCGTCAAGAACAACCAGGTGCCCAACATGAACACGCTGTACGCCGCTGAAAGGACTGCCAAGTATGTTATATTATGCTCAGCTATATTAATCACTATTGTTATAAATACTTTGCATAAGTTTGTAAACTTGTCACCAATGTAATAAATGAAACTGCGGTTGGCGGGGAACTGCTTTATTGCGGTGTTGCCAAGTACACGTACACACAGATCATAAACAAGAACAGAATAAAAAAACTCTCCAATTATAAAGGTCTAGTCTAGATTATAGAATTTAATTTACATATTTCTGTAATATTCATAACGTTAAAAGGTTTGTTAAGAGGGTCTTAAAAAACGGGACACAACTAATATTCGTAATAAATATAGATATTTTTCGTTACAACTTTTGCCGCCAGATGGCGCTGTGTATACACAAATCGCGTAATATTGTTTTCATATTCCCAGTACAGTCTCCCAGACAGGCGCGGGCAGCGGTGGCGGTGGCGGCGGCGGTCAGTTGTTTGTACTGCCACCGCCATCCACCGCGTGTGTCTGTGTCGTTCCTAGAACGCTCAAGTCATCCAACTGACCGCCGCCACCGTTGCCCGCGTCTGTCTGGGAGACGCTTTAGGCTGGCCGCATACATACGTTTTCCGTATGCGATTTCCGAATTAGTTTTTCGTGAATTTATGAATATTTAATTATCCGTATCTGGAATCAGTAGAAAATACATGAACTGGCGTACACGTTCGCTTTTTCCGAATGGAACGAATTCCGCACTTATGTTTCAAGTCCAAGCCGGCGCGTTCGCGGGTGAAAAAAACGAACGTATGTGGTAGTCTCACGGCATTTCTTAAATCGTAATTCGGAAACGTGTGTATGCGGCCCATCTTATTAGCAACAAGCAATTTGGTGTATGTAATGTGTGTGAAAACTTGTAATTGGCCTTCCTGTGTTATTCTAAAACTATTTGTTAATCTAGCTGTAAGTTTTCCTAAATAAATAAAAATAAAATAAAATAAAAATAACATGCTGCTGGTTCAGCGTTTCTAGCCTATGTAGAACTTAAAATTATAAATCTACCTGCAGGATAAACCTGGGTACCGACGAGTCGTCGCTGCCGAGCGCGGACATGACGTGGGAGGTGTCCGCGGAGAGCGAGGGGCGGGGCGTGTGGCGCGGCGTGACGCGCGCGCTGGCGCGGTACCGCGACGAGCGCGCGGGCCCCACCCTGCTCGCGCTGCAGACCGCGCTCTCCGCGCCCGCGCTCGTGCACCTCATGCCAGGTAAGAGAGAATTTAGACACACAACAAATTTTTTTTACAAAATATTTAAATACTAAAAAAAAATTTTTGTGTTTAAATATTTTTTAGTAAATTTACTACTAAATATTTAAACACCAAAAAATAGACAAAAACACTAAAAAATATATGAATAAATAGTAAATTTACTACAAAATATTTAAATAATAAAAAATATTTTTTAAAGTTTAAACATTTTGTAGTAAATTTACTATTTATTTATATATTTTTTAGTGTTTTTGTCTATTTTTTTGGTGTTTAAATATTTAGTAGTAAATTTACTAAAAAATATTTTAACACAAATTTTTTTTTAGTATTTAAATATTTTGTAAAAAAAAAATTGTTCAGGACCCTAGGTAATTACTATCTTAAGCTGAAAAATAACTCAAACATGTTAAATATTTTCGTATGAGAAAATGATTTTGGTATTAAGAATGTATGAAAATTTCGAGGGTACCCCGGCCTCTTAAAAGGTCAACTTTCCGCATGACAATCGTTTAATGACTGACAGTTATAATGCATAATATAATAGCTATGTCCACATTGTGCCCTTTCATCTTCAATTTTCATAATCTTTTGACATTTCGAATGTCAAAAGATTATGAAAATTGAAGATGAAAGGGCACAATGTGGACATAGCTATTAAATAAGGCTGGTGCCGTATAATTTACCACGAAGAACCTATTTAGCCGATAGTCCTGTCAATTGATGTTTGTCCACGTCAACAAACCTAGACGGTATCTGGTAATAAGGCTACTACTGACATTGAATTAATTACGACACTTTAATTTGCCAAACACAGCAATATAAGGCAGCACACAGAGCAACATAACGGCTCTTAACTTAGCGTCTTCGGCTGTGAGTACCCAAAATTAAAGCTATTAATAATAATACTCCCCACTCCGGTCGGTGACGGTGGCCGCGGTTTCATTGAAACCAGGCCAGTGCCTGTAGACAAGTGGCGAAACGCTAACGCTAACTCTAGCGTTACAAAATGTATGCGATTTGACATAAGTCATCGCTTCGCTAGCGAATACTAATGTCAAATCCCATACATTTTGTAACGTTAGCGTTATTAGCGTTAGCGTTTTGCCACTTGTCTACAGGCACAGGTACGCAGGAGTAATTTTATAGTGCCCAGGTGTGTGCGCAGTACACAAGAGCACTCTCTATTCCTTTACTCTCATAACCCAGTGGGACGGAAGACCGACACGACTGGCGAGAGGTCAGGCGCAGGACCGACTTTTTACATGCCCATCCGACGCATGGATCATCTTACTTGTCAGACAATCAGGTGATCAGCCTGCATTGTACAGTACATTGTACAACATCACAATACTCTGTCGCAGGTCTATCGGAGTTCCCGCTGGTACCGCTCCACGTGCGCGACGTGGACTCCCTGTACAGCGCGCTGGAGTGGCAGCGAATCGGCGCGCGGGCTATCGTACGACACTACCTCAACCTCGACTCCGTCATCAACCTTACTATAGAACAGTGCAGGTTAGTTGTATGATTTAATATTAATAAATCGTCACCTCTACGGTAAACTTACGAATCTGCAAAAAACAAATTTTACAGGAGAGCGTTTCAAAACCTTAAAATAATAATTAAAAGAATTGTTGCGCTTCTGAAATCAATACTCTAATATTTTTGCTTTGCATAATGCTGTATGTTTTAGATACAATCAATGAATTTTCATTATTGGATTTAAATCACAAAATAATGCACATTCGTTAATTTGCACTTTCATACATATACATAATAAGGTATTTATTGATACCATGGCAAATTAACCAAAGTGGTACTTTCGTAAATTTCGTCAAAATTTTACCGTAGTAAACTTACGAATGTGGTACTTTCGTATGTTTACTTAAGTCATTCTAAGTGCATAATTGTAAAATTGGTAGTTTGCACTCTACAAACGGCCGGGGTTTCGTATAATCGTATATTATGGTATAACCGTGGTCCAGTGGTTTAGAGCGCGGCTCTTGACTCGGAGGTCGTGGGTTCGATTCCCACGTTGGAAACATGTCATTTCCAAGTTTGGTTAGGACAATGCAGGCTAATCACCTGATTGTCTGACAAGTAAGATGATCCATGCTTCGGATGGGCATGTAAAAAGTCAGTCCTGCATCTGATCTCTCACCAGTCGTGTCGGTCAGCCGTGCTATTGGGTTATGAGAGTAAAGGAATAGAGAGTGCTCTTGTGCACTGTGCTATAGTGTCCAAGTTTGTACTTGGACACTATAATATTACTCCTGCGCAATTGGGCTGGTTTCAGTGAAACGGGCCACCGTCACCGAAATCGGTGTGGGAGTTATTAATCGTATATTCTTTAACCTTTAAACCGCACAAGTCGGATTCATACGACGGTATAGTCTGTCAAAGAAGTGAAGAAATTAAAAAGTGGCAACATCGTAGTGTCATCCCATTTTTCTTAGATTGATTTGAAAGAGATGACACTACAATGTTGCCACTTTTTATCTTCTTCACTTTTTGGCGGACTACATTTTTCGATAATCGACGTACCTACGCATTTAAAATCAAGCGGGATGGACTCGAAATTTTGTTGTCGTGTAAGTGCCGTGGCCGAACTTGAAAAAAATGGCGCGATGAACTTGACACATACAAGCCAGGCTGGCCGACAGTGGCGTTGGATCGGGATGAATGGAAGGACTTGGGAGAGGCCCAGAAAATGCAATTTGCGCGGTTAAAGGTTAAAATGACAAGTAGTTAATGCAGCAGCCGTAGGTTAATACCTACAGCTCTGTCCGTGACAATTTTTATCCTCAAAACCCACTCTGAATAGTATAGGATGAGTTTTACGATAGTCACCGCATCATGGGCCATGGCATCTAATTGACTTATCGCGTCGATAGCGTCAATTAGATGCGATTTTAGCCTCGTCTTCTTCTTCAGTCTTGGAAAAAAACTCCTCATGAGACAACACGGTTACACTAAATGGACGAGGATTTACCCTAGCCATTCTCATGACTTGTGTCCATCCTTCTGGTGTGTAAACAGCTGAATTCTTACCTTTCAATTTTAGAATGAACCAAGTCGCATTCCATGTGACTGTGCCCGGATTCATAAAAGACATTGATCTATCGTGTCTATTATCCCGCTAGTTGTCACAGCAACATACAAGTTTTTCTGTTGGCTACCGCAATTGTCTGACAACATTCTGACATTCTGACATTATAATATACCGCCAGTTTCCGAACATAAAAGAATGGTCCAGAACTCAGAAGCCATAGTAAATTAACGAAAGTGGCAGATATGTATGTTTGCTGTGGCCTGTGGGCTGTGGGTCACTACTCACTTCACCCAGTTTAAGTTAACGAATATGCCAGATTCGTAAGTTTACAATGGCAAGATTCACTCGAATTATAACATACGTTATCCTATTTTCAATTTCGTAAGTTTGCCATGGGTGTATGAGCATAAAAAGGCAGATTCGAACCATCTGAACTCTGTAACCGTTAAAGATAGAAATATGGAAATTTGCCACGGTGTGTAATACCACATAAGTGACAGTTTTTTGCTAGAAACTCGATTTTGAAAAAATGGCAGATTCGTAAGTTTACCGTGGAGGTGACGAAATGATCTATAGAACTAGTTAATCATTGATATAGATATGTTGCATAGAGCTTTTAGTTTATCTCGCTTTTAAACGTGAAGGCGTTGATGAGTATTTTATGGTATCTAAACAGTGCCCCAGTGCTATACAATGGTAACTAATATTTTGTTATATTATAACAAAACTAAGGCATCACTTTACAAATTCTAGTTAACGTACTCACGGTGAGAAGCGACTAAAAATCTTGTTGTGTAATGTGATAAGAATAACAAAATCTAATTTCTTAATAACGTTTTTACAAGTAAAACAAACAGTCATTTTTAAAAGTAACCGTGGTCCGTGACCCAGTTACGTTAAAATAAACGTCGTGTAACCTCCATTGTATTTTTTAAATTAATTATTGATATATTATCATCTACAATCTCTAGATATTTCCACGTGCCGATCGGCAACATGCCGGCGGACCCGACGCTGTTCGGCGCGGACCTGTTCTACGCGCGCCACCTCGTCAAACACAACTTCGTGCTGTGGTGCTCCCCCCTCGACCGCCCTGACCTCGGCGGGAGGGAGACGGACGACAACAGGTGAGAGTGATAGACAGAGAAAGAGATAGTGATAGTAGAGGTTTCGTTAAGAGATGGGGAAAAGAAATCATCAATAACGTGGTAACTGGGTGCTTTGCATACTGTTGGGACTAAATTGGGTTAAAAAGATGTACTTAGCGCTAAAACATTACTGTTATAAAAAGAACAGCAGATTTGTTAAGAGAAAGTTACCTAAGGGTGAATTGCACCAGAAGTGTAGTTAAAGTTAAGGTTAAGGTTATCGTCAAATATGGCGACTTTTGCTTGGGATTTGACAGTTTATTTCATATTTTGTTATGGTTTAAGTTAAAGTTATAGTTAAAGTAGGTTGATGCAACTCACTGTTAGGCCCACTTGCGCGAATCTGGGTTAAAGTTAACTCTGAGATAAACATCATGTCATCTCTATCATTGACTTGCTGAGTGACAGATATGACATGATGTTTAACTCAGAGTTAACTTTAACCCAGATCGCTGCAAGTGGGCCTTAGTATTGTTAACATGTTATGTTAACCCACCCTTAACATGTTGCGTGCAACCCACTCTTAACATGTTGTGTGCAACCCACTCTTAACATGTTATGTTAAGAGTGGGTTGCACCGGCTTACTTTAACTATAACTTTAACTTTAACCATAACAAAATGTGAAATGAATTGTCAAATCCCTAGCAAAAGTCGCCATATTTGACGATAACCTTAACCTTAACTTTAACTACGCTTCCGGTGCAATTCACACTTAGAGTCAAATGAACTGTCAAAACTCAAATCCAAGGTAAAAGTCCATTATGGACGCCACATTTGACGATAACCTTAACTTTAACTACGCCTCTGGTGCAATTCACCCTTAGTCCATCCGATTACGACTGACATTGACTTGACAAAACCCGACAAAATTATTTAGATTCTTGTACCTGTACCCGAGGCAACTGATTGCTAGGCGGTAGACAAACCTACGTCGTTTGGTCGGCTTATGTCAATTCAGTGTTAGCTGCGATCGGTCGGATGAGTATAATTGACTTAACGCGACCAAATTACTTAGTTCCGCCATCTGGCTAGGAATCAACTTCTCTGATATTACCTGTATTTTCATGTCTGTGTCAATATTATAACTGCTTATACGCTCGTGTTGCAGGCTAGTGAGCGAGGAGGAGGGTGGTTGCGTGGTGTCGGCGGCGGGCGCGTACGCCGGCGTCAGCGTGGAGCTGTCGTGCGACGCGCTCGCCGTGTGCGCGCTGCTGCAGGCGCACGCCATATTGCAGGTATACTGAACATGTTAACGCGGCACAATACCGGATTAAATATTGTACCAATAAAAATAAAGATGTAAGAGATGTATCTATCCGTGACATCGTAGCAGCCTTACAGATGGACCTTTTTTGTTTATGACGACGTAAATCTTAAGTTTTTTATCAGGTAGAGGGTACCAGTGTGGCGACGTCATTTGGGGCGCAACACGCGAATATACAGGACGTCATGGCTACTACAGGTATACAACTGGAAAACTACTACCTTTTTGCACTGTGCCTGCCCCTACCCCATGCCTAATTGCTTTACACGGCAGTAAAGCAATTAGGCATGGGGCAGGGTGGTTCAAATAAACAACGCAATAAGCTGCAGAGAAACAACGTAACGCGACAATTCAAAACTTGTCATTACGCATACGCTGGTGAAAAATACCGTCCACATGCGTCTACGTATTATTTTTTTCATAATAACAAATATCTCTATATTATAATAAAAAAGTATAAATAAAATAAATAAAATAAAAAAGCCTTTATTTCGTAGATGATTATTACAATAACTAAGAATAATAACTAATATCTAAGAATTAAACTAATTAATCATCCAGAACCCCTCCGCGGGTGAAGGCCTCCTCCAGAGATGCCCACTTCTCTCTATCTTGGGCTAAGTTTGTCCAACGTGGACCGGCTATAGATCTTATGTCGTCTGCCCATCTTTTAAGCGGTCTGCCTCTGTAGCGTTTACCGAGCGGTCCATTCCAACGTGTCACTCTTATGGTCCAACGTTCATCCGACAATCTGGCTACATGGCCGGCCCACTTCCATTTTAATTTATGAGCGTAGCACAAAGCATCCGTTGCTTTTGTTTCTTCTCTTATTTTTGTGTGTCTAATTTTTTCAATTCTTCTTATCTTTAACATGCTTCTTTCCATACCTCGTTGGCACGTAATAATTTTCCTCTTTACTTTAGCTGTGTATTTCCATGTCTGGCAACCGTAAGTTAGACACGGTAGCAGGCAGCTTGTCATGGTTTTTGTTTTTATGCTAACTGGTAGGTTGCTTTTAAAGATCTCTTTGAGACTCCAGTATTTATTCCATGTCAGCTGAATGCGTCGCTCTATTTCTGAATAGTTGCTCTCTTTTCCAAAACTTATCTGTTTTCCTAGGTAAACATATTTATTTGTGTACTTAAGTGCTTCGTTGTCTATTTTTATTATTTTCTCCAAGCTATTAGTCATAATCATTGTTTTGGATAAATTCATCTCTAATCCCACTTCTCTGCCCACCACGTTAAGAGATTCTATCATGCACTGTAATTCCGATACTGACTCAGATAGAAGAGCCAAGTCGTCGGCAAAGCGAAGGTGGCTTAGGTATTTTCCGTCTATATAGAGTCCTGTAGTTTTCCAATTCAATTTTCTTATAACCGACTCTAGGATGGATATAAACAATTTGGGAGAGATCGGATCGCCTTGTCTTACGCCGCGCTTTATAGGGAAGCTCTGACCGACTCTATCCAGTTTTACCCGACCAATGTTGTTGTCATATAAACTTTTTATGACTTTTATGTATCCTACCTCTACACCTTGCTCTATCAGCGCTTTCCAGATACTTCTATGCAAAACTGTGTCAAAAGCTTTTTTGTAGTCAATAAAAGCTATTTAAAGAGTTCTCTGTCTCTCTTGGTATTTTTCAATTATTTGTTCCAGGGTGTGTATGTGATCTACAGTAGAAAAATTCTTTCTAAAACCTGCCTGTTCCACAGGTTGTTCACTTTCAAGGGTAGCGCTTATTCTTTGGTTGAGGAGAGTAGAGAACAGCTTGTATAGGGACCGTGCAGAAACTATAGAGGGCGTCGTAATTCGACAGCAGCGCCGCGATGCGAGTAAAAGACGTAACTTGTGAGTGACTTTGACTTCGCATTCTCCTTGACCCTGGCTAGTTTATGAGTGTTTTTTTATGTTTTACACTATAAAATGATATAATACTTACACTCCCAAGTGGCCACATGCGGCCGCGAGAACAACGACAGATTTCCAAGAATCCGCGATCGAAATATTAAAGTTAAAGACTAGATGACGCCCGCAACTCCATTGCGCCAAAAATCATTTATCGCGCGAGAACCGTACATTTTCCCGGGATAAAAAGTATCCTATGTCCTTTCCCGGGGCTCAAAGTAAATCCATACCAAATTTCAGCAAAATTGGTTTAGCGGTTTTGGCGTGAAGTGCTAACAGACAGACACACTTTCACATTTATAATATTAAGTATATTTTTATAATATTAAATATAATATTAAGGGTTTCTACTTTCTACCCGTAAACAAAGAATGGAAGAGTGAATAAAAATGTTTATAGCTTATCTAGTTAACTAAGAAAATATCTGAAAAAGTAATTAATAGCATCCATCAGCATAGAAAGTAAAAACTTGATAAATATTGCAATAAAATAATGAAGCTATGCAAAAATCCTTATATTAATTACTGAAAACGCTTGTGGATTAATAAAATAAAACAAGTTCACTAAAATAAATGCTTTTATTTCAACCTTCTGCGATTCGATCGATACCATCTTCACAACTTTTGTCTGTCACTATTTTTAACTAATTTCAGTCTGGATCTCATAAGTTTAAGCACCATTTAGGTATGTATTCTTTAAATAACACACAAAGACTGCACTACTAATCTTTTTCTTACTTGAAGAATCATCCTTTTGAGAACCAACACTTTGACAAGATGGTTCAAGTTCAATACTATCCTCAGTGTTGAATTCCTGGCAGGACTTCTCCAAATTATCCTTACTTTTGATGCAACTTTATGCCAATTAAATGAGCCGTGCCTATGTATGTATATCAATTAAGATGGAAGCCAGTTTGGATGTTTACTGAAAGAAAGCAATGGTTATAGGTTATGTTCATATTGTGTTCATAAAAAATGAATTTACGGTTATAATCTACAAAATTTAGTGTTTTTACTAGTCTACGTATAACACTCATGGAACTTTTTAAATACTTACGTATATTTTTACCGCTTTTTATCCATTTCTTTCGTTTTTCAATAAGCAAAGCCATGTGAATATTTTGGCAGAAAAATAGTAAAATTTTACATCGTTCGATTTGCCTTTATATTTGCTTGTATGTATTAGAACATCCGCATTTCAATTCTTGAAAATACTCAGAATTTGTTAGCAAATCTTCTAATTTTCCGTAGCTTCACTAGAGCTTGACAGTAAAATTTTAGTAAAAGTTTCGGCTATTCGCCACTTGTGGCAGTGTCGTCGCTCTGCACGGTCCCTATAAGCAAGGGAGTAGGCTTATAGGTCGATAGTTTGCTATGTCGTAGGGGTCTCCTTTTTTGTAGATGAGAATTATATTTGATTCCGACCATTGTGATGGAATTTGAGAACTCTCCAAAATACTGTTGAAAAGGTTAGTGAGCGGTAGAGCAAGTACTGATTTGGCAGTTTTTATTGCTGTGTTGGTTATATTATCTGAGCCTGGGCATTTGTCCGATTTTAATTTTTCTATTGCTTGAACAGTCTCTGTTATATGAAATGGTGTGATGTCTTTAGAGCACGCGCTAGACCAGTCTATGTCGTCCGCATCGTGGATAGCGCGTTCTTGGGCGCTATAGAGTTCTTTGTAGAAGTCTGTTGCAACTTTGATAACATCGCGGCGACTGTTTAGTACTCTACCCCCGCTTTTAAGTCCGTCTATCCAGTTTTTATTAGTTTTTAGCTCTTTAAAGGCTTTCCTAGAGCTTCCTGTCTGGGAGAGGTGTTTCTTGATATTTTCTAGTCTGTACTTTGTGTAATAAAAAAGTATATTAACTTAATTTAATAACGTACATGAAAAACGCAACATATTCAGGTTCAAACGCGACGGCCAACTACGACGAGACGGCGCAGTGCGCGGCGGCGTTCCGCGTGCTGCGCGGCATGGTGGCGGCCTGGCTGCGCGACGTGTCGCACTACAAGAACGTGTTCGCCGACTTCCAGATATCGCACTTCTACAGGTATACAGGACAATTACTTATAAATATTGTTACGAACACACAAAGAAACTGGTGGCAACTGCCATCTAGCGGCAAACATTCCACACTTGTTTACGCGAATCGGGTACGTTCTTGAAAGGAACTTTCTGGAACTCGCCTCAGCTCATAAATAGCTGCAGATAGGCAAGACAGCATAGAGTAACTTATAGTCATTCAGTTCAGTTTGAGCTATCTTGAAGGCGACTTCGACTAGGACATTGTGAGTGCTTACTGCTTAGTGTTTGGACCTAGTGCTTTGTGTTAGACCTAGTGCTAGTGATTAAAGTCTTCAAAAGAGTCATCAGGTCTTTCTCTCCGAATCCTTCGAACCCTAGCACGTAACAATATTTACACATACACATTTGGAACCGATATATAATGTTTTCTTCATATATCGAGCGCCTTACGCGAGCTAATAAAAGGCTTTCCCTGGTATTTATAAATTCTATCGTATTTTATATAACTAAACAATATATTTCAGATGGTTGAAGAGCCCGCGTGCGCTGCTGTACGAGCCAGCCTTACGACGTACTCTATACAGTCTCATGAAGAAGCTGTTTCTTATGCTTGTGGCGGAGTTAAAGCGGCTCGGTGCTAAAGTTGTGTATGCCGACTTCAACAAAATATTGCTGCATACTGGGAAGGAAAGTGTCATGGAGGGGATAGGTAATTATCGCCTGAACTTACCTACAGAGTAGAATTATTATTAAGCGTTGGCGTTTCAACATTACTGACAAGTCATAAGCCATAAAGTTTGTTTACACGGATAGAAACACTGACAGAATACTGCATCAGTAACGCGGGACGGGAGCGTCTGCAACGCTAAACTGGTGTGCACACCTGCGCGACTACGGTGCGAAACCATATCAGTAGATTCCCGCTCTGTCGACGCGAACGTCTCGCGTTGCAGACGCTCCCGCTTCGCAGTCGCTTTAGTCGCGTAGGTTTGGCTTAAGCTTGCCCGGCCATAGACGCACCGCAAGTTACAGACTGCTTTAGAGCGGTCGCGTCGTAATTTGCACCGACCGCTCAAGAAATGCTCGAGCGGTCCGTGTATTGCGGATATGAGTTTAGTATGAAAACTGCAGATCGCCGTGCGGCAGCCGCATCTTGCAGTCGATTTCGACTGCAAGATGCGTCTATACCCGGCTTTATTCCTCTCGTAACATTTTAACAATATTCCAGGCTACGTGGAGTTCGTGGTGCAGAGCATCCGCAACAAGGAGCTGTTCCACGGCGTGGAGCTGCGGTACGCGCGCTGCTGGACGCACCTTGTGTGGCTCGACCACGCCAACTACGCCGGCATACAGGTGTGGCTTACAGTAGCATATACAGGTTACAGGGTGTAAGAAAACTAAGTGAAGATACTTTAGGCTGTGTATGGGTTCCCTATACTTAGTTTATTGTGAAAGTAGCAGCGCCTTGTAGTAAAGAGGACGTATATTTAATATATTATAATATTATAATGAAATAATACAATCTTTTTAATACAGGGTCGACTTCCACAAGGGCTTGCGGAGGTGGGCTCGTCGCAGGCTACCGCTGATGAAAATGGCGAGGGTGAAAGCGAGGTAATGAAATAATCAATTTTCTTATCGTACCATGACAAAAGTTGATTCATAGTTGGCAGACCTACATCAGTTGGTCGGGTTATGTCAATTCAATATTAGTCGTGATCTGATGGCTGGGTTTGACGTAACGAGGCCAAATTACGTATGTCTGCCAACTGCCTATGAATCAACTTCTCTGATAGTACAATCGAGGAAATTGATTCATAGGCAGTTGGCAGACCTACGTCATTTGATTGGGTTAATGTCAATTCAATGCATATTCTATGTTAGTCGTGATCTGACGGCTGGGTTTGACGTAATGAGACCAAATAACGTAGGTCCGCTAGCGTAATAAGAGTTAACGACAATACAATTTGTTAAATTAAAAAAATTAGTTTTTTTTTGTTTTTTTTTTTTTTAACTTTAAAAAACGTTTTTAGGGCGCGGTGAGCATGCACTGGAACATAGCCAACTTCCTGCCGGCGGCGGTGCGCGAGTACTTCCTGGGCGCGGTGGGCGGGTACATCTCCGCCGCCGCCGCCCACCGCGACGCCCTGCCCGCCCTGCTCACCGGCGAGATGGCGCAGAAGCTCTTCCAGTATGTACTCTTGTTAATACACCAATTTGATTTATATTTTATTTGATTAATATGAGATGAAGCCTACAAAGATTTATCGATTTATTCTAAGTTAAGTGTTTGTCTTTGTCTTTGCCTTTTGTCAATTCAGACGTTGTTATGTCGTGCTTAAATTCCCCAGTACTATTCCGCACAGAAATCGTATGTCGCATGGACACTGAACTAAACTTTTGTCTTTGTCCTTTCCTGGGAAAAATAAATTGAATTTCAATTAATATTGTTAAATCGACAACTTATAGTCTTATCAAATCTTCTAGAATCTGTCGCATAAATATTTACCAACATCTAAAATCTATTCTAGAATAACGGAGAAGATCAACACCCGATGGCCGACGTTGCGGGCGGAGGACGTGGCGGTGCGTCCCGGGCTGCGGGCGGACGCGCTCGCCGGGACCACGCCCGCGCTGCTGTTCATCACCGCGCTGTGCCGCGTGCTCGAGCTGGATGATACTATACAGGACGAGGTGAGATGACGATAGCGGATAGCGGGACCCGCAACGATATCGCGGCGGAGTTCGACAGTCGCGGGCCGACGTGGCGGTGGCGGTGCGTCCCGGGCTGCGGGCGGACGCGCTCGCCGGGACAACGCCCGCGCTGCTGTTCAGACTATACAGGACGAGGTAACGTTACCAGCCTGCAGAAAGCTAAAGTAGGGTAGCAGAACGCATATAAAATCGTATTGTCTTTTTATGTATTGTCTCTTTCATATACGAGCAATAAGTTACAACGCCGCACCGACTAACGTATGTGTCGGATCCATCCATGAATCAATTGCTCTAATATCGCAGGTGCTAATAGTCCGTCGTCAGTTGCTACGCCTGGCGGGTGCGGGGGAGTGGGGCGCCGCGGCTCAGTGGCGGGAGCCCGGCGCGCCGTGCCGCCTGCCCGAAGTCAGCTGCGCCGTGTGCAACCACTGTCGGGACGTGGATCTCGCTGCCGACCCGGCTACTACAGTCGGATATGACCAGTTAGTATCACTATGCGGCTATACGTTACTAATACATTAGCGTATCAAAAGGCTACATTGTTCCTGCGATGAATGAATTGAAATTGTCATTGTTGAAGACTTAAGTTTTATATTATCAGTTTATACAATTAACTTGAGACTGTTTTGGCGCTGAGCAAAATCAAAACTAACGCCGCCTACTAACTAACTAACCTGGCTGTTTTGCAGTCACTTCTTTCAATGTTATCCCAATAAATTTTAATCTGAGATGAAATAAAAGTGTTATTTTAATTCACAGCTGCTTTCTATTCACACCTCCATGACAATATTTTTTAAGCGCAAAGACATCACTGTAAGGCCGTAACTAATGACGGGATATTAAAAATTGAATGTAGCGTTTTTATAGTCAGGCTACTATAATACAAATTATAAGTAGTATAATAATTATGTTTGTTGTAGCCCTGTGCTGCTATGTCCATCATGTGGAACTGCCTATGAGAACCAGGTGCTGGAGTGGCGGCTGATAGAGACCATGAACCGGCGGACCATGAGCTACACCCTTCAGGACCTTGCCTGCTCCAGGTGTCATCAGGTAGACACTAATCTATGTGTTGAAAGCGACTTTTAGGTTTTAGGTTACTGCCATACTCAGAGACAAATATTAATAACTTAAAATTATCTGTGACTTTTCATTAAATTGAAATTTAATTATCATTATTAGTCTCTGAGTGCGGCAGTGGGTGTTAACTTATATGGTATTGATATAGTGCCCTGTGGTGGTGGTAAATAGTTTAATGACAAGAATTGGTAACTTCCTCCTTATTATGAGGAAGATATCTTTTCTTTTGGCCATTACAAGGAATAACAAAAAAAATGATATTAGTACTCATTATGAAATTAATATAGGGTGTGTTTAGACCTATTTTCTAAAAAGCTTGTTTTCTTGCTGTCATTGTTATGCTTGATTTAGCAAAGTTTTTATACCTCAGCTCTGTTGGCAGGAATAAATTTTATTTCAAATGTCTATTACTAACTAGCTGTCCCGGTGAACTTCGTGTCACTTTAAAACCTTTACTGAATATTTGAGACTAAATTAGCCCAATCCGTTCAGCAGTTTTCGAGTTTTAACACAATTTTTTTTTTTTTTTTTTTTTTATACATAAAATACCTGTATAGGTATTTTATAATATTACAATCTAGCCTAACTAAGACTAATAAGTAATTTTACATTAACTTAATCTGCTAGGTAGAGTTTACTAAGATTGTGTCCATCAACACTTTCTTAAAGTCTCTATAAAGGAGAATACACATTATTGTTTGTATTCGTCACAGTCACTTTACGTTTTTCACACTGATTTTAACACTAATTAATACACTAACTCAAAAGGTTTTGTCCTTTTCAGTCTTCTAACTAAGTCCGTGTTATCGAGGAGCTGGATGGCCTCGACATTCACGTGATGGTGAAGCCTCTTCTCGTGAGCTTCGGCGTATCTTTTTATAACTGTAGAGACCATGTCCACATTAAGGTCCCGGTGTAGGTCTTCGTTTCTAATGTACCAGGGTGCATTCACAATTCCTCTGAGTACTTTGTTTTGGAATCTTTGTATTATCATGGTATTAGTCTTTTTGGTACAGCCCCATAGCTGAATACCATAAGTCCATACGGGCATAAGGACTTGTTTATACAAGAGTATTTTGTTACTGGTGGATAGGGATGACTCTTTCCCAATCAGCCAGTACATTTTCCTGTAGCGAAGCTCCAACTCTTCGCGCTTCTTTTTGACATGAGCTTTCCAGCGAAGCTTTGAGTCCAATGTCATGCCGAGATATTTGGCGGTGTTTTCGTGCGGTATTGCAGTATTGTTAATGAATACCGGGTTATAGTTTCGTCTTTTGTTCGTAAAATCAACATGTACTGATTTGGTTTCGTTGAGCTTTATTCGCCACTTTTTAGTCCAGTTATATATGGTGTTAATAGCTTTCTGAACTTTTTTCACTGATTCTGCTTGAGTGTCACCGGTAGCCATTATTGCAGTGTCATCTGCAAAGGTCGCAATGGTGCTGTTTTCTATTTTTGGAATATCTGAAGTGTAAAGTAGGTACAGGACCGGGCCTAAGACACTTCCTTGAGGTACTCCAGCTTTTATATGTTTCAGCTCTGAGTATGCTTCATCTTGTCTTACCATAAACATTCTTCGCACTAGGTAAGACTCTAGGATATCAGCAAACTGTTTTGGGAGGAGTTTTCGAATTTTTTTAATTAGTCCCTCATGCCAAACCTTATCAAAAGCCTGCGCGACGTCCAAAAACACTGTTGTGCAGACTTTATTTTCCTCTAGTGCTTTTTCTATTACTGCAGTTATTCTGTGAACTTGGTCAATCGTAGAGTGTTTTTCTCTAAAGCCAAATTGGTAGTCTGGAATCAATTTTCTTTCTTCTAGTATAGGTTTTAAGCGTTTGAGAAGAAGCTTCTCAAATAGTTTAGATATAATAGGTAATAGAGAGATTGGTCTGTAAGATTTTGTTTCGTGTGGTGGTTTCCCAGGTTTTGGTAGCATTATGACTTCTGCTACTTTCCACATATCAGGTACGTATTTGAGTCTTAATGCGGCATTTATGTGCGTAGTTAGTTTTACTATTGCCTTTGGTGGCAAGTTTCGCAAAACTTCTCCTGTGATTAGATCGAATCCAGGGGTTTTTTTCAGGCTAAGCTTTTTTATCTCACTTTTAACTTCCCTTGGGGTGACAAGTTTTATATTAGGTTCATTTGACGATAAATCATCAAAATTTTCTTCTAAGCTAGATTGTTGCTCTAATTCTATATTTGGTTGGAAGATTTTTTCTAGATGATCTGCAAACGTAGCTGCTTTATGTTCACTGCTTATAGCCCAGTTCCCATTTGCTGTTTTGATGGGAGGTATTTGGGCAATGGGTTTTTTAAGTCCTTTTGTTGCTTTCCATAAAGAGTAGTCTGTTGAACGATCATTAGTCAGATTAGAGAGATATGTGCTCATACTGTTTTCGTTAAACTTTAGGATTTCTCGCCTGAGTTTTTTTGTGAGATTATTAAGCTCTTTTTTTATATTAGGGCATCTGGACACTTGCCACTTCTTTCGCGTTTTCCTTTTCTCTGCTATAAGTTGCCTTATTTCTATTGGGTAGCAATTTCCTTTTACTTTTTTGTTAGCGATTGGTGTATTATTCCACGCACAATTTTGGATATTTTTTACAAATTCTCTTACATCTAGATCTAATTGTTCTGGAGACTTAAGAGGAACCTTCAGGTTTATGATATTTTCTAAATCTAACTTAAAGCTCTCCCAGTCCGTGTTTTTATTTACAAGCGTGAGAGGGCGCTCTCTCATTATGATTTTCTCACTAAACGTCAGAATTATAACTATATTATAAAAATTATAATTATATTAACACAATTGAAAATCCATTTTATATATACATGTAGATTGTGAATAAAATAGCAACAATAATACGTCTCGTTTTTAATTTCAGGTAAAAAGGGAGAATCTATCAGTGGTGTGTGATTGTGCTGGGGAGTTTTCTCTCATGGTTCCACTCAAAGAGATACAACAGCAGTTAGAGACGTTAAAGACTATAGCCCAGTATTACAAAATGCCATTATTGTTAGAACAGATAGAATTTAACTTAAGTAATATTTGATAAGAAATAAATTTGGTTACTTTTATATTATGTTTTGGTTTTTTTACGCTAAAATTAAGGGTAAAGTAAAATAGAAAATATTTAATACCTACTACATATTATGTTAAAAGTTAAAATTGAAATAAAGTTAACTTTAATGCAAGTTTCTTTTAAAATAGTTGTTGTTTTAGATTTTCGTCTTTAAAAATTTCTTTTAAACATGAAAATCTAAATATGAAGTATCTTTGTAAACAACCAAAGGCAAATTATTTCAAATAATTAGTTTATTTATATTACATTATTACAATTAAAATTTAAGAAAAAAAGGAATAAACTTATGATTACAAAATTAATAAAGCCCCTCAGAGTGTACTCCGTTCTTCGCTGGGAGTCTGCCCTAATCCTTTAGCTACCTCGCTAATGCATATCCATTGCCCATCGGGGTTCTCTCTCCACAAACTGACCTTGTTGTCTCCTCCAGATACCGCTAATATGTTTCCTGTGAGAGACCAGCTCACACTCCATATGACATCTTCAAAGGTATTTAATATTGTTGGCGTCCAAGATACGTTGTCGTCACTGGACCAGATGACTACTCTCTTGTCCTGAGAACAGCTGGCAATCATGGATCTCTGCAGGCCCAGTGATGGCGCCCACGCTACATCTCTCACCCAGTCCATGTGCATCTCCAAACGATTCTCCTCAACCCATTGGTCTCCTTGTTCTCTCCATATCTAAAATATAGTTACAAATTAAAAAATATTATATTTTGCTACTCTGCTAACGAGAGTCAGCCCCAAATATTCAGAACTGTAGACTTTTATATATAATATAAAATTTACTACTTATTTGTCAATGTTATAATCTAGCTCAATCTGTTGTGTAACCAAGTGCTTCCTACCTTTATTAAATTATCGCAGCCACCAGACACAATGCGTTTTGGGGCGTCCTTGTTGGTGAGCGGATCCAAATTCAAATCGGCCGATATAGCGGGACACCAACTTATAGAATTTACTCCAATAGCATGAGCTCCTGGAATTTTCTTGACTTCCCAGTTGCCACCTTCTTGATTATAAGTAATTGTTGAAATAGAACCATCGGAGCTGCAGCAGGCGAGTATTAGGCCGTAATCGGCTGGCGCCCAGGCAACCGAATTGACAGAACTCTCGTGGCCTGTGTATTCATAAATTTTCGTCCACTCTCCAGACTCTTTCCAGATTATAACCTTGCGGTCGTACGAGCAGGACGCCAAGAGGTTTCCAAACTTGGGATGAGCCCAAGCTATTTGCCATACTGGCCCAAAGTGGCCCTTCAAATCGGCAACGAGAGTTTGTGTACCGCTTTTGATATCGTAAACTTTTACTGAGTTGTCCGAGGAACATGTGGCCAAACGCAAACCGTAGTAATCTAATTCAGCATCGTGTATCATGTCTTCATGACCTGTATCAATAGTATTTAAAACACTTAACATTTTGAAATAATTGCAAAACCAAAAATTACTACAATTCAGAAATTAGAATTTGTACAACAATGTCAAAAAAGTTGACGTGGAACTCAATGTTGCCAACAATGAATTATTATTACAGATTAAAAATATAGATAATAAAAGAAAAATAACAGGGACCGTGCAGAAACTATAGAGGGCGTCGTAATTCGACAGCAGCGCCACGATGCGAGTAAAAGACGTAACTTGTGAGTGACTTTGACTTCGCATTCCCCTTGACCCTGGATAGTTTATGAGTGTTTTTTTATGTTTTACACAATAAAATGATATAATACTTACACTCCCAAGTGGCCACATGCGGCCGCGAGAACAACGACAGATTTCCAAGAATCCGCGATCGAAATATTAAAGTTAAAGACTAGATGACGCCCGCAACTTCGTTGCGCCAAAAATCATTTATCGCGCGAGAACCGTACATTTTCCCGGGATAAAAAGTATCCTATGTCCTTTCCCGGGGCTCAAAGTAAATCCATACCAAATTTCAGCAAAATTGGTTTAGCGGTTTGGGCGTGAAGTGCTAACAGACAGACACACTTTCGCATTTATAATATTAAGTATATTTTTATAATATTAAATATAATATTAAGGGTTTCTACTTTCTACCCGTAAACAAAGAATGGAAGAGTGAATAAAAATGTATAAAGCTTATCTAGTTAACTAAGAAAATATCTGAAAAAGTAATTAATAGCATCCATCAGCATAGAAAGTAAAAACTTGATAAATATTGCAATAAAATAATGAAGCTATGCAAAAATACTTATATTAATTACTGAAAATGCTTGTGGATTAAAAAAATAAAACAAGTTCACTAAAATAAATGCTTTTATTTCAACCTTCTGCGATTCGATCGATACCATCTTCACAACTTTTGTCTGTCACTATTTTTAACTAATTTCAGTCTGGATCTCATAAGTGTAAACACCATTTAGGTATGTATTCTATAAATAACACACAAAGACTGCACTACTAATCTTTTTCTTACTTGAAGAATCATCCTTTTGAGAACCAACACTTTGACAAGATGGTTCAAGTTCAATACTATCCTCAGTGTTGAATTCCTGGCAGGACTTCTCCAAATTATCCTTACTTTTGATGCAACTTTATGCCAATTAAATGAGCGGTGCCTATGTATGTATATCAATTTAGATGGAAGCCAGTTTGGATGTTTACTGAAAGAAGCAACGGTTATAGGTTATGTTCATATTGTCTTCATAAAAAATGAATTTACGGTTATAATCCACAAAATTCAGTGTTTTTACGAGTCTACACATAACATTCATGGAACTTTTTAAATACTTACGTATGTTTTTACTGCCTTTTATCCATTTCTTTCGTTTTTCAATAAGCAAAGGCATGTGAATACTTTGGCAGAAATATAGTAAAATTTTACATCGTTCGATTTGCCTTTATATTTCTTGTATGTATTAGAACTTTTTTTCAATTTTCAATTCTTGAAAATACTAAAACTTTTCAAGAAATCTTATAATTTTCCGTAGCTTGAATAAAGCTTGACAGTAAAATTTTCGTAAAAGTTTCGGCTATTCGCCACTTGTGGCAGTGTCGTCGCTCTGCACGGTCCCTATACTGTGATCAAGATCCATAAAAAAACAGTTTTTAGAAGAAAAAACGTCAAAAACAGCTGTCCTTTTGACAGCCAGTTAATCTGACAGATGACTTTAGGAGTTGTTTTTCTGTGAAAATCTGAAAATATTGATGAAGTAATACTGGAAAGTTCACAATTATTAATATGAAATTTACTGTCGAATAATTAATAAAGATGTCTAAATCGGAGGGAGGCATATTATATTCTCTTGAAAATTTACTTCAAAAGGATTATAAGGGAGTAAACGTACGTATGTGATGAGGGTACTTATACTTACGTCAAAAAATACCAACCAAGTTTCTACTTTTTCAGATAGCAGTATACGCTTTGGCTACTACTGGTCTAGCAATATCTATCCACAAAATCCGTCCGGTAAATATTTTATTTTTTGCTTCTGTTAATGAGTTACATTACATAACATACAAACTTACTGTTTACTTACAGTTTAGCAAGTTCTCTAAAGCGACAAAAGTTCCTGATCACTTCATAAAGCAGCATGAACCTCTCAAGGGTGTTTATACAGGAGTACAACATTCACCTGTGCGGCTTCTGATTAACCATAAGGCACCAGTGTACTTACCTCTCTGGCACTCTAGTAAACCTCCTCTTCCAGTTAAGGTATAAAATACTATAAAGTTAAGTTACAGTATTTCATTTCATAAAATAATTACTACAGATTTGAGTGTTTAGTTATCCTAAGCCCAAGTTTCTGTTTTTGTCTGATACATTAAATAAAAAAGTCTCTTGACAATAATTAAAGACATCAGAACTTCAAAGTTAATAATATTTTTACTCATGATATATGTGTATTGAGCAAATTAATATTGAGAAAATACCTCCATCATAAACAAAACAAGCATACACAATAGCTATTCAATTGTTGCCGTGGCCCACCTGGGCCGCTTGGGAGTTGGTGTTAAATTAAAAAATATTTTAACACTGCCTTAATATTGCATCATGAGTCGTGACTATAACTAATTCTTATCAAATTAAACCCTCAATCACAGATTCTTGGAAATCTATTGTTCTTCTTTTGTTATAGCGGTTGCATGCGACCACTTGGGGCTTGAACGGTTAAAAGCAATAATTTAAAATTTCAGCTGTGGGGTGTTGATGTGGTGACTGGTAATGCAGTAAACTGGCTAGAATGTGTAGCTAAAGGCAAAGAAGTAACACTAAAACCTATTTCGAGAGATAAAGATGACCTAGTATCCAGTGTCCTACTTCATTTGCCCAATGCAAAGGTATGTATAAAAAAACGTTAAGCAATCCAGCATTCACATTTAAAAAATTTATTATCTGGGACTTTTCACAGATTTTTTTTTATTTCTAGAATAAGACAACTGAGACTCTGGACATAGGGCAGAAGTTGGTGGAACTCGGTTTTGCCAAGGCGTCTGTGCCACAAGTTAATAAGAATACTTTGGAATCACAGCTGGCACCTACAATTTTATCAGCTGAAGCAAGAGCGAAGAATTATCGCAATGGAATTTGGGCGGAAGCTCTCCCACCACTCCCCCTGTACGTAGTTTACTGGCGAAAAGGTTCACAAGTGATGAAACATGTTGCAATTTTAACAGCTAAAAGCTTATTACACCTCTTAGTTCTTGTACCAAGAGGGATAGTAGTAGGTACCAAAAGTCTGATTAAAATTGCAAAACCAACCCCAAAATCAATTCAAACATCATAGATACTAGTTTTTTACATGCATTTAGATATAATATTATGGACATGACTGGACTAAGTCCCAGAGATAGAGATGTATTTTTCTGAATGAGTTAAGAATAAATTGTTACTATTGTTACACTTTGACTTTTATTTGCCTAGTGAAAGAGTTACAATTTTTTAAATAGGAATCTGAGAATTCCAATCTAAAAGTGGAAAGCTGATGATAAAAATGGAAAGGAAAGCTGATGATAAAAATGGTGACACTGTATTGTTTGTTCTGTTTTCAAAGGGTAGGTGTACTCAAGGAGAATATAATCATTATGTTTTAGGTGTCCTCATTACCTCCTGTTCAATTATATTACAAATTGAATTCAGGACATTTTATATTCTGGAACAATTCTTTGTCCATATCACCTGATGTTTTAATAATCAATAACAATAAAAATAAGGTAAGTCACTACGTAATAAAACATACAGAATAGTACAAAAGCACTGTTTAATCAAATTAAATATGTAGTAAGTATATATTACATTAAAATATATATAATCTTAATTAAAATAGCAAAAGAAAAATACAGCGAATAATAAAATCTATTAAAGTAAAATCCATTGTACCACTGCAACGCTGCTGCGGGAAGTCCAAATAAATTTGCTATAAACTAATTAAAGATTACAAAAATGTATTGAAAAGAATTTAGTTAAAATACTGATAAGAATTTTACAGAAACAAAATGTAACATCTAAACTTTGTCTACCACACAGAATACAGATATCACAAATAATGTTTACTAAAAACTGTGTGATGTCATTTCCAAAAATTTTAAAACTAAATAATTGGATATAAAAATACAAAAGCAAGTCTGATCTTGAGTCGCACCAGATAAAAGTGTAGTTCGAAAAATATAACAGTGAGTTGATGCCCACGCTTCTTAATTGATGAGTATACGGGTGTGAAGTGCTGCGGCAGGTCGTCAGAGGATGGAGCAGCGGGACAGCCACGATGTGGGCTTGCTCTGCTGGTCGCTAGCCTTGATCTGGTGAGCGCCGCTGCGCATGCCGGGAGGGTTACTCGCTTCCTGTAAATGACATTTATTATAATGAAACAATCATAAAACCTCAATTGGAAGTTGGTTACAGTATTTATCAAGTAGTCAGTAGTCAATTTTATTTACAGTTACTATCCTTTCCTTGTCAATCATGTAAAATTTGCAACATTTTAGACAAAACCAGCAGTTTGTGATTCAATGTATGTATTTACTATAAACTTAGTAAAACTAATTAAAAGAATTATCCTGGCCTAAACTAATTTCAATTTAAAAGCTTGCAAAATAGGAGCAACATTCTGTGCATTTCAATTAATAATGGATTTGATTCTAATCATTCAGTCTTATATGTAATTGCATTATTAATATTTATGAGTTTGATTTGCACAGACCATTTTTAAAGCAAAATTAATTAATAATTAACAAGGACTTAAATATATTATTTCTTATGAGTACCTATGTATTAACTTATCATACCTATGAGTACACTAAATAAAAAATACCACATCAATATAGCAGAAATTATTTTTTGAAAGCATACATTTGGCAATTAAAAAACTACAAATACCAAAGAAAAACAATTTTATACCACAAAGCAACTCAAACATTCAATTGTTAATATCAATCAAGGCAATTGACAATATACTTTGTATTGGCATTATGTTAATGATTTATTAAAATAGATTGTAAGTAGCTATTGTGATATTGATGGCGGGAGATACATACAAAAACAGCTCTAAACATGAGACGGCACACATAAGCAAATCTGGTAGGAACATTTACAATACTAGAACAACACAAAACATCTACAGAAACAACAAATGTTTACCTTCTGCATATAGATAGCCATGGAACAAAAGAATAGACAGATTAGACAAGAAGAAAATTAATACAGACAAATATTTAAAAAATAATTTTAATATTTACATTTTTAAGAAAGAAAATAATGTGTTTATCAATATTCCTAGTGCAACCTTTAGTTTAATTTAAGAGTATTATGACATTTTCCTTTTTCAAAGTTTTATGATAAATCATAAAATATTGTACTAGGATTATTAAAATCAAGAATGGAAATTGACAATATTTTGTATAACATGTGAGCAACTAACTACATTCTTTATTTTTCCTAAGTTTTGGCAAATACAATTCATATTTGTAGCACCAATCGTCCTGCATCCTCAAAATTTGTAAGTACAGATTTTGAGGACACAATCCACTGCTGGAAAGCAGCCAACATTGGTATTAAGGAAAGTGCTCAGGCACAAAGTTTGTAAGTTTAATTAAAATATATATCAAAAATTGTTACCTGTTTCTTTTCCATCTTTGCCTTTATGTCTCTTGCAAGTGTGTAGAAAGCATATTCAACATTTAAGGAATCTTTAGCTGATGTTTCTACAAATTTGATTTGATATTCTATTGCTAATTGTTCTCCCCTTTCTTTTGATACCTGTAATAGTTAATTTTATGTAGTCCACTCCTAGGCAAACAATGCACCCTTAACACCTACTGTAATGTTAATATTGTACATACATTTTAACACAAAGAGATGGAAGTAAAACCTTTTTACCTGTCTTTTAGCATCTAAGTCACACTTGTTTCCTAAGATCATCTTTTCAACATCAGCACTAGCGTTTTCCTCAATATTTCTTATCCAATTCTTAATATTCTCGAAGCTCTTTTCATTTGTAACATCATAAACAAGCATGATTCCCATAGAGCCACGATAATAAGCTGTTGTTATTGTTCTGAATCTCTCTTGGCCAGCGGTATCCCTAAAATTGTGGACCAAGAAACATTTACTTACAAGAAATACATTTGCCTTGTTTACTAAATAAAACATGACCAAAACATACCATATTTGTAACTTAACTTTTTTACCATCGAGATCTATCGTCCTTATTTTGAAGTCAATACCTGCAACACAACAGCATATTCTTTGAGTAGTCAATTAATTAAAGTTAGAGTGTATGATGTCATAAACGAACTGTTAATTTGATTCGATAAGGGTCCTTTTATCACTTAACCACACCCTGATATTCATGTATAAGTGCAAGTAAAACAAAACTTACGCGAACAAAAAATATGCGTCAATCTTAATTACGTATAAAAAATACTTCTTTTCTGACAATAACCTTTGATACAAAGACAAAAAGGACTCACCTATGGTTGATATGAATGATATATTGAAAGCATCTTCTGAAAATCTAAATAAGATAGAAGTTTTCCCAACACCAGAATCACCTATTAGAAGTAACTTAAACAAATAATCGTAAGTTTTTGCCATTTTTTACACAAAACTGATTACCGATCAGCCATTCATTTGGCAATGGCATTTTTTTGAGTAGAATGTAGGTAATCACTAATCGGTGTTGCCAATTGCCACGTCTTATTTTATTCATTAAAAAAAGCGGCCAAGTGCGAGTTGGACTCGCCCATGAAGGGTTCCGCAGCAGCAATAAGGTTTATTTTTATGAAATTAAAAGGTTTTTGATTAAATTTTTCTTAGGTAAAAATATAAAATATTTTTACCTAAGATAAATGACTAGTGAATAGTGATTGGACAGTATTGACAGTCATTGGACAAAGCACAAAAACAATATTTATTACGGCCCGGCCGCACCTGCGTCTATCGTCCGAAGCTTCGTGCTAGACTATTGCTATTGGACGATACATGCAGATCGTCCAATAGTATCGGCTTTAGCGCGAAGCACCACGCATATGCGGCCGCGGCATTAATATCAGTGATATAGCCTATAGGCAGATAAGATTTAAAAAATATATTGTCAAATGACTGACATTTGCACATTGACATTTGTTTGTGCTTTGACAGATGTTTGACAGTTTCAAGTTTCAACTATCAACTTGAGTTTGTTGTGGTGATTCCTGTACTTTTATGTGTCGAATTTTGTTCTAAAAATCAAATTAAAATTATGTATTAAAACTTTGTAATCACTGTATTCGTTAAATATGTTTTATCACGTAAGTTAGAAATACGATGGTTCACGTAAACGAAAGGTTTTTCATACATGATTACGAAAGTGTCTTTATTACTTTTCCAGATATCTTTGGAACACGAAATCCTTTTGCATCCAAGGTATTTCGGTCCGCAGCTACTAGATACAGTAAAACAAAAACTCTATACCGAAGTCGAAGGAACTTGTACCGGCAAGTAAGTACAGTAAAACATAACCTGTGCCGGCAAGTAAGTACAGTAAAATTGGTTCTACAAAGTATTGCTTGATTTTACAGATATGGTTTCGTTATTGCGGTGACTACTATAGACAGTATCGGCGCGGGTTTGATTCAGCCGGGACAGGGCTTTGTGGTCTACCCTGTAAAGTACAAGGCAATTGTGTTCCGTCCTTTCAAAGGCGAGGTGCTGGATGCTATTGTTACACAAGTCAATAAGGTATTATGATTTAGACCTGAAGGACTATGTACAAGTCAGAAATTAATCTCGTTAAACGTAAGGTCAACTTGGGGAAGTCCGCCTGGGGGGTAAGTCCATCTAGCGGCAATAACTTCCATATTCAAACGACAAGTTTCATATGGCTCAGTGGGTAAAATAGTATTGCAGAGTTCGTTTGACCTAAGAAACAGGCATGTCGCTACTAACTACCTGTTACAAAAATACTCAGGCACACCGCACAACCCAAACACATGCTACTTGCCCTAATTATTTTTTTACTTTATTTTTTTACAAACTAAATGAGGCTTTAAGATTATAACAGTATAGTTTCTTTTTCAGTATATCCTACTTACAAACGTCACTATCTGGTTTTTAGTCTGTTTAGTGTGCATACAAGGTTGAAAATCGCCTTTAGGCGGACTTGCCCCAAAGACTAGGAAAGCCCGTCTAAAAGATGTTTCTTTGAAATATCAACTATATTTGCCACACAATTGATACGTAACGACTAAGGACATCTAACGTCTGTATTAGTTTTATAAAAGATTACTTTGTCATCTACTGTGAACACTGTCTTTCTAGAGTCATTATAAAAGAAATAGGGGCAGCTCAAGGCCAACTTCAGATTAAGTATGCCGGTCTTCCCTAAGTTGACCATAAATATGTTCTTAAACTGTTTTACTTTAAAAAAGCATACAACCGGATAAATATTTTTACAATTTTCTCAATGTATTTATGTAAATGTTAATAATACAAGTATCCTTTACTAGTCAATCCACACTGAGTGACAATTTGACTCTATAATACAATAATTAATAGTGTATACACTCAACACAGTATGTATAAGGTGAGGTGGGGTAAGTCTAACATAGTTTGCTGTTGGACAGCTTAAATTGAATTTTCTGATTAAACTGTTTGACCTATCTTTGAGTTGACTGTGACATACTTAGGAATGATTCTTATGTTTTTATAAAATAATAGATAAATTCCAGTTGATGTGTTCTAAGCTTGTATAATTAAAAAAAATGTAAGCAGTTAAAACTGTTAGTCTTTCCCCAGGAAATGGGGTAAGACTAACAGTAGCAAAATTTTGTATAAAATATAGACTTTATGTACTTTCCGAAACAAAATAATATTTCTTCAAATATTTTCTATAAAATTTGAATTCTATCACCTTGGAACCACGTTTAGTTTCGCAGTAATTCTTTATTAAAACAATTTGGGGTAAGACTAACATACTATCGAAAACAGAGGTTTTAAACCTTTGGGTGTCAATTCGCTTTGCAGCCATTAATAACTGAACAACTTTGGCAAAGAAACTTTTTTCAAGTGAAATGAAATGAAATATCTTTTTATTCAAAATAGGTATCATGAATACACTTTTTGAACGTCAGAAGTCTACGTTGCCTACCACCGGTTCGGGAACTAACCCGGCGAGAAGAACCGGCGTAAACCGGCAAAACAAAAATAATTGACTTCTCCATAATATAAAATGAAAAGTTCAATAGACAATTTGTATGGAGAAGTTATTTTTTAAAAAGGATTTGGGAAAATTGTTCAGTTTTACTAAGTACTAACTGAACAAATGGTTTCTCAATATCAGTTATTCCATTAACACTCACACATTTATACACTCACAGCTTTTCATCAAAATCGGTTCAGTGGTTTTGGCGTGAAAGAGTAACTGACAGATAGACAGACTTTCATTAAAAGTGTAAAGAAATATATTAAACAAGTGAAAAAAGTGCATGAAAATTGTATTCACGTCGCCACTTTTGTAATCCTCACTTTTAAAAAATCGAAGTACCCAAAATGAAAAAAAACCTTAACTGAATGGTTAATTACATCTGATTTGGGGGAAAGACTAACGTACGTTCCCCAAGGAAAGTGATAGTCTTGCCCCACTTGAAAACTTTTAAGTCATGTTTTTGTTTTGTTGAAAATTCAAGTAATTCGTTTGTTTTACTGAAAATCAGTCTAATCTTATAAAAGCAAATATTATTATTATGGTACTTACCATCAGAACACTTCAATTTATTCAGTTTTTAATAGAAAAATGTACACATATGTAGACACCCAACAGCTTGACGAAAAGCTTAAAACGTCTGACAGATTTCATTTTGTTCTCTTGGCGATATGGTCGAGTATTAGCAACATATATGAGTTGAATTGGGACCTTTTTCGACTTAACTGCCTTACCAACATCCTGGCACTGGGAATTACGCTTTAAATATCGAGATAATTGCGAGTGTTATTCTTGCCCCGGTGATAGCCTTACCCCACCTCACCTTACATTGATTATATTATGGAGTCAAATATTGTGTTGATGTAAAACTTATGTTACTGTTTGCAGGTTGGAATGTTTGCACAGATTGGTCCTTTGAGTTGCTTTATTTCTCATCATGTGAGTATGTTTAAATGCTATTGTACTATTGCACTTAACTTTTAAATAGCTGTTATACTCCATTTCAATTTACTTTAAGTTTACTAAAATCAAAAGTATAGCTGAGCGCTGTTCACATATTTTAATTTTAACCCAATATGTTTCTAAAAAACATAAAGATTAAAGATGTAAAATTTAACTGAAATCACTATAAAAAAAAATAATATAATTTCAGTCCATTCCTGCTGATATGGAGTTCTGCCCAAATGTAAATCCCCCGTGCTACAAGAGTAAACAGGAAGATAACGTCATACAGGAAGAGGATGTTATACGATTAAAGATAGTGGGAACGAGAGTCGATGCTACTGGAATTGTGAGTCATTTTATGGTTAACTCCCTTATATATTATTATGAATATACTTGATGGCGCCCGCAACTACATTGCGTCAAAATCGTTTACGCGCGGGAATCGTAAATTTTTCCAGGATAAAAATATCATGGGGCCATAGCTAAAACACGGGCGGATGCGGGCGCGGGCGCACGCGTCGGAAGACCGCTGCGGGCGAGCAGTCACCCGTCGCGTGCGCCCATCTCATTTAGCGCTGCTAGTATATTTTTATGTTGAGCGTGTACAGTTGTGGTAGATTACCATGGATAATATGATATTGAATGTACTGTCACTTCTTGGTGGAAATTCATGTTCAATTAAATAATTATACACTTTCCTTGCACTTATTCCACTTTATTTTAATAGTTTTATTAGAGAATTATAATATACACGACCGGTTTCCGTAACAAACAAACAAACCAGTCGTGTATATTATAATTCTCTAATAAAACTATTAAAATAAAGTGGAATAAGTGCAAGGAAAGTGTATAATTATTTAATTGAGCATGGATAATGGATTATTTACTAATTAGTAATTTATTATTTGGCAAAAATACGTCAACGGGAACAACGTCGACTGCGAAAAGCGTGCGCCCATAGTCCGTATCGTGTGCCCGCTGTCCGTCGAGCGTGTGACACAGTCCGTCGCCCGCGTTTGCGCTCCGTCGCACGCGCCTGCGCTGCTCTGGATACTATTTTTCATTATACACACGTGAGCGGGTTTTAGCGTTGGCCCTTATACCTTTTCCTGCAGGCTTAGCATAACAAGAGTAGAAATGGGAAAGAATCGACTACAAAATGGCGAATTTCCATTGTCTAACTTTCACTTTGTCTATTCTTTCGTAAAAAAACCGTTTCTATTTGTTTTGTTACATCTTGCATGGGACTGTTTTATTTAACTCTACTAAAGAATAAAGATAATCATATTATCTGATTTTTGTTTCTTTTCAGTTTGCAATTGGAACATTGATGGATGACTACCTAGGATTAGTTACACAATAGTTCATAAGTACAGATAAAATAAAACAACTTTATAATTAATTACCTTTATTATTTGGCATTCAAATAAAAGTGTATATGCAAGTAACAAAATGATTTTACAAAAATGAAATTGGTTTCAGTCTATTTGGGCAGTGTTTTGTAAATTTTATAATACCGGTGACAATAGGTCTAGGAATGGAAACAATTGGATTGAATAATGCCAAATTGTACATCTTAACATATTCAGCCCTATAGTTCTATGATCTATGTCTTATGTGATCTATTTTTTAATCTAGCACTATTTTAGTAGCTCACAATAATCTTTCATTATGAATTATGACTCTATTTCATCATCCAAATGCGAAATGAGCTGAATATGGAAATGATATAGTATTGTATATTCAATGTCATTTTCTAATCTTATCACAATTAAAAATCATATTCCAAATTATATAAATCAGTATCCTTATCGTAAACGATACATTGTCAAACTCAAGTCTTTGGTTTTTCATTATTTACATTCTAACCAAAATCCATATTACAAAATAAATTAAAATCTAATTATTGCTCGCGCTTAACGAAATATGGCATCTAAATAAATAATACTCAATATGAGATCAGAAACACAATAACGCATTTAAATTAAGCACCGAATAGGCCTAAATTAAAATAATACATTCCTTTACTCGTAGAATTATTATAACTTAAGCATTTAACATGCTTTACATAGTCGATTTACATTTATATATTCGAGATAAAATATCGAGACATAACATTGTGCAGTAGCATATACTAGCTCGCTAAACTTGGAATTATAGGTATTCAGTCAATATACATAATTTTGCATCTGACTCACTGATTACGCCTGAATGTGCTTGAGCCTTTACATAAAGTCAACTTACATCTAAGCGGGCCCAGTAGACGATCAATTTTATTGCTCAATATCACGTATTGTGCAATATTATTGACGGTTTAGGGTTAATACTGAACATTTCAATCTATATAAAATAAATTGTATACAATGGAATATTGTTCAATATTATTGTAGGTATATTTTTGTGTTCACAAAAAAATATAAATTGTTGTTTAGTTATTCAATTCAGTTTACAGTACGTAGTAGTATGAAATAATATAGATTATAGATGTTAACTAACTTTATGTAAATTTATAAATACTGCCAAATTGCAACTCAGCAAGCTTGGAGGCCGTCAGCAACATTACCGGCGAATTTTACAAGGCACAAAAAAAGACTTCAGGTTAAACATATTACAATACAAACACTTTTTAAACAAGTATATACTCTGCTATACGGAACGGTACAGGAATATCGGCGCAAGGACTAAAGTGACTAGGAATCCATGAAGGCTGATATAAAAATATCGTAAGGAATTAGATATTAGATTACTTGTGGACTACCTACAGTACGTGAGGATTAAGGTGGGTTGGCCTTAGCTAAATGATCACTATCAACATGTACTAATATAGTCTAGAGATTTGAACATTTTAGACTACAATAATTTGGTAAAACAGCAATCTCTTTAACATTTATGAGTGAAATAGATAATCTCTCGCGAGTTGCATTATACAATATGTTATTTTTTCCGATGTTGTTTCATCTCTTTCACTCCCTGTATTGAGGGACAGCCTGTGTATGTTGTCGTCTTTGCTTAGTCTTAGTAACTCGCTTTGATATGAATCATAATATATTTTTACATGTTGATACAATAACGTTTTAGTTTACCATCGACTAAGGGGGGATAATATTTGGATACTACCTTAACAACCATTAACATCTTAACAAGTCTTAACAGATTAATTTAACGCTAAAATATGTTGTGCCAAGACGCCTTATATCATTTAAAGTAATATAATGATTTAATGCTATTCAAAAATTATTGACTGTTTTATTATGAAGTGGAATTTTCTACACTTAAATTGAATGTTGTTTCATAAGCTTTTGGCGTGTCTCGACACATCATTATGCAAGTGTAATTTAACAGTACATGGACATCTCTAGGGTAGTAATACTGCTATATTTTAGGGATAATGTTATGGGTTCTAACTGTGGTAATTGTTGCTTCCCCGTCTTCTGGTAACTGCAAATCGTCCTGACACTAAACCGAACACCACCGAAACTGTCCGTCGTCCCGAAGTAAATGTAGACCGGAGTATTTCTAGCTTACTCTAACGGATATGAGATTTAAACTAATCGTATCGACACTTACTTCCATCGTTCCGTGGAACCGATGCGACCGTCATGGTTTGCGACTCAATTTAAAAATATATACATCGATTTATTAATACATAACACATAATATATTTTGTATATATTATTAAATTTATTCTATAATATAAACTAATAGAGAGAATCTAACGAGACGATGTCCCTAGATTGTTCACATCGATAAAGTATGTAGATTACTCATCTTTGTCATAGAAATAATAATTTACAATATAAAAAAGCATGTTAATTCAAAGATCGGAACAAACATGTAGTTCAAAAATGAGATTACATAATGTCAATACTCTATATCATCTGACTGACCAACACTCAACAGCAAAAACTGCTAAAATGCAAAGTTACCTCATATAGTAGTACGATACTTTGGTATTTAAATACAACCTATACAAAAATAGGAGTAACGAAAGTAACAGGTGGAATCGCATGCCATTTATCCGTGATGTCGGCCGTCCGTGCGTACGTGTTACGCTGCGTGCACGCCCGCCAATATGCGTGCATGCCCGTTACGCTGCGTTCGTGCTCGTTACATTGCGTACGTGCCCGTTACGCTGCGTGCACGCCCGCCAATGTGCGTGCATGTCCGCTAGCGCTACGTACGGCGTCTAATGCGAGACGTGGAAGCACTGGCACTAGGTGTGCGGATGTCAGGACGCGGCGGGCGCGGGGGCGCCGGGGGTGGGAGCGGCCGGCCACACCGGCCCGCGCACCGCCTCGATGTAGTCCTTTATCAATGTCGCTATTTGGTACGCCTGAATAACATACATAGATCTTGTTGGTATAATTCCGAAAATCAATAATAATGTTACGATGATTAAGACAAATGAAAATTGGTTGTCTATAAAGTCGGTTTACAGCTGGTGGTACTTTGACGTGACTACGTCAAACATTACAGTCGTGCCGCGTTCTCGCTTGCGGAACGCGCCAATGAGCGTAACGGGACAATGACGTCATCTTTTTCGTGCATGAAACCCGTAGGTATATAGAGTTATTACAAGTTGTCACGTCAAAAAAAACTTATAAATGAGCTTACATCCTTGGTTTAGAAACGGAGGCTATTCGATGCAAACAAACCTTTCCTCTTAATATCTCTATGTAGTTCATACCTGGTCCGTAGACAGCACGAGTTTGGCGTGCTTGGCGTCTGCCCGCGTGACGAGCAGCAGTGCGCGCGGCGCCGGCGACACGGCGAGCAGCTGGTCGTGGTCGTGCGACACGAGCGCCGTGCGCGAGCCGCGCCGCAGCAGCGTCAACCCGCGCGCGTCCACCGCCAGCCACAGCGCGCGCGGCCAGTTTGATGTGAACGATTGCTGCAATACGAGTCGCATGATATAGTGCGGACGTGAAGAATTTTTTCATTTTACTTGTGTCTTTAAACAACAACCATTGACATAAGAATTGTAAACAAAGGAAGCTGGAAGATGTTTTTATGTTTGTCCGCGGATAACTTCGTCATTTATGAACAGATTTGATTGATCCTTTTTTGTTGGAAACAGGACATTTCAAAGGCGATCCCATGAGAAGGAAATACTGTTTGCAGTCGTTTTTTTCGTTACAATTATAATAAACTATGTCCATGCATATTACTTAGGTACTTATGAGCACAGCTCTTACACTCACCATGACGTCGAAGATAGTAGCTCTGGTGAGGGGCCAAGAGCTGGCGAGGGTGAGTGCCCGCTGCATGGCCGCGTGGGGGGGCGTGCCGCGTAACGCCAGGTGGTGGAGGCGGACGGCGGGGGCGGGCAGCGCTGCGAGCCGCGCCGGCAGCACCGCGCCCGCCGCCGCCGCGCACTCCTCCCCGTTACACTCGCCGGACACCACTTGTGCGTGTAGAGCCGCTAACATCACCTAGTAATAGATAGTAATTTAAGCCCACTTGCGTCGGTTTGGGTTAAGGGCTCCCACACATAACTGCGAATTCGCATCGCAAATATCTGCGATATAAATTATAATTCATAATAAAATTACATTGCGAGGCGATGCGATGCGAATTCGCAGTTTTGTGTGGGAGCCCTAAACTTGTATTTGAATTAAACATTTTTATCTTTCTCGTTTTTCATGTATGACAAGAAAAGAAATGATATTTGATATTATCATTCCTTGCTTTCATAATTATATAACGACTAGCTGTCCCGGCAAACGTTGTTTTGCCATTTAAAGTATAATATTTTCTGCATCATCAGTTGATACATATTTTACCCCCTCTTTTGTCCCCTAAGAGGGGTGGGGGGGGGGAGGAAATGTTATACACCAGATGTTAAGTTGGAAAACACAGTTAATAACTAATATGAAGTAAGTCCACTAAAGAAAAAAGTTGTATACAAAATCTGACCCCTCTTTGGTCCCCAGAGAGGGTTGAGGGGGGAGGGGGAGGGAATTTTTATACACCAGATGTTGAGTTGGAAGAAGACAAATATAATACTTATCTGTGAAAACCGTATGCAAATCGGATCAGTAGTTTTCGTGTTAAAGAAAAAAGTTTGATGATGATGTTAACGAAACCGGTCGTGTGAGATATAAATTGTAGTAAATTAAATTAATAAATGTGGAAAAAGTGCATGGAAAAGTGTGTATTATTACTGTTAAAAAAGTTTGATACAAAATCTGACCCCCTCTTTTGTCCCCTTAGAGGGGTGGGGGGAAAAATTTTATACACCAGAAGTTAAGTTGGAAGAAGATAAATATATCTGCGAGAACCACTTTAAAATCGGATCAGTATTTTTCGGGTGATGCTGGAACAAACATACAGACAGACAGACAAAAAACTAACCACATTTTTGGCTTCTATAGCGATGTAGTGACAGAGGTGTAATTTCGGGTGTCATTTCATGTCTTTTATGTACAGAATTTTCATTTCTACAACAGATTGTCTTCCTCCCGCACGCGCTTTGGTGACCGCCCACTATTGTAATCTTTTAATTTCGCCATAATTTCAAAACCAAACGTCCAATTTTAATCATTCAAAGACCGAATATTATCTACATTAACTGTACTTAGTGATAAAATAATTTATTTTGATAAGGATTAATAGCGAGTGAGCAAAATATATGCGTTTAAATATAGTCCAAAAAAAATTCAGGATTTTTAAACAAATTATATAAATGGTTATTGTGCCTCACTCGACATAGATAGGTATAGTGTGTCGCGGACTTTTTTGTAGATATTTATAAGGTCTACAATTACTTAGAACATTTTATGGTTCTATCTTTTATAGTTTAGGCAGCGTACACAAAATAAGTAACTTTTGTGGCTGATTTTTTACACCTTGTGTCCGAAAAACCCAAATATCTTACGGAACCCTACTTTTTTCCAAAATAAAATGTAGCCTATGTTCAGCAGAAATAATGTAGGATTCAAATAGCAAAAGAATTTTTCAAATCGGTCCAGTAGTTTCGGAGCCTATTCGTCCCAAACAAACAAACAAACAAAAAATCAAATCTTTCCTCTTTATAATAGTAGTGTAGATAGCAAATAACCTAGACCTGTACTATTGGGCCTTATAGTAAATTTCGACCATGTTAATAGTTTAGAAATGCGCCGTTTAAAAATGGCCAAGCAGTCCTATGTAGTATGTCCCCTCCTGCACACTGCACACAACAAACTGCAATACAAGTTACAACGTTGCTAACGTAGTAAGTTAAATAAGATGAAAAGTTGAGGTATGTAGTTTGAAATTGAACTTAATGAGGCAACAGTTTATACTTTTGTATGATTTCTACTTAGTATGTAAAAGCACGCCATAGACACTACTGTTCGTTAGAATGAAACAGAGGATAGAATGAATGTATTCTGTAGCGTTTAGCAGAAAATCAAAATAACCGTCTTAATGTAAACGCTTACTTAGTTACGCCGATGACACAGCCTATGGACGATAACAAAATAAATCAATTTTAAAACTTATACCATTTTATAACACTTAACACTGTAAAAGCAAATTAATGCTCACATTATTTTATTTATTACCAAACTTTGAACAAATTAAAATCCTGAGAATCCACTAAAGATTCAGAGCACAATAACCCTTGCAGTCTCGTCGACAAGATCTATTATGTTTTAAGCTACTATCAGAAAAGTTGATTTCTATGCAGATGGGCGACCTACGTAGTTTGGTCGCGTTACGTCAAATCCAGCCGACAGATCACAATTAAAGTGCGGCAAGGCTTTAAATGAACGTGGGCGGTGGCGCTGCTGGTAAAGGAGAACTGTCAAAAATGGCGTTTTTGTATTATGGCAATTGGCAACGTTAGTTCCTTTTTTCGCCACGTTCATTTAAAATTTAAAGCCTTGTCGAGCTCTAACATTGAGTAGACATGATCCGACCGAATGACGTTGGTCTGTCAAGTGCCTAGGGATCAATTCCCTCGATGTTACAAACGTGATACTCACAGCCTCATCAGTCTCAATGGGCAGGCGGTCGTGTCGCACCGCGTGTAACACCTGGTAGTACAGCAGCTCCATCTCCGCCGCGCACGACGTCTGCAGCGGCCGCTCACCCAGGAACAGACGCTTCTTGAACACCAGCCTACACCAGAACCATATGACACAAAGAACTTAGATATTAAACATTTATACCGACACGAAATATGCGAACTTGGCGAAAAATTAACACACAGAAGAGAGTTTCACAGTGGCTCAGTCTATCTACTTCTTTACTAGATACACTTTTGACCAAATTTTTTACGCAGTAAATAACTATTGAAGTTCCACTTTGTCAGTCATGTGATGTTTCCAATAATATGTCAGACAAAGCCAAGCAGGAGCTTGTACAGTTTTTGCTTTGTAAATATTTTTTATTAGTAAGGGATCTTGTCAATGTATACCTGCAAGCTGCGGCGGTGGCGCCGGCCTTCTCCCAGCGGGCCAGCACGTCGCACACCCGCTCCGCACCCGCCAGAGCGCGCTCGCCCGCTCCCGCCGGGCTCGAGTTAGCGCACACCTCGTATAACGCGTAACCTGTACAAAATATAAATATCGGTTGAAATATCCATATCAAAAATTAACAAATATTTTTTAAAGTAAATAATAGTACCAGTGGCTGAGTCAGTGAGTCCGATCTTGTCTCTGAGCATGGCGACGAGGTGATCAGCGGTGGCGGCGGGCCCGAACACGAGGCCGTGCTGCTTGCCGTCGAGCAGCAGGACGCGCGCGTGCAGTGGGCGGCGGGCGGCGGCGCACAGCAGCTCCTCGCGCGACGGCGCCGCCAGCCGCCGGCCCACGCCCGCCGTCGCCAGCGCCACGGCCTCGGCGCGCCGCGCGAACTTGCCCGCCTCGCCGCCCTGCGCCGCGCCGCGGTACCGCAGGTGCGCCACCAGCAGCCGCCGCAACGGCTTGGCGGGCGGCAGCGCGGCGCCGACGGCCGCGCACAGCAGCGCCCAGTGCCGCCCCGCGACAGCAGAGCCCGGCTCCGGGTGCTCTGTGGTCTGCTTGATGAGCTGCGCGTACAGCTCGCATAGTAGCGTGTCCTTCTGCAGACAGCGCTGCAGCAGCGCCTGCGCCAGAGCGACGCGGTCCTCGCCCTCACCCTCCGCGCTGCCGGAGCTGTTGTTGTTGGCGAGGTTGCTCGTGCTGCCCTCGTTGCCGGTCAGCCCCGCGTGACTCATTATGTCCTACAAAGTATAAATACCCATCAGTGTGTTAATTAATTTTTAATGATTTATATAATTGTCCTCAAGTGACAAAAAACTTCGTGAAATTTACCTTGAATATTTGCATGGCGGCGACCTCCTCGGCCTCGTTGAGTCGCGTAAGGCTGTGCGGGATGGAGCGCGCCCAGCACCAGTAGGAGGCGGGGAAGCCCTTGTAGGTCTCGGCCTGGGGGTCGGCGGCGACGTCGAGGCGCACTCGGTCGAGGCGGTGCTTGCTGAGGCGGCGCAGCGTGTTGCGGAGGAAGCCCGAGGCGGAGGCGTCGGTTGGACGACGTAACAGCGCACTGTCGACGAGCGCTCGGCGTGCTGCACGTAACGCGGACGCGAGACGTGCCCGCTCGGGCGCCGGTGCGCGTCGCCCGCCCTCCTCGCTCAGCCCGCTGCCCAGGCTCGGGCTGTACGCGGCCATCAGCCACGCCGCCTCGCTCTTCGCAGCGCACTCCAGCACTATGCATCTATAGAAAATACATCGTAAGCAATATTGTCCACCTGGATACACACATGTTTATAATCTGCATAATAGGAAAACTTTTAGCTTATTCTTATCTCGAACCAACTACAGTCAGCCGATTTCACTGTTCTATTTTTAAATATTTACCTACATAGAGTAAATATATTAATAGCTAGTTTTGTGAACCTTTTAACAAAAAGAAATTGACGCAATGACTGTGACAAAGATTTAGACATAATAACTGACCTCAGGCCATCGTGCTGGCCGTGGTGAGTGAGGCTGAGCGTGAGGCCATTGTCGACGGGGTCGAGCAGGACTGCGGCGATGTTGGCGTACGGGTACTCCGCCAGCACCACCTTGTCCGCCGGCCGCACCAGCACCACGCCCTCCGAGCCCACGCCCAGCAGCACGTTCGGACCTGACCATAAATATATTTTTTACATTGAGCGCCCATAGTAAAATATCCATACTTGCTAATATTATAAATGCGAGAGTGTGTCTGTCTATCCGTCTGTCTGTCTGTATGTAACCTCTTCACGCCCAAACCGATTTTGATAAAATTTGGTATGTAGACTTTGAGTCCCAGAAAAGCACATAGAATACTTTTTATCCCGGAAAAATGTACGGTTCCCGCGATCTTTTATTTTGTTTTAGTTGATTTGATACCGATGTTTAGGCTGCTTTACATTTACTCGTGGTCGCAAACAACGATGGTTACTAACACAAATTAATAAGCGTGATATAATTATAATATTTTATAATATATTCCCACATTCCCAACGCAATAACTTGGTTGCTACAGGATTATTCCTGTCAAATCTTGGCGTCCTGTACTAGGCACAAAAATGACAACGCCTTTTTACTTTTAGGCATAATTTATTTTGGATGTTTGTCACGCCACAAGAACCTTTTCGCTTTATCATCACTTACGACAATATTACTAACTTACTGAGCCTACACAACTAAATAATTTCACTCACCATGAGCCCAATACCCCTTATAAGTAACGGGGAAGAGCGTAACCCCGTACAGCGGGTACTGCATCACGCACGACAGATATAACGCCTTCGCGGTAAGCTCCGCCCGCCCCGCGCCGTATTGCCGGTGCGCCTGAGCTAGGATCGTGGCCTGCAAATACACAAACGCAATTAGTAAAAAGTATAATAAGTTTTGCACGTAATTCTATATTTTAGGAGCCCTCCATTATACTATCCTTCCGTTGGGTAGAGGCCTCTTCCAAGTCTTCGAACTGTCTCATCCTAAGGCTGCGTTTCCACCAGAGATGTGTTGCGAGGAATGTGTTTTTAAGATCCAATAGAATCGCTGCGCTAAGCGAGGTTACGTCAATGAAGCGATTCTATTGGTTCTCAAAAACACATTCCTCGCAACACATCTCTGGTGGAAACGCAGCCTAACGCCACCGCAATTCTACATTCTTCATAGATGAATTAAGCTGGGGTTACATCAAGGCATTAGTGGTTAATTGAAGTTGGAGCTAGCTAGCTAATTGAAAATAAAGTTGGTCCCAGTCTGCAAAAAAGCTATTGAATATTAAAGACATAAACTATCAGAGACTTAATTAATCATCAATATTTTAAAATGTCGAGGAGCAGCTCCTTTAGCGGTAGATGTGTGGCGGGATAACTTACCCACTGATGCGACGATCGCGTCTTAGCTATCCTTGGCGGCAGGAACTGTTCGGGCTGGGCGTAGTAGGCCCGCGTGTGGGGCGGGGGCGGAGTCGGCGGGGGCTCGCCAAGAGCCACTTGCGCCTGCAGACCCGCCAGCTGCAGAGCCACTTTCTCCGACACCGGGAACTCGTCCAGCTGCATAATATGTGAATTTTTGTCAAAATAATTCATAAACTAACACTCAACGAAATAATACTCGTAAAAAGGAAGATCGTGTTTTGATTTATGTAGGAATCGGTTTCACATACCGTGCGTTGGTCAACAAATGTGGTCAACAATGAATGTGGTGACAAATGACAATCGTTACAATGGGCAGGAATAGTTTTCGATAAAGTCTAACTGAATAAAATCTTTCATAAACTTGCTTTATATCAAAAATACACTTGACATACATTATAAAGTACGCACAAACACACCTTGACAACACTGTGCACGGCCTGTGCGTACAGCAGCGCCACCTCAACGGGATCGTGCGGCAACTCGCGTCCGCCGCGGAACAGGCGCCGCTTGAACACGAACCTGTTGTCCGCGGACCCACCGCCTGGACCTTGTTGCCTATGATAAAGAAATTGTTGCTATATAAGTATAGTAACAGCAAGAAAATTTTATGTGCTACATAGGTTGCTGAAGCCTTTTACCAAGTTTCTAACGCTGATAAGTGATAACGAAATTTAGAAAACATAAATTAAGGAAAACAAGGCATTATAGATACGAACATACTCAAAATTTCAGGGTCTTGGCCACTACTTGGCTCTAAAAATCTGTGTACAGCGTTACATACATCTCCCAAGCCGCAATCACGTCATACAGGTAGTGCGTCGCCCGCACGTGCTCGTCCGCGGCGCCGCGTTGCTGGTACACGGCCCAGCCCGCTCGCGCGCCCGCACCGAGCCCCAGTTTGTCCGCGAGCCGCGCCGCAGCCGCCGCCGCGGTATCCGCAGGGTGGACGTCGATGGCCTTCGTCCGACCGTCCAGGAAGAAGAACCGGCATACTATAGTGCCGAGGCGACGCATGGCCTATAGACAAAGGTTTCTGGTATTAGATCAACCGGTACGGCTGTTACGAATCTTCTGACAGCAACAGGCGATTGACAACAGAGATGGCACAGCAGCTACTGTCAAACGCTAGCTGCAAAGCAGTCGCAAGATACGTAATCGCCCTGAGCTACTGTTTAAATCTGCGGATTAGGTTAACCCTCCCAAAAGTCTTCAAACGTGCAATTACTTGTGTTTGCGCCTATCGATAATGCGTCAACGTTTCAACATAATTGCGAGTATGTCAGGTAATTTCAATAATATCATAAAATACACTTACGGCAATTTCCACCGTGCTGGGCGGTAGTTGTCGTGGCGCCGCCCCTCTACAGTTATCCAGGCACCACTGCGCGCAGTGTGCGGCGCGGGTGCTGGTCGCTTCGGGCGATCGCGGGGAGGGGGGTGAGAGCGTCGCGCGGGGGGAGGGCAGCACGGCGCGGGCACGTAGCCACGCGCAGTAGTAGCGGGCGAGGCCGCGGCTCGGCTGCCACGCAACCGCGCACAGGCAGAGAATAAGCCACACTCGCTCCGCCCACTCTTCCACGGGGCACTCCGTTATCTATATAGGAATGATTTGAAAGTCTCAAAAATTAAACGAATGATAGTGCTTATCTCAACAACTATATTGTAATATCTACCTTCTTCCTTTCTATCCTCAGCAGAAGAGATTTTGATAAAAACTAAACGCAAAAGGTATGTTTATGTTGCATAGCTGTAGTAGTAAGTTCAAAGTTGGTAGTGTTGTGCTGCATCAAACATTCTGAGACTTTACTACTAACTACTACTGTAAAGCTAGTTCATCATTACAACTCACCTGTCTGACGCACTGCACCAGTATTTCGTCTCTCAGCTCCTCTCTCTCCAGACCCTTGCCTATTATCGACTGTATAACTTGAGTCTCCTTGTCAGCCGTTAGCTCGCCTCGCATGTAGCGGCATAGATCCTAAAATTGTATTTACATATTGAGTTAAGCTAATTTTGTTCACATATTCTGTGGAATGCTGTACTAGAGTATAGACATTATTCGATTGTTGAGGGATTCAATCTTGCAAGTCTAAAACGGTTCCATTAGGGACATAAAAAGATAAGGCTGCGTTTCCACCAGAGATGTGTTGCGGGGGATGTGTTTTTGAGGACCAATAGAATCGCTTCAGCTCAGCGCGGCGACGCTATTGGATCTTAAAAACACATCCCTCGCAACACATCTCTTGTGGAAACGCAGCCTTGAACTCTGAAAAATCACTTACTCTGAAAATATTGACGGCGGCAGTGACACAATCCGGATCGTGTAGTTGTATGTGTGACGTCGGTATATTGTTGCCCTTGTGGTAAGTTATCATCTCCTCCTTCGTCAGCAACTCCATCGACTTACTTTTACGCGTGAGCGTCGCCATTATGGTGCCTGGAACAAGCGAATATCGATAGTGAAAAGCGTTTCAAATGTCGAACCTCGAATAGTTTGTTGGGCGATCGTTTACATAAAACCTGTTTTAGATGTTTCATACCTTTCACAAGAGAGCCCAGTTTTCTACATAGTTGTAGGTAATTCTTTGCAAAATTTAATTTAGAAGCATACCCAACTTAAAAAAAAAGAAGATGAACAAAGAAGATTAGTGCTGAATTTTGTGGTTCATTTATATCCAAAATGTTAAATTTTTTTCAGCTGCTCGAAAGTCGGTACTTTTAGCACTTACCCTCAGGCGATCTTGGGTGATCGTTGAAGTACATCTTGGCGAACTCTTTGATGTCGTTGGTGGTGTCCGGCGGTTGTTCGGGCGCGGCGGGCTGCTCCATCTGGTTGAGTCGCCGCTCCACGCGCTCCTTGCGCCGCGCGCTGCGCTCAGAGTTCTACGTCAAGGAATATAAGCTTGGTGTAATGTTACCATAAGAGCGCTTATACAGACGAACAGTACTTGTCGACAGTTGACAAGTGTCAAACAGGCGCGGTAGCAGCCTGAAATTTTGGAGGGGTCTCTCACTATTTTTTTTCAATTTGACCTTAGTTTTGGGGGGGGGGGTCATGTCCCCTGTGACCCCCTCCCCCTACGGAACGCGCCTGGTGTCAAAGCGTGCCGTCGACGAGTGCCATTCGTTTGTAAGAATCCTTGTGTCTGTCTGTCTGTCCTCTACAGATCTAAACGGCTGAACCGATTAGATGAAATTTGTTATGGCGATATTTTTAAATACGGAAAATGATATGGAATACTTTTTTTGCAGGTAATTGTACAGTTACTGCCTTATTGCTTGCTTATTAAATTGCTTGCGCCGACGAAGTTAATGACAATTTGGTTACAAATAACGCAAAAAAGGAGCTCTTTAGCTCTTGCGCGATCTTCTTTAGCTTTCGATTATATCAATATTGACAGTACAAAATTCACAAGCTTTAGAACCTTCCACACCTTAATATAAATATCGAGTCTATGTATTTCTGTAGAAATTACAATGTGTTAAAAACGATGATTGACCAATACCAATGCATAAAAAGGTTTAACGATACTTACATCCCCGTTGAGCGTCGGCGGCGGACTCATGCACGAGTCGGAAGGCGGCGGGGAGATCACTTCCGGTGACATCACCGCACTCGGTAACGGCGGCAGCGGTGCTTCCGGTTCGGGCTCAATTTCTTTCGCGTGGAATCTGTTAGCAATTTTTCACATTATAACTTTCGTAGACGTAACTAGTTCTGTTTGGTATATTCAACAAAAATCCTGCAAAGTTAAACGATACGCAACACTCTACATTTTGACGTGACATTAACGTCACTCGATACTACGGGCTGCATGCACGAAAAAGATGACGTCATTGTCCCTTTACACTCATTGGCGCGTTCCGCAAGCGAGAACGCGGCACGAACGAGAGAGAGGCATGATCGGCTCGAGCGATCGGCTCAGTTCGTAGTTGCCACGTCAAACTACCGTCCGTAAACCGGCTTTACAGACAACCAATTTTGTTTAAGATAACGTATTCAAATTTTAAGACGGATCGGGCTGCGTGACTCGGCGCCGTTCTTAGCCTTGTATATTTTTATGCATTGAATGTATCTTACTTTTTTGAATGTATTTTACTTTGACGTTAGTAAAACATGTGTGATATGACAACAATAAAGTTTATCCATAAATTGGCGTATTAAGCTTAGTAAAAAGCGCATAAAGTGTTAGTAATAAAATATAATTATTGTTGACTTACCCATTGCTATTTGTGATAACAGGCGCGGGCGGGGCTGGGGGCGGAGCGGGCGCGGCGGGCGGCGCGGGCGGTGACGTCACGGGCACGTCGCCGTTCGGCCGCGGTATCACAGATTCGTATATCGGCTCCTTGCCGCTAATAACTGGCTTGGTTATCTTGCCGTTCGGTATCACACCGTTTGTCAACTCCGGCGGTGTTGCTTCTGTTGAATAAGTGTTTGTTAAAGTGTGATGTAGTTGCATGAGACATGTAAGCACGTTGTAATGACTCTGGCCAAGGATACTGATTGATGTCTTGAACAGTTATGACGTAAACTTTAATAATTATAAAAAATCATTATGTTTTAGAGCTCTAAATAAATAAAATAATAAAAGGTTATATTTTATTTACGTTTAAAAAAAAAGGCAGCAACTGTGAATCAGATATACGATGTGCAAATATTCTTATAAGTAATAAGTAGAAATAGGATATGAATTATGTATTTTAATCTTACCTTTAGCAACAGGCGGTGGCGGCGGCGGTGGCCCAGCCGGCTCGGGCAGCGTACAGGCGGGCGGGGAGGGGAACATGGGGGACTCCTCCCCCATATCCTCAACCAGCGGGGGAGGGGGGAGTATAAGCGAAGACGACATGGAGTCCCCGTTCGTCGACGGCTCTTTCGGCGACATGCCGTTGGAAAGGGAACCGTTCATAATCGATGACGTCATACTGTTGCTGCCGACTGGCGTGGCGGGGTGCAGGATCGATTTGAGCGGTAGGGACGAGGGAGGGGAGGGAGGGATCGCCTCGGAAGGCGCACCGTCCGGCTTCCGCTGGTCTTCGGTGTGTTTACCGATGTCGTTCATCTCTTCGGCTAATACGTGTTCAAGCTGCATAACAAAAAATATAATCAATAGGCAAAAAACTCTTTTATATACGTTTATCCAAGTATGTTTGTCTGTCTGTCTTTTTGTTTGCTACCTTTTGAATGTTTAAATGGCTGAATCGATATATATGAAATTTGGTATGGAGACACCTCGTGAAGGCATAGGAAAAATGTAGTTTTTGCACGATAAAAGAATATTTAAACCAACATTGGTGATTCGTGACATACGCCCTAAGACTATAAGCTCACCTCCTGGTGCAAATCTGTAGCTAACCGCTCCATGGACGCGTCAATCTCCGCTAACGTCGGCGCACGCGCCGGCTGTCCGTCCGGCGCGCCGCGTTCCGGCACGTCGGCCAGGAAGTCGAACAGGTTGTCGAGGCCGAGCGAGTCACGCCCGCCCGCCACGCGCACGCGCTCCGCCACGCTCTCGAGATGCGCACGCTCCGCCTCCGCCTTCTCCGCCATACTGTTTGATAAATGCTCGGTAAGTACAATAAGAAAAACATTACTTAAAAAACATAAGAGGAATCAAGGGACACCCGGCTGGAACGAAGTTGCTTTCTATGAGAGAGAGAGAGAGAGAGTCACACAATCAGAGAAACACGCGCACGCCGCACGGCACTGTAATAATAAGTATCTTTACAACTTTTAGTCTTAATTTTTTCCGTCTAGCCGCCTTCTGTGATAAGCAACTTCGTTCTAAATCTTGCTAAATAATGAATATACTACACAATGATTTGTTCTTGTCTAACAATCACCTTTTCCTATTAAACAGACAAAGACAAAACATAGTGTATGCAATGTTGAAATACTTTCGTTTGTAAGGGGATAAAAAAAAGGCCAACTTCCGTTCAAACATCGCAATTTCGGCGAAAGTCTTACATGCATATACGCAGGTTTACGTCAGAAATTTAGGCAAGCACGGAGTTTACGGAAATAATCTTAAACAAAACCAACATTACCTGTTCCTTTCTTCCCGCAACTTCATCTCGTCGTTCACGCGTCGCATCTCGCGCAACGCGGCCGCGACTTCACGCGCGAACGCTCCACGCAGGTGGCGTTGTAACGTGAGCGCCGCGCGACGCAGACGCAGGAAGGCGGTGCGCTCGCACCAGCCGCGCCACGCCGCTTGCAGTACCACCGCTGCGGAGCGGCAACGCACGTACGAGCGACGTTGCACGCTACCCTTGTACCACTGATGAACAGAAAAATACAATTATAGCTATTAAGTGAAAAAAAGATAAATAAGCATTTGTATTCCCCAAAATAAAGATTTAAAATTTCATAAATAATAAAGTATGTAGCGCTTTATTTTCACTTACTCTCTGTATACGCAACGCAGAATTTTGTAGTAGCGCAGTTCTTTTAGCTTCAAGTGGGCCGTGAACGGAGCTTCTCATGAATATTTTCGTCTTTCCTATTTGCCAGTCGTTCTTTGGTGCATTTACTAGCTCCATGATTGCTCTGAAACAAAATAAGTCCATTAGGATCAAACTGCATCATCACAAAATCTTAATAAAACGTCTTCGTACTTATATTTTTTTATATCATATTCTGGGTAACGTTTACATCAAAGACATAATATAAAGATCTTTACATAAGCAGTAAATTATGTGTTCAAAATTTCTAAGGATTATGACTTAAGTCGATGAAACGATATAGAGGCATAAACGCTTGTGCAAAGCTCTAATCAATTTCATTTTTAAAATTTCAAGTAACTACAAGGTGTAACAAAACTAAGTGATAATACTTTAGAGTGTGTATGTGTCCCTTAGAATAGAGTTCACTGTGATAGTAGCAGGGCTGAAAGAGCAACATTTTTTGGTGAAAATGTGAAAAAAAGTTGCTCTTTCAACGCAACTTTATATATGGAGCCCATACACACCCTAAAGTATTATCACTTAGTTTTATTACACCCTGTATAAAAGAAACTCTGCTCCACTCACGTGACATCCGGCTGGGCGGGGCGCGGGTGCGGCATCAGGCAGCGGTAGCGTGCGCAGTAGAGCGGCGCGGGCAGGTGCACCGGGTACCCGTCGCGGCGTATACGCACGATCTCGTCCATGCCGAGGTACCGCAGCTGTTCAAGTACCAACTGCTCGCTGTACTGACCAGCTACTTTGTGCTCGTTGGGTTTTATGCAACGCACGTACCTAAAAATATATCTCTAATTTGATTACTAAGCCCCTCTACAAAAAAAAAGGAATGAAAAGGACTGTATTATCGGCATAATGTCTAAGGGTCTGTTTCACCACTTCCTGATAAGTGCTGGATAGGCTATTGACAGGTAGAGTATAGAGAATCTATCAAAAAAGTTGTGGATAGCCTATCCGGTACTTTACCAGGAAGAGGGGAAACAAGCAAGAACAAGACTTAATTTGACAATGCCTCATTCTGAATAGTGGTATATATTTTATATTTCCAACTCTTCCACTCAAATAATGATGAAGAAATGTGATATTTGACTTTTGAGTAACAATTTTAGAAGGCGTTGGTGTATTTGGCACAAAAGATTAAATACAAAACCCACCACACATCAGTAGCTTGCAGCATATCGACAAGTGACTGCAGCTGTGCGCGAAACGTGTCGACGACGGTAGGCCGGCCTTTTGACGTACCGCGCTGCGTCGTGCTCGTACCCGGACTAGATAATGACATGTCCTGTGAAAAAAGGGACATAATATGAATAATTTTACAGTGGGAGAGCCATGCTTCGGCACGAATGGGCCGGCTCGACCGGAGAAATACCACGGGCTCACAGAAAACCGGCATGAAACAGCGCTTGCGCTGTGTTTCGCCGAGTGAGTGAGTTTACCGGAGGCCCAATCCCCTACCCTTTTCCTTCCCTACCCTCCCTTATTTCCTTCCTTACCCTATTACCCTATTCACTCGTAAAAGGCCGGCAACGCACCTGCAGCTCTTCTGATGCTGCGAGTGTCCATGGGCGACGGAAGTTGCTTTCCATCAGGTGACCCGTTATAACGGTGACCCAGTAATACCATTTACTCAGTAGTCAGTACTCACTGGGCTGGGCTCACTCCCGTGAGCATCGCTAGGTGGCGCTGTACAAATCCCATACAAAATCTTAGTAAACGCCAAACGCGTTCACGATCGAATGTGAAACAAAAACTCACACTCGACACACAGTAAACAAAAGACAAACCGTGTTAAGAACGCTATTTACGGTGTACGTTCAGGTGCGCCCAATCATTGGCTAATTGCGTGCAGGATTTGGATTAAAAATAGGTTTCTTTAAAATAGGATCAACTGAGGTGGTCTATGAACGTATCTCGCTACGTTTCTGTTACAATTATCCGCATATATTTACGTGTCCAGGCGGCGCCAGGTCTTGCACGTAGTCAGCCAGCTCCCTCACGAAGGGGTTAGCGGAGCGGCTGAGGTGGTCTATGAAGGCGTCCTGCTGCGTGTCGCGGTTCTTGTCCACGAAGCCGTGCACGCTGTACGTGACCGTGCCCGCGTAGTGCTGCACGCCAAACTCCTCCTCCCACTTACGCCGCGAGCCCTTCACGAAGCTTTGATGCTCGCCGAATTCCCCTTGAATGTTGGTGAGGTATGCGCCGTCGGATCCCTAGAAGATTACGTTCGTAAGTTTTAGGATTATTATGTTCATTTACAATTAAACAAAAATGTTCCGTAATGTATGGTCGCAAAGTACGTAGAAATTCGTACATTAACCTACCATTTTCCTTTACGTCTCTTTCATTCGCATACTAAAACATTGGTCTGACGCTCTTATCAAACTATTGTAAAGGAGATGGAAGTATATTTGTGCGCGAAAGGTAGGACGTCGGTAGGACATTGTACGAATTTGCGTGCTTTGGCGACCTACAATTGAAGTATAATTCACTTACTTTGGGCATGTGGCACTGTTCGCTGAGTAGTTTGAGCAGACTCCGTGGCGGCTTTTCTAATAGCTCGAGGCACGCCGCGTTGTCTGTGAACTGAATCTGCTTGTACACGATGCCTTCTTGACGATACTGTATAATAAATTCACAATGTCTTATTAGGATGAAAAACGCAATACAAGAGGAGTTACAATTTTGGTGTTGTGAGCATCTAATGACGCTTACTTTCGTGGCTAACCATAAAATATATTGTGATAATATTGTTAGTGTCTTAATTCATTTGAGGGTTACAGGTTATAGTATGTATTTCTTTCAAGTTATAATCGAACCTAATTTCGTAACTTTCATTACCAATACAATACTCACAATCTCCTGCTCTAACGCGAATACGTAATTATTGAAGAACATGTGGAGCTTCTCGTTGGCATAGTTAATGCACAGCTGTTCTAGTGAGTTGCTGGCAAAGTTCTCAAAGCCGAATATGTCGAGGACGCCGAGCGAGCGGCGCGCGCCCCGCCCCGGTGCGGAGCAGCTGTTGACGTGGCGGACGAGCCACGCGAACGTGCGGGCGTATAACGCACGCGCCATCGCGTGACGGTTCTCGCGCGCCTGGGGAGTAGATAACAAGTTTTAGTGTCTTTATATATCTATAATTCTATATAAATAAAAATTTTATTTTTATTTCTATACATAGATTTTTATTTGTTGCTATGAATGAATGGTCGAATATGATATTCTAAATTATAATTAATTTAAAATATATTCGACCATTCATAGCATCACAGAGCATAAACGCACCTCGTGCAACCGCAGCGGTATATCGGTGACGTTGCCGCGCACGTTGATCTGCCGCTCGAGCAGCACGCGGCGCGCAGTGGGCGGGGCCAGCCCGAGCAGGCTCGCCGCCGCCTCCACCGCCTCGCTGTCCTCCGACGCCAGCGTCGTCCGCTCCCCGTCCACATCCTATATAAAAAATAAATATGAGTTTAGCAACCTTACTAATAAAATATTTACAGTTAATCATGGTAAGTCCGGATAATTCAAGTTAACGCTTGCAGTGTGGCGTAAATGCACCGTAGGCCGTAGCACCAGGCAAAAAAAAAACACTGCTCGGTATTCGATAAAACACGAATAAAGTGACATTTTCTAAAAATGATTCCTAGCTATAATTTATCGCCCCCGAAACCCCCTATAATACAATGGATATGCTACGAAATGTTTTGTCATCGGTTGAAACATAATATAAAAAGTTACTCGAAAGACTAAGACAAATCATTGTTATAATATATCTGATTTATTATACAGTAAGTTTTTTAGTAGTTATAGTTTTGGCATTCAAAACCACACTAGGGCAGCTACTGTTTAGGTTAAAAAGATAAAATTAATAAAAAATAAAGCATTCTGATATTAAAACTTTTTGAAAATACTAGGTTTAGACAAAAAATCTGCGGCACAGATACAAGTATCGTCATTTTCAGATCATTTTAATGCGTTTTGCAATAATAGATTCAGCCGCTCCACTCACCTGGAACTGTATATTCCCCAGCCACAGTATGGCGGCCAGCACCTTGAACAGGCCCTCGCACATGTGCGGCGGCACCTGCAGCACTGTGAGCGCCAACTGCAGCGCCTCCAGCTGGCCGGCCTCACGCCGCGCCTGCGCCTGCGCATCCTCCGGCCGCAGGTACGTGAACTGTACGCCGTCGCGTAGACGTAAAGTGTTGCGGAGCTCCGCGTTGTGCTGGAATAAAGTAAAATGACGATAATATAATATTATGTACTACATAACTATTTTAGTCACAGTAAAGGCCGTCACAGACTTAGCTATAACATACATAATATATGAATATTTTTATAGCTAGGCATATTACTATATATTTTCTATACTAATTTTCGCGTGACCGCACACTCAGCTATAATATATATTTCTGGTCTCAGTGTGTGGTAGCTACTATAATATATATTATAGTACGGTATATTAATATATATTAAAGCTAAGCCTGTGACGGGCTTTACGATTGTAACGCAACATCACTGATATTATTTTAACGTCCCGGCCGCATCTGCGTCTATCGTCCGAAGCTTCATGCTAAGAGACGTTACTATTGGACGATACACGCAGATCGTCCAAAAGTATCGGCTTTAGCGCGAAGCACCACGCATATGCGGCCGCGGCATAAGGGATCTAAAGTTATGTACTTTATTTCAAGCGCAATACGATCATGTAGGTACTGTAAGTCTGTATATTGTAATACATCACGCAACACGTAAAAACGCCACGAATCACGATGTTGTGGTCATTCTGCTGTTTACATACACGATATTTATGTCTCAAACATATAATTGATATTGCGCTCTGTAAATCGCGATAGCAATATATTCCTGTGCAAGTGTGTGATGAGAGATACAAATAACGACGCCTAGCTACCTATAAAATTAATATATAATCTTTGATGTGCTTGACGACCTTAATATAGCCTAGGACCTACCTTGGCTCCTTCTACCAGGTGGTAAAACACGTGGTAGTTAGTCTCTCGTGGCGCAGGTCCGGTGATGCGGGCGCGCTCCAGCAGGAAGTCTCGCAGTACGGCGCCGCGGATGCCGCCGCGGTGGTCGAGTCGCACCTCCACGAACTTGCCGAAACGGGACGAGTTGTCGTTGCGGACAGTCTTCGCGTTTCCTGTGAAGTGTACACTTAATTAGGTCTATTGTAAGTGCGCAGTAAGTCAAGTTATCTCGAATATACGCGAAATCCCAGAAAAGGAGAGTGAAAGGAGAAAGAACCTTTCACACTTGTGAAATGAAGCGGTTACGACATTAAAGGCTTATCGTTAGTGCACTATGTCCTACTTCCAAAAATGAAGCTGATTATGCGTACAATCATAGTGATATACTGCGTGACTGGTGAGACATGTTCAATACTTGAGGACATGATATTTGGCTATTATATTAGTTGGAAAAAAATAATATAAGTAAATAATATCAATTGATCACTGAGTAAATGTAGCTTAAAGTTAAATAATTATTTACCCAACGTATGGACACCGCGAGCGGGAGGGGTAGTTGTGTGGTGTTTCTTTGGTAGCGCACGCCTCTGCACCGGCCGCATAGTATGCCTACTTGCCTAGCCGCGTAATTTACTTAGTATCCATGATTCATAAATTTTTGGGAAATTCGAAAAAATTTAAGAACCTAATTTTATTACATATTTATAATGAGAATCGAGTACTGAATACTCTCCTTAAATATCGGTATTGACTCACCAGTCATGCTGTATAAATGGACCATGGACAAAATGTGTATTAAATATGTGACGTCGAAAAAACACATTCAACGCTTTACGTAACGCCAAGTCTAGTCCGTTTATCTACAAGTGCAGAGTAAAAACAGAGCAAAATAGGTACAGTTAAGTACTATAACAGCCCTATAGCTATAGACAGTAGACTGTGAGTGCGGTGAGGCATTGTCTGGGCCGCTTTTGTTTGACGCGATCCAATTCAGACCAATTGGAAAACACACGAAGACGGGCGAATAGCACGACGTCACGAGTTAAACTTTTAATATTTTACAGACGCACCGAGAAACATTATTGTCATCTAAACTTTCTGATACTTTTATTTAAACTGCAAAAAAGTCTTACGAACTGCTAAGTTCATTGGTAGGGGCACGGAGCATGGCCAAATTCGTCAATTTATGGCAAGCCAAGGAATGGCGAACCTTTTCGTATCAACGAGCCCTTTTCTGAAGAAATCATAAACGTGCCATTCAATTAAGTATTTTTTTGTGATTCGTTCCTAATTTGCTTACTATGCAGAGGTGGAACCTTCATTGTTGGTAAAATAATTTTGTGCGCGAATGAGACTAGGAGCAATGTACCAACTTTTGCGTTTTTTGAGACCAAACTATATTAGGGCCTTATCACACTGGCGATTAGCGAGCGATTTGAAATCGACGCGATTGCGCAGCGCGCGCGCCGCGGTTGCGTGACCGCAGCGTCCTCGCGGTGCGGCGTGGCGTGGACGCCATTTTGTACACTCGTCTAGAGATGTGACATTGTAGATAGTGTTTGAGCAGTAGTATTTCCTCGTCAGAATCCATTTTGCTACTGAGTGTACAAAATGCGGAAGGCAAGCTGCGTGCACGTCGCGCAATCGCGACGTCATCGCTCGCTAATCGCCAGTGTGATAAGCCCACCCACATTTCTCCCGTAGATTATTTCGGTTACCAATTGCCATTAACTCACACCGGTTCCGCCTACCAAAATTCGGGATCGTACTCCCAACACCTGCACGTGCATCATCTCAACTTTTACGTGAGGTCGAGAAATGTTGACGACATAAGGTCGATTTTGATTCAAGATTGTTCGAGAGTACGAATTATTGCCGAAGTCATCCCGCATGTTAGTAACTCACCAAACGCCTCAAGCACGGTGTTGGCCTCTAATATCTGCTGCTCGGCCCAGGAGGCCTGGCCGCCGGCCGCGCACAGGTACTGCAGGATCAGCTTGGTGGTCTCCGTCTTGCCCGCGCCGCTCTCGCCCGATATCACCACCGACTGGTTCTTCTCGCCGTTCTGGAGTATTCCCAAAGGTTTTATAAAGAACATAGCGATTAGGCAGCGTCATTCGTAATTGAAAAAATTCGTTGCTCCAGACAATTTCGGCTTTTATAACAACTAGACAACATATGCTTGCAGAAGGCTAGGGGTACTTCTTATTATTTCAAGCCTCACTGCAGTCAAAGAGAATTTCTCCATCCTGCGGCGATCGGACTTTACATAGACATTTGAGTGGTAAGTATTCAAGCCTGCATAGCGATTCACGATTCCCGTTCACACGGATTCGGAAACTTTACCGTGCGGTCATTGGCCAATGCCGAGCGCGGCGAGCGTTTATTGGATATCGCGCGATGATTTTTTCGAATTCGAGTCGAATTCGGCATTGTAAATGGCTATGGCACTGATAGATTACCTGTAACGAGCTGTACGCGGATTCTGCCAGCGCGAACACGTGTGGAGGTAGGCTGCCAAACGCCTTGCCCCGGTAGTTCTGCATGTGCTCCTGAAAAATACAATTGCAAATCGATATTTTATGTTCATGACATAGGTCGATTTGCCTCAAGATCGTTATAATTCGAAAAGACGAGGCAGCTGTGGTACCTGCAATAAGCTACGGCAAAAATTCATTCCGAAATCTATTGTGAGTTGTGACGCTCGAGTAATCTGCCCATTGTAAGCGCTAGAGTAGATTTTGAAACGAATTTGAATTTTGAATGTATTTGTGGCAAAGCTCTTTTGGCTTGCTTTCTGAATAGCCCCACAGTTCTTTATAGTGCATGGGCCATGGCTAATGTACTATCAGAAAAGTTGATTCCTAGTCAGATACCTACGTAGTTTGGTCGCGTTACGTCAAACCCGACAGATTCCAATTATTAACATTGAATTGACATGATCCGACCAAATGACGTTGGTCTGTCAACTGCCTAGGAATCAATTTCTTCGATGGTACTAATCCATTTTTTTGCGACTAAATCAGTAATCAAATTACTAATTAGTTATGCAAGTACAAACTAAGTTTGTAGACGGATAATGTAAAAGCTAAGTATCCATCCACCTAAAATCTAGATATGAATCTATTTTCAAATTAAACAGGTCAGAAACCAGAATATAAAAAACATTTTTGATAGAGTATTCATATGCCCCTCTAATTAATGTCGCTGAAATTTAATTTACATATTAAATTAAATTTCAGCGAGATCTTTAATTAAACATTTCTGCTTTAACTCTAATTTTGATATTACACGGAAGCGGTGTAACGAGGGTGTGAGGGCTGGAATTTTTTAATGTTGCAATTAACCGTTTAGGGTTACCAGTTTTCAGAAAAGCCGGACTTACTAAAAGAAGGAAAAAACTACAAACTTCAGTCTAAGCTATATTTAGTAGACAGAGTTAGTTATTTAGAAGACAGAGAGTAGAGAGTAATTTAGAGATAGCCTAGCAATAGCTTTAGCCAGAATATGGAGGTAGATGAAATAGAGTAGACTGACATAGTACTTCTTTATTTCTCCCTGGCGGGTTGCCAGGGAGAAATAAAGAAGTAGTATACAGTACGCACGTGTATAGCAAGCGTTCTCCGTAATCGTGAAACCCTTTTCCTGTTTACTGGAACATTAATAATAATTGTATATCACTGTCAATTCATATAATATGTAATGATGCAATTGACAACATTTCAAAATTTTAACATGGCTTTTTTATTATTTTATATGAAAGTAGACTTAAAATAAGGCGACACGTGTTTCTTGCTTTTTCAAAATTATGTTTTTAAGATACCTAAAACATAGATTTTATTCCTTCATATTCTAAAGAGACGTAAGCGCCAAGTGACGTCATAAGTACGGCTGAACGGTTATTATTCCATTACAGTTTACAAAAGAAAAAATATGTCAGTTGTCAATGTAAGTCTGTTACGTTCACAGATCATAGAAGTAAGAGATATGTTATGTGGGCGTGGCACATGTCGCCCACTGATTGCGCAAATGCGCAATTAGGTGTCAGTCACATGTAAATCGCTCCACGGCTTACACGTTGTACTACGTTGTAAATTGTAAACAAAATGCCGACTTGTGCAATAATTACGTGCAGAAATCGCAGCGAAACTTTGAATAAAAAAAAATTGCGAGATCACCTATCACAGCCAACTGTAATTTATACGATTTTTTAATTTAAAAATCAATTATTCTTCACGAAAAATATTCGCCGCTACACCGCCATTTTCGGGCCGCTTTGGTCTAAGATCCGTACTAAGATCGTCCTTCACCGAACTGCTTACCAGACAAAAATTATGTTTTAGAGAACAAGATAATTTTTTAAATATGTTTAGATTAGGCAACCCCTTTGGAAATTGTCATTATTATTTTTAATTAAATTTATAAAAAAATATATATTTTTTTAATTTCACTCGCGTGTCTACTAAATAAAATTGACTCCGATGGAAAGTATATAATGTATACAATATGCTACACCTCAGTTGCAGACCTTTTTTTTGTCCCTATTACCTGGTTGCTGTGTTTAAACAGGTAAATTGATATTAGTAATTGCGCTTTATTGTTTACCAATTGAAACCAGTCTCAAAATGTAAGCAATTTAATTAGAAATAACGTAGTATAAAGTTGCTTGAGAAAATGCAGTCGTAAATGCGGGTTGCAAGGGTTTAAAGTTAAAAAATTCGGGGCGAGCAAAATTGTTAGACAGAGAGGCATTGAGCGTACAATTCTCTGTTATAGAAAAGGATACACTACTACAGCTGCGCGCACAGGCGTCGTAAACTGTGAGAGAGTGCGCATGTTCCATACTCCATGGTAAAGACAAGGATAAATTAATGTACTATAGTGTAGTGTTTTGAATGCGTATTTTGTTAGTAAACACGTGTTGTGTACTGTAAAGAAAGTACAAAAATGACAAAGAAAAAGTGTTTTTTATGCAAAAAAAGTGACTCTGTAATTGACTTTAATGATAAATCATTTAAAAATTGTTATTTGAAATTATTGTTCCGACAATCGAAAGGTTTTAAATATGGTAATGTCAAGTTAACCAAAGACCAAACTCAGTTTATTGGTTATCACTCTGCTTGTTATAAAAATATAACAGTGTTGAAAAAAATTTATCACGATGATTTTGATGTATTTGTCAAAAATCTTGAAGTAAGTATATAATCAATTACTTTTTTCTATGTATATATCAGAATTTTTTTTTCAATTTTTTTTTCAATTTTCTTAGTTATGTAAATTAAACCAAATATTAATAAAAGTAAATTCAAATCTGTAAAAGCTGGTATTTTTAGGGTTCCGTAGCCAAAATGGCAAAAAAGAAACCCTTATAGATTCGTCATGTCTGTCTGTCTGTCTGTCTGTCTGTCCGTCCGTCCGTCCGTCCGTCCGTCCGTCCGTCCGTCCGTCCGTCCGTCCGTCCGTCCGTCCGTCCGTCCGTCCGTCCGTCCGTCCGTCCGTCCGTCCGTCCGTCACGTTTAAACACAGCAACCAGGTAATAGGGACAAAAAAAAGGTCTGCAACTGAGGTGTAGCATATTGTATACATTATATACTTTCCATCGGAGTCAATTTTATTTAGTAGACACGCCAGTGAAATTACAAAAAAAAAATTTTTTTTATAAATTTAATTAAAAATAATAATGACAATTTCCAAAGGGGTTGCCTAATCTAAACATATTTAAAAAATTATCTTGTTCTCTAAAACATCATTTTTGTCTGGTAAGCAGTTCGGTGAAGGACGATCTTAGTACGGATCCTCTACTACTTGATGTTCCGTGAACTATCAAACTAAGGCACTAGTGATGTGGTATGATGCAGATTTTGGTATCGATATTTTTTATGCGGTTGCGTTATTATCTACACAAATATTGTAAAGCTGAAGAGTTTGTTTGTTTGAACGCGCTAATCTCAGGAACTACTAGTCCGATTTTAAATTTTGAAACATTCTTTCAGAATTAGATACTTAGCTTGTTTTTATAAAGTAATAAAAGTTAATAAATCTTTTTTCGTCATTTCAGTATTTGTTTCCGTTACTTTTGAAGTTTACCTTACTTTTTTTGACGTTGGAGATCCATGCTTTGGCTCGAATGGGCCGGCTCGACTGGAGAAATACCATGTCCTCACAGAAAACCGGCGTGAAACAGCGCTTGCGCTGTGTTTCGCCGAGTGAGTGAGTCAACCGGAGGCCCAATCCCCTACCCTATTCCCCTCCCTTCCCATCCCATCCCTACTCTCTCCTTACCTTACCTTACCCTATTCCCTCTTAAAAGGCCGGCAACGCACCTGCAGCTCTTCTGGTGCTGCGGGTGTCCATGGGTGACGGAAGTTGCTTTCCATCAGGTGACCCGTTTGCTCGTTTGCACCCTTATTTCATAAATAAAAAAACGTTTGTGGACGACTGGCGAAGATTAAATTGATCCTGCTTTTTAAGCCAAAGGCTTCCCGCTTAAAAGTTAAAACAAAGATTTGTGTGCATTAAGGCGACGCGACGCCTTGATAATTTGGCTGTAGCGATGTCGATTTTTCTCAGCAATGACTAAAGCTAAGAAATTAAAGTTCATTGTCAGTATTCATCATGTCTTTGTCTTTGAATTACCCATAGCATAACACGATTGGTAAACTTTTATAACACAGAATAATCAATCAAAAATACCTCTGTAAAAAAAGGGATTCCTATTTTGCCAACAGAGGAGAGTATATATAAGCTTCCAAAGTACATAGATTGGTTCTAGCATACACTTTAATTTGCCCATAGCTTATATGAAATGTATTTACCTGTCGTTTTTAAATTACGCGACAAAAACCATTTTGTCGCTACGCCCTTTCCATTTTTTGCTGTTCCATTGCTTGTTTTCTATGAGAGGCCGGGCCGGCCTCACATAGAAAAATGCAATCTAAAACACATCCAACACGGTTTTTTACTTTAACGTGGCGTCACCTTAAGATGTTTCTCTTGGGTTTCTGTTGTATATTCTATAAATGTATGAAAAAAATAGGCCAAGTATAAGTTGGTCTCGCGCACGAAGGGTTCCGTCCGTATCATAATAGAGCAAAAATAGGCGAAGAATGTGTATTTTGTATGGATCCTTAACTATTTAAGTAGTTTATTTTAATTTTATTATTAATAATTGTTAAAGTATAAATACCTGTTGCCGTTATTGATATCGAGCAAAAACAGCAAAAAATCACGTTTGTTGTATGGGAGCCCCCTTTTGTTAAATATTTAATTTATTTTGTTTAAATATCTGTTATTATAGCGGTAACAGACATACCGTACACAATCTGTGAAAATTTCGGAATTCTAGCGGTTACACAAAACCGTTTTGAGACTCAAACAATCGATCGAGAATGCCGCATCCTACTTCTAACAAACGTGAAATGACGTTGTTAGAGAAGGACGCGGTATTCTCGTCCGATTGTTTGAGTCTCAAAACGGTTTCGTAGTAGGCCTACTTGAGACAGACAGACAGACAGACAATAAGACATCGAAGTCTTAGAAATAGGGTCCCTTTTTAGGGTTCCGTACCCAAAGGGTAAAAACGGAACCCTATTACTGAGACTTCGATGTCTGTCCGTCTGTCTCCAGGCTGTAACTCAAGAATGGTAATAGCTAGATAGTTGAAATTTTTACAGATTATGTATTTCTGTTGCCGCTATAACAACAAATACTAAAAACAAAATAGAATTAATAATTAAGGGTGGCTCCCATACAACAAACGTGATTTTTTTGGCCTTTTTTGCTCTATATCAATAATATCAACAGGTAGGTACTTGAAAATTTCACACAATCCTTAGTTTTATGTATACTTACTTTTATATTTTATAATAATATTAATATAAAATAAAAAGTTAGGTGGGGCTCCCATACAAAAAACACAAAATATTTTGGCCTAATTTTGCTCTATAATGGTACGGGACCCTCCGTGCGCGAGTCCGACTCGCACTTGGCCGATTATTACCTTTTGGGTACGGGATCTAAAAAATTATATATGTAATAGGTATGCCGTATGCATGTTTATCTAAAGACTTCGAAAATAACTCAAGGGCCGAAAGGGGTTGAAATCATCCATGATTACGAAAAACTTTTACTATGGGACCAACTCAATTCGGCAAAATAATCAGCTGTCTGGCAAAAGCGTAACTAGGCAATTATTGCCTAGTTACGATTCCCATAGTAAAAGTTTTTCGTAATTTATTTTGCCGAATTGAGTTGGTTCCATAGTAAAAGTTTTTCGTATTAATGGACGATTTCAACCCCTTTCGGCCTTTAAGTTATTTTTGTTAGTCTCTGTAATATTATATTTTATCACTTTCATTCTTTTAATAGTATTTAAATACCTACCAAAATACATCGATATCGTCGTAATAATATGGTAATAATTAATCGACACCGTAGATAGACCGGACATCACTAGACCGTGTACCGTTGACACTATGCTGACAATGTAGTGTCATTGAAGTTGGCGACATAGGTTTCCATACAAACGGCGCTACATAACACTTCTCTTTATTTTCCTGTTCTGAGGTTACGTTTATTAGGACGTCTGTCAATGTCATCGTCAGACGTCAACCTCTACGCGCCTCTATTTCGTATTGTTTTGCCATTGTAATCCAGATTTAAAACTTTACTAACACAACTTACTAGTATGTTATAAAACTTGTGGTAACAATAATTTGGTTATTTTCAAGTTATTTTTAAAGAAATGTGAAATGTCAATTGTCATTGTTGACAGTGACTGTTTTTTTTTATGCTTCATGATGTCTTTTTAAAACTATTTTACACAAGGCAAAGAAAATGTCTGATTTATGCCGTATGTATGACGTCACAGCGTATTTTTCAGTTTTTCTTTATTTTCTCAGTAAATAAGCAATATAAAAAAAAATTGAATATTTTTTTGATATCAGGAGAAGAAACTAAAGAAACGGTATTTTTTATTTTAAGGCTTAAAAATTTTGAAATGTTGTCAATTCAATAACTGCAATATGCCATGTATCGGCAACAAGACAAAACGTAACGTAAACGTACTTTTTCAGTTTTCAACTATTGATTAATTGCATAGTTAGATTACTAATAAAAATATATTAAAACAGTTATTAATCAAACAAGATTTATTTTTCTGGCACATAGGAAAAGTCACTACTCTTTAGAATTTATACTCTACGTCGTCGATATTATTAGTGAGAGTAGTATAAAAATAATGCAATCTCAAGTATCACAATTCAATATAAAAAATCAATAAATATTTCATATATACAATTATTGAAGAACATACACTACAGTATACATTATTCGCTTTCTTCCACATTTCTCAAGGTGCAACAATAGAAGTAAAAACAACCATATTGAAAGTGAGGAGGAACTGAGGTTTCCGCGACGCTTTCCTATAACAGTGGTTCCGTAATTGAGGATATAGAATAAAATACGTACATACTTATTCTAGAGTGTGTAGTTTCCATGCTATTGGAAAAACGGAAATAAGCCCTATATGCAGAAAAATTGAAACCAACGAGTCTGAGAAATACGATATTTTATTAATTATAAGTTGGCTCCTAGTTAGCTCGTAATAGTTTTGCACGTTGAAGTTTCTGCTAGAATGTAAATATATCCACATCCTAATTCCTACAGCGATTTTATTACCTACCTAGTACCTACTTACTATAATTACCTACTTGGTAACATAATTTAAGTAAAACCCAAAAAATAAGTCGAGAGCCTTTGCCAAACTTTAGCAAAATCGTTCAAAACTAGATTTTGAGAGATAGTAAATATACCCACAAACTTTCGACTTTATCTAATAGGAAATATTACTGCAATGTTATCACGCTAGAAAGCAGCAGCAGCGACAGTAAACAAAAATGTTTGTTCGGAGTTTGACAAATCTTCTGTCAATATTCTGATGTAATCTAGCCCGGCCGCACATTGTCCGAATTCTGATCAGAAACATTTGAATTCCGCCGGATCGCCACCCCGCACATTATCTGAAATATCCTTCCGGCGAGTTCGAGCTCACTCGGCTCAGTACAATATGTAAGAGACAGCGCGGACGTTCAACTGTTTCTGATCAGTGATCAGAAATGTCGTACAATGTGCGGCCGGGCTTAACGTGTGTAACATGTCGGATTAATTACTTTAAGTGCTAGTACTAACTACTAGCACATACAGGGGATGCTACTTAGCACTCTCAGCTCCGACCTTTGCGTAATATTCCCTATTTAAGTTTATTACTTTTACCAGCTTTTACCTAGTAACAAGTTTTGAGTTTTGACACACAATATTGATAATAATTGACTCACCGTGGTATAACATCCCAACTCCTTATACGGGTTAACCGCAACCAGGATAGACCCTGTGTATGTCTGTATGCAGTTATTAAGGAAATTGTACAGTTATATATTACACGTATGACGTAACACGCCTTGTTAGGTACCTACCATATTGAGTCAAACAATAAGTATCTAATTTAATTACATACAAGTACACTACCATTTTGGGTAACCTTGAATTGCGGTTTACCTAATTACTTTGAACAATACATTTTTGTATTGTTCAAAGTTAAACCGCAATTCAAAGTTACCCAAAATGACTGTGATCGAAAAGAGTGATCGAAATTTTTTACAGAATTCAGAAATCTATACCTTCCTTGGCCTTTCGTATACCGGCTCGTATAACTATACGAGCCGACTCCCATCAGAAACTTCAATCCATTTTATGTCTTCAATCAATAATCATAGGTCCTGTCATGTCAGATACATAATCAATTAATCACAGAAGTGTGAACGTCGCGTTGGTTGATTAGTCAACCAAAAGCGCTAGTGAAGCTCACACAGCTTGAAACGTATGTGCGGAATTTCTTTCGTTCGGAAAAAAGCGAACGTGTGCGCTAGACGCTAGTTTAAATGTTCTTCCAACTGATCCCATGCATTCGGATTTCCGAATACGGAAAACGTATGCGGCCAGCCTAAAACTGTGTGCCATTGTACAAAGGATACGTATATGAGGTCTCGCAGGTACCGGCGGCGCAGGTTGTCGTTGATGGCGTGCTCCGTGATCTCCGGCATCATAGTCATGTCGGGCACGCCCTCCGCCCCCGCCCCTGCCCCGCCCTCCGCCTCCCGCTCCTCCATGGTGCCTGCAACAACATACACATGAGTAACAACATACAGATAGAAGTAAAGAAGACATGGCATGTAGAGTCAATTATAACGATGCCAAAAAAGTGAGAGCCAATTCTTTTTTTATAAAGTGAGAGCAGTCGAGAGTCAAAGATTCGAGGCAAATTGTTTGTTGAAGTAAACTATTTAACTTTTTGTTTGTCGGCAGTCTGACAGGCTCTGCAGGCAAGTAAAAACTCCCACACCAGTTTCGGTGACGGTGGGCGGTTTCATTGAAACCAGGCCAGTTACGCAGGAGTAATTGTATGCACAGTACACAAGAGCACTCTCTATTCCTTTTACTCTCATAACTCAGTAGGACGGAAGATCGACACGGCTGGCGAGAGGTCAGGCGCAGGACTAACTTTTTACATGCCCATCCGACGGATGGATCATCTTACTTGTTAGACAATCAGGTGATCAGCCTGCATTATCCTAACCAAACTTGAAAATAACATGTTTCCAACGCGGAAATCGAACCCACGACATCCGAGTCAAGAGCTACGCTCTTAAGCACTGGACCACTGAGGCTGGCTGGCTAGTAGAGTAGGCATAGACTGGCATAGAGAAGCTAGAGTTTACGGCAACTACGAGTAAAATGGGGATTACTTTTACAACCTTTGTATAATTCAAGTTAAATTGGTTCTTCGTTTGCGCAAAAAATCACAAGGGAATCGTAAATTTTTGGTACTTAATTAAAAACTTTTACCTTTTCCAGAGATAATAGTACAAGACGTCTACACCCAACAAAATCGGTTAAACGACTCAAGCGTGAAGCCTGAAGAGTTACTAGGTAAACAAATAGCAATTGCGCGGAATCAGCAGTAATTTTCAATCCTAAACTCCTTCTATGATTAATGTTGCTATATCTAGCAGCAAATTCTCTTATAATAACAACAAATGAGTGCATCAAGCACAATTAAACGAAGCGAACGTTTTTCTCTCAATGACTAACTTAACAATTTAATACTATGTTTGTTCCGTGGCCCCTCTATAGTTCTAGTGTAGGTTGAGACATCTGGGTGCTGAAACATAAATTTTGTTTTGCTGTCATAATAATTTTAATAGTACTAGAGTATAATATAAATTTAAAAAAGTGTACCAATGGATAGGTTACCTGCATTTTATGCACCAGCCACCGAGTGTAATGTCACACAACTCACAACAAACAGTATTTAAAAGAAATGATGTAGCCTCATAAAGCTTTATAATCTGCATGCTGTAATAACAATAAAAAATCTTAGGACAACACGGTCATAGAATATTATGTTAACAACACTTAAATAGGTAATGTAAATGGAAACAAAAGGCTTACTTTTGTTGCTTTGTTGTCGAGCAAATTTAGAGCAAATGAACTGTCACGAAAGGAATTGTTTTTTTTTTTTTCTACACAGCACTTCACAGCAGCCTAATGATTGTTATTTCATTCTTTTTTTAAATATTTTTAATTACTCTATGGTAATGCATAAAATATTGTTTACATTATAATTTGCATGACACTGACAGTTGACACATGACTGATGGTGACAATGTGGTGACCACAGATTAAGTATACATAGATGGATTCTTAGCTCGCCAGCGCGTGGCCATTTTATGCTTGTGTGCAATTGCTGTAGTGTGCGTGTAGGGATGGCGTATATCGATAAAAATATAAAATTAGACTACAGCTATCGACCAAGGCGACCATAATTTTATGTTACAGATTTTTATTAAACAACATCAAAAAAGGAGGATATCAATTCAACCTGCATGTTCAATTTAGGATATATTATGCTCATTAAATTAGAAGTCGCTTTCAATTTGGTGAAAAGGTATTTTTTATCTATTTATTAAGTGTATGAAAATACTTAAATACAGGGTGCAATTAAACCTTCCTGCCAAATTTTGATATATTGATCCTTGTTCAAAATAAAAATACACGTATTTTTCTTTTAATATAGTCAGTACTAAAATGTTGAGAAATAGCTTCCGAAAGTTATCCTAAAAAACACTACAATTAAAATGGACACTACGCGTCGCCGGCGGGTGAGCGCGCGCGCGCCTCCCCCCCACGTCACCCCCGCTCATTCCCACCGCCACGAGTAACCGTTCTGCATCGATTTTAAATGAGATAAAATATGTCATTAAAAAAATAACACCCAATTTTTTTTTGCTAAATGACCTCTCCTAATGATACCTAAGCCCTTAGGAAAAAATTTGGCAGGATGGTTTAATTGCACCCTGTATAAACAAAATATTTAAGTATATAATTACACAAATAGTTAAACATATACATAATATGTATACTCCATAAGCCACGAAAGCTTGTCCGGAGTGTAATAGCTAATATCAATAAAATCAACAGTTTTTATAAAACATAACAGAAGAACAAAATATATTATACTTTATTAAACTTAATTACTATTTACTATTAAGCAACTATTTTGTAGAATAACAAATATTATTATCAAAGAAATATAAGAATGAATCTCAGTCCTACTTATTTAAAGTAATTCCAAAAACGCTTAGGTGCATTTCTTTACCTATTAAAATATAATTATGTAATAATATTTATACAGAAAAAGACTTAAAATAGATACTTCGACGCCCCCTGAATAATGATATTATAATAATAATAATTAATAACCTAAGTAGGACTCTAGAGTCTAGACGATCAATTTTATTGTGCAATATCACGGTGTGTGCAATCAAAATCATAGAGCACTAAACCATATATTATTCTTCACTTTCAATCTTATTATCAAATTAATAGTTGAAAATAATTATTATCTTCATTATAGGTCTCTCCGTCACCACCATAATATTGAACTCTTCTTTATGAGCATTCCAATAACCTGAAAAAAATAAATGGTTTAGTGTTAATAAAATATGTACTATACTACTACATACTATAAAATATTATACACATAATTCATAATATTGTATACGGGGCAATATGCTTTATGTAAGTTTTCCATGCTTAACCCATCCAGCCCCAAGCGGAACCCAGGTGCCGCATAAGAACTAAATATATATTGTGTCTGGAATTCGACGATTGAGGTATTAAATTTATTTTATTAAATGATTATGACTTTAGCCTTATTAAAATTTTACATTTTACTTAGGTATTAAAAAAGAGTACCTAATGCCAGGATAAAATTTCAAGAAGTATCTTTAAGTAACGAATTGAGTACTTACAGGGGGGAGGTGTGAGAGCTGTTGATCATGCAATTATTTTACTCTCCGTTAGAACTTTCTTTATTTCAATAAAATCATTGTTTCAAACTTACGTTTGAAATGATAATTCCAAATTCCAATATTGTGATGCCTTCATAAGGGAGTAAGGATTAAAAACTTGCATGAAACTTGCGTCTAAAATATATATCTGTTTGTCGTCTATTTTGAAGCATTTTCAACCTGAAAAAAAAATCATTTAGTCCATGACATTATTTTTATCGATAAACTATAGTTCAAGTAAGGCGCATCCCTAAAATACACGTAAAAAACTATGCAACATTTACAGCCAAATTATTACTTGATGTGACATTTTTATCACTAATGCCTTATATAGCATGATTAATGGATTATTATACTTATAAATTTTCTTTTTTAGCTTACAAAAATACCGATTGATAAGCCCAAACAACGTTGTTGAAAACTTACGTATGTTATGTTAAATCCACGTGTTTCAGGCATTCCTTGGCCGTTTTTATGGTTTATTATATAGCGGAATCACAAAACACAATTATATATTGCATTGAACGTTCACTAAACACTTTTATTACCACTTTTTATACATGAAATATGCAGACCTACTCGTTTGTTATGTTCTACTAAGTGGGACATAACATTACAGGCTTTTGACGTTTACACACCGATATGAGCTTTCTCTTTCACCCAAATTACTACATCGTTAGTTAGAAAGAGTAACATTATCAGCTGTCAAAATATAAGGCGGACTCCTATTAGATGGATTCTTAGCTCGCCAGCGCGTGGCCATTTTATGCTTGTGTGCAATTGCTGTAGTGTGCGTGTAGGGATGGCGTATATCGATAAAAATATAAAATTAGACTACAGCTATCGACCAAGGCGACCATAATTTTATGTTACAGATTTTTATTAAACAACATCAAAAAAGGAGGATATCAATTCAACCTGCATGTTCAATTTAGGATATATTATGCTCATTAAATTAGAAGTCGCTTTCAATTTGGTGAAAAGGTATTTTTTATCTATTTATTAAGTGTATGAAAATACTTAAATACAGGGTGCAATTAAACCTTCCTGCCAAATTTTGATATATTGATCCTTGTTCAAAATAAAAATACACGTATTTTTCTTTTAATATAGTCAGTACTAAAATGTTGAGAAATAGCTTCCGAAAGTTATCCTAAAAAACACTACAATTAAAATGGACACTACGCGTCGCCGGCGGGTGAGCGCGCGCGCGCCTCCCCCCCACGTCACCCCCGCTCATTCCCACCGCCACGAGTAACCGTTCTGCATCGATTTTAAATGAGATAAAATATGTCATTAAAAAAATAACACCCAATTTTTTTTTGCTAAATGACCTCTCCTAATGATACCTAAGCCCTTAGGAAAAAATTTGGCAGGATGGTTTAATTGCACCCTGTATAAACAAAATATTTAAGTATATAATTACACAAATAGTTAAACATATACATAATATGTATACTCCATAAGCCACGAAAGCTTGTCCGGAGTGTAATAGCTAATATCAATAAAATCAACAGTTTTTATAAAACATAACAGAAGAACAAAATATATTATACTTTATTAAACTTAATTACTATTTACTATTAAGCAACTATTTTGTAGAATAACAAATATTATTATCAAAGAAATATAAGAATGAATCTCAGTCCTACTTATTTAAAGTAATTCCAAAAACGCTTAGGTGCATTTCTTTACCTATTAAAATATAATTATGTAATAATATTTATACAGAAAAAGACTTAAAATAGATACTTCGACGCCCCCTGAATAATGATATTATAATAATAATAATTAATAACCTAAGTAGGACTCTAGAGTCTAGACGATCAATTTTATTGTGCAATATCACGGTGTGTGCAATCAAAATCATAGAGCACTAAACCATATATTATTCTTCACTTTCAATCTTATTATCAAATTAATAGTTGAAAATAATTATTATCTTCATTATAGGTCTCTCCGTCACCACCATAATATTGAACTCTTCTTTATGAGCATTCCAATAACCTGAAAAAAATAAATGGTTTAGTGTTAATAAAATATGTACTATACTACTACATACTATAAAATATTATACACATAATTCATAATATTGTATACGGGGCAATATGCTTTATGTAAGTTTTCCATGCTTAACCCATCCAGCCCCAAGCGGAACCCAGGTGCCGCATAAGAACTAAATATATATTGTGTCTGGAATTCGACGATTGAGGTATTAAATTTATTTTATTAAATGATTATGACTTTAGCCTTATTAAAATTTTACATTTTACTTAGGTATTAAAAAAGAGTACCTAATGCCAGGATAAAATTTCAAGAAGTATCTTTAAGTAACGAATTGAGTACTTACAGGGGGGAGGTGTGAGAGCTGTTGATCATGCAATTATTTTACTCTCCGTTAGAACTTTCTTTATTTCAATAAAATCATTGTTTCAAACTTACGTTTGAAATGATAATTCCAAATTCCAATATTGTGATGCCTTCATAAGGGAGTAAGGATTAAAAACTTGCATGAAACTTGCGTCTAAAATATATATCTGTTTGTCGTCTATTTTGAAGCATTTTCAACCTGAAAAAAAAATCATTTAGTCCATGACATTATTTTTATCGATAAACTATAGTTCAAGTAAGGCGCATCCCTAAAATACACGTAAAAAACTATGCAACATTTACAGCCAAATTATTACTTGATGTGACATTTTTATCACTAATGCCTTATATAGCATGATTAATGGATTATTATACTTATAAATTTTCTTTTTTAGCTTACAAAAATACCGATTGATAAGCCCAAACAACGTTGTTGAAAACTTACGTATGTTATGTTAAATCCACGTGTTTCAGGCATTCCTTGGCCGTTTTTATGGTTTATTATATAGCGGAATCACAAAACACAATTATATATTGCATTGAACGTTCACTAAACACTTTTATTACCACTTTTTATACATGAAATATGCAGACCTACTCGTTTGTTATGTTCTACTAAGTGGGACATAACATTACAGGCTTTTGACGTTTACACACCGATATGAGCTTTCTCTTTCACCCAAATTACTACATCGTTAGTTAGAAAGAGTAACATTATCAGCTGTCAAAATATAAGGCGGACTCCTATAGTATTATTACCTCAATGGTGGTGACATTATTATTATCTTTTTTTTTTTATAATCTCCACATTTGACTTAGTGTTTGTTTATTTTCGTGTAATGCCTATGACTTTTATATTATAATAATTTAATGGATAATAATTAATGTTATGTAAATGTAATGAGATTATTAAATTTTAGTACTTTTTTTTTATAAAAATTATGTTAATGCCATACAATTTAAAATTATTTTGCACGCCACTTATTAGGCAGAATGTTGGATTCATTTATGTATTAGTAATATTGTAAGACCCTTTTGTACCACATTTATGCAATAAATCATTCATCATTCATAATGTATACGCAATTATTGTTGGCTCACTCGAGCAAATCTGTGTGGGATATTAGTTTCCAACGGTAATGTACTTTTAAACGGCCGCGCTCACTTGGGACGGTATAGTCTTTTCCGCTCTTTACACTGGATAAATAGCCAAATAATGCACCAGTTTACTGTCACTCCACCGGCACCCTGGTGACAGCACGACACAGTTGCGTTGCTCCATTAAAAATTTAAAATTAGAGACTGAAATGACGGCCAATACAATACCGTGACCACAGTCCACAAGTCCTAATAGCTTCTTGTAGAGGTGAAAATGTAGTAATTGTAGTCACTACTCACTATAGTGATTATCAGGATAAAATATCTCCTTTTTAGAGTTCCGTACCCTAAGGGTAAAAACGGGACCCTATTACTAAGACTTCGTTGTCTGTCTGTCGCCCTGTCGCCACTCGCCAGGTTGTACCTCAAGAACCGCTATAGCTAGACTTCTGAAATATATTCACAGATTGTGTACATCTGTTGCCGCTATAACAACAAATACTAAAAACAAAATAAAATTAATTTTTAAGGGGGGCTGCCTTATAACAAACGTGATTTTTTCGGCCTTTTTTGCTGGATATCAATAATGGCAACAGGCAGGCACTTGAAATTTTCAGAAAGGCCTTAAATATATTATGTGTACTTTAATAAAAAAAAATAATATTACTTTTACATTTCACCCCAAGCTGTCTAATGAAACCACAATAAAATTTCCTCTAACACCAATACAGAATTAAATAATTATACACTTTCCTTGCACTTATTCCACTTTATTTTAATAGATTTATTAAAGAATAATTATATTATACACGACCGGTTTCGAAAAATTCATCATCAGGTTTTTCGAAACCGGTCGTGTATAATATAATTCTGTAATAAATCTATTAAAATAAAGTGGAATAAGTGCAAGGAAAGTGTATAATTATTTAATTGAACATGAATTTCCACCAAGAAGTGACAGTACATTCAATATCATACCAATACAGAATACTGATATCCCAGAATAAACAAGGATAATAGACATAATAGTGATGTGGAGAGGTCCATGACACTGTTATCGATAAAATTGGACTTAATGACAGCTAGACACATAAACATTGGCGCGTCCACAGTCCACACTCGACAGTCTCACGCTGTTCATAGTTATTCTGCTGTAAGTTATGTTCTTCACTTAAAGGCGCTTTGAAAATAATCTAAGGCCAGGGCGCCAGGCGTTGCGATGCAATATTTTTATGCTATTGTAGTTTGGAAAGGCAGCCCGATAATCATGCAGGCAGCAGCACAAGTCTGTCAATTCAATGTGTATCTTCACAATATGACGTACTAATTAGGTTCAAATTATAATGAATTTAATAAAATCCGATCGCAAATGCACCGACCACTTGCAATGTGAAATGACCCTACGTTATCTAAACGCATAAAAATTGGCGCGAGCGTCGACAGTCTTATACAATTCGTAGTTATTTTACCCCTGAGTTGTTACAAATGATCCTTATGTCGCGTACATAAAGGTTGTGTCAAAATTAAAGTGTAAAGGGCAGGACGAGCAAGTTATCGAACGGATGTGTCACTCGCGGTCCGCGGATCGTACGTCACGCACCCTCGCAAGTCGCAAATCGCAGTATCGACAATGTTTTAACTTTTAGTACAACCATAATCACACCATAATAGACAGAACGTCTATTGTGATTTGTGAGGTAGTACTGGAATAATTTGTTCTTCGATTATCATATTCATATTTCTTTATTTTCTTCAAATTAAGTGCTACATTTTAGTGTACGGAATCAACGTGAGATATACATACATCGACAATATTTACTGTAAAAAATTTATGAATAACGTAGCTCTATGTATATTTTATTACAACAACAACAATAATACTGTGCACTGTCTACGCCCATGATGGGCCATAGTTGATGGTACAACCGATTATTATAAACGGGTAGAGGGGCATACTCATCTATGATTGTCCATGTTCGACATCGGTTGTGCATTGTGCATGCTACAGACTACAGAGTATCAAACGTTAATTATTAGAATTTTTATTTAAAATTATTCTAATTTAGAGTAAAGAGTGGCCTAAGTCACATTGAAATAATCGGCCAAGTGCGAGTCGGAATCGCGCACGAAGGGTTCCGTACCATTATAGAGCAAAATTAGGCCATAAATTGTGTTTTTTGTATGGGAGCCCCCATTATTTTTTATTTTATTTTAATATTATTATTAAATATTAAAGTACACATATAACTAAGGATTTTGTGAAAAATTCAAGTACCTACCTGTTGCCATTTTTGATATAGAGCAAAAATGGCCAAAAAAATCACGTTTGTTGTATGGGAGCCCCCCTTATATATTCATTTTAGTTTATTTTTAGTATTTGTTGTTATAGCGGCAATAGATATACATAATCTGTGAAAATATCAAATCTCTAGCTATTACCGTTCTTGAGTTACAGCCTGGAGACAGCAAAAAAGCCAAAAAAAATCACGTTTGTTGTATGGGAGCCCCCCTTAAATATTCATTTTATTTTATTTTTAGTATTTGTTGTTATAGCGGCAACAGATATACATAATCTGTGAAAATATCAAATCTCTAGCTATTACCGTTCTTGAGTTACAGCCTGGAGACAGACAGACAGACAGACAGACAGACAGACAGACAGACAGACAGATAGACAGACAGACAGACAGACGGACAGACGGACAGACGGACAGACAACGAAGTCTTAGTAATAGGGTCCCGTTTTTACCCTTTGGGTACGGAACCCTAAAAATGAGTCTACTACGCCAATTTATTTGCTTACAGCTTTGTCTATAGTCCTAAACATACTGTTGTGTACAATACTATAGCACATCTGGAAGCAAGAACTATTATGGCCGTCACAGACTTAGCTATAATATATATTAATATACCGTACTAAACACACTGAGACCAGAAATATATATTATAGCTGAGTGTGTGGTCACGCGAAAATTGTATAGAAAATATATAGTAATATGCCTAGCTATAACATATTAATATATATTATAACTAAGTCTGTGACGGCCTTTATGAATTTATTTGCTTGAGCTTTGCCCAAGTTTACACAGATGACATTATTATAACCACACTTGTTAGACAAAGGATAGGTTTTTAGAGTTCTATTCAACGTTTGTTGTTGACTACGAAAAATTCATCGAAAGCCTAATGTGAAATATGTACACAGTAGGTACAACCAGAGTACAATTAAGGGCTCGGGTTACCCTCGAAATTTTCATACATTCTTAATACCAAAATCATTTTCTCATACGAAAATATTTAATTGTTTGAGTTATTTTTCAGCTCAAGATAGTAATTACCTAGGGTCCTGAACAAATTTTTTTACAAAATATTTAAATACTAAAAAAAATGTTGTTTAATTATATTTTTTAGTAAATTTACTACTAAATATTTAAACACCAAAAATAGACAAAAACACTAAAAAATATATAAATAAATTGTAAATTTACTACAAAATATTTAAATAATAAAAAATATTTTTTAAAGTTTAAATATTTAGTAGTAAATTTACTAAAAAATATTTAAACACAAAATATTTTTTTTTAGTATTTAAATATTTTGTAAAAAAAAATGTTCAGGACCCTAGGTAATTACTATCTTAAGCTGAAAAATAACTCAAAAATGTTAAATATTTTCGTATGAGAAAATGATTTTGGTATTAAGAATGTATGAAAATTTCGAGTGTACCCCGGCCTCTTAATAACCAGAGTCCAGAGCTATGATTGCACAGTATAAAACAAATCGTGGTGTGAGGTGTCTGTCCCTATCAGAGGATTTTGTGGTTATTTTCATAAATGTAGTATTTAAGACAAAGGTTTATAAAAAATATTAATATATTATGTACTAGCTGTCCCGGTGAACTTCGTGTCACTTTAAAACCTTCCCTGGACTTCTACGAATATTTTGAGACTAAAATCAGCCCAATCCGTTCAGCCGTTTTCGAGTTTTAGCGCGACTAACACATTTGAAAATCCATTTTTATATATATAAGATTTATAAATACACGATTATTATGATATTATCTCATAGTACATTTACATGGTAGACTGTAGAGCAACGTTTACCGGGTCAGCTCAGTAGCTTAATTAAAAAGCTTTAACGTGGTGGAGAAAAAACGTGCTTCGCCATATTTGTACTAGATCAGCTGCCATCACAGATAATGTTGATAAAGGACATTAACGAGACTTTAATACCTTATCAAGTACAGGAAGGACTTTTATATCCCGCTTACTAATTACTACTAATATATAATTACACGTCGAATCCATACTGATATTATAAATGCGAAAGTGTCTCTGTCTGTCGGTTACCTCTTCACACCCAAGCCGCTGAACCGATTCTGCTGAAAGAAATGGAGATACTTTGAGTCCTGGAAAAGGACAAAGGATACTTTTTATCCCGGAAAATGTACGATTCCCGTGCGATAAACGAATTTTGGCGCAACCGAGTTACGTCAACCTTATTTAAGTTAACCGATGCGGAAATCCATACAATTATTATTATAAATGCGCAAGTGTCTGTCCGCCTGTTTGTTACCTTGTCACTATCACCCTAAACCGATTTAGATGAAATTTAGAACGTTATGTAGAGCAGCGACGCCAGTTGCGGGCAGCGCCTAGTATTTTTTTCAGAGCTTTACAAAAACACTAAACTATCATTTTGATTACCATGATGATTTGTGATGGTAGCAAGTAAAATAGCTTCATAAAAAGTAATTATGAAGTTTCTGATCATTGATCAATCACAAGACGGAAAGGGGCGTCCCCCTTATGTATTATGTATTTGGAAATATATGATTATACATCAGTTATAAACCATCAATCATATCAAGATAATATAACGGTAAGATAATATAACAATTGTAGAGTTTAGATTCATATAAGGAAAGGCAACGCCTTATATGAACCTATAATATTATATTAAGCAGAGAGCATGAACCAAACCTGGATCCTATCACTTCCTGTATCTGCAATTATTTCTCTTATTAATTTTTAGTGACGAGAAAAATCTCGGCCTTACTTTTTTTGCAAGACCATGAGCAAAATTGGTCTTGGGACTTAGTCTAGCTAGAAAAAAAAGACCAAGACCAATTTTGCGCATATTATTTCCGCATCTCTCAAAAGATACTTAGCGTGACTCCCTGAGATCTCTCAAGGGATTAGCTCAAAGGACAGCCTCTGAAACTAAAAAGGCTTAATAAAAGTAGGATAGAAAATGTCAACTATTAATTCTAGAAGCTTTTTATGAGAATAGATTTCATTTTTCGAAAAGTATCCTTCTTCGATCGTCCAAGTACGAGTCGGAAGTACAAAGGGTTCCGTACCATTATTGAGCAATTAAATTAGGCCATAAATTGTGTTTTTTGTATGGGAGCCCCCCTTATTTTTTATTTTATTTTAATATTATTAGTAAATATTAAAGTACACATATAACTAAGGATTTTATGAAAAATTCAAGTACCTACCTGTTGCCATTTTTGATATAGAGCAAAAAAGGCCAAAAAAATCACGTTTGTTGTATGGGAGCCCCCTTAAATATTCATTTTATTTTATTTTTAGTATTTGTTGTTATAGCGGCAACAGATATACATAATCTGTGAAAATATCAAATCTCTAGCTATTGCCGTTCTTGAGTTACAGCCTGGAGACATCAAAAAAGGCCAAAAAAATCACGTTTGTTGTATGGGAGCCCCCCTTAAATATTCATTTTATTTTATTTTTAGTATTTGTTGTTATAGCGGCAACAGATATACATAATCTGTGAAAATATCAAGTCTCTAGCTATTACCGTTCTTGAGTTACAGCCTGGAGACAGACAGACAGACGGACAGACGGACAGACAACGAAGTCTTAGTAATAGGGTCCCGTTTTTACCCTTTGGGTACGGAACCCTAAAAATGCCGCGTCCTACTAGAGTAGGAGTAGGAAAGAAAACAACAAACGAGAAATGACGTTGTTAGAGCAGGACGCGGCATCCTCATTTGATTGTTTGAGTCTCAAAACGGTTTCGCAGTAGGCTTACAGTTTACATTATTCCAGTGACCAGTAGCCATCCAGCGCTGGATTGGAATAATGTAAACCGGCCATGACTAGCTAATAGCTATACAAAAGGCTAGGAACATCGATTATGTACTCACTGGCGCAAACAAGTACAAAATAAAAATACACAATTAATCACAATATTTATTATTATCTGTCCGTATGTTCTACGACCATAAAAGTGTCTCGTTATTTTAAAATATCTTGCTTGTATTGAACATCTTTGTCAACCCTCATTTATTTTTAGTACCTAGATGGGTTACATACACTATACAGTTATAAAACACTTAGCACTTATACTGCCAATTATTTCACTGCTAAATAAAGTAGCAAAGTATATTTTTATGAGGCCTTCACATTGGTCCATTGATGGGCCAAAATATGACCAATACAAGCAATTACGAACGTGAAGAGAGACATAATAAAATATCCATACCACAGAATATATATTAGTAGTACCAATCCATACTTAATTAATAATCTAAATGCGAAAGTTTCTGTCTGTCTGTCTGTTACCTCTTCACACCCAAACCGCTGAACCAATTTTGCTGAAATTTAGCATGCAGATTGCAGATACTTTGAGTCCCAGGGAAGGACATAATTATTATGATAAATTTTATTCCGAAAAATGTACGGTTCTCGCGCGATAAACGAGTTTTGGCGTAACGGAGTTGCGGGCGTCATCTAGTATTATTATACGTCTAGATAAAAGCTCATGATCGACGTCGACGTTAGCTTAGCTTAGCAGTAGCAATCATGGTTTATGCATTAGGGTCCATCGTTGACAGAGCCCTTTAGGAATTTCAAATTAAAATAAAATAAAAAAATCGGCTAAGTGCGAGTCGAACTCGGTTCCGTACCATTATAGAGCAAAATTAGGCCGAAAATGGTGTTTTTTGTATGGTAGCCCCCCTTATTTTTTTATTTTATTTATATATTATTATTAAATATTAAATAACACATATTATAACTAAAGACTTTGAGAAAAATTCAAGTACCTTGTACCTGTTGCCATTATTGATATAAAGCAAAAATCTATAAGGGTTCCGTTTTTTGCCATTTTGGCTACGGAACCCTAAAAAGGCCAAAAAAATCACGTTTGTTGTATGGGAGCCCCCTTAAATATTAATTTTATTTTATTTTTAGTATTTGTTGTTATATAGCGGCAACAGATAATATGTAACATAATCTGTAAAAATTTCTACTCTGTAGCTATTACCGTTCTTGAGTTACAGCCTGGAGACAGACAGACAGACGGACAGACATCGAAGTCTTAGTAATAGGGTCCCGTTTTTATCCTTTGGTAAACCCTAAAAACACGCATGTAGAGCTAATTATAAACGTGGTTTTGGCGAAAATCCTCTATGAGCGAGAAAACAAAGGCTCACTGCTCCTAGCTTTTACATGATTACTCTGGAATTTGCTAGTCCTAAAACAATATAATATTTTAAGCTCTGCATTAAAATATTATACGAAGAATTTTATATTTGGTTCCTGGATGCAAACAAAATATTTTTAAAAGGGACGAAACTTTTCGTTCTCATTTCGAAACGTTACTTGCGGTATTTTTGATTATTCAATTTATATTTAAGTGTAGGCCGCAATAACTAGTAGATATTTGATACATATACGCAGTTGATACCTACACATAACATTTATTGTACAATCATGGATAACTGATGCCGACTACCGGCGGTTTCAGTCAGCGGTCATTTGACTCCATGTGGGAATAGAAAAGCCTACAATTCACTATTTTAAACTTTATGTAATGTAATTTCACTCATACAGCATGTTTTATGTCGAAAGATAATAGCCGGGAGTAAAAGAATGCTTAAATTATCATGCGCGATATTCGCGTAGAATATTGTAGAAATTATGTGTACTTTTACTATGTAGTTAATCAATCTACAATCTCAAAACGATATGAATCACAATTTGCCACTTTTAGCGAAAAAACGCACGGTTCCTACGCGATTTTATTTGGCGCGTAGGAAGTGACGGGAAACAGTAATTGAATAAAACAATAATTAACAAATGAAGTCACCAGACTGGCCCTTTGAACTTGATACCGCAGATAGAGTTACTAAGCTCCGGATAGACGGGTTTGACCCTCACATGCGACCTACATAACACCTGAAACTCGTAAGTCGTAACTAATGATGATTTGATGTTAATTAATTGTTATAAACTTTTAATGAATTTAATTGATTGCGACAGTCAATAAGAGCCAGGTGGTCGTTTAGTCCACCTGGTGTAAGCAACCGCGGTCTATGGCCTACTACGTATATTATAATAATTGTGGTAGTACGAACTACATAATATAGTATTATTTGCTTCAGGCTTCAGCGTTGATCAAGTTGCGTCCTAATCAAGAGTCAAGACTACATTTTGTTCGTCATTGTAGAAGTTAAGACTTAAGACATTGGGAAGGTAACCACTGTCGTAGAGAGTAAGGAAAACTTTAATCTAGAGAACGAACTTAGTATCTAATGAAAATTTTATCGTAGTATATACTACATATAAGGCAAAGGTGAGTGCCACGTAGGTAAAAAGTAGATAAATTATAATTTTAGGTCCTAAGAACCAAAAATATGTAGAGCGCTGAGCGAGTTGCATGATGCATCCCTAATACACCTACTAAAGAAATAGTCCCTTTCTATTTTTATTTATAAATCATAAAAATAAGTTTATTCGTGGGCGGACAGGCGGGCGCGGCGGCGTCACCTGGTTGTAGAGCCGCAAGGAGTTCTCTGGAACCTGTAGGCCGTATGGCGTGGGCTTTGACTAATTCCCAGCAAGATTAAAGGCATTTCTTACACAATTGTAATCGGACTAAATTATAGGTTTACTTAACACTTTACAGCTAGGAGATACATATTTCAGTATGGATAGTAATTAGTGATGCGCCGAATAGTGATTTGACCGAATAACCGAATACCGAATATTATTCGGTTTTGCCTTTACCGAACCGAATATTCGGCCGAATTATTCGGTTTACCATTATTTTATTTTGCCGCGTAAACAGGTTCTATCGTGTACTCTACGTGCCGCTGCTGGCTAGCTCGGAGCGAGCCTTCTCTCGCGAGCGCAATGCAACCGCAATTATTGCGCAATAATTGCTCCAAAATCGCAGTTTCGTATCACATAACAGCCAAAAAATACGATAGCAATCGAGCAACAGTACTCCCTCTGCCGAATAATCAAGGAACTATTATAATTGCATTTAAATCGCTAAATCTCCATACTTAGACCGATAGCGCTAGGTTTTTTGGTTTCAAAAATTCTAAAGTTTCTGATTTTTTTGCGTATAGGTTTGGGACCACTAGGTAAACCTAAAAAATGATTTAGTGTCATTTTGGTCGACAGCTTCCAGAGATATTTAGGTATTTTGCTTTTTGGTCGCTATAGGCCGAAAAAGGAAACGACGAAGGCATATTTAAACGTTCTCATTCCAGACGACGAGCCCTCCTTGGATGATGAACACCACCGCGACATTAGGAGTAGAATGCTAGACCCCATTCATACGCCGGCCTCAGATTTACCAACTTCTGAGGAATTTACTAAAATAGTGAATCTATTGCCTATTAAAAAATCTGTGGGCGAGGATAAAATATCGAATATTATGATAAAGCAAGCGTGTTTAGCGGCCAATTCATCGATTCTATATGTTTTCAATAGATGTATTGCAGAAGGTATATTTCCAAAAATCTGGCGTACCGGCTGCTTAAAATTAATACCTAAAGCGGGAAACAAACCCCCCGACGACCCAAAATCTTACCGTCCGATAACGTTACTGCCGTGCTTAGGTAAACTACTAGAACGCCTTATTGTGCCTCGCCTGCTACCCGGTGGTACTAAATTTCATAGTCAACAGTACGGTTTCACCGCCGGGAAATCGACTGTTGACGCGGCGTTAGAAGTAAGAAAAATAGTTAATTTATCGGAAAGTAAATACGTGGTTGCCATTTCATTAGACATATCCGGGGCCTTCGACCATGCTTGGTGGCCGATGGTACTATTAAAACTAAAGAATCGAGGGTGTTACGGTAATATTTATTCCATAATACATTCTTACTTTTCTAACGGTCAAACTAAGCTCCGTCTTGGACATTGTACACACGCCAAAGATTTAACGTGCGGCTGCCCTCAAGGATCGATAATCTCGCCTAAATTATGGAACATCGGATTCGACGATTTGTTAAGTCTTCCACTTCCACTGCTTTGTACACTAGTTGGTTACGCCGATGACGGTTTTCTTATCGTTCAAGCAAACTCGCGTTCCGAAATTGAGTCTAAAGTCAACAGTTGTCTTAATTTAATATCTGACTGGGGTAAGCGTAATCGTCTGAATTTCGCCTCGCATAAAACTTACCAAATTCTTTTAAAAGGTTCCCTTATTTCTTCCCCTAGCATTAAACTGAACAATATAAACGTTAAACGCAAACAGTCACTATGTTACCTTGGTTTTCATTTGGTTTTGGAACATATAATTCAAACCGGTGAGAAAGCCAAACGTAATTTTTACTCGTTTACTAGAATATCTACTTCGACATGGGGCCTCTCATTTAAAACTCTTAAATTGATTTATACTGCGACTTACCTAGGCAGCATTTGCTACGGAGCCCCCGTGTGGGCCGACAGAGCAATTATCCGCGCGGCTCGTCGCAAGCTACTGCAAAGCCAACGGCTGGCAGTTGGCACTCATATTCTTATGCAAAGCTTACAGGACCACAAGCACTGAAGCCTTGCCCGTGTTAGCCGGAGTTTTACCCGTTGACCTTGAGATACAGCGCCGTGCGACTTATATATTATCATAATAAAAACATTGACAACCCGTTATTTTTAAGCGCTCGCGATAAAATTAAAATAGCAAGATTGTTTGAACCTTTAGATAACTCTGTGCAGAACCTCATCTCCGAATGGCAGACGCGATGGGGCTGTTCCACCAAAGGGCGACATCTATATAACTTTTCCTTAATATTCGAGACCGGCTATCCAAACATTAGATGGATATTGACCACTGCGTTTCTCAATTCCTGACCGGTCATGGAAATTTTAAGGCTAAACTTTATGGATTTAAACTAGTAGCATCACCTATGTGCGAGTGCTCGACCGAAGGCAACATGTTTGAACAAACCGCTCATTATGTTCTCTGGGAGTATGGTCTCTGGCAGAACGAAAGAACTACAATGCTAAACAACCTACTCTGTACATCTGGAGTCGCATACTGCGGTGATCTCGTGGACAGCGCTAGGAACTTCCGTGCCTTCAAGCGTTTTTGCCACAATTATTATTGGCAACAATCTAACACAACAAAATCCAATATTAATTTAGCTATAGCGTAGTAGTCAAATTATTCACTTTTATTCCCGTGGTGCTTCCCCTTCAGTTCTTTGACTTTCGGTCATTGTAACTTTGTGCTGTCTCCCGCTTTGTATGGGGAGGGAATCTGGAATTCTTCCTACTCCTCCTATTCTTCTTCTGATTAATTTCGTTTCGTTTCGTTTCGTCCCAAGACAGTTTTAGCATGTCCTTCGGGCTTCCTGAGATCATATCAAAGGGTTTTCGTGGTTGCATACCGCTGTCGATCCTGGCGACACAGGAGATACAGTGGTGGGAATGTGTGGTGGGCCAAAGCCCATTAAAAAAATATAGGCTGAAAAAAATATTAAAGTTTAAAATTTAGCCTTTGTGATATTAGCAATATCACAAAAGCTAAATTTTAAACTCTCGGGTAGTAACTAATGTGCAGACACGTTTTGTGTCAGATTCATCTACGGGTTTCCCAGTAACTTAGCAAATATTAGAAACGTCGCCTAATTCCGTCGAAAAAATATTAGAGTTTTTAAAAATGGTGTAATATGGTTTATTTTATTGATGTCTGCTACTGTAAAATTTTTGTGTCATATTCATCCATGGGTTTTGAAGAAATTTTTATTTTTGCTATCACTATTTGCTATACTGTTGCATTTATTTCGTATCACCTAAGCTTTTGACAGCAATGCGATGGCAATCGGCGAGCAATTTGAACTGATAAATAGCGATCACAACAAAAGTGATTTTTTCCGATTGCTTGTTTATCGCTGAGTGGTTAGTGGTGTTTTACGTAAAATTTTAAACTATAAAACGTATTTTTATAACATTGGTGCACACAGTGCTCGTATTAGAAGCCATTCCTGAAGAAGAAACAAGAGATGCAGCCAGAAATACAGCTAAATAAGACCTCGCAATCGCAACCGAGCCCAGGCACTGGAACTGTCTGACTCTGAATTTAAAACCCATTACAAGGGTTGAATAAGAAGCTGTTTGTGACGAGTTTAACACATTGACAAGAAAAACAACAATTAACACCTGTGCAGTGTTGCGAAACATTTGCAACAACCATCGCCTGCCAGTAACGACAATTTCCAAATGCTTCTAAACTTGTTTAGAATCACATTTTAGCCATTTCAGGATGTCACAGTTTCTTTGAAAAAGTGAGAACCAGGTTTTAGTGAGTGGCAGACCGCAAAGAACTTGCAGAATGCAGAGATTGTGATCTTTATTGTCGTTTTAAATAAAACTAAGTTTTGTAAATATAACAGAGCGCAGTTTATTCCGAGAGATTTTTACAAATAGAAGACTCAAGAAAATATGGAGTCCGGATAAGGAAATTGACTTGTCTGTAGTCATAGACTAAAAATGTTTCTTTTTTTGTTTTCTGAAAAAGCAATAAGCTAAGGTTCAAATTTCTATTACAAAATTTTATGAAGTGAAAAATAAAGCAGTAAAACAGTGTTATTTGTTTCATTTGCATGTAGATTACTATTAAGTTATTGTTATATTTTGTCTTCATGTAAGTAGAATTAAATGGAATACATACCTTTAATACTAAAATACATAAGAAACAAGGTTTATTTTAAGTAGTAAAACATTTTCAATATAATGAACTGTGCAACAATAAATAAAAGATTTCATGTATTATTTAATAATAACAGAAATATATTAAAACCAATGTTAAAAAGATTTATTAAAATCAGAATACTGCTTAAAACCCATCAATCCTCCAGCGGCAGCCGGCTGCCGCATAACAATCGAAAATTTATTGTGTGTGGCGTCTGCGACACCCACAATGGAGATGCTCAAACCTCTTGTGCATAATATTAATTTCTTTATTAGTTTTTCATCGCGATGTTTTAAATATCAATATTGTAAATATTAAAATGTATATTCATCAATATTATTGGACTTTAATTTTGCTGCCTAGTGCCTAATGTTGTGTTACATGATACTAAGGAGCTGAGCCCTGAGTGACATAGGCTATGTATGTCCTACGGGCGAAGCCGGGGCGGGTCTAGTTTTTAATATTTTGAAAAAAATAAAACCGAATATATTCGGTAACTGAGCCGAATAATTCGGCCGAATACGAATAGTGAAAAACATGCCGAATACGCCGAATACCGAATACGAAACGAATATTCGGCGCATCTCTAATAGTAATTATAGCCTCAGAATAACGTTTATATATTTTTTAAAGTCAATTGGTCCATCATGCCTGCAGCTTTAAGGAGAACGAAACCAACCAAGAAATCCTTTGGTATATGCCAGAGATATCCGAGAGACTATAGCTGTCTTGTTTGGGAGCGACGAATCAGAAGAAAATAGAAGCAATTCCTTCCCAAATATAATTCACTGCATTCATTATAATATTATCAAACTGCAGAATTTTCTCACATCTTTATGTAAATTCGTTATATTTGCAGACATGTTTACACGGAACACTGGTTTCTTATGGGGGTAGGTATGTGTAAATATCCGTAAAGTTACTTTTCATAGGTACCTACTTATTTATTTGATATATTTTCGTATCATCCTCATCCATATTAGAATTATTAGGGCCTGTTTCAGCACTTCTTGATAAAGTGCCGGATAGGCTATCCACAACTTATTTGACAGATTCTCCATACTCTATCTGTCAAATTAAGTGGTGGATAGCCTAACTGGCAGTTATCAGGAAGTGACGAAACATGCCCTTAATCTACCATTTTTGGTTGCTTCTGATCCTACTCGATCTTTCGGACAATGGAACGCAACGACCGCACAATTAGTAGAACTACGAATTAACACGTCTGTGTGTGTGTGCGCGTAAATGTGTACGTGTCCGAATAATTCAGAAACACACTTTCGCCTCTCCAGAATTGATCATAAAATCCTTCAAAAGGCTATGATTTCAGACCACCTGCCACAACAGATAAGCGTGACCTTGACGGACAATGGACATCGGGCAGGTGTATGCTAATGTGAACGAGAGATTTAAATTTTAATGTCTGACAGGTGGGAAGAAAGCTGCTAACGTCAAGGCAAGTGCAAATACGACGAAGTAGAGTCCTATTATGTCCTTGCAAATTAAGATGTACAGTTTCAGAGGCTTCTTGACAGGTGTTTATCGGTTAAGGTGACGCCATGTTAAAGTAAAAAACCGTGTTGGATGTGTTTGAGATTGCTTGTTTTCTATGCGAGGCTGGCCCGGCCTCTCATAGAAAACAAGCAATGGAACAGCAAAAAATTGAAAGGGCGTAGCGACAAAATGGTTTTTGTCGCGTAATTTAAAAACCATAAATAGATTTCATAAAAGCTATGGACAAATTAAAGTGTATACTAGAACCAATTTATGTACAAATTTTGGAAGCTTATATCACTCTCCTCTGTTGGCAAAATAGGAATCCCTTTTTTTACAGAGGTCTTTTTGATTGATTATTCTGTGTTATAAAAGTTGACCAATCGTGTTATGCTATGGGTAATTCAAAGACAAAGACATGATGAATACTCACAGTGAACTTTAATTTCTTAGCTTTAGTCATTGCTGAGAAAAATGGACATCGCTACAGCCAAATTATCAAGGCGTCACCTTAAATAGCGTTGTTGATAGGTCAACGTGTTTGACGAAAGCCAATCAAAAGATTCAAAAGCGATAGTGAATAGTTCTCCTGTTTACTCCTGTTCTCTGTCACAAGATACTAGAAGCCGGGAAAAAGATGGTCAGCAACAAGCTCCAATTGTTGCATATCTTATAAGTTATAACTTATAAGCTTCAAGCTAGAAAGTGACAAAGCGTAAAAGTTCGATATAAAAACCGTAATGCAGTAGTAAGTAACACTTAACAGGTTCAAATGGTCCCTTTATTGTTCTTATAAAATTTTAATTGCTTACTGTTACATTATCACACTTTTAAATTACTCCAACTAGGATTATTTACATCTTTATTTATTCTTTATCACCATTACGTTATCTTCTAATTATACAGTCACCACTCACCACACATATCTCAAATCACAATGCATAATGCAATCAATTCTAAATTGTAAAATATGCATGATCGTCATCTTTACACGCATAGGAGAGTATACCGTACGGCCTAGAACACACAGACGGGTGTAGCTTGTGAAATTATAATTGTCCCTTTTCTTTTCGTCCGTAACAATGAAGGGGGGTAGTTAAATATTATTACGGCGTTCTCACGTTGGGTACCGAGTGTATCGGAGCAAAAACTATTCCTTGAGAACCTGCCAACTACTTTATCGTACATCGCTACATCGCGAGCCCAAGTAGGCTTCATTTGAAAGTCATTGTACAATATTATCATTGTTTTAAATAGCACCATCGCTGCCTTAGGAGAAACGTAAGTGGTAGGGTAGAGACAATACAATAATGTTATTACAATAGATATTGTCAAGTGACAATCTGGTAGAGCAGAGAGTCTCTATTAGTCAAACATGGGGACTGGGGTATGTTATAAGGCTGAGGTAGATCATAAAAGTTGGCGCTGATAATTCCCAGAAGTTGCTAAATGCGCTAGGGCTTTCTTACACTACGTGCTTACAAGTAATGTGAGCGTGCGCGTGATTTATTTGTGCTGTTGAACAATTTTTTTATTGACACTTCACAACCACCAGGTAAGTGGTGACACGTCAGTCTGACCAAGAGCTGTTCTTGTCTGGTCGAGCGCCAACTATGTCGATACCTTGATCTCCAGGGCCCAGGCCTAACAAATTACGATTGTCATTTGTTATACCACTTAAGTCATAACTCCTAAGCACTCATAACCATTAGAGCAATTACAGTAAAAGAGGTAACGGTAGAGCGGCCCAAACTATCTCATTACAGTAAACAGGGCCATGCGACACTTGACAGTCGCACAGTCAACAAATCCCGTACAAAGAGGGTCTAATGAATAAACCGTCACTTGTGACTTGTGACATTGTTGGGCAAATAAGGCCATTTTCGCACGGAGCGGGGGCATGTGACGCGCGATCAAATATTTACGTAGAACACGTATAGTCTGTCAAAAGTGAAGAAATTAAAAAGTGGCAACATCGTTGTATCATCCTTTTTTTCTTAGATTGATTTGAAAGGGATGACACTACGATGTTGCCACTTTTGGAAGAAAGTACTAATTAGTAGCCGCCATTGTGTTATACTTGTCTTATTTATAATTAATGTTCTTGATTTTTCAATTTTATGTGTGCACAATAAAGAGTATATTTTATTAATAATAAATACTCTTTATTGTTACTTTTGAATTTCTTCACTTTTTTGACGGACTATAGAGATTGGATTGCTTCATGCTTGAATAAATCGCATCCCGCTCAGGCATTTAAATTGCAAGAATTATTTTTGTCTTGTAATCCTAGAATAAGTTGATTCTGACACTAAAATATAATATTATCTAACTTCTCATATTATTATGAATACTTTAAAATTATATTCAAGTCTGGTATTAATATAAGGCAGAGGTTACACGATCAGTATTTCATCAATCTGATCCATCAATCCTAAATCCTGATCAGATTGATGAAATACTGATCGTCTAACCTACTGGATTGATGGATTGATCATATTTTTAATATGAACTTTTTTTAAACCATCAGTATTCCGTCAATCAGATTGATGAATCAAATTGATGAAATACTGATCGTGTAACCTCTGCCTATGACTTGCTAAAAATCATCAAGCTAAATAAAATACAGCGCTTTCAAATATTTCCAATACCAAACTAAAACCATAGGGAACTTTGACAGACTTTTTAAAGCTCTATCAGGTTTAAAATAATCGTTTTAGTTTGAGGTGCGGACCACGCTGCGCTCTGTATGAACGTAGCTTAAGATATTCTGTGACTGTTTCATCTGTTTGCGTATGATAAATCCCTCACCGTACATCACCGTCAGCTAATGACTTGGCGTGACTGAGGGCGATCACTAATCACATCCACTCTACTATTAATTTTGTTCAATGTATATTGTTTAAGGAATAAGAATGAACTCCCGTTACTATATGAATCATAATGGATTTTTCCTTACGTACGCGGTACGCCTCAAGTTTTGTGCCCAAATATAGGGTCAATTCAAATTACAAAACATACAAGTAACATAGTGCAAAACTGTTAGTAACATTAAACATACTACATTTACGTGATTTAGGTAAACTTTTGGGGCTTCTCTAATACATTGACATTTGGCTGAGATTTTCTAGTACAATGTAAAAATAGTCATTCTGGATTTAACCTACAACAGTAGTCTTTCTGGTGTCTCCAGAAAGGTATACTTATAATATAAAAAAAAAAATAAGTACTTTTATGTACCTCATAATATACTATAGCGTAATAACAAGATAATATAACATATACCTTATTCATAAGGTGGCGTTGAGCGAGTTTTTGCGGCAACCGGCCGAGCGCGCGAGCATTCCTTGACCTAATGTGGAAGACAATACCACCCCGCCAAGATATTCGGGAGCGGGTCTACTTTGAACCACCTCTGCTTTGGAATTTCTTATCATTTCCAAGTCTCTTTGAATCAACAAATTCATGTCGAGACTTAGAAGCTCTGTCGAATTGGGACGCGCTGGGTTTTTGAAATTGAGCTTTCACACACAAACACAATTTTAAAACATTAACATTTAAAAATGCAATAATCCTGCTCTCGGTTAAACATTTTCTTACAAAACTGACCAAAACAATTTAGTTCTTAGGGGACCAGAGGAATCTCCACCAAAGGACAGCCCTTAATGGAGGGCTTTGTAGCAATACCACAGAATACATATTATAGTACAAATATCAATACCTCTTTTTTTGGAAAGCAGTCGGCTAAAAATTACCGCTAACAGGCAGCAGAAACAAAATAGCATTCAAAGTTACTTCTTCAGATTTAATAAGCGCCAATAAGCGGCAGTACAATCAAAAGAGCGGGCTGGAGGAATGCCAATCGTTCTGCCCTTATTGGCAATATTGTTGTTGGATGAGATTTCGAGTGATTGCTCCTCGAGATTCCAAGAAAACCACGTGCAATCCTAATGGTATACCGTTTTGTGAGGATAGGACTGATAGGTTTACTTTGGTGATTTGACCTGCAAACTCCATGCAAACTGCCCAACAATAAAAGTTTCGTTTTTTGCGCGGTCTACTACACTAAGGCCCACTCTGAGTTAAACATCATGTCATCTCTATCATTCACTTGATGAGTGACAGATATGACATGATGTTTAACTCAGAGTTAACTTTAACTCAGATCTGCGCAAGTGAGCCTAAGTTAAGTAGGGTACAATTTTTTCCCTTTTATTTTTAGCTATTCCAAAGGCGCCATTGGAGTGCGAAAACAACAGGTATTGCCATTGAAGTGCAAAAACATCAATGACCGAATTTGTACGTGTTCGGTGGCCAGGGTATAGATGTATTTAAAGGCATGACACAATAAAAGGTATAATGCGACAATGGCCCATTTGCACGGATGTCGGTTAGCGCGGGGCTTCTAACTCGGTAAGCTGATCAATTCTTGCCTTGAATCGTTTCAATGGGGTTGATTCATTCATCATCATCAAGACCTAAGCAATAAGCATGCGCAAATTTACTACATACATTGAAGGACAAATCTGTAATCTATCAGTGACAAGAATATGTATTATGAAAGTTGGAGCAATATGCAGAAAATAATATGGCACTTGCTTTCATAGAATTTCCTTAGAAAGAGATCCCTTATTATCTTCTGCATCCTATACATAATACAGTATTTAATGAACCCTAAGGACTATACAATAGTTTATTGGCACTTATTTACGAACTGCAATAAAAATAATCTGAGGGTAGTTAGCGACATCAAAAGTTTTCACATAAACATTCACAGCTACGCGATAACTCCCTCACCGAAAGCGGCAGTTACTGTAACGATCAGAAACTATACAGCCCGTGTCATATAATATAATAGCCAAATATCACGTCCTCGAGTATTGAACATGTCTCACCAGTCATGCAGTACAATGACATCTCATTTGTTAAAATCGGAACCGTAGTTTAGCCGCCTCAAGGGAAAATACATACAAACATAGAGTACCCAAATCGATACCCCTTCCTGAAACATTCTGGCTTCACCGTATAGAGTAGTTCGCTGTACTTTTGTTGTACACGTTCCCCTATCGCCTGTGCTATCGCATTTTACTGAGGTGTTTAATTTTTATCCTGTAAAATGAACTAGAAGCTCGCCGGGTGTGCGCAACGGGAAAACTGCAAATAACTGCAGCTTGTTTACTGCTTCAGGCTTCTTTTGTTTTTTAAATAAATATGGACGCCAGATGGACTATCCTCTCTGGTCATATTAAAGATAAAACTTCAGTGTTTGCAGCTCTATATGTTATGCCTGGTGAACCTCAACAAAATGGTATTTATAACCTTTTGTCGGGAGATGGTTTAGTTTTACAATATATTCATTATATTTTGCAAATATAATATGTATACTGTATAGCCGGGTTCTATGAGATATACTATAGCTGCATAATATTGATCAGACGATGTAGGAACTCCTTCAGATAAGGCCCTAAAAGCACGAATTGCTCAAGGTTTAACACCACATATTTCGTCTTTCATACAACTGTATAAATTAGCTGAAGCAAAGAAACACCTATACAAAGACAATGAAGGATTAAACGGTTTTCCTTGCACTACATACACTACATATATTACATAGTATCTATAGGCGTGTAGATCCGTTTTACCACGAATTAGGTGTAATAGAACGGATTAGCGCCATTACGGAGCCAATGAGACGGGTGATTAAGTTACACCGCCTAATCTATCCTTAGCTCTAGATAAAACCCTCAGTTATATACAGGGGAAAAAAGAATTTAAGAGTTTTTTGAGAAAAAATAAACAATAGATGAATGATATTAAAAGTAGAGGTTCTGCGGGGCTAAAATGGTCACATTTAAGCAATTCCTCTCAATCAATTCAGCAAATGAATTGTCAAAACTGTCAAACTGGCAAAAATGTCAAATCAGTACAAAAATAGAGAAATGAATTGCAAGCTGAGTTGCATTTTGCGATTTAAAAAAATTAACCATATTATGATTCATCTCATGATTCCACGTAGCAACCATTTTAGGCCCGCAGGCTGCGATTGCGATGTGAGCACTGGGCATGGCCTACCCATATTGGAGCTCATCACACGCCGGAACTGCACCGCAGCCTGATCAGGGACGTCAAAATTGCATATCACGATTGGCGATACGATTGATTGCCCGATTCCATTTGAACCCTCAAATGGAATCGGGTAGTACGATATAATAATATGTATTCCAAAAAAGTTAGTTTCCATATTGCTTAACGATGTGAAAGGTCAGTTATAGTCCGTAGTTTAATGAGAAGCTTATCATACGAACATGTTGCGCTTTTTGGAAACCCATAAAAATTAATCTACTGAAAAACTTCATCTGAAACTTTGCAGAATTGCTTTTTTGCTTTGCAGAAAGTAGAAGCAAATAATTACCAACGAAATAATATCAAAGTTATTGACCCAGAAAATGTGATATATTCATTTAAGCGCAAAAATAATCTGGAGGCGTATTTCCACATCCTCTAGGGATAATGTTGAACAATGTATCATTATAACTCCCTACTCCCTTGTAATAAAGACTACATTAGCTTGTGGTCAGTTCATTGAGCTCGGATGTAATAAGCCACTAGAAACAATTGCGTTGGTGTCCGCAGATTGAATAAAACGCTTAACCCTTGGCCGGCCGAGTGGGGTACTTAAGGTCTCACTCGTTGATTTATGAACACTCGTAATCCTAAGGAGCATCTCAGACGATTCGCGTATTGTATTTCAACGCCTTCAATTGACGAACATAAAATGCACTTGACGGGGCGCGAGAACTGTCGCGATAACTGTCGTTTTTTTTTTGTTTTCCAGGAGAATACGTGGAGGTTATAATTTAGAATATTGCGTGTATTCCACTTAGCGTTAATGCCAAAAACTTTTCATTTCCAGAACAGAGCTTAGCAGAAGTGCCAGAACAGTAACGAATTAGTCAATAGCAGGTTTTGAGTATGCACTTCACAATCCGAGAGCTGGGACTAATGCATCGCGCGGAAAGAAAGGTAGGCAAGAAAAAGGAGCGGCGTGAATGGACGATTGTTGCACAAAGGACTCCGCTGCCTGTGGGAAAATATTACTCGGTGGGAGGACGAGAGGATGGGGTAGGGAGGGCCCCGCGCTGCCGTCGGCGGGTTTAGGCACAGATATGAGTCTTTTCACGTTGCTACTTGGGCAATCATAGGTCATTTAGTTTGAAGAATGCCTAATTGAATTATGAAACACCGTTGCCTAAATTGTCTGAATCTTTACAGAAAAAACCCTACTTTTTAAAAGCAGTCGATACTATTCGTAGACTTATAAGGAGAAAAAATATAAATGCTCCAGTAATACACTTTTAATACTTCAAATCCGTTTTCATACAGCTAGCTGATTGCTTTTAAGTTTCGTCTGGAAATAGAGATCATTAATTATTTTTAATCCAGCGCTGCAGCCGCAGTGGAGATCTCGTCTTTATGGTATTTAAATAGAGCACATTAATAGATAGAAGTTAGAACACATAAATATCATTCACATGCTATGATTTAGGGGATACATAATCGCTTTGAACGTTTTATGAAACATTAAGACGGTAATGTAGAAATGAATTAGGATTTTTTATGCTCGACAGTTTTAGTGGTGCAATGAAAGACAATACAACTAAAACGGTTTATGGCGAGGGGATGTCAGAGTTTTACAACTTTGTGCAATCGCGAGTATAATCTAATTTCTAGACTTATAACTTCTAAGTTATAACTATCATATTTCGGAGTTTCTACAATTTCTAGGCCAAAAAACGCTTTTCGGTATCTGCAAATAACAATAGCAGAATTGCTTGTTATTTGTATGTATTCCAATCAGTACGTTTCCGACTTCCGGGCCTTTAAAATTTTCTGAAGCAAAAATACCCCGTGCGGTAAAGGGTTATCTTTGCCTACGACAGACGAAATCAGGGCAAATTATTCCATACAACATGAGTTGTCCAGTTAGGTAACCCTGCAAATGGCGCAGTGATAATTCGGCATGTGTCTAAATGCGAATGGGGTCATGCTGGCCCACTGCTCCACTGACCTTTAGCCTGGAGGCTGCGCTACAGTGAGCCGCATAGTTGCCTTTCGGGATCCAGGTTGACACACATTCTAACCGTACTTTGTAAAAGGATTGTTTAAGCCTTGCCTTAATTACGGAACTGATTTTTCAATCTCAAAACCTAAAACCTAAGCTCGCTATGTTATTTGCGGCTACCCAACCTTTAGCTAAACCGATGTCTTTTACTCAATTTGCACTTCTCTCGTCATTTAGAGTCATTAGGTACTCTTTAGTTTAGAATAGCCGCTATTCTGAGTGTCGTCACTCGTCAGGGGTCGTTGGTCGCCTTGGTAGTTGGTTTACACGAGACCTCAAGATGTCACGTCAATGTGAGGTTCGTGAGGTTAGGGTTGGACTCTTACCTATGTGTCAAAATTCTGAAGGGTCGCGCACCAAGTATTTTTGTTTACTGTCTGTGCTGGTGCTTACCTCTAGAGTCTAGCGTGAAAACATTACAGTAATATATTAGAAAATAAAGCGCTTATTTGGGGTGCGCCCGCGACTTATCTGCTCGAGGTCTGAAGGTTAACTACATATATGATTAATCAGCACATTCTAGATTACGCTAGCGTGCATGTTCGGTTACGTAGAATTAGGTTAAACACTTTCATTAGGACACACCCGAATTATTTAATGTATTACGTCTCTAAAATGACACGAGACAGAATTACGTGTTTTAGCTGAAATTAGGTCAACGGTTATTATTTTCCGTGACAAGTTAAATAGTAAAACAATTTAATTTTTAAGTGAAACAACAACAAAATATCTATCTTTTAAAAATGATTTAAAATGCAGTGGCTTGCAATTTTTTTGCATTGCAATTTACAGAAGGAGCGAGCATACATTTTCACCGCGCAGTGAAAAGTTAATGGTGATCGGTGTATAATACTTCCTCTCCAATGACTTATGAGTCCTACGCGTTGACAGTCTACTCCCTCTCCGTCTTACGAATTTTCAAATAGGTCACGTGCCCTGGGTCAAGTTTTTTTTTACTTTTTAAAAGTGCTCAACAAGCTAGTATCACTTCAAAACGACAGACATCAAGGCTCTAATCTCTCATGGGATATATCCCATGTAATTGTAACAATACAGGTACAATTACAGAATCATCCACATGTAAATCAGGACAACACCCTCCATTACCGAGCCGCCTCGCGTCTACGTTATCAACTCTACACGCCGTCTCTACATAGCGCGCAGTGCATCACAAACCGGGACGCTTTGAGCATCCATTAAAACTCCTACTAAATTAGGATACAGGAGTTTTGAACGTTTAGCTTTGTTTGTCAACGGTGTAGTGTTTACAAACAGCGTGCCTTGAGTCGAAAGAACGACTCGTCAGGACTAAGGGTGGATACTTCAGAAATCATGAAGCTGGAAGACTTATTCTTGGCGCTTTTCTTCTTTTATATTTTACTAGCGACCCGTCCCGGCGTCGCACGGGTATAAAATATAATATAGCTACTGAAAAAATGATTAAAATCGATAGCCTATGTGGTCATCTGTACCAAATAACATGAAAATTGCTCCAGTAGTTCGCGAGATAAGCCCTTTCTAGTAATTTCCCCCGTTTTTCCACATTCACACATCTTAGCGTAGCGTGATAAAATATAGCCTATACCTATAGTCTTCTTCAATAAATAGGCTATCTAACACTGAAAGGATTTTTTAAATCAGACCAGTAGTTCCTGAGATTAGCGCGTTCAAGTTAGCCCTTTCAAATAATTTTCTCCGTTTTTCCCACATTTTCCTCTATTTCTTCGCTTTTATTAGTCTTAGCGTGATAAAATATAGCCTATAGCCTTCCTCGATAAATGGGTTATCTAACACTAAAAGAATCATCAAAATCCGATGCGTAGTTTTAAAGATTAAAGGGAACAAAGGGAAGCGACTTTGTTTTAATAATAATATTATGTGTAGAATACGTCTTTGCAAGATCGCGAAGATTATACTTACTAATAAAAAAAAAATACACAAAATATACGTTTTACAATGTATTCCTATTTCCTTGTCTGTTACACACATTAGAAAAGGTCTTGTTATTGTGTAACAATCTTTAACACAAGTTGCAAACTTTTTTTTTTCTTTCTTTTTTCAATTATAAACATTTCAATGCATAAAAGCCGCTGCCCGCTAGCAACGTACGTCATGTAGACAGGATGACGTGAGGCAACTCGCAAGTGCAAAAGTACTAAGCCCGGCCGCACATTGTCCGAATTAATAATAATAATAATAATAATAAAATGCTTTATTCACACATTACGACAATGCACAGCACACACAAAAACAACAACCAAGCAATAACCCAAAAGAAAGAAAAACTGCTTAACTAAAATAACAACATCAGGGGGGCTATTATGACCTCTTATATCCAGCCAGTTTCCAGCCAGTTTACAGGCCGTGTCTATGCAACGGCCTGTAAACTGGCCTGTAAACTGGCTGGATATAAGAGCTCGTAATAGCCCCCCAGAAAGAACAACAATACTATGTAAGAGCATACAAAACAATTCAACAAAGAAATAATAATAATAATAGCATCATTAGGCAGTGCATTGCATAATGCCGAAAAGGATACCCACTCAGGTGTATTACCACGGCACAGAATACTGCGCCGCGGTACCTGATCTTCCGTGGTTCCTATAGATTACGCATGACGTACGACAGATTCAACATAATTATGGTTTAACATAACGAATTCTGATCAGAAATAGTTGAATTCCGCCGGACCGCCCGCCACCCCGCACACTATCCGAAATATCCTTCCGGCGAGTTCTAGCTCACTCGGCTCAGTACAAAATGTAAGAGACAGCGCGGACGTTCAACTGTTTCTGATCAGAACTGTCGTACAATGTGCGGCCAGGGTAAGTCGGCGGGATTTAGGTCAGGAAGTTGATTGACAGTCCTCAGCGTATAACCTATCTTAGCGATAATCTACACTTCTACAGGGTGTAACAAAAATAAGTGATAATACTTTAGGGTGTATGTACGTGTTCCTCGTAGAATGTTCACTGTGAAAGTAGCAGCGCTGAAAGATCAACATTTTTTTTCATTTTTGTATGGGGAAACTCGTGACGCTCGAGCCCTTACCCATACAAAAGTTAAAAATAAAATCTTTTTCCAGCTTCTTTCACAGTGAACTCTCTACAAGGAACACGTACACAGTACACACACTCAAGTATTATCACTTATTTTTCTTACACACTGTAGAATCTAGGGTGCTTAGTCAAACTGCTTTAGATAATCTCAACAGCGAAGTGACGCCCGCAACTCCATTGCGTCAAAATTCGGTTATCGCGCGGGAACCATACATTTTTTCCAGGATAAATATGTATTCTGTCCTTTCCCTGGACTTAAAGTTCTCCATAGCACATTTCAGCAAAATCGGTTAAACGGTTTGGGCGTCAAGATTTCAAGAGGTAATAGACAGACAAACAGAAACACTTTCGCATTTAATTTTATAATGTTAGTATGGAATATTATCTAGTACGAGCTTTTGCCCGCGGCTTCGCTCGCGTTAAGAAGTATTGTTATATATACAAACTTTCATCCCCTTTTTTAACCCCTTCGGGTTGGAATTTATCAAGATCCTTTCTAAGCGGATGCCTACGACATAACATCTACCTGCATGCCAAATTTCAGCCCGATCCGTCCAGTGGTTTGGGCTGTGCGTTGATAGATCACCATGTCAGTCAGTCACCTTTGAGTTTTATATATAGTATTATATTAGAGTATAGATTTTATATGGAGATTAGACATAACGCTCTGACATGGCGTATGAGTTATGTCAAATCCAATACAAAGAATTATACAAATACATAGTTGACTTCAGTGTCAAAACTGTCGAATGCAATCAAACTAAGCACCCTGACACACCCTGATGAGATTTCCAGACTTCATGGAGTTTATAGTCTTTAGGTGGTAGAAGTTAGAACCATCATGGAATACGCTTATGAGCCGCTGACATGATAAGCATGATTGCTTATCATAGTTAATAGTGTAGCATGAAGCATAGCTATCAATAATTTCATCACTATCACCATCACGTAACATAAACTAACGACTTTGTTTCCTTCCGGTCTATGGCTTTTGCTTTTGTTTATTTACATTTAAAAATTTTAAAAGACATGTACGGAAAAGGAAGCATCCCGCCAAAAGCTCGCGGTAAGACGAAAAGGTACGCTCATAAAAATTCCAAATTCAAAATGAAATGTGGCCACAGACTGTGAGTAAATAATTTAGTTGATGTCTGCAGTCAGATAGCTGTTTGATACTCAGTAAGTAGGTATAGGTACCACGCCTCCGTGGTCTAGTGGTCGTGGGTTCGATTCCCGCATTGGAAACATGTTATTTCCAAGTTTGGTTAGGACAATGCAGGCTGATCACCTGATTGTCTGACAAGTAAGATGATCCATGCGTCGGATGGGCATGTAAAAAGTCGGTCCTGCGCCTGATCTCTCGCCGGTCGTGTCGGTCTGCCGTCCCACTGAGTTATGAGAGTAAAGGAATAGAGAGTGCTCTTGTGTACTGCACACACACTTGGGCACTATAAAATTATTCCTGCGTAGCTGGCCTGGTTTCAATGAAACCGGCCACCGTCACCGAAACCGGTGTGGGAGCTATTATTATTATAGGTACCACACTTTTACGACTTGATCCTTATCACTTTACAGTCAAAACTAGCCTACTGACTAGTAAGAGTACCGGAAGTCTTTCCGGATATAGGTACAGACTCTGACTAGTGGGGAGTGGGTAGGTACCTATTTCCACAGGTATCTACTATCTATTCAATAATTGTAAGTGCCACTACTACCTACTACTATCGCTACATCATCGCCTCCGTGGTCTAGTGGTACAGAGCGCGGCTCTTGACTCGGAGGTCGTGGGTTCGATTCCCGCGTTGCTATTATTATATCGCTACAGATACATGTACCAACAACACACATTTCTCATATATCTGCCACGAGTCCACCACCAAATTACATGACAAATTATCACACCATTCCATTCCCCCCTCTCACATCAATAAAATCGCCCAAGAAATCGCTTACAGAGCATTCAATGAAAGTTAATGAAAAAGTCTCCACAAAACACAGTGACATAATGAAGAGGGTTCAGCGACCCCGGGGCGGGCGGTGCCGGGGTGGGTGGCCTAGTTTACATCGCTGCGAATTTTAAGCCCGCTTTGTTACTGTGATGCTGAGGTAAATAAGGCGGTGTAATCTAATAAAGTAATGCTGAATCTTAAATTTTGAAAGATGAAAGTTGATTACTATAGTTTGTACTTCCAATTTTATAGAGAAACTCGTTTAAAATGGAAACAAAAATGCTTCTAGATATCTTGTACGAAGAGGCTGATACAAGGCACACAAATTTTGGTACATTTTTACATATAATAAAGATAATCTTCATTCTATGTAATAATGTACCAAAATTTTTGTGACAGCTATTTAAGGCTAAGTTGGAAATCATTAATCAAAAACGTATTACGTATCGATATTCATGTGTATCGCTGGCGGGCGATGCGTTATGTCGGATCCCCATACACTTTGGATTTCTAATTTGACTGTTGAAATCGAATACAATTTGACTAAAGGCTTTGTTATCTCGAAAATTTAAATTTTTTACTCTATACTCCATATTCCATAGTCTATGTAATGTGAAAGGTATAGTAAATAATGTGTTGAAATGATTTCCGACACCCACAGGCGTTGAGAAATTGCGTAGGCATTTTATTGAATACCACCCATACACCGGACTGTATAATAATTTACTAATTTACTTCTTTTTATAAGCAATATCATTCATTTCAGATTTACTACAGCTCCAATTTCTGATGACTATGATTTAGATGGGAAATTAAAACGACTTACTTACACATTTTATTAACCAAAACTGTTTATTATATAAATGAAAGATGTTAAAAAACTTGGTTTTCACGTGACTTCGTGAGGAGGATTATATTATTTTTAGGGTTCCGTACCCAAAGGGTAAAAACGGGACCCTATTCATGAGACTTCGATGTCTGTCTGTCCGTTTGTCTGTCCGTCTGTCTGTCTCCAGGCTGTATCTCAAGAACCGCTATAGCTAGAGTTCTGAAATTTTGACAGATTGTGTATTTCCGGTGTCGCTATAACAACAAATACTAAAATAAAAATAAAATTAATATTTAAGGGGGGCTCCCATACAACAAACGTGATTTTTTTGGCCTTTTTTGCTCGTAATCAAAAATGATAATAGGTAGGTACTTGAAACTTTTACAAAGGCCTTAAATATAATTGTACTTTAATAATTAATAATAATATTTAAGCAAAATAAAAAATTAAGGGGGCTCCCATACAAAAAATACCATTTTTGGCCTATTTTTGCTCTACTACGGTACGGAACCCTTCGTGCGCGAGTCCGACTCGCACTTGGCCGATTATTTGAGAGTATGTAACTATTATACAGGTGTAACAAAAATAAGTGATAATACTTATGGGTGTGTACTCGTGTACTGTGTATGTATTCCTATTTCCTAGTAAAGAGCTCACTGTGAAAGTAGCAGCGCTAAAAGACCATTTTTTTCACTTTTGTATTGGGGAAAGTCGTGACGCTGGGGCGCTTGCCCATACAAAAGTGAAAAAATAAATTTACTAAAATAATATTTTCTTACTTTTAGCAAATAAATGATTATTCCTCTTCAAATATTTTCACGATCGACGGGTTAATCATAGAGAACAATTGTTTCTGAAACTATCCAGTCAATCGTCATTTAGCCGGAAGCTATAAGGATATGCATTGCGCGGTGTATCACAATTAACAGCCCTACATATAAGGGTGTGTACACACGCGCATAACAATCACCATTGTCTATTGTGGCCCTTACCTGGTATATTGGTCAATGCATAAATAGTACACGAAAGGATGAACATGATTGTAACACAAGAATCGCAGATATCACACAAATATTAAATAAAAGGAATAGAGTTCGTTATGACCGGTTTACACTCATCTAACCGAGTGGTCGAATCCAGCGCTGGCTTACTGCTGGAATGATGTAAGCGGGCTGGAATTCAGGATTCAGTGCATTCCAGTTCCCGTTTACATTATTATAGCCTATTTTTACCATTTATTAATCCAGGCTTCAATCATAAATCTATTGAGACCAAATACATAATAGTTTGTAATTGTCTATTACGAGACAACGAGTAGGTAGAGGCCTCATAAAGATTACAAACCTCCTCATCTACACTACTATTATAAAGAGGAAAGATTTGATTTTTTGTTTGTTTGTTTGTTTGTTTGTTTGTTTGTTTGTTTGAGTCGATTAGGCTCCGAAACTACTGGACCGATTTGAAAAATTCTTTTGCTATTGGAATCTTACATTATTTCTGCTGAACATAGGCTACATTTTATTTTGGAAAAAAGTAGGGTTCCGTAAGATATTTGAGTTTTTCGGACGCAAGGTGTAAAAAATCAGCTAGAAAAGTTACTTATTTTGCGTACGCTGCCTAAACTATACAAGATAGAACCATAAAATGTTCTAAGTAATTGTAGATCTTATAAATATCTACAAAAAAGTCCGCGACACACTATACCTATCTATGTCGAGTGAGGCACAATAACCATTTATTTATTTAAAAATCCTGAATTTTTTTTGGACTACATTAAAACGGATATATTTTACTCACGCTATTAATCCTTATCAAAATAAATTCTTTTATCACTAAGTACAGTTTATGTAGATAATATTTGGTCTTTGAATGATTAAAATTGGACGTTTGGTTTTGAAATTATGGCGAAATTAAAATATTACGATAGTGGGCGTCACCAAAGCGCGTGCGGGGAAGACAATATTCTGTTGTAGAAATGAAAATTCTGTACTTAGAAGATATGAAATGACACCCGAAATTACACCTTTGTCACTACATCGCTATAGAAGCCAAAAATGTGGTTAGTTTTTTGTCTGTCTGTCTGTCACTCTTTCTGTCTGTCTGTATGTTTGTTCCAGCATCACACGAAAAACATTGATCCGATTTGAATGTGGTTTCCGCAGATATATTTATCTTCTTCCAACTTAACATATGGTGTATAAATTTTTTTCCTCCCACCCCTCTAAGGGGACAAAAGAGGGGGTCAGATTTTGTATCAAACTTTTTTCTTTAACACGAAAACTACTTATCCGATTTGCATACGGTTTTCACAGATATATTATATTTGTCTTCTTCCAACTCAACATCTGGTGTATAAAAATCCTCCCCCCCCCCTCCCCTCTCAACCCTCTCTGGGGACCAAAGAGGGGTCAGATTTTGTATACAACTTTTTTCTTTAGTGGACTTACTTCATGTTAGGTATTAACTGTGTTTTTCAACTTAACATCTGGTGTATGACCTTACCCCCCCACACCCTCTTAGGGGACAAAAGAGGGGGTAAAACATGTATCAACTGATGATGTAGAAAATATACTTTAAATGGCAAAACAACGTTTGCCGGGACAGCTATACACTATACAGATGTTTTTTGAAGTGAAAACTTCTTTAGCGGCGTTGAGCCCAATTCAATGAGGGATGGGTAAAAGCTGTGAAACTCGCGTCAGGTCACGTGTGCTGATCGAAAAATCGTAAGACGGTTGGAGAGTAGTGTTGTTCTTTTTTTCTTTTGGCTTCACATTAGCGGTACCAAATAATTTATTTTCTAACGGTAAATACTAAATATAAAATAAGAATAACCAATAACCTTATTCGAATATATCTAAATTGGTAATATTCCATACCTGCTATATGTTCCGCTGGCCAAAAACTGTTATGGTCTTCTCATTTTTCGATGGATCTGCAAAAGATGAACATTAAATTAATTCGACATCAATAGACAAAATATTACATACTAATGTAGTTTTTTATATCTTCTTTAAGTATACAAGTTTAAATACAATTCTAAATTAAAATTTTGAAATGAAAACAGATTAAATAAAGTTCCAAACGAAGACGATTGTTTCTTTTCAGGTAGAGTCAGCGTTATTAGAGTTTATGTCCTGCAGCCTGAAGCCTGTAGCTGATATAAAATATTAAATAATATATTATAGAACAGGATATAATAAAGGCCTCGACTCTCGAGTAACGAAACTCGAAAGCCTGGAAAACAATTTCCTTTCATGTTCACTCTCGTCGTCTCTTGGTGACACGCCAGCGCTATTATGTGGCTATGTCGGCTCTACTCTATGTCTATTACATTAGTAAAAAATTAATTTCCAGAATAACTGACTCTACTCTATGTCTATTACATTAGTATGAAAGTAATTTCCAGAATAATTGCCAGGCCACCTTAAAGTCTTAATACTTTAGAGGCGTCTGGCAAGCGACAGTCGAAAATTTTCGGTAGTTTAGAAAAAAAATTGATAAAAAAATGAGCTTTATACTTAATCAAAGGTAAGGTAGACCTTCCGAACTGAATACCTACTAAAGTGACCGCGACCGAAGCTCCATAGTTGCTGGTCGCTCTTTAACCTCTATAGGGGTCATATACAGGAGAACTTTCAGCTTTTATAAATGACGAAAGTCTGACTGTCGCTAGCTCTTACTCTATAGTCTGTAATAATATTCGTAATACGACCTAATTATTAATAATGATTAAGAGCTACCACTACAGCCGTTTTTCCATACAAACGTTGTCCCCTGTTTCCTCCCTGGATAATGACGGTAGAGTTTTAATTTTTTTCCTGAATATCTATGGCCACTATTAGCATGTCCCTATGATTTCTTTTTTTTCATAATTTAATTACTTATTAAAAAAGATAAGAACGTTCAAAAACGCAAAAAATGGCCAGATTTTAGTCTGTGTTCAAACAACCAGAAAACAAAACTGGCTAAAATATACAAAAAAAGAACAACATAGGAACATAGCTCAAGCTTTGCTTTAATTCTTAATGAAAAAAGTACTTAAATCGGTTAACTTTTAGAGAAGAAATCAGAGGACAACGAATCGATGATTTTCTGTTCTTTTATTAGAATTTTTGTCGTGTTGTCTCTATCACGCTCTGCGGAGGGAAACTTGAGATTAGTGAGACAGCAATAGATTTTAAAAAACTTTTTCGATTTCTCTAGCCCTTGGTGTATTCTCGCACTTATACCCACAACTACGGTGGTTTGAGCAACCATACTAGGTTGCCAGACGCCAGTATTACCAACAACCACAGTTATTTGTCATCCTTCCTGCGCCACCGGAAAATGGTGTATCAAAACTTATTTTTAATAACGGGGTTATTGAACCGCGCTCGCCATTTGAATATAAATCAAACTGTTTACGTTTTGGGGTGAAACGTGTGGGCGTTCTTTGATGTTGGCAGACACCAGACTTGATAAACACTTCATTACATCCAAAACAAAATATGTATCGAAAACCAAATCAATTTTATTAATATCTGGAGACTCTATTTTATTAGTATCTGGAGACTCTAGACTTTGTTTGTTGATGGGGTTTTAAATAGAAATGTTTATGCAAAACTGATGTCTCTACATCTCTAACTGCTTGAGTGCGACTCAGAAACGAATATTAATTACCTCTTCATTTAATTACAGACAACTAAGTGAGTAGAAGAATAAGGTAAGTAACATGAAAAAACTTCCCGTTTTTTTGCTTAAATGGAGGATTTAGGGTGGAAAAGTTATTTGAAATAGAAAAATTACTATGGATTGTATGTGTAGCCAGATAAATAAGCTAGGTTATAAAGTAGATTAGTTACAAGTTTTATTAAAATAATTAGGGAAAAAATGAGTTATTGTCCGTATGTTACGAAATGTTACTTGTTCGATTCTTGCACTCACGTCTTCAATTATTATTCGTCCCTGAGTGTGGCAGGTAGAAGATAAATGTTAGTTACTAATTACTAAACTGTAGCCACAAAAAATATTGGTCCTCCTGCCTCCAGTCCTTCCTCAGTATTGAAATAAATATTTTAATAGAACTGTCATGTCCAGGCGATAGCCTTAAGTTTTGGTCGACAACTCGAATTACAGGAAAAAATCAACTGAAAAGCGGTTTTCCAACGTTCGCGTTGGGACGCACAAAGTTTTTTCATTTCAAAGAAACTGACAATTAATTATCCAAATGAGTCTTCCGGCGGGCTAAAGTATGGTCGTGGACATCGGGCAGTGCAAGTTGCAACACTTTGTACCTTATCACTGTTGTATTACGGTCGAAAACATTCAACACGTGTAACACGTTTAAGTAGGGGTTGCATCAGCTGTTACGCTTGTTAACACGCGACGCCACCCTCGCGTGTGCTTGCGTGTTAATGAAGATGTATGGGTAATGGACCCATTGTGCCTTAGACCTTAGTGGTCATTACTGGTTTGATAGTTTTGTAAATAGGTGTAGTTATGTCTTAAGCTGCAGGAAAATAGTACCACTATTAGATTTTTTTCCTTAGGCCCACTTGCGCCAATCTGGGTTAGAGTTAACTCTGAGTTAAACATCATGTCATCTCTATCACTGACTTGGTGAGTGACAGATATGACATGATGTTTAACTCAGAGTTAACTTTAACCCAGATTGGCGCAAGTGGACCTTAGGGTCCTATATTTTCACTGATGTAAATGCTACATCGGAGTTTCGCCTTTTACTATGTACATTGTACGTGTAATAAATACATAGCTCAAGGTAAGGGGTCAAATATCATTTTGGGACTTGCACGGTGCAGGGTGTAGGCTGCGTACAATTTTTAAATCGCTCAGGCTTCGAAGTGAACCCGGGTAGGCCACGATGCGCTAGGTGTTCCAGCGCATCGTCGCGGAGGAATGTGGAATTGTGTATCCACGAGTTGAGCCTGAAGAGGCAGAGGTGGTGGGGCTGCGGTCGTGTTGATACACGACCGCAGCCGTGATCGCGTTTCCCGTAGCCCCCTGCCCCACAGGAGCAGGAACACCGTTGGGGTTTTTAGTGTGTAGTCCCGGGTGCTTCTTCCGTCCGTCCCGGGGAGTCCCACTCCCACATACCTCGGTGGTCCTCCCCAGGCCCCGGGGATGCGCAAACGCAATCCCCCAACGCAAAAACGGCTTCGAAGTGAAGTGATCGAAGCGCTCAGCGAAACTGCTCATTGCTTTCTTTTTAGTTTTCAGTGGGACAGTGATCCAGCGGCACACCGCATACCTAGATTACTTCTTTAGAATTCAAAAAGTTCAAACGTCAAATAGATAACCATAGAGTATACACCATGAAGTTCATGGTAACAGCCTACAATAGGTCATTGTCAATCAGCACAGCTAGATAACACTACCGAGAATCTAAATCGGTATCAGTAGGTTACTATCTTAGTACTCTGCAGTCTGCATACATTATGACATTCCTGAGGCGTGCGCTGGCTGATGGCTCATTAAGCCATCACATACATATCATTAATGCAATGGCTTCTTCCGGTGCAACAAGTACGGTGGCCCCACCGATCCGGTATGTCATCTTTATTGCTTGGCAATAAGGTTTAAAACTCGACAGGATATTCCGACTGTACATCAACACAATGCATTAAGGTGTTATTTTTATCTCTTTTGTTAGAAGGCAAAACGAGCAGTTGGACCACCTGTTTGTGAAATTACCATCACCAATGTAACAGATAAACAGTAGCCATTAATTTCATTCATTCATTCAAAACTTAACATCACAACAATCTCTGTATAGCTGTATACAACAATCTTAAATTGTATACCCGAGGAAATTGATTCCTAGGCAGTTGACAGACCTACGTCGTTAGGTCGGCTTATGTCAATTCAATGTTAGCACCTTCTGTCGGCTGGGTATTTTGTTTGACTAAACGCGACCAAATTACTTAGGTCCGCCATCTGCCTAGGAATCTGCAACTTTTCTGATAGTACATACATTGAAGTTTAAGTTTACCACCGTCTGTTAAAGTTAATTGTCGATTTAACATAACATCTCTCATTTTTAACAAGACGTTAACAATAACATACGTGATACGGTGGTGAAATTAGGACTTAAAATTACAAATTGTCTAATCAACCCTTATAATTTTTCTGCTTTCATATCCTAACTTTTTCTTTAATTGAATCTACCGCTACTTGGACTGAATGACTGATGATACAAGCCTAATGCTCGTAAAATCTGCAAGACTATTAGCCAATACGATGGCATGTGGGTTTTTGTACATCCGTACATCCATGGATCGCGTGAGCCTCACCAGTATTCTCAACTAACAAATAACTCCGCTCAATTATTATATTTATACGGTAACCGATATGTGCACCGTAAAAAACTGGCTAAGCACTGAACCGGATGAGTTGCGACAGGCGAGGGTTCCGCAATTTCTGATCAAGTTTTTATTTATTAAATAAGTATCATTAATTTCATTATGGTTTTGGTTAAATCCAAGAAGGAATATGGTCTTACAAGTGTTATGGTAGAGGCAAGAGCCCAGTCACCGAACACCTAAAAATTCGTCCATTGATCCATCGCTTCGTGTCTCTTTCATTCACACGTGAAAATATCGCGTTCCTTTCGCGCCCTTGAAAAAATGAAATAGCTTTATTAAATACATTTTGAGCGAAAAAAGTGACAGTAATAGACAGCTCAATGGTTTAATTTTCAAGCATCAGGTATATTAAGCAAAGATACATTAATGCAAAAAACAACTCCTGTCCAATTCAAAATGTACAATTACTTTTTGAGCTTTTTAGTTACATAATACATGTAACTTAGTTAAGGTCGAGGCGTCCACAAACAACGCAAGGTATTGGGGGATCCAGCCAAATAGCAAAATCTTACCGAATCTCATGTATTTCACTAGCATCATCCCTAAGTTTTTTTAGTTTATTGTTTTGTTTTGCTAAGCGTAGTTTATTTGTTTTCCTTTTTACGAGTTCAAAGTGTCAGTTCCTATAGTTTGTATTGGTTGTCGCCTGTCTCCTGTCGCTGGTTATTTTCGATATCGTGGACTCGCGTGGCCGAGGGCGACAACCGCGATACCACAGTATAGCAATAATATATTATAATATTAATATATTGCTATACTGTGGCGATACTCACATGCTAAATGTTCATTAGATATTATAATTTATTGAACAATAACATTAAATTAATTGCAAATCGCCATTAGTTAACCTTACTTGACAGTTTTGTTTGTTAGTTAATTAAAATTTAGTATGTTAAGAATGCTCCAACTTTTTAAATAGCAGGTCGGATGTCTGTCAGTACGAATATCGACATTAATAACATTAAAATAAGACTCATATTAGCGCGCCTTGTACAGTGGCGGTTACGACGCTCGCCGCGTTTTTGATATGGCGAAAATGTATGAAAAAATTTGAGAAATTTTCTTATTTTTCTTATAACTGGAAAAGTTGTTTATTTTTATATAAAATTTTTAGCGGACTTTATAGAGGACTAAATAAGCAACAATTTTTTTGTATATTTATTTTCCTCAGTTCAGTGTATTTAGATATTAAGGTACCTAATCAGACCCCAATTTTTTCATATTTTGCGATTATTGTGATGGTTAAAACGTATTTTATGTGAAAATTTTGTATGCGGCTATAGAATTTTTATGGTACAGTCGTGGAGATGAATATATTGAGCGGAGTTATATCTTTCATTTGAAACCAAAATATCCTCGCAGTTTGACTCCTAATTCTTTAATAGGGTACCGGAAAATCGCTGATATTTGTAATAGCGTCCTTAATATTGTCAATTGGTTTTCTTTTCATTTCCACTACAAGTTTAGTTATTTAGTTGGCGCTACAGTTCGAAGAACTGGCAAAATTTTGCCACTACTACAGAATATATAATAGGCATCACAGTATAGCAATATAATATCCCTACAGTAACGAAACGCCTTTGATGTCGCACGATGCCGCCACCGGTGTAAGTACCAAGCAGATATGCCAGGGTTGCCACTTGCCACGAAACGGGAAATAAAATAAAAATAAAATATTGTGCTTGTAATTAATCAGCGTGTTATATTTACATATTATGTCGTACTGCCAGATATTTACGTAAAACTTTATTTTTAGATGATTTGAGTTCTTTACTAGATGATGCGCGCAACTCCGTTGTGCCAAAACTCGTTAATCGCACGGGAACCGTACATTTTTCCAGGACAAAAAGTATCCTTTGTCTTTTCCCGGGACTCAAAGTATCTCCATGCCAAATTTCAGCAAAATCTGTCCAGCGGTTTGGGCGTGAAGAGGTAACAGACAGACAGACAGACACACTTTCGCATTTATAATATTAGTAATTACTAATTAGTATGGATTTAAAAATTTTATTAACCTATCAAGCCCCATAAGCTCACCGGTGAGCAAGACACAATAGAATAACAATAAATTTCCAAGAACCCACGATCGAAGGATCAAAATAATGAAGACGCATTCGGATATATAAAATATCCAACAATAATTAATTATCATATTATAACAATTGGTAGGTACGGTAGGCCACACGTCAGGTGTAACAGAAGCACTTCAAAACTCGCTCTTATTACGTGCGCGGTAAGGGCGGTCCAAAGGTCAAAATGTTACACTTGATGTGTGGCCCTGTGTACCTAGCTAGGTAGGTACTAATTAGTATGTAACAGGGTATTTGACAGTTTTTTTTATTTTTATTCTATAAATTGTTTCTCTCCTTGTTACACTTCTTACAACGTAAACAATAAAACAGAGATGCAAATTGCAAATAAATGCCACCAAGGCCAACACAATTTAGTGTGAACTGTGAGTCGATATTATATTTTATGACAATTAAATCCTTTTTGTTTTTTGAATCAGATTTACATATTCTGTACACTGAACACTTGTTATATCCCATTGTTTATAAAATAAGATGTTACAGGCTATCGTTTTACAACACAAAACACAAAACGCGCCAACGTCACACCTGCGCGCGAAGTCGTTCAAAATCGCGGAGTTTGGCGGACTGGGCCCGCGCCGCCCGCTTCCCCGCTGGTACCCCTCCGTTGCTCTGCGCAAGTACATTCGTTTCACTACTGTATTATATTGCTATACTGTGATAGGCATGATGACATTTTTTTTTCTTATTGGTAATTGAAAGACCCTTAAAAAATAGAAACATCGCTGAAAGAATGACTCTGATAGCTTAAAAATTCACCAAGATATGACAATTCGAACATCTCATAAAAATAGACCTGCCCGAAACGCTCCATGCAAAGTGCTACGAAAAACTGACGTCACTCTTTCTTAGTTTGTACGCATCGGGAGAGAACTTTGTTCGATAGGTATATTAAATATTGCGTTTATGAAAGTGGTTTCATAACAAAAGTTGCTTTTAATTGCATATTTTATCGAATGGTATACACATATTAAGAAATTTAATTGAAAAAAAAATCGACTTGATTATCCAACTTTGAAGGCGCATAACAAAAAAAATACAAATGCTATCGAGCTGAAATTTTGGGAACACTTATTTTTTACCGTGATTTCTTTATTTTATTAACAAAATTTGCTTTGACCTTGTCATCATCCCTATTATATTAGTAGTACCATAGAGTAATAAATAGTTAGTACCAACTGCCACGTTGCCACCATTCACTACTGCATGATGCATCTTACTCAATATATTTTTGCTCTGGCATAGTGGGCAGTGGCAGTGGCAGTGGCGTAAACAGGAATACAAAAATATTGTTTACTACTTTCCTAACATACATATTATGATATTACATACTAGCAGATCTAGCAGCGAATAGTAGTAAAACGCCCAGACAGACACATAACAGTAGAACATTTGCATAGTAACGCGACTTCCAATCTAAATACCAACACTCTCCGTCACGGCCAATCAACCGCCTGAGAGTTAGTTATTAGTTATTACACACCCGTTCGAATATTAGATTATGTATGCATTTCACCTCCTAGCCCACTGGAAGACATGGTACATACTGCTATATTCCTTTTGCGCTTGAACACCTCGGAAAGTTACCCCTAAATCATAAACCAAATCCCCTTTTTGCTGGGCTACGATGCACAATCTACTTGTTGAAATGTTGACCTACCACCGGTTGGGAACTAGTTCGGCGAGATGTACACTAATCGGTATAAGGTTTTTTAATTTGTAGACTAGACGACCCGGTGAACTTCGTATCGCTTCCCTCCTAAATCCTAATATAAACCATCCCTGAACTTCCACTAATAGTTCAAGACTAAAATTAGCCAAATCGGTTCGGCTGTTTTCGAGTTTCATCGAGACTAACAAAAATGGAAATTCATTTTGATTTATATGTGGATTTCAATTATTGTACAATCACAGATTTACATAAATTCTGTAACGCGTCATCATCAACAGTAGATGACAGTAGCTCAGACGATGTGCGAAAATCACCGCACCATAATCTGCATTGGGTGAACTGAAGCTAATAACGGGGTTAGCTGCATCGCTGACATCGCTGACGTGCCGCAGGTAATGCGGCTCTACACCCTACTGTCTATAGCCACGCGATTCAAACTTTGTCCTATTATACAGTCCCTATCATCATCAGCTGAAGCCGCTCATTTAATTAAATGGAGTACCGTCAATGCACACTCCTTGCAAGAAACATTCATTACAACTGGGTGTGCGAAATTTCACTGCGAAAGTGTGTCTGTCTGTTACCTCTTCACGCCCAAACCGCTGAACTAATTTTGCAGAAATTTGGTATGGAGATACTTTCGAGTTCCGGGAAAGGGCATAAGATACTTTTTATACCGGAAAAATGTACGGTTCCCGCGCGATAAGCTAAGGCGCAACGGAGTCGCAAGCGTAATCTAGTAATATTTGTTATATATCGTATCTCGTGGAGTTATTGTTTTGACTATCCCTGCTGTACAGGTACCTTTACTAATAATTAGACCGTTACTAACTCTCAGCTGGTACAAAGAAGTATTGTTATATTAAGTAATTATAACAGCCATCGAGACAACAATGTGCCCATACAGATTGGGCTTTTTATACCCCCGATATTATTATGTACTTACTAGAAAAACGGTTATAGTAACTTGGGCAATTAAGAATTATTATTATAAGCTTTGTTTATCAGATGAAAACTGTACAGTATTACTTAGTTGATAAGCAAAGATGATTAATAAGAAAGACGTGTACGTGTGATGAAATCCTACTATCCTACTAATCCTACTAATATTATAAAGGCGAAAGTTTGGATGTATGGATGTATGGATGTTTGTTACTCTTTCACGCAAAAACTACTCGATATATCGAGGGAACTCCTCAAAATTTATATGGAAACATGTGGTGACTTCGGTTTCATGAGAAGTATTCCGAGCATATGCTAACAACAAGTAAGATTTTGGACCCAGCGACACCCACCCATGGTTCGGAAGCTACTGGGAGAACTCCTGACGCTTTATAGATACACGTTTGAGAGTTTCGGCGTTGATTTAAGATCGGAAAGCAGATGTTACCATGCAAATTACATTAGTTATCATCATCAACATCATCACTACCATATTATACCATCAACCGTGCATCGTCCCATGATACGTATCATAGTCTTTTAGATAGAGACTCGAGTTTGTCAAGCAATTAAAAAAATTATCAGAGGAAAATATGGAAAAACCGGGAAAATTATTAGAAAGGGTTTATCTCTCGAAGTACTGGAGCATTTTTTATATTATTTGTCACAGATATAGAGTAGACCACGTGAAGGGACATGTTAACTCATTTTTTCATAACTATTTTTTGCGGGAAAATGTACGGTTTTCGTAAAATTCCTAATTTACGCGGGCGAAGCCGCACGGGACATCTAGTATGTAAATAATTTGACAGGGGTGGCCAACTTGACTATGACCTAAGATCTCTATCTATTTACAAACGAAGCCCTGTGCGATCTACCAAGTATCCTAATTACAATACTTATTGAAATCTTAAATGAAACAGCATAGTGCTTATTGGTCATTGTGCAATCGGGTCTAATTATTTATATTTTTCGCCTGGCCACGATCGACTGGACTAACGTCGCGATCGTCGTAACGAGCGTCGTCTATAATATACTGCTCATGGCTGGCCTACTCTACTTTTATGTTGATAAAAACAATTGGCTGAACACAATACCAGAAATTAATAGAAAATTAATAGAAAAGTATAGACTAGGACTAGTCACCGATTATTATGTTGATAATAGCAACACTTTCTGTTTCCGTTTCTAAATACTTTAAAGTTTAAAGAGTAATAATGCACAGAAAAAACACAAGCTGCAGCAAACAATAACGCTCAGAGGCATCCAGACGGTAGGTTTTGGTGTCAGTTTTACCACAGTCATGACTGTGACTGATGGGTAACCTACCGTGTAAGAGCGTGATTGACGGCGATTGACGAAAATCTGGATACATTCGTCAGTCCATCAGTAACCATCAGTCAAACATAATTCATGATTGACGGAATTGACTGACGCTTGCATGAGCGTATAATGGATGCCATACACACAAAGATGCTGTCAAGTGTGTTTCGCTTGAAAATCTTTGTAACTCAGGTACAGCTGTTGAGTAGAGCCAAAAGGTAGAGTAAGTAAAGTTTTTATAAAATACGAAGTGATGAAGTTGCTCTATAAAACGCATAGAGTACAAGATTCATTCGGCTAAAACGGTGAAAATAATGACTGTAGAGTGTACAGGGGTACGAGTAGAAACCCCGAAGATATTCTGATTGCGATTAAGAATCATAGCGCTAATAATTGGTCCGCAGGTCTACCAGTCATCGAAAAGAATTTCCATCTAGTAGATTGGCAGACTGTATTAGCTTTAAGTTTTAACTGTAATATCCGGATAACGACAGTACATATTTTGGCCGCGGACGGGCTAGATACGTTCACCTTACGACCCCATTACACCCAATCCCACCTGCTTATAGTAGTAACAAAGCTCACACCGTACTCTATTCCTTCTTGTTTAGGAGCTTTATTAGGCTTTATAGCTTGCCAAATAAACACATAAGAGGCTCTTTGGATCATATAAGTTAATATTTGCAAATAGCGGAGTATGGTCAATTTTTAACTCGTCTCGATGTACAAAATATTGTTGATTGACACTTTTATTAACCAACTTCCCAAAAATAACCCCGTTACAACTTACGAACCCAAATATTAATTATTATTCAGGCTATACAAAACAAACATCGTTTCAACTTTGCTTGTTAACGCCGAAAGCGCTAACGAAACACAAACAAATTAGTAGCGAGAATTTTATGAAGTTAAATAAGAAAGATAAAAACATCATTATAAGGGGAAAATGCAAAAAAGCGTGCTGACACTCGACCGAGTTCACGCAGATGCACTCGCCGGGGTAACGAACCTGCGCCGCGTCTAAAATCGCTTACTTCATTACTCTGTAGGATTTTATTAAACCTTTTTAACGTTAACTGGCAGAATGATAACGTGATCTTGCGACAGGTAAGCAACAGGTGTTTGACAGCAGATATTGCACATTTTTGTACTGTACATAAAGAAGTTTTTGACAGGGCACAGGCCACAGCAGATTTGTGCCCTATTTGAAGAAATCGCCTGCTAAAGGTGATATGTCTGCTTTATGTTTAAGTTTAAATTGCTTTATGTTTAAATTTCAATTTTCAGGGAGTAGGTTGTAGATGTAGATGGTAGGTGTAAACATACACCATGTTGTAGGAGTTTGTTGTTGTGGTAGGGTGTATCATGTAGGCTTAGGTTAGGTTGTAGGTGCAGGTTGTCGGTTTAGGAATTGTATTTTTAACGTTGCTTTGTAAATACAGAACCAAGTCTGTGCAAGTCAGCTACTATGATCCTTAGCCTAATCTACAGATCAATCTTTACAGATTTGGAAATAAAGTTACTTACGACATTTCAACCCTTACATATCCGCTATCCAGCTAATAGTCATACAACAGAAGGAAGCTGATTATGACAGACGACAGTACAATGCCATCATATCAGAGATGACTCACTGTCATTCACTTTCACTTGTTCTTGGTAACGACCGTAATATTTCCTGGAATGTTCAGAAATTCATGTCATCATACCCATCATGGAAACATTATGCAAATAAAGAAGAGCCAAGAGCAAGTGGCATACCTATATACAGGGTGTAACAAAACTAAGTAATAATACTTTAGGCCTTTAGGGTGTGTATGTGTTCCTTGTACCATGGACCAATCATACATACATAACTATTTATTACTCTATGCTTGTACAGAGTTCACTGTGAAAGTAGCAGCGTTGAAAGACCAAATTTTTTTGTGATTTGTATGGGCAAGCGCCTCCTTTCCCGATTCCCATACAAAAGTGAAAAAAAAATTTGGTCTTTCAGCGCTGCTACTTCAGCGAACTCTATACACGGACTCATACACAATTATTACACACCCTAAAATGGCTATTACTAAGTTTTGTTACACCCTGTACGTATTGGCGCACATGTATGTCACATATCGACATGTCAGTCACGCCTCTTATATATCCCGGATTCCCGGGCCACAACTTGGAGTATCCTCAGAGGATGTCATTGAATTCATTATATTCCGACTACGGCCTACATTCATTGTAACATATTGTTATTGTGTTATATTAAATTTAATTATATTTTGCCTTTTTATTGAATGACGGGAGAAGCACAATTGTTCCAATGAAGAACTGGCTACAGAATAAAATATGTAATTTCAAATTTGTTATAACTTATTAATTTATTGTAAAAAACTGTATGCTCGACCTAGCAGGCTGCAGGGGCATGCCGCGGCCGTGGCCTAAGGTAGTAAGTTATATTATGTTATGCCTATAATAGTAATGTTGTATGAATTAAGTACTAACTTGATATGACGCAATAAAAAATGAATTAAGTATTACTACTTGTTTCGTAAATTGCTGACCAATAAACTATAATTATTGTAGGTACCACTACAATATTGAAATATCTAGAAACGTAGCAGAGCTCTGGAAAAACTATTAAATTAACTACTCTAAGTATAGTCTATAGACTTTAACCAATCAATTGCTTTAATTACTAGTACAGTAAATAAAGCCGCGCTCACACTGTTTACACACGTGCTGGGGTCATCGACCTCGGCACATGTGACCTCTTTAAGCACACTGCCTAATTATTCTAGGTCAACGCACATGTTAGCCACTTCGCACAGGACTTGTCGCCATTTTAGGGATATCGAAGGTTTATTTTTAAGCAGAGTAAGAGTCGACAGAAATAACTTCTTCGCCCCCCATAGGTAAGCTAATTATCGACTCTACTATCGATAACTGAAAATAGAGTCTTCTTTTCCACAAAACGTATTGGTTTCCTTGTACATACAGTCAAGTTTTGTGAAAAAGTAGTAACTATCTTCTTAAGCCCACTTGCGCCAATCTGGGTTAAAGTTAACTCTGAGTTAAACATCATGTCATATCTGTCACTCACCAAGTCAGTGATAGAGATGACATGATGTTTAACTCAGAGTTAACTTTAACCCAGATTGGCGCAAGTGGGCCTTAGTTTGCTATTTAGTATTTAACAATATTATGACAAAAATCAAGTTATTTCAGCGATTTGCTCAGGAAAATAAGCAGTAAAATCATACGATGTATTTCCATTGTCACTTGATTTCCATGTAACACACGTATTATTAAATATTATTATGATTTAAATTAGGACGTTTCTGTGGATAACATTGGTGTTGTGATAAGGCGATTCATCCGGTATATTTAACGTGACCATTTTTTTAATACTTTAGGGTGCTTTAGGTTATGTACGCACTGTTAAAATCGAAGCGCTGGCCTGAAAGACCAAGTTTTTTTTGTGATTTGTATGGGCTAGTGCCCCAGCGTCACAAATTTTCCCATACAAAAGTGAAAAATAATTGCTCTTTCAGCGCCTCTACTTTTACAGTGAACTCTATACATATACACATTACGCGGTACTCATAGACATTACACAAATACACATCCATAATTAGTTAATTACATAGTATTATCAGTTATCATAATATATCCTGTATTCACCATTATTGATATCGAGAAAAATATGGCACGTCTTGGCAGAATAATCAATCGAAATCGAAATTTTTGCGCGGTTTCAGAAATGGCGTCCCAGAGATCATTTCGGGGACACCGAGGTCCGGGACACGTAAAAAAAAGCGGCCAAGTGCGAGTTGGACTCGCCCTTCATGGGTTCCGCAGCAGCAATAAGGTTTATTTTTATGAAATTAAAAGGTTTTTTGATTTATTCTTATATTTCAGTCGATTTAATGAAATTTAGATTAAGGTTTACCATTTATGACGTATATAAAAAACTACTGGCTGGATCTCGTTCAAACCAATTTTCGTTGGTAGTTTTTATAGTAATCTACACCATGTATTTTTTTTAGAATTATCATGCCCCTACTTTAGAAATTAGAGGGGGGGGACACACATTTTACCACTTTGGAAGTCTCTCTCGCAAACTATTCAGGTTAGAAAAAAAATATGAGAAACCTCAATATGATTTTTGGAGACCTATCCATAGATACCCCACACGCATAGGTAAGATGAAAAAAATTTTTTTTTGTTTTAGTTGTACCTATGGAGACCCCTAAAATTTTTAATAATTATTCCATTTTTGCATCAAAATCTTAAATGCGGTTCACAGACTACATCTAATTACCAAGTTTCAATAGTATAGCTCTAATAGTTTCAGAGAAAAGTGGCTGTGACATACGGACGGACGGACAGACAGACAGACAGACAGACAGACAGACAGACATGACGAATCTATAAGGGTTCCTTTTTTGCCATTTTGGCTACGGAACCCTATTAAGGGACAGTCCCGTTCAAAACGGGACGTCAGACCTGGTCACGTTATTTATTCGGTTTTATTTTAAATATTTATTGATAAAACATAATTTAAAATATAAATTATTGTCTAATTGAATTGTTTATAGTAAAAACCTTTGAAGTAATGTGACGTCACTTTAACATGCATAATGCTTATTATTACTTTACTTACATTGACATTTTATTTATTGATCCGGACATTATATTCTAGGCTTTATTATAGTTAAAGTGACATTTTCCATAATATATATATTTGTTTTTACTTTTATGACATTGAATTAAATTATGTACTGTGTAATGAAATGCTTCTTTAATTTTTGTATATTTATAAATTTAGAATTAATTGTATACTTAACTTTAATTTAATTTGGGTATAGATGTGTTTTTATAAATAATGTTGTGCAATGTGCATGTCTGTAATTGATATAAGCACTAAAATGTAGTTATTAATGTAATCTATGTATATATGTGTGTGTTTATATTGTTGATATGCCTAATAAATAAATAAAATAAATTATTACTTTATACACATTTTGCCAAAATTATGCATTTGCCGTTTTGTTGCAAATTACGAATCGATTTAAAAGACTTGTTACGTGTATGCCTGTATGCCAGAGCCCAGAGGGTGGGGTTTAGAGCGTGCAAAAAAAAACACGGTGCAGCTGTCTTCCGAAATGGTAGCAAGTTTTATTGTTATTTTGGGCAGTTTTATACCTGAATCTAATCCTTAGAGATTGAGCTTTTAAAATAATGTAGATGCTGTTAAACCATACGTTTTTTTCTTACAGAATTTATGACGGATTTCTGAGGTTTTTGACCATTAAAGTATTGTATAATATAATTATTATAAAATCTATTGAACAGATTTAATTGGTTAGGTAATGAAAACAGGTAATGAGAAGATAAACTTAAAACTATAGTAAAAACTAAAAAACCTTAGAAATTGCAAGTAGAGCAAGTAGCAACTCAATGGCATTAATCAACAATCGAGGTTAGTTTCTAACAAAATAATAATATCTAAAAATCTAAAAAGTCTTTAGTATGCGTCATAATTTTTTTTATAGGTAATTAATAAATAGATTATAATATCTGGATAATATTATGATTTATTTTATAAACTTGTCATAAAGCCCAAGAATAAAATGAATACAGTCATATTTTAAACTGAATCAAGTACTATTATAATATTATATTCTGTGACTGAATCAAAGATTTACCTCGAAAAAAAAAAACAAGTCGCAAGGTGCGTTACGAGTTGAATACGAGACGAGAGTACGAGATATATGTATAAAAAAAATGAGGCGCGTGGACACCTGTTACTTTGCCACACACCTATCCTTTTGGAATGTAAAAAAGTAAGGACAAGAATACGGTCCGTTTGGACTTTGGAGATAATGGACTCTGCGCACGATAACTCTGTGCGCGGCTGAACGAAACTTTTCGTCGGGCCGCCCTAATCCTTCAAGCCTCAAGCGGCCGCATGCGACCGCAATAACAATAGATAAGTTGTTTTTCTCACGATATAATCACTGATCTCTATTATACAAGTACGCTGGATTGCTTATACAGACCTGCTTTTTGTGCCTATTTGAAGCGGAATCAGCGCCCCCATTATTCGGGTAGAGAACTAAATTTGATGTAACCACAACCAATAACAACAGTTGTCATCACTAGTATTAGTTCCAAATACTCTCACTACTGCTATCAGCGCCAATATGGCGGCTTTCAAACGTCATTTTTACGTCAGATTTAGTTCTCTACCCGAATAATGGGGGCGCTGATTCCGCTTCAAATAGGCACAAAAAATAGCTGTCATTTCAAAAGCTATCAGCTATCCAGCGTACTTGTATAGAGATCAGTGATAATAATCGATACGCCTATTCCTATACATAATTTAAATGAGTATTTAATTTTAATACTCGTATCATTGGGATTACCCATTTCTTTACCTACGCTGTCGCGCGCAGAGTTATCGTGCGCGGAGTCTACCTTCAAAATCTAACAACTTTTTATGCTGGAGCCTGGAACGAAAATATGTTTAAGTTTGATTTGAATTGTACAAAATATTGTAGCTCTGACGCACGCTTTACTCAAAGTGATTATTATTTATTATTAACTTTAATGTAATAGTCTGATTGAAAATACATATTATACAAAACTCAAAATCTTAATATAATATGTTACCATCGTATCACTTTCACTCAGAGGATACTAGGTAAATGGTAATACATAATAATATTATAAAAAGTCGCTTTTTCTCCCTCATGTCCCTTTGTTCCCTTTAATCTTCAAAACTAATACACAACGGATTTTGATGATTTTTTTCAGTGTTAGATAGCCCATTTATCGAGGAAGGCTATAGGCTATATTTTATCACGCTATGACTAATAGGAGCGAAGAACTAGAGGAAAATGTGGAAAAAAAGGGGAAAATTATTTGAAAGGGCTAACTTGAACGCGCTCATCTTAGGAATACTATGACTGGTCCGATTTGAAAAATTCTTTCAGTGTTAGATAGCCCATTTATTGAGGAAGGCTACAGGCATAGGCTATATTTTATCACGCTAAGACTAATAGGAGAATGTGGAAAAAACGGGGGAAATTATTTGAGAGGAAATTTATGTTATTTGGCACAGATAAGAAGTAGACCACGTGAAGGATCATTACAGGCTATCGATTTTAATAATCTTTTTAGTGGTTATATATTTTACTAACTGTGCCCCGCGGTGTTACCCGCGATTTATTAGCTAAACTAAATTGTGTTTTATTAGGTAAATACTAAATAGCTATTAGAGACAATTAGTATTAGAGACAAAACGGATTGATAGTTTGATCATCGGAAACAACAATATTGATGACTGACAGATGGAAGTTGTTTGTGTTCTGATGCTATTGTTTCTAACCGATTTCAGATTCAAGCTGAATAGTCAGGGTGCCCTAGAACAAATTTTTTTGTGATTACTAACAAGCTAATTTTTGTGAGTAGCTACATTTTGATAAAACGAACAACATTTTTATTTTCGAAAGTTACGCGAAAATCGCACTGTGGAAGACTGCCGCTCATCAAGGTGATGAGGATGGTATGTTTTTCGCGTGGGACGATGGCGAAAAGTTGCAGGTGGTATGATTCCGAACAATTCCTCAGAGCACTCCCCGTAATACAACCGATAGAGGATGCAGAGTGAAGCTACATCTCGGCGTAATTCCAAGGGGTCCAAGCTGTTCCAAACACTATGGCAGTCAACAATTCGAGCGGCCCTTCGTTGGATACGATCCAGAGGGAGCAGTTGGTATTTTGGCGCCCCTGCCCAGAGATGAGAACAATATTCCATGTGAGGCCGAACCTGCGCCTTGTAGAGTTGTAGGCGTTGGTCCGGACTGAAGTACTGTCTCGCTCTGTTAAGAACACCAAGCTTCTTCGAGGCTAACTTGGCCTAACCCTCTAGATGATATCGAAACTGGACTTCGCTCGATATGTTGACGCCAAGTATCTCAATGCTAGGGGAGATGGTTAAAGATGTGCCCTCGAAACGAGGATATACGACCATTTACAGGTGAAGAGATCTATTGCATGATACATCCCTATCACTGATCTCTATTATACAAGTACGTGTATAATAGTGATCAGTGATCCCTATGCACACCTACTTACCTTAGGTTTTTTTCGTTACGGAATTTCTTGATTCGGTCGCCAGTCGCCACGCTCAAAGCCCGCGATAAAAGTTAAGCAATAGCCTAAAAATATTATTATTTATTACTTACAATCTCCGGTTTTGCGAAACCATTTTACCACTGTCACGGGTTTTTGAATAAACCTTGACTCACTAAACTCATCAACTTTGGTCTTTGGACCTTTCTTCACCGACTAGGATTTGGAGAAGTATGCGCATGAGTCAGAAGTGTAACACGGGACAAGGTTGTCGAACGTCATTTCAGAGACGTGAGTCACTTCTTGACCTCCGTGGAATCCCTCTTATCTCTCTTTATACCTCGATGACTTTATCTCGATAATTTTGATGTAGAAAGGAATTGAAGCGACAGTCCCCAATAGTATTATCTCACTTTCACGATAGTATAAGTAATGCTTTTGTCTTTAAAATTTATAGGAAGCTACTCAGACGTTTAAAAATACTATGCTAATTTTAGCTCGAAAGTGGCTAGGCCCACCCTACTACCCTAGTGCTTTAAGTCCCTGAAATTCCAGCATAGATATATCTATGCTGGAATTTCAGGGACTTAAAGCACTTAAAAAAGTTACGTAAAAACGACGCAATAAAATATTTCGATTACGGCATCCGAAATGTTAAATAAAGTAGGGCCGGTAGGAATACAGATTACAGATACTCTTTAAAATGTGTATTAATAGAAGGTATTAGGTTAGAGCTTAGAAGAACTTATAATATAATTAATAATATTTATATTACATTTAAGGGGGGCTCAACAACCAAGATTTTTTGGCCTCTTTTGCTCGATATCAATAACGGTGCTGGCAACAGGTAGGCACTTGAAATTTTCACAAAGGCCTTTTTACATATAATAATATGTGTACCTCACTAATGTCTATTATACAAGTACGCTGGATTGCTGATACAGACCTGCTTTTTGTGCCCATTTTCAAGCGGAATCAGCACCCCCATTATTCGGGTAGAGAACTAAATTTGACGTAACCACCACCAATAACAACAGTTGTCATCACTAGTATTAGTTCCAAATACTCTCACTACTGCTATCAGCGCCAATATGGCGGCTTTCAAATGTCATTTTTACGTCAGATTTAGTTCTCTACCCGAACAATGGGGGCGCTGATGCCGCTTCAAATAGGCACAAAAAATAGCTGTCATTTCAAAGGCTATCAGCAATCCAGCGTACTTGTAGGTATAGAGATCAGTGGTGTACCTACTTTAATAATTAATAATAATATTTAAATCAAATAAAAATAGAAGGGGGGCTCCCATACAAAAATAAAAAAATCAATTTTTGGCCTATTTTTGCTCTATTATCGGTAGGTACGGAACCCTCACGGAACCATTCGTGCGCAAGTCCTATTACACCATCAATATTATCACGATTCCGTGATAATATTGATGGTGTAATAGGCCGAATCGCAGTATCGCAGTAGTACTTGTGATACACGTGATACTAGAATCGTGATTAAATTGATGGTGTAATTCGAGCCAATGACGGTCACATCTGTTCGTAAGTCTGAACAACCCTTTCTGCGTACCTGCTTTTTTTCTAGACTGTTCTAGGTACCAAAACATTAAGCAACATACAAAAGACCACCTTTTTTTTTAAGTTCACCATGGACAACGCAGCCGTGGCATGCCGATTGCTTAGTGTTTATAGGTAGGAACCATGAAGGAACAGCTGATGAGAAGTCGCCATGTTTTGAATTTAGATGCTGCAAAGATCAACTTGAGACTATCCACTTGAGATGTTACGAAGTTCTAATGTACCTATTTGTTGTTTACGCCACTTGTTTCCAACAAGGAAGAAACGTTACGTCCCATTTAATCTTAATTAAGTAGGAACTGGAAATAAATCACTTCAAAACAATACAAGCGTAAAATTAATAATTATCGATAAATTACGGGTTATTTACCCAATGCAACGGGCACAAAAAGTGTATGATTACAGACTAGCTCAGACAAATGTAAAAGAAGAAAAAGCCTACCTACCAAATTTTTATACGATTTACGGAGCAAAGTTAACTGTTTGAAATCGAATGAACCGTGTTTAATGCGGTGTGTGTATTCGTTTGCAAGCAATCCCCAAAATATGGCTTCGTAATATTATAACAACGAATTCGATCGTGCTTCAACCCTCGGCCCTCGCAATAATGTGTTTTCGCCAGCCAGCCGTCCCGGGCGCTCCGGGCAGGGCGGGTGGGATCGCAATGTTTCACACACAATTCGATTACGGTAAAAACGTTCAATCTAGTCTCCACTCTACCAAAATTAATTATTATAATATTAAAACTGCTACTTACATTCATTTGCAAAGAAATAAACCAGAATATCTGAAGATATTTGCAATGTATCGATCACAGTTCACAATAATATTGTTCAATAAAAATCTGAGTAAAACGTATTATAGTCTAAAGAAAGTAATGGATATGCAACACAATTTAATTCAAAAATAAAAATCGACACCACATTAACTGAATAAAATTCATTTACAATAAAATTCATACAACAACGACAGGTCTCTCCACAACAGACCGCAAAGAACGACTGATTTAAAAACGCTCTGAATGATTGACCGGCCACCATTTGAGAATGAATGACAATATAATGAATGAATGTAGTTGAATGACGTTGACTTTGACATTTTGTTTTTTTATTTATACAGTCCTGTATGCAAAAGTAAACAAGTTTTTACCGATAAGTTGGCAGACTTGCAAATTTTATTGCATCATGTTGGTAGCGATACGTCACAATGCGAACCGATTGTCAAATGTCAATGACAGTTGATGACAGTCAATGTCAAATCGTGAGCATCACGAATTCACAGGAATTTTTATTTTGTTAATTCGTTTTTCGTTTTCTCATAGTTTTATCACGTTAGTTGTTTGATATGGAGGAGGATCGTCTCTTTGACGAACGAGTCTCAATAAGAGAATCTGCTCGTCCATTAAAAAAATACGGAAGTACGTGTAATCATATGAAGAGGAACGAGGAATATATAAAACACATAATGACTAAAGGGGATACGTTACAAGGCATAGCTCTAAAATATGGTGTCACAGTAAGTAGTCACTTTAATTGTGTTGACTAATAACAGGTCAGCTTTGGTAATTTTATTCACCGTTTACTATAACTATGTCTTATCTTTCAGATGGAGAAAATAAGACGAGCGAACCGTTTATTCGCCTCGGATAGTTTATTTTTAAGAGAGTATTTATTAATTCCTGTGACCAAAGACTCTCCCTTCTATGAGAATGGAGAAAGAGTAACAGAATTGGGTCCGCCCACTCACCGAGCTTCAATAGCGGGGATGCCCACAAACGACTTCTCCCCCGGAAGCCCGGATGAGAAGGAGACTTTTGATAACTTCCTCAATAGACTAGACTCATCTATTGCGAGTATCAAGAAACATGTAGAAAAAACGAAGGAGAATAGCGAGTGAGTATTTTTTTATTTTATTATTAGTATTTTATAGAAGTATCATCAAATTATTCTAGATCTTAAAACCACCAGCTTGTGGGCAATGTGAATCATAGTATAACTTTTTTATGACAAGAATTTCAGAAATTGGATTTTATGGGATAAATAATTATACTTAATTACAATTTTTTTGTTGTGTAACCAAATTAATATTATAATAAAAAATTGAGCAATTAAATCTATTGTAATAAAAACACAATTTCTTCAACTTTTAGTTTGGAAATAAAGTATTGTGTAATATGTGTACAAAAATGTGAAAGGCATAAAAAGGGTCAGTTTATGAATTATATTTCATACATTATCAATTTGATAAGGCGATAAGAAATGACCCTTTTATTTAAATTATCTTCATTAAATCTCTGCACATATCAATATTATGAGTTATTATCAAATACCAACAATATTATTTGCTTTACTTGCTAACAAAACATACAACATTTCTTTATTTCAAAGTTTTTGTAGTGGCATGAAATTAGTTTCATGTACCCAGACCCAGTACCACCAATCACCATATCAAGAAGCTGGTATCACAATTCACAATATGTTGTTTAGTGATAAAGATGTCACACTTTGATTCATTGTATTATTGAGTTGGCTAGGCATGATGTCAACGAACCATAAGATAATTATAATGTTTGTAAATTCAAAGGGTCAAATAGTTAAATTTGACACCTCGTCAGTTGGCCAAGTTTTACTACCTATGGGGTGGTCCTGTTTTTTTTTTTGCATTAAAATTCAGGCAATATAATTGATGACTGTTTTTTAACTACTTACACCTTAAATTATGGTTTGAATTTTAAAATATCTTTGTGTGACTTTATAGTCATTTATATTGTTAGTTTTTTTAATTAAAATATACTTTATTATAAAAAAATGTACATTAAAATAATTAATTTAAAGAGGTTTGAGGAAACCAACCATAGCATACGAAGCTGAGCCTGTCATGTCAGTCATCAAAAATATTACAAATACTTTACGACTACATTTCTAGATGCTTCTATGCTACATTTATTAGATAATATCATGACTGTTGTATAAGACCTTAAACAAACACATTGCTTACTTGAGTGATGAGTCTTAGCATACTTAACAAATATTTCTTGCAAACAAAACAGATAATGTTATTTTATAGGTTATTATTTATTTGCTTATCGCAAACATTAAAATATTATCATATTTTGTAGATGTTCTTTACTTTTAAATATGGACTGCTTCTTATTTTTTTAATTACCTCATAAAATAGTAAGTAATACACTTTTAATTTGAGATAATATTATCATATTATGATTATTTATTGCAAACTAATATTATAAAGGCGAAAGTTTGTGAGAGTGACTTCCTCATGCTTAAACGGCTGGAAGTTTTCATGGAGTCAGCTGACATCCTAGATTAACACATAGACTACATTTTAAGCAATTTACTTTCACTAAAAACATCGGGTAAAACGCGGGGCACAACTAGTAATAATATAATATTATAAACATGACGTAAAGCTAATTTGGAGCACTAATAATCGGATCATGTCCTACTCCTCGTTGACAAAAGTAGCACATCCTGTTGGCAGTCAACACAGAGGGAATTATTAGTGTTCAGTTATTCTTCAACTAATTTTATAAATTACTAGCTGTTGCTCGCGACTTCGTCCGCGTTAGTATAGTAGATCACGTCCCAAGTATTATTTTTCAAAAATATTCAATGTACAGAATTGACTTTCCTACGATTTTATTATATGTATAGATCCTTAGTATGCACTATGCACATAATATCCTGATTGGGGGCAAAGAAAAGTTCCAATATTGAATTTTACATCAGCCTTAATTTGTTACCACCTTTAGTGTAAGCGTATCTGACGCCGGTTTTTTGTGGGGCCGCGGTATCTTTTCAATTCAACCGACTTTATAATTATCTCAGGGTCAAAATAGTCATAGCAATATACTTGTTGACGTAAAACTAACTTTCCCGCCGCCGCGCCGCACCGTAGCGTGTTGACTGTACAATTGAGGCATTAAACTACAATTTTCAACCTTATTATCATAGCAATAAGGCTTGTAATTTGCACTACTGTAGCACTAATAGTACACGAGTCAGCGTCTAGATCACATGACTGTGATGCAAGCACCTTTCATATTTTCGCGTTGGATTACTCTATTTGAGTTCTGATTGACATAGTTACTAATCTAAATGTTACGATTTGAATATGCTAATAAAACGATATAAAGATCTTTCAATATAAGAAATATAAAACTAATCGTTTTCCTGTCTTTATCTTTTGAGTGGTCAAAAATCAAAATTTGGATAACCTGCATCATAGCCACAGAAGGACAGCCTACGATCGCAACTAAATTTTAGCTAGGACAATAAGGTACCAGGGGGCAGGGACATTCTAATCATTGCAATTTGCAATGCTTTTAAATGGAGAACTCTGTGCAACTCGAGATAAAAATAAATCTATGGTAGCCTGAAGTCTGACTGCCTGAACTGACTAGGTGGTCGCCGTTCTATCTTGATTTATTTCTGTGGTTACCTACGTCAACGGTCAAACCAAACAATATTACTTTTAATAATTATAATTATATTTAAATGAACATAACATAAATTCTGGTAATTAATAGCATATTCTGTTTAGCACAATCGCATCGTTGCGTGTCGAAATTCGGGCATACTATGCGATTAATTAAGTCAGATGTTATTGAGTGTTAGTTAACTACTAATCCGTTGTTTATTTAACCTTGACTTGCCTTGATCCCTTTCGCTTTCTTTATTATGGACAGTCGAAGACAGGTCGGGGTGTAACTTTGAACCCTATAACAAAGCAGTAAGGTACGATTGTGATTATACCGTATTTTTTTGTCTGTACGTTAAGGAAAATAAGTGATTGGCAGGTTGAATGTTCTCATAATGTGTTACATAATGACTCATAATAAAATAAATATTGATCAGTATGAATTCTTATTGGAAATGGAAATGAAAATTATAAAAAAAAAAAAAACATACAAAATGTCTCCGTCCTTAGGGATAGGGTTTAGACTCAAAAAAATTAAAAAGATTTAAAAAATCAAACTTCTATCCGACTGTGTCGAGACTCGAGTGCAAGTTTTCGTCACTACAATTCGTATGACAAAAGGTCCCTGCTGGCAAACATCTTAGCTCATAATTGGTCTATCTCTTTTTGGTCTAAATTGCGCAAGGATTTGATTTGACACTTGGTTCGCTAATTCTGTCAGCGACTGTACATGCTAAGAGTTGAGTTTCCTTACGGTACATAAGTTAGGCTGCGTTTCCACCAAAGCTGAGCGGAGATGTGTTGCGAGGGATGTGTTTTTGAGAACCAATAGCATCGCCGCGCTGAGCGACGTCATCGCAAAGTCATGTCAATGAAGCGATTCTATTGGTTTCCAAAAACACATTCCTCGCAATACAGCTCCGCTCAACTCTGGTGGAAAGGCAGCCTGCCGGCCTAGCATACGCCAACGAGATATCTCACTCTCGAGATAATTAAAAACTACTCGTCTCATAATGTCAAAATCTCGACATTATCTCGACAAAACTCTATAAAAATGTGTTATTTCGATGATAGATCTACGCGAGAAAAAATGTTTGTCATGCTAGGGTCAATAGAGTTGAAGATACAAACTATCAAACATCGAGAAACATGTAGAGAGAGATATCTCGTTGGCGTATGCTAGGCCGGCTGAAGGTCTAGTTAGTGAACGTCTGTACAAACGCGGAAAATACTTCAATTAGGTATGTTAATTGAAAAAAATACGCGTTACTCATAGTTCATAACGTGCTCAATGCTCATAAACATATTGGACGTAATACGTATGTCGTATAGTATGTGCAATGTACATTGTACCTAGTTAGTTCTTTTAGTAGTTGATGCCCAGATATTCGTTGATCGCGCGGGAACCGTTCATTTTTCAGGGATAAAAAGTATCTTAGTAATGTTCTTTTTCAATACTCGAAGTATTTTCATACTTTGATGAAAGGGATAAAAACAAAATATGTTCAATAATCTGAACTCTTCAAAGAATAATTATTTATAGTTATTAGTTACTCTTAGATAGCCGTAGTCTTTGATTATATACACGTCGCCGTAATCTATGGCAAGGTAGCGCTTCAGGCAAATTTTCTATAGTGCAGAGTGCTTATGCTTAACTACAAACTAGGAGTTTTGCCGGGAATTTGAAAGAGTGATGTTGTGATTTTGTATTATTTTTCTAAAATTGTGTTAAATTGGGTTTTTAATTTGTAATATTGGTAGAATATTAACCATTAGATATTCGTTATCGTGCACAAGTGTAGGAAAGTGATGCATTATCCAGAAACGTGCGATTTTGTGTTCCCTCCAAAACTCCATTGAAAGTTTCAGTAAAGCGTCTACCACTTTACTGAAACGACCGACTTGACTTCTTGACTGTATTGACTTCAGACTTTTACTTAGACTTTGACTAGACTTGACCTGACGATATTACATGAAAACGATGCTGAAAATTATTATAGGAGGAATACGGTTTTCCCGCCATATTCCTTACCTTTTTACCTTGTCTGTGGCACAACATACACATACTTTGTGTCAAGTTGCCAAAAACGAAGAAAAAGAAAAAAACTACAAACTATAGGTATTTCTAGCTATTTTAGAGTTCACTAGGTTAGATATTGTTCACGTAAGTGCTATGTAACGCTAGGCCATGCCAAGTGCTGACCTATGTTTAATATTGTCATGAGTGTCATCATGTGAGTTTATTAGACATTTTGTACGTAGTCAGCTCTAACGAATTGCCTATGTTCTAGTGTTAACTGCTTACAAATAGTCACTCTAGACGACGCCCGTAGGATGCCCCTCCGTTGCGCAGAAATCTGAAATTAGTTTATCGCGCGGTAAGTGGTAGCCCTACATTTTTCCGGGATAAAAAAAGTATGAAGTATAGTATCCTATGTACATTTCCCTAGACAACTATGATAATAAATAATAATATATAACCCAAAATGCTACTTGGATATAAATTAATTTAGTCGCTACGATTTGCAACTCATAATATTATTTTGTTTTTTTACTTGATTTGTGTTCTTTGTTCGAAATTCGAATGCAGTTGGCGAGGTGCCCACGACATCGATTCGTATTAAAATAGCAGCTTGCTCTTATCTTATCTCTAGCGTGTATTTAAAAGAGTAAACTAACTGATACGTTACAATTTGAAATACCGTGTCGAGAAAAATATTCCATAAACGCTTGTATGCTGATATAATAAATATTTTGACTTCGTTTCTAAGTTCGTTTCGAGATTGTAAAAGGTCGGCAACGCATCTGCAACTTCAACTCTTACGAAGTTGCGAGTGTCCATGGGCGACGGTACTGGTGACCCGTTTGCTCGCTAATTTTATAAAAAAATATTACTTGACTAAACTTTACAAGAAGTTTTGTGGCAGTAGTCTGAAAATGTACAGTCAGTAACAACTAACAACTATGGTAACAAGTAATTTTTCCTTTGTTCTAATTATACCAAACTGAATCAACAGGAAAGCATGTAGTTTGCAGACATCAGACATGTCATTAATTGTTTGATTAAGGACAAATTGTTTAAGTAAATAAAATTTTAAATTATATTATATCAATGTTATATGTACATAATTTTTACTGGTAACATTAATTTCCACCAAAAACCAACAAAATTGAAAATTATTCTCCGTCATTATTGAGAAGATAGCGAGCTGATGGTTGTGGGTGGAAGCTATCACAACTTTGTTTAAAAATTGAAATAGACTAAAAGAAGAAGTACATTAAAATCGGTTTATTCTTTTGAAAGTTACGAATTACGATGCTACTGCTCTATGTCCTACAGACATCGATTTATATGTAAGGATATGCCTACTAGAAGATTTTGCTAATAGGTTTTTCATACAAGGAAATAGAGAGCCATCTATGAAAAATCGATTGAACTACGTAGTGCGACACAATATTCGGCCGCGTGCGAATGCTGTTTTACCGACGAACCACGCGTTCCACCTGGCGTTGAAAACGATCAAAACGCTGAAAATGCCTCCTATTTTTAGCAAGATCGTTTTCAACGCCAAGTGGAACGTAGGGGTTGCGTCATTACTCGGTAAAACAGTAGCCATGGCAGACATCAGTATGTAGTAAAATTATAAATTAATTATTTCTATTCTTAAACAGTTTGTGAATTTGTGATGCTTACCGATGATAAGATATTCCAATGTGCTTTTTTAACTTTTTTGACATAATTTTTGCAGCTTTTTACCACACAACTAGGCATTTTTATGGCACTGAATAGACATACGATGACACCCGATTTGTTCTGCGGACCACAGACGACTAAGTCACGTAGGAGTCAAACGGAGCGTTTTGACCCCTACGAATCTGCATCATTGCAACGCGCGATTGACCCGGTCCTTAGTAATATATAAGTCTATGCCTACAGACTTATAAGTTATAACAGCCGTTGTCTTTGTCAGGGGCTAAAAACTGATTTTAGAATTCGGGATTCGACCATTCAGAGTAATACTTCACATACGCGAGTATTATAAGTTTATAACCTCTGGTTTAAGCTTATCTTGTCTGAAGAATAACTGAATTCACACTATAATTTTATTATTAGGTATACATTACTAGATGTCGCTCGCAAATCTGTTGCGCCAAAACTCGTTTATCGCGCGGGAACCGTTCATTCTTCCGGGATAAAAAGTATCCTATGTGCTTTCCCGAGACTCAAAGTATCTCCATGGTCCATGCCCAGCAAAATCGGTTCTATAGTTGGGTGTGAAGAGGCAGCAGATAGACTTTCGAATTTATAGGTATTAGTATGGATATTGGATAATATCCTCACGCGCGGAAACTTCGAGAAAGATAAACTCGATATTATGGCCTACAGTGTGTATATCTACACTACTATTATAAAGAGGAAAGATTTGATTTTTTGTTTGTTTGTTTGTTTGTTTGAGTCGAATAGGCTCCGAAACTACTGGACCGATTTGAAAAATTCTTTTGCTATTGGAATCTTACATTATTTCTGCTGAACATAGGCTACATTTTATTTTGGAAAAAAGTAGGGTTCCGTAAGATATTTGAGTTTTTCGGACGCAAGGTGTAAAAAATCAGCTAGAAAAGTTACTTATTTTGCGTACGCTGCCTAAACCATAAAAGATAGAACCATAAATTTTTTTTTTAATCGTTTATTTCAAATAAAAACATACAAAAGTGGCTTAAACTAGTTTCCAGCCAAACTATACAGTTTATTGGCGGGTACGCGCTCTTAACATAAATACAAAACTCTATAGTAAACTTTCTCTATTTTCTATAATCTTTTAGAGTGAGTTGCACCGGCTTACCTTAACTATAACTTTAACTTTAACCATGACAAAATGTGAAATAAACTGTCAAATCCCTAGAAAAAATAGCCATATTTGACGATAACGATAAAATGTTCTAAGTAATTGTAGAACTTATAAATATCTACAAAAAAGTCCGCGACACACTATACCTATCTATGTCGAGTGAGGCACAATAACCATTTATTTATTTAAAAATCCTGAATTTTTTTTGGACTACATTTAAACGGATATATTTTACTCACGCTATTAATCCTTATCAAAATAAATTATTTTATCACTAAGTACAGTTTATGTAGATAATATTTGGTCTTTGAATGATTAAAATTGGACGTTTGGTTTTGAAATTATGGCGAAATTAAAATATTACGATAGTGGGCGTCACCAAAGCGCGTGCGGGAGGAAGACAATATTCTGTTGTAGAAATGAAAATTCTGTACATAAAAGATATGAAATGACACCCGAAATTACACCTTTGTCACTACATCGCTATAGAAGCCAAAAATGTGGTTAGTTTTTTGTCTGTCTGTCTGTCTGACACTCTTTCTGTCTGTCTGTATGTTTGTTCCAGCATCACACGAAAAATACTGATCCGATTTGAATGTGGTTTTCGCGGATATATTTATCTTCTTCCAACTTAACATCTGGTGTATAAAATTTTTTCCCCCCACCCCTCTAAGGGGACAAAAGAGGGGGTCAGATTTTGTATCAAACTTTTTTCTTTAACACGAAAACTACTGATCCGATTTGCATACGGTTTTCACAGATATATTATATTTGTCTTCTTCCAACTCAACATCTGGTGTATAAAAATCCTCCCCCCCCCTCCCCTCTCAACCCTCTCTGGGGACCAAAGATGGGTCAGATTTTGTATAAAACTTTTTTCTTTAGTGGACTTACTTAATATTAGGTATTAACTGTGTTTTTCAACTTAACATCTGGTGTATGACCTTCCCCCCCCACACCCTCTTAGGGGACAAAAGAGGGGGTAAAACATGTATCAACTGATGATGAAGAAAATATACTTTAAATGGCAAAACAACGTTTGCCGGGACAGCTAGTTGTGTATAATAAAAGTGTTTTGATATTATGATGTACAGGCGAGTGCGTCACTGGCGCTTTTTACGATACCAACGATGATGGATGGCGAATTTAAAAAGTATTTCGCTGTTTGATTTATGAAAAGTTTGCTTCAGTTCAACTGTATCCTGTTGAATGCACTGGAAATAGCTCGTGGTAAATATTGTAGATCCGGCCCGAGTCGTCGGTGCCACGTCGTATTCGAGTTTATTACTTCCGTCTTCCACAATAGATGCTTGAGCCACTCAGGTCTTTGTCATCGATTTGTTGCTCCAAACTCGGTTAACTTTGTGATTGTGACTATAATCGAAATTACGAGGCAAGTCACGGTTTTTGTGACGAGTTTATGTTGCAGAAAGATCGAGTTCTTTTGTGAGTGCGCGTAGAACGACTTTAGGGTCAGAGCTGTGGTCAAAGCTGATAGGTGAACTCATTCAAAAACACTATCTTTTTCATACATATAAAGAGTTTCGTTGAAAGCTTCAAACTTAAGTATGATGCAGATATCTGAGTTCTGATCTGACAGTTACCCAATGCGAGGACCCAGGCGGAAGGTCTTTGCGAGGTCCATAATTGTCTTCCAAAAAACACCTTGCAAGTCCCCTGCAAGAGCGAGGCTCCGGGCGATTGCCCTGTTCGCCACCTCCCTAGGGCCGGTGTTCCTGCTCCTGAACGTGAGACTACGGGAAACGCGTGATACGCGGTCGTGTATCAGCGTTTCCCGTAGTCTCACCTTCAGGAGCAGGAACACCGTTGGGGTTTTTAGTGGGTAGTCCCGGGTGCGTCTTTCGTCCGCCCCGGGGAGTCCCACATACCTCGGAGGATGCATAAAAGCATCCCCCCAACGCAAAAAAAAGGGCCGTCAGTTTAACTGAACAAGTTCCTATGGTTACGGAATTGGTCATATTAGCCATAGTAGCTGGTACCTAACATATCCTGCATTATCATTTCCAGGTTCGTGAAAGACCTGGAGCAGAGCTACCCGCGGTCGCGGCCGACGGCGCGGCTGCGGCAGTCGGCTTCGATGGGCGCGTCCACGTCGTACAACGAGGTAGTGCCGCCGCCGCTGCCGCCGCCGCCGCTGACGCAGGGCCGCCGCGTCGACCGCTCGCTGCGGTGCCTCGAGCAGGTGCACGACGACCTGTTCCAGTTGTAGCGCCCGCGACAGCGCAGGTGTGTACGTTTCAGCTTTGTCAGATTTTTTGCTATTGAAAATAACGTGATTATTCCGTCAAAAGCAGGACATAGTAAATAATCGGCCAAGTGCGAGTCAAAGGCTTGAGCTGTGTTCCTGTTTTTTTTTTGTATAATCTAGCCAAATCTGTTTTCTGGATGTTTGAACACAGCGGAAAATCTGGCCATTTTTTTAGGTTTTTGAACGTTCATATCTTTATTTTAATAATTAAATTATGAAAAAAAAGAAAACATAGGGACATTGTATTAGTGAAAAAAAAAGCGGCCAAGTGCGAGTTGGACTCGCCCATGGAGGGTTCCGCAGCAGCAATAAGGTTTATTTTTATGAAATTAAAATATGTTGATTTATTTTTATATTTCAGTCGATTTAATGAAATTTAGATTAAGGTTTACTATTTATGACGTATAAAAAAAACTACTGGCTAGATCTCGTTCAAACCAATTTTCGTTGGTAGTTTTTATAGTAATCTACATCATATATTTTTTTTTAGAATTATCATGCCTCTACTTTAGAAATTAGAGGGGGGGGGACACACATTTTTCCACTTTGGAAGAGTCTCTCTCGCAAACTATTCAGGTTAGAAAAAAATAATATGAGAAACCTCAATATGATTTTTGGAGACCTATCCATAGATACCCCACACGCATAGGTTAGATGAAAAAAAAATTTTTTGTTTCAGTTGTACTTTACTATTTATGACGTATAAAAAAAACTACTGGCTAGATCTCGTTCAAACCAATTTTCGTTGGTAGTTTTTATAGTAATCTACATCATATATTTTTTTTTAGAATTATCATACCTCTACTTTAGAAATTAGAGGGGGGGGACACACATTTTTCCACTTTGGAAGAGTCTCTCTCGCAAACTATTCAGGTTAGAAAAAAATGATATGAGAAACCTCAATATGATTTTTGGAGACCTATCCATAGATACCCCACACGCATAGGTTAGATGAAAAAAAATTTTTTTTGTTTCAGTTGTACCTATGGGGACCCCTAAAATTTTTAATTTTTTTCCATTTTTGCATCAAAATCTTAATGCGGTTTACAGACTACATCTGCTTACCAAGTTTCAATAGAATAGCTCTAATAGTTTCGGAGAAAAGTGGCTGTGACATACGGACGGACAGACAGACAGACAGACAGACAGACAGACAGACAGACAGACAGACAGACATGACGAATCTATAAGGGTTCCTTTTTTGCCATTTTGGCTACGGAACCCTAAAAAGAAAACATAGGGACATTTTATTCAAATAAGTTTTACCAAGCTGAAAGGGGGTGACTCAGGGGGTCATTCTGAGCAAATAATATGTTTTACGACTTTTGGAAATTTTTCTAAAAATTTAACTTTTCAATGGTAAAAAGTCACGTGACCAACAAACTTGTTTAGAATGACCTCCCTGAGTCACCTCCTTTCGGCTTAGTATAACCCCCCCACAGCTATATTTGGGCTAAATATTTTTTATTGTCACTACATGTTTATCGTATATGTTTCCAGATATGCGCGTCTACAATGAGCTGTGCTGTGATAGCAGGGCTGCTGGGTCACGGCCGGCGCTAGTTACTGACCACCCGTGTACATAGGTCCGTATGTATAGAACGTTTTATATTTAACCATAGTTTATATTATATAAGAGTATGCTTTACGCCATGTTCTGTTTGTAATAAATATCTTTTTATTTATCATTAGTTTCATTTGAGCTATACTTATATTTCTGTATCGCTTAAAAGGTCTTTGAAAATATTGTCAGAAAATAAACTTGTTGCTCCTTTTATTACATTATTTTCAAGTTTTTTTTCTTCTTTTATTATTAAAATGTAGTATGTTATTATTATTAGCAATATTCCGCGAAATATTGCTAAAAATAATAACAAACTAAATTTTAAGCTATGGATTTCCGCAAAGTAACGCCTGATTCTATTAACTCTTTTATTATTGTTAAAAACATCTAATCTAAGTAAGTACATTTTAAAACCATCTCGCAAAATGTTTTAACATGTTTCTAAATTATTTATAAGAGATAAAAATGTTAAATTAAGACAAACATTTCCTTTGTAGTGGTCATAAACAGATCAGGGTTTGGATCACAATAATTTTCCAATAATTCCATTTTGGCTTATAAATATTTCGTAACCACTAAACGCTTAAAATATTATATAACCTGTGACTGATCCTACTAATATTATTCATTATAAAAGTTCCATTAGAGATATAATAAATAGAAAAGGTAAAATATAAATAACCAAAGAAATGTCTTATAAATTGTAATTGTTTCCATGCGCTTTTATTTAAATATAGAATCTTGTATCTGTTTACAAAATATTTAATATGAATTAGGTACATAAAACACATAATATTATTAACAATAACTAGCATAACTTAGCAGTCAGAAGCGCCTTGTATTCTGTAATCATTATATAGATTTATATGCATCCGCCCGAACATGCGCTTTAGTGAATAGTGTCTAAACACACGAGGCCGAAGTTACGCGGCGTAAATTCCGCCGCAAATGTCAAACGCATACAAAATACGGACGGAACGCGACGGAATAGTGTGTCATCCCTTGCATTCCATCCGTATATTGTATGCGTTTGAAACGCGGCGGAATTCACGCCGGCGTAACTTCTGTCTAGTGTGTTTATACACTAGCGAATACATCGGACGAACGCGTTACATATAAATTTAGCTTAATATATTACCCGGTCAAAACATCTGTAGACACATCAGGTAACTGTGGGTTGGCTAGCCGCTAAGTAAGGTCTTTCGAACGAATGGTTTTGGATTCCAGCTGGCAGCTACATACAGCCGCATTTAGAAAACTTCGATAGCGCGATTGTTGTCTGCTATATCACTGTCTACAGATATTTTGAGTCAATATAGACTAATTAATCAGATGATACAAACGTGAAACAATAGAACGTCGGAATATTCTATTTGTCGCGGAAAAAGTCTGCCACGAGGTGGCGCCGCGCCATCTCAATTCTCAAATGAGAAAATGTAAGGATTTGATAATAGTAAAATAATAATAGAGTTATGACTAAATATAAATATTATGTACAACATAAGCTTAAAATTGCCTTTGTATTTGTTGCACTGTTTGTGAAATTGTGATTAGCTAAACATACCTCTATAATGTATCCAAAGTCCATGTATAAAACGAAAATTGTACATTGATGTAGTGTAGGTATAGTGTAAAGTGTATACTATATGCTGTATTATGCAGCTAGATCGCCAGTTCGGGCAGTTTCACCAACTCCAAGTTAATCATTGATTAAATAACATGTTCTCTTTCGTTCTTAGTCATAAATGAATGAAATTGGGATCTAGCCACGCCTGTAACTATGAAAATGTATCTATTCTAAATAGTAAATACAGAATCATACTTTATAAACGCAAATATGTAACGTTACTGTATTACAATTTGTAAGTAAAAATTGTATCATCCTCCTACCCACTAAGTACACTAAAGCTGATCGCACATTTGTCAGCAGTCAGCACCGTATGTGCGAAAGTTCACATCATTTCATACAACGAATTCTAAAATGCGGCGCGTACGGCGCGTGCGTTCTGACAAATGTGCGATCACCTTGAGGGTCAATTCAGACCGCAACGTGACGCGTAGATGTATTTCAAAATTTGTACTGAATTGACAGATTTTGTGAGCGTGAGACGTCTCGCAAATCTGTCAAATCCATACAAATTTAGAAATGCATCTACGCGTAGCGCTGCGGCCTGAATTGACCCTTAGAGCGAAGCAACGTTGTTGCGCTGCGGTACGTGGCTTCCTGAATACCTGACACAAAGGACAGCGCATAACAAGGCACATAATAATATTTTCATGATGTGACATAATATCATGCGTGTACATGTTGTCGCGCACCGCCGTATCGCAGCTATGCTGTTTGCCACAATAACGCGTTATATTTTTCCAACAACGCAAAACTACCAAACAATAAGACTTCGCTCTTATAATAAAATATGTCAAAAAGTGACCTAAAGTACCTACATGTTTGTAGCCAACTACAAAACGCAGTGCAGTGTCGTTGTCGCGCGGTAATGCTGCTGACACTTAGCAGCTTAAGGAGAATTGGGCCTCCGGTAAACTCACTCACTCGGCGACTGTTTCACGCCGGTTTTCTGTGAGAACGTGGTATTTCTCCGATCGAGCCGGCCCATTCGTGCCGAAGCATGGCTCTCCCACGTATAAACGTTCATACAACGAATTTGCTGATAAAATATGTGTGACCACCTTTAGGGTCAATTCAGACCGCAACACGACGCGTAGATACATTTCTAAATTTATATGGATTTGGCAGATTAGCAAGACGTCTCGCGCGATTGAAATCTGTTAAATCCATACAAAATGCCGCGCCGCGCCTCGCCTCGCTTCGTCGCATTGCGGTCTGAATCAACCCTAAGGCCCACTTGCGCTAAAAATTGCTGTATTCAGATGGGTAGAAAATGTGTCATCTAAAGGGCGTTTGTGCACTACACGGAATTTTACCATCCGGCGCGGCGCGAAGTCCGGATTTCTTACGTTTCGATATGGCAAACGTGAAAGTTATGAACACCGGACGGTAAAATTCCGTGTAGTGCACAAACGCCCTAACTTGTTAAACTACCTGTGATGGTGACATGTTATGATGAACAACAATAACTGATAACATAAAATATAATGTCGCAGAAAGCTGACGTCTGCAGTGCTATGAAGTTGGCTACGAATGTACCATCAGAAAAATTGATATATAGGCAGATGTCAAACCTATTTCATTTTGTCGGGTTATATCAAGACATAATCTGACCAAATAACGTAGGTCCGTCGCCTATCTATTTCTCTGATACTTTATGCACTTTTTTAGGGTTCCGTAGCCAAAATGGCAAAAAAGGAACCCTTATAGATTCGTCATGTCTGTCTGTCTGTCTGTCTGTACGTCCGTCCGTATGTCACAGCCACTTTTCTCCGAAACTATTAGAGCTAGATTATTGAAACTTGGTAAGTAGATGTAGTCTATGAACCGCATTAAGATTTTGATGCAAAAATGGAAAAATTATTAAAAATTTTAGGGGTCCCCATAGGTACAACTGAAACAAAAAAAAATTTTTTTCATCTAACCTATGCGTGTGGAGTATTTATGGATAGGTCTCCAAAAATCATATTGAGGTTTCTCATATAATTTTTTTCTAACCTGAATAGTTTGCGAGAGAGACTCTTCCAAAGTGGGAAAATGTGTGTCCCCCCCCTCTAATTTCTAAAGTAGGGGCATGATAATTCTAAAAAAATATATGATGTAGATTACTATAAAAACTACCAACGAAAATTGGTTTGAACGAGATCTAGCCAGTAGTTTTTTTATACGTCATAAAAATGGTAAACCTTGATCAAAATTTCATTAAATCGACTGAAATATAAAAATAAATTAAAAAACCTTTTAATTTCATAAAAATAAACCTTATTGCTGCTGCGGAACCCTTCATGGGCGAGTCCAACTCGCACTTGCCCGCTTTTTTGTTGATTAACCTTAGTGTTGTTCAGATTTAGATTATAAAGTACCTACTAACTTAGGCCCTGTTTCACCACTTCCTGATAAAGTGCCGGGAAGGCTATCCACAATTTTTTTGACAGATTCTCCACACTCTATCTGTAAAGTTAAGTGGTGGATAGCCTATCCGGCACTTATCAGGAAGTGGTGAAACAGGCCCTTAGTAGATTTATAAACGGAAGAACATATATCTTGTGTAAACTATAATACCCTCATTTTAGCGATGATATTGCAGTGATAAGATAGGGTACATAATGAACTATATGATAGCGGTACGGGTCAAAGCTACGGATAGCAGAACTTTTTTTTATTAACTTTTTTACAAGGCTTTGTTAAATGAATTAAGAAACTTTTCGTTGAACTAATGTTTAAATAGACAAAATCTAATGTATTTATATTGTATTGTATGATACATTGCTAATATTTTATGCTTAGAGAGAAAAATAATTTACATAGAAAAAATGTGGACAATTTTATGTTTGCCAGAGCCATGAAAATCTTTTAATTCTTAGCTACCAATATAATTTATTGTTATAAACTCGTTTTCTGCTTCACAATCTCCGTCAAATTTTAGCCTTATCTGCTATCTGTACATTTGAGGTTATTATCATGTTATAGATCAATAAGGCACTAATTAGTAATTAGAAGTGTTTAAATGATAAATGTTGAGCTTTATTATACATGTAATTTTTTAATAAATGTTTATTAGTGATTAGGTAATTCTATGTAAGTGTAACGAAAATATTGGCTGTATAATATTTAACCTAACAGCAAACTGATACTGCACTTAAAATAGGGGCTTCTTAACTTGCAGGTTGTTACTCTCACTTCAGTGAAGAGTGACAAGGATAGCATGTTTTGAGCGCCGCTTAAATAAGCAGAGCTTCTGATTTTGTCGTAACTAAACAAAACTATGCTTTTTTAGTTTGAAAAATATCGATTCCAAATAATTTTATATTGGTTTAGTATGACGCCTTATTCATTATAAGTACATATTTTGATCTTATATTAGGTAAATATTGCTTCATATTTTTACGAAAATTCATACATTCTCTAAAACGTGATTTTATAGGGGCTCCGTTTTTTATTTTTAGTACGGAACTTAAAAAGATGTTGAAAGTTTTATAATTATTGTAATTTCTATAGACGAACATCTAGTCAATAGAATATTACATAATATATTGATATTGAAAGAATAATTGCTACATGTATGCTTATCTTTAACCATCATTTTGTTGCACATTTAAGTTTCTTGCTTTTATTTAACATTTAAATAGATTTTACAGCAGAGTATGGTTACACGGTCAGTTTGGTATCAGTTCAGTCCATCAGTCTGAGACTGACGACCGGAAAGTACATTATAAAAAAAATATCAGTCCGTCAATCAAACGGTTACACGTTCATTGTCCCGTCAGTTTGGATCGGACTCATGCACTGAACTGCGCAAGTACCTAAAATTTCAAATATAACGAATTTTCGAGTCTGGTTAGTTCCAAATTGAGCCACAGCATGATCGTGCGCTAGTGTAGCTGTCAGGACTAGCAAAAGCTGTTGAGATCGAATTAGTTACAAATCGAGCCGCAGCAGATCGTGCGCTATTTTGGATGGCGTATATGCCAAAAGCTGCTGAGATCTAGCTGATTCGATTCTGATTGTGTCGGGAGTAAGGCTGCTGATGCCAGCAGCCAGACTGACCGTGTAACCTATGTCTTATTCTTGCCTATTTAAAAGGTGGTAGCGGTAGGACAAAACTGCTTGTAAGCACCCCATGTACACTAAATTTCGATTCCTGCAAGTGTTTCACAATATTTTTATACTTTGTCACGCTTGTGAGTGTTTTGTGAAAGTCTACTGGCTGTTAAAACTCATAATATTATGTATTTGTTGTATATTTAAATGTTTCCTTTGTATTGAAGATAAATAAAACTTTTAAATACGAAAACTCGTCTCTTACTTACTGGTACTTTTTCGTTTCTTTTCTAACGTGATATTATATTTCATCCAAATGTAGATAAAATATTTTGGTAAGTATAGGTATATTACTTATTAGATATTACTTAATAAATCCAAAATATTATGTCTCCTTAATGTCTTCTTTTCTAAGATAATCTTATCAACAGCGTTTTTGATTTTCTACTGATTTGCGAAACCTTAAAAGGTAAAAATATGACGTAAAGTACATAAAATCACCGCTAGATGACGCAGCTATAATTCTAGTAATATCTACGCAGGCATTACATTGAATTTCGTTATTTTTAAACATTATCTCAACAAAAGTACTTGTAAATATTACCATTATAATAATGTTACTTATAATAATATTGTTACGAATGCGGACACGTAGTGTCATCTAGCGGCAACCAGGCGAAACCATCACAGACAGCGTAAATCCCCTATTCAATACCAGATGCCGCTACTTGTATGTTTTTGTTACCTGCGCGTACCTGCTCGAGAATTTTCCCACGGTTGTTTACATGTTGATGCGAATTTTGTGGAATATTCTCGTAAGGTCTAGAGCTCGCCCCGATCCGTATAAATACGCGGCTAGACGGGCCGGCCAGCCAGTCTTCGAATGTTTTCGAGTGAGCGATAATCAAAGCGACTTCGGAAGTGAGAAACAAGTGACTTAGTGAGTGAACCAGTGATAGTGCTTAGTGTTTGAACTTAGTGCATAGTGTTTGAACTTAGTGCATAGTGTTTGGACCTTGTGCTTAGTGTTTAGACATAGTGATCTTGTGTAAGTGTAGTGTAAGTGTTAAGTGTAGTGCAAATAAAAGTCTTCAAGAGAGTCACCAGGTCTTTTTCTCCGAATCATCGAACCTTAGCACGTAACAACTGGTGTCGGAAGTGAGATTTGGAGATGCCATTGACTCCGAGAGAGGACTTCAAGGGGAGTGTCGGGACAAGGGCGCAACGGGCTGCGGAGGCCACACCCACTGGGGACCAAGCTCCGCCCACCGCGGGGCAGGCCTCACCCACTGGCCCCGCCCACCGGGACCCGCCCACTGGCCACGCCCCTCAGGCCCCGCCCACTTTGGGTGTGGCCACGCCCACTGGCTCCGCCCACCAGGCCACGCCCACTCAGGCCACGCCCACTGGCCCCGCCCACCAGGCCCCGTCTGCTCAAGCCCCGTCAACTGGCTCCAGCCACCATGCCTCGTCTGTAGCTTCTACAGCACCACAAATGGCTCCTCAATTGGAAAGCATAATTGAGTTGATTCAGGCTTTGCAAGATGCCCAAGACCGCAAGCTCAGCGCTTTGCAAGATTCTCAGAGGGCAATGATGGAGTCCCAAAGAGCTGATATTCAGGCTTTGCAAGAGGCACAAGACCGCAAACTCGGCGCTGTGCAAGATTCTCAAAGGGCAATGCAAGAGTCACAAGAGCAACAAAAGGACCTTCAAGAAAAGGCGCTTCTGGCGATAAAGGATGTCAGTGACACGGTGACAAAGCTTCGTAAAGATGTCGACGTAATGGACGAACGAGTTACCGGGTTGGGATTGGATATGGAAAATGTGAAAACCAACATCACCGAACTACAGAAGAAAGTAGTGCGCCTGGAAACCACAGGAGTCGCGACGTCTAGTGGAACTACCGGAGCAGTGGTACAAGGGCCAAAAGTCAAGGTGCCGCCGTACGACGGTACTACTTCTTGGAACGCTTATCGTCAGCAATTCCAGACGGTTGCTACTGCCAACGGATGGACTGAAGACCAATGCCTGACCGCTCTCACTGTTGCGCTCAGAGGGCAAGCTTTGACGGTCCTAGAAGCACATACAGGAAATGGGTTCCAAGATCTGATGGAGGCGCTTGAATCCAGATACGGGGAGCGACACCTGGAGCACGTGTTCCGTGCCCAACTTCGTGACAGAGTCCAACGCTCAGGAGAGGGACTACAACAATGGGCGTTGGAAATTGAAAAGCTGGTCAAGAAGGCACATCCAGGAGCAGACTCCAAGATGGTTGACTCAAACATTATTCAAGCCTTTGTCGACGGAATCAGGGATCTGGAAGTCCGAGCTGCAGTAAGGCTACGTCACCACACCTCGCTAAAGGAAGCGTTGGCGCATGCTCTAGAGGTCGAGGCTGTCCGGCGTGACATACGGCAGACCTATAAAATCCGCGAGGTCTCGGAGGAACTCAAGGAGGTCAAGGCTCCTACGAAGAGAAGTTTTGGAGCCATGTGCTACAAGTGCGGCGAAAGGGGTCATCTTCAGCTCAACTGCCCGCAGAAGGATACCCAGATGGCAAGAATGAAAAGGCTTGAGGAACAGATGGAGGAGCTGAAGAAGCAAAGGGCTTCGTCCCCTGCCCGGGAGCAGGGAAACGAATAAAAGCCAGGACTAAGGGGCGAGTACTGGCTGACGCGGAGGAAGCCCCAATAACTGTTGTCTCCCAAGCAAGCAGCGGGAATAGTCTTGTGATTCAGGGGACTATTAACAGGACGGATTGCAAAATGACTCTAGACACAGGAGCCTCTAGAACGATAGTGAACCCAAATCTGGTAAAGGCCGCAAGGAGACATAAGAGGAGAATTAACTGTCGGCTTCTTACTGCCTCCGGTCAACCAATACCCGTCCTGGGAGAAATGTCAGTTATGATTAACGTAGGGGGGTCCTCATACCCTCATGACGTTATCGTGGCTGAGATAATGGATGATTGCATCTTGGGTTTGGATTTCATGAAGAAGCATAACTGCAGGATTAATGTCGCTGACGGAGTTTTCAAGTGTGGCGAAGAAGAAATTTTCATCCTTGGAGGCGCCTGCGGGAAAGTCGCATGTGTAAAGGAAGTCCTTATACCTGGACGAGCGGAAGCCCGGGTGCTGGTGAAACTACCGCCAGCTGGAAAGAACAAGTCCAACAGATGCGTGTTGATCGAAGACACACCCACCAAGACATCAGCACGAAAACTGATGACGGCAAGAACCCTTGTGAGTGGAAGCAGTCACGCTGTGGTCCGGGTTTTGAATCTTGGTGAACGCGAGATCTGCTTGAACAAAGGTGACGTCATTGGAAAGTGCGAGGAAGTTATCTGGATGAGAAAATGCAGTTCGACGACGGACGCAGACCCAGCAAACAGCAGCAACAATGGATTAGTGACTGAGCTACTCGATGACTGCAAGAGTAATCTGACTTATTCGCAGAGCATGAAAGCTAAGAAGTTTTTACAGCGCCACGCGAATATCTTCTCCAGTCAGGAAGGTGACCTTGGAAGAACGTCGATGGTTCAGCACAGGATAGATACCGGAAACGAGAACCCGATTCGTCAACGAGCAAGACGGATACCAATTGCAAAGGAGAAGGAAGTGGAAGGCCTTTTGGAGGACATGAGAAGGCATAAAATAATTGAACCGTCTGCAAGTCCGTGGTGCTCACCTGTGGTATTAGTGAAGAAGAAAGATGGCAGCACAAGATTTTGTGTGGACTACAGGCGTCTCAATGATGTCACTAAAAAGGACAGCTACCCATTACCTCGGATCGACGACACTCTGGATACCTTGAGTGGCATGAAATGGTTTTCGACCCTGGACCTGAAATCTGGATACTGGCAGGTGGAAATTCATCCAAAAGACAAGGAGAAGACAGCTTTTTCCACCGGTAAAGGTTTATGGCAGTTTAACGTCATGCCCTTTGGATTGTGCAACGCACCTGCCACGTTTGAGCGACTTATGGAGTGTGTACTAGCAGGCTTAGTTGGAGAGGCTTGCTTAGTCTACTTGGACGATGTCATCATTGTTGGCCGCGACTTCGAGGACCATTTGCGAAACTTAGAACGAGTTTTCGCCAAAATAGAGGGGGCCAAGCTAAAGTTGAATCCGAAAAAGTGTCGATTATTCAGGAGTAAGGTCAATTATCTCGGCCATGTTGTCTCCAGTGATGGAATCCAGACGGACCCGGAGAAACTGGAAGCAGTTCAAAATTGGCCAACCCCTAAGAACAAAACCGAAGTGCGAGCATTTCTCGGCCTATGCTCCTACTACAGGCGTTTTGTTAAGGGATTCTCGGAGATAGCCAAGCCATTACATCGGCTGACAGAAGATAAACGACAGTTTATTTGGGACGAGACTACTGAAGATTCTTTTCAGAAACTGAAGAAACATCTGTGCGAAACACCAATCCTGGGGTATCCACAACCTGAAGGTCAGTTTATAGTCGACACGGACGCAAGCAACACAGCCATTGGAGGGGTGTTATCTCAAAAACAGGGTGAAAGAGAAGTTGTAATTGCATATTTCAGCAAATCTTTATCCAAGCCAGAGAGAAACTACTGTGTGACAAGAAGAGAACTCTTGGCTGTGGTAAAGACGCTACAACATTTCAGTAAATACCTCATCGGCAGACAGTTTTTACTGCGAACTGATCACGCAGCCTTGAAGTGGCTACTGCAATTCAAGAACCCAGAAGGTCAAGTAGCACGATGGATTGAGCAGCTCCAGGAGTACGACTTCAAGACCGAACACCGCAGCGGAAAGTCGCATGGGAACGCCGACGCACTCTCACGAAGGCCGTGTTCAGAAGACTGCAAACATTGTGTTAACTCCTCGATCACGAAAAAATCTAGGCAAAAATCTAGGCAGATTTTGGCAGATGTAAAATCAAGACTAGATGGCGCCCGGCCTTGACCCGGCCTACCCTCTTTTACAAATAATGTAATAACTTTACAACGGAACCATATTTTATGTTTCTGTGAAAAGCATTAAACAGCTATATTAAATTTTATATTTATTTAAGCCATCATAATTATAGTATTTAGTCTGATTTAATATTCGTTTCTCAAGTACTAACAGTTTCCAAGTATGTGCTGACTTTTATAATGTGAATTAACTGAATACTTTTCTCTTATTTCAATAAGACGGTCATAAATAAACAGTCATAAATAAACATTACCTTTCAAGAGCTCCATTGTGTTCACAACACCACTTCAAATTTTACTAACAAAAAACCGGTTTCGTATTACCCACAAGCAAACTTCGTCCCTAGTGCTACACAAATAAAGTTCAAAATGGCCCGCGGGCCGTTTGAACGGTCGGGAAGTCGTTAAAAGTATCATATTTCACTTGATTGTTTTTCACAATGATGGATATAAATTCTTTTGCAAACACTTCTCACTAGTTGATAAAAACTTCCGTTTGCGTTTTACGTAATCACTTACAAACATAATATGGAAATTGCGTCGAAATCACATAAATATAAACAAACTTTTCGAGTGTAACCTAGAAGTTATTACGATGTATTTCTTTCAAACGATTACCTAGAAATACTTATAATAGCTACTACTAATACAAAACAGCACTTTCATTGGTAAAAATCCGAAATAACACACAAAAACTATCAAAAAAACAACAACGTGCGTGCCGAAAACACGATTTTCTATAGACTAAAATCAGATGTTCGCCCACAGAGTAAAGTATATTTTTGCATTGGGAATCTAGCCAATGTATTAAAGATCAACTAACCAAACTTCTTCATACAAAAGTAGACTCTAAATCAACGAAATTCGGTACTTAATTGAATGAAAGAGCGCGGCCCATTTGGGCCTTACGGTTTTTGACGGAATGGCTCGTGACGTCACGTGACACACGGCGCGGCCCAAGTGGGCCTTACGGTATTTGAGGAGTTAAGCAGGAATCTAATGAAGTGACAATAAAGTTAACGAGAACAAGTCCTCTGGGTCCATGGGAGAATGATGCCATGAGGGAGGCTCAAGAAAAAGATGACGACCTTCGGCACATCATCACATGGAAGAAACGGGGTGACGTAAAACCAATCTGGAGTGAGGTTGCACCCACTGGCGCTGTCACTAAGGCGTACTGGGCGCAATGGGAGAGTCTGGTACTTCAAAACGGAATACTCTACCGGAAATGGGAGAAGACTAACGGCAGAGAGTTCCATCTTCAGATAGTCGTCCCAAGAGCGAGAGTACCAGATATTCTCCGTGAAATGCACGATGGCGTATCAGGAGGTCATCTGGGTGTCAAGAGGACGTTGACAAAAGTGCGAGAACGATTCTACTGGTTGCATTGTCGAGATGATGTGCAGGATTGGTGCCGCAAATGTACTACTTGCGCTGCAGTGAAGGGACCACAGACCAGGAGCCGTGGGAACCTGCGGTTGTATAACGTTGGTGCACCGTGGGAACGAATTGCAGTTGACGTAGCTGGGCCATTTCCTGTAACGGAGTCGGGAAACAAGTATTTCATGGTCGTCATGGACTACTTCACCAAATGGCCTGAAGTGTTCGCCATACCAAACCAAGAAGCTACAACCGTTGCTTCTAAGCTAGTGGAAGAAGTGATATCTCGCTTTGGTGTGCCTCTGGAAATCCATTCCGATCAGGGCAGGAATTTCGAATCGCAGGTCTTCCAGGAAGTGTGCAGAATCTTGGGAATGCATAAAACGAGGACCACCGCGTACCATCCACAGTCTGATGGAATGGTTGAGAGATTTAACCAGACCCTTGAGAGGCATTTGGCGAAATTGGTAGATGAAAAACAAAAGGATTGGGACAAGTACATACCGCTCTTCCTTCTGTCGTACCGTACCGCCGAGCATGAGAGCATAAAGGCTACCCCGGCATATGTCAATTACGGTAGAGAACTACGAGTACCAGTAGACCTCTTGACAGGAGGGTCACCGGAGGAACCAAAGACCGTACAAGACTATGTCTGTGATTTGAGGGAAAAGATGCGCTATATACACGCCACGGTTCGGGAGAATGGGTTACATTCAAGTGAGAACATGAAGACCAGATACGACCGGAAATCGAACACGAGCGGCTTCGAAGAAGGGACACTGGTGTGGCTGCATAACCCAACTCGTCGAAAAGGGAAATCTCCAAAGTTGCAGACCAAGTGGGACGGCCCATACAAAGTGGTTACCCGATTGAATGATGTGACTTATAGGATTCAAAAGCAACCAAGAGGGACATTCAAAGTGGTACACATAGACCGTCTGGCGCGTTACCATGGCAGTAACAATGATGCTCGGGACGAGCATCTCTAAGAGGGGAGTAGTGTTACGAATGCGGACACGTAGTGTCATCTAGCGGCAACCAGGCGAAACCATCACAGACAGCGTAAATCCCCTATTCAATACCAGATGCCGCTACTTGTATGTTTTTGTTACCTGCGCGTACCTGCTCGAGAATTTTCCCACGGTTGTTTACATGTTGATGCGAATTTTGTGGAATATTCTCGTAAGGTCTAGAGCTCGCCCCGATCCGTATAAATACGCGGCTAGACGGGCCGGCCAGCCAGTCTTCGAATGTTTTCGAGTGAGCGATAATCAAAGCGACTTCGGAAGTGAGAAACAAGTGACTTAGTGAGTGAACCAGTGATAGTGCTTAGTGTTTGAACTTAGTGCATAGTGTTTGAACTTAGTGCATAGTGTTTGGACCTTGTGCTTAGTGTTTAGACATAGTGATCTTGTGTAAGTGTAGTGTAAGTGTTAAGTGTAGTGCAAATAAAAGTCTTCAAGAGAGTCACCAGGTCTTTTTCTCCGAATCATCGAACCTTAGCACGTAACAATATTATTATTTTAATGTTGACAATTTTTAACTTATTATTTACAATAAAATATGTACCGAATTGTATGACAGTAAGCATTTACTAATTTATTACTATTATTATTTTACGACTAATATTGTACTTGAATTAAAAATATTGTAAGTAGAGAACCAACAAAATTAAATTTAACTTTTACTTTCAAAATATTTGCACGTCGAGAATCGAGATGTTTGCGACAAAACATGAGAGCTATTTTACTGCATTATTCCATCTATTGTCAATACCATGTTTTTGCAAATAAAAATTATTATTATTAAAAATTGTAATAGTCGTTTGTAGATACACACCATTTTATGTCCCTATCTTTATTGATGGTATGATACCTCTTAATTATATATCCTCTATTTTTATGAAAATTAAAAGAATGTTTGAAAAATATATTTTAACTGATTTCATTCAAGTTTTATGGCTCTGGTCGAAATTTCTTCTCGTATAGAGCTCTTAGGGCGTTTGTGCACTACACGGAATTTTACGGTAAAATTCCGTGTAGTGCACAAAGTACAAACACCCTTACTAAGGGCGTTAATATAATATGCTCTATAATAGGCTTCATATAGAGTTTAAATCAGGCTTAAATAGGAATTAACTGGATTAACTAGACACGTTTAGTTGCTTCCATAATAATACATAAAAATTGTTTCGAACGTAACGTTTATAGAATTTCACAAAAAATTATTCAGAACAGTTTTATTCGGGAATTAATAGGTTTAGGTGGTAACATTCTATTTCTTACCCAAACTGCCGTCAAAGTGTGGTCGTGACTAAATATTGCCGTGAACAGAATTTTATAACGCCAGAGACTTAAAAAGCGAGAGACAGGATGATGTAAAAGTTATGTCACCTGAAGGCTGAAACAACGGTGACAACTGACCATGGCCGGCTACGAGTTACGACACAAATATTATATATCCCTCATAGCCCTCTACATTTATATTATCTTCTTACTTCTTAATCTGCATTGGTCTGTTCTGAGCCAAAATTATTGTGAGGCCATGTTAATTGTTATGTTTTAGGTAGTTATTTGTGTTGTTTTCACTATATTGAATGAATTTTGAAGCACATTTTTGATATAATGTTTCTTCTTTTCTACCTACTCTTTCATAGTAATTATTGAATCACCAGTCTCATGAAATGGACCGCTTAACATTATTACGATTAAATGTGATCCGTATCTACCCAATCCTTGTATCTGTAATCGCAGGATTCTGGGCACGTCCCATAAGTCCGCTATTCCTGATCTAGAGCATGGAATTACCGACTACGTTGTACATAGCTCTTATATACCGCAAGCTTACGTTTATTTCTATTTTAAAACTAACTTGAACCTCCATCTGGAACGTGTAGTCAAACGTCGGAACTCGGAAGACGACTAAGTATAATAATAATATTACGATTTTCCTGCTTAATGGTATTAAACAGGGCCGGATTATTTGTTATGAGTTATGACTTACCTACCTATGAGTATTTGCCATTTTAATTTTGCCGCCCTGTGACGCTCGGGTCCTTGCCCATACAAAAGTGAAAAAAAATTTACGTCTTTCAGCGCTGCTATTTTCACAGTGAACTCTCTACAAGAAACACGTACACACCCTAAAGTATTATCACATATTTTTGTTACACACGGTATAAATCCAGAGCTACTATAAGGTATTGGTAAGGAAATTAATTAAAGGTTGGGTATATTTACCTGGCCAGTTAAGGGGTCGTATAAATAACGAAGGAATCACGCCTAAGCTTAATTGAAGAGCCCAACAATGTCTCTCTATCAGTCCCAGACGTTTTTAATTTCGTGGATGTGATGCGTCTCCGAGCGAGGATCCAATATCGTAAGCCTGGAAGTAATTTGGGAACACATTCCTTAAATTACTTCAAGGATTACGGCAAATCGCCTTAACTCACTTATTTTACCTCATATTGCGTCGGTAAACAGCCATATTATCTCGTATATTCAGAATTTCCAGGAATCGAATTCTTGTGAACCTAGAATTTCACTAAGGTAAGTAGGTATAGGATTTTTTTCAGAAGAGCGGTAAGACCGCCAATTTGCGCTCTTCCAAAAATTTATGAGAATTTCGACGCATCTTGATCGGAAGCCACTTGAGCTGAGACCGGTATTCCGACACATGGTCAAATTTGTTGCGAAGGCCAAATATAAAACGAATGCACAAATTTTGAAGACGTTGAAGAGAAGAAAGAAGATTTTCGTTTAGATCGCAGTAGCAGACGTCAGCATAGTCAAGAATTGGAAAAAGTATAGTAGTATAAGTAGTATAAGTATAGGTGTAGTTGCTGATGACGCAGTTGCCGTATTTTTCGATGTGGTTGGCACTTGGCGTACCTTGCTATCTCGTACCATGTGCCTTGGGCATACTGAAACATATTTTTTATTATTTAGCATCAACAACATTGTTAACTAGTTAATATTTTGATGTTAACCAATCAAAATCACTAGTTAATAGATAAACTTCAGTAAAAAAAAAACTTGAGAAGCCGGGCTAGGTGAAGCGGTGTAGTTTAAGCTACTGGATTCGTCGTCGGTGATAATATTATCTGAAAAAATAGTCCTAACTCTTTCCAGGTCGAAATTATTGACGTGTTCCATCGGGGGCGGCAGTCCTGGGCCTGAGCCAACGTCAGCAGCATAGTGGTCAACTGCAGCAGAGAGACAAACATCCTAACACACCCGCTTTGTGGCCGTGCACAATGCACATCCTATGATTAGTAATATATAAGTCTATGCCTATGATACTTTTATGCGCATTTTTGGTCATTATTAGAACAAAAAGAACGCATTTCATTGTACATTGATACGTAAGTAACGGTAGAGCAAAAGTATTTGTAAAATATGCAAAATGTTCAGGGTCGTCTAAAGTCAGTCTTTGGATTCCTTTGAAATTTTTTATACAGTGTCTAGAAAATAGGTTTGTCTTCCGGCAAACCTATTTTTATAAGACATTTATTGTAGTTCCTATTTGCAATTTTCGGTTAAACCGGAAAATTCGTTACTACTTACTGATAACTCGTAATTAAGTAAATAAGGATTTGAATAGTGGAATTGCGTCAATTATAGTCAAAACAGCGAAGTAATTTTCAGTGGTAGGTACTAAGTAGGTACATTTTAGAAATTTAATTCGTAACTTATTCTTATAAAGTTATTTAAACTGCTATTTGCAATAATTATAATTATTTGAGCAATATTTTTTCATCTGACATTGAATCTATTAATTTATCAATAAACAACGCCAATTACTAGTTTGTAATAAGTCTATTCGGCAGCCTTCGGTCAATGAATGTCGTATTGAACCTGCAGGCGTCGTCGCTGAAGACATCCCAGTAGAACTTGGACTTGTCGAGGATCTTGGAGGTGGCGAGGTACCTGTCGATGGCGGCCTTGGCGCTGTCTGATAGCTTCGATGTCTTGGAGTAAATCCAGGCGAACACTGCAAATGATAAAAAATTGTAGCTACGTTCGTTTTTTTGCGTAGGCAGTGTTCCAATTATCAGTGCAATTGTTGAAGGTAAAAAAATTTTCTCAAGAAGGAAGGTAAAACGGAATAAAGATCCTCCTCCTTTTTGAATTTGTTTAAAATACATTTAGGGCCTTATCACACTGGCGATTAGCGAGCGATTTGAAAGCGACGCGATTGCGCAACGCACACGCCGCGATGACGTCGCGATTGCGCGGTGTGCACGCAGCTTGCCTTCCGCGTTTTGTACACTCAGTAGCAAAATGGATTCTGACGATGAAATACTACTGCTGGCTTTGTTACTGTAATGTCATACCTCATATCCCTAGATCCCGTAACCGCGGCGTGCGCGCTGCGCAATCGCGTCGCTTTCAAATCGCTCGCTAATCGCCAGTGTGATAAGGCCCTTAAATCATGATTTGAAGCGTATAGCTTAGTGTTAACAAAGGATTACCATTTAGGTAATTAGGAACCTTTTCCATTCAGATGTTAAAAGAGCAAAAGTCCTTCAGATGTATTTTAAAGCTAAGTAAAATAAAACTAACTCTTACCGAGAGGGCTTTTTGTATTTGGGTCGTATTGGCAAGAGTACTTCAGAGCGTAGCTGTCGTAGTCCACGGAGAGGAAGATCATGGAGTACCTGTACGTTATGTTGCTATCTGAATCTGAAAATATGAGCATTGGTAAACACTAAACAGTAAATACAATATAAATACAAAAATTAAGAAACCATAATCATTCAAATATGATTATGGTTTTTTATTTTTTATTTAAAAATTAAGTTGACAAAATAAAATTTAACCGTGTTGTAATGAACTCTTACTATGCGAGTATTTGCTGAAACATTGTTTTCTTTTTATCTTTCTAATAATTGTGTATGTTTCGTATTTTCTGCAAATTTTGTGTTATGTGCAGCGTTATCCATATGGCATATAGTATGACGCAGGACAATGTACAGATATAATACGCTGCGGCCGCATATGCGTAGTGCTTCGTGCTTGGGACGTTACCACTGGATGATCTGTCTCGATAGACGCATATGCGGCCGCGGCATGGATTTATATCTATACATTATCACGCACTACTACCGCTGCCCGCTGATTTCAAAACTGAAGCCTCTATTCTTACCCAGGAAGATATAAGTTATGTTCCCCTTCCGATGTTCATCGGTGGACACATCCACGATACCGTCGTACACGATCTTCTTGCCGTCCTGGACCTCCGTCACCTCGATGATGTAGCCGTTGTCGGTCCTCGTGTAGTTACTGACGACGCAGTTGCCGTACCGCTCCACCGCGTTGTTGTATCTCGCTATCTCGTACCACACGCCTTGGGCGTACTGGAATTATATATTTTGAATAGACTCTATTTCACCAATGACTGTTAAAGTTAATGTTCGAATTAGTATCACGTTACCTCTTTTTTATGTTATTCAAATGAGTGAAAGAGAAGACAATATGACATTTTAACAAGCTGTTAAGTAAATCAGGTTAAATTGTATGTTTTTTTATGATTGTCGATCAGAATAATCAAGAAGACAATAAAGTAAATATTTAAAAGTTATGGCAATTTTTAATTTTATTGAAAACAGTCTTCACTCTTCCACCGTGCGTTTTTACACTGTAAAACTCTGGAACGAACTGTCACCAGCAGTATTTCCGGATACGACTTGAAAACCTTCAAGAAGAGAGCGTATTCCCTCTTAAAAGGCCGGCAACGCATCTGCAGCTCTTCTGATGTTGCGAGTGTCCATGGGCGACGATAGTTGCTTACCATCAGGTGACCCGTTTTCTCGTATGCCCCCTTATTAAATAAAAAAAATCAAGTATAACACCCAACTCTCGTCTGACGTCGTTTTAGTTCGGCAGAATTCTATTCGGCTCGTTGTACTCGGGGTGTGGAGTACCTATATCATTATAGACTAGCTGTCCCGGCAACATTGTTTTGCTATTTATAGTATTTCGCCCATTTCATCAAAATAGTTTAGGCGAAAATTATAAAAGTTTATTGTGCGGGAACCGTAGATAAATTTTTTGGGACAAAAAGTATCCCTCCCGAGGCTTAAACTATCTTCATACCAAATTTCATCAAAATAGAATGAATAGTTTACGCGCAAATCATAAAAGTATATTGTGCAGTAACCGTACATTTTTCCGGGACAAAATGTATCCCTTGTCCTTCCCCGGGACTCGAGATATCTCCATACCAAATTTCAGCAAAATCGGTCCAGCCGTTTACGCGTGATGTGTGATGTCGTAACCAAGGGATTTATGGATTCATTTTTAGAGTTCCGTACCCAAAGGGTAAAAACGGGGCCCCATTACTAAGACTTCGATGTCTGTCCGTCTGTCCGTCTGTCCGTCTGTCTGTATGTCTCCAGGCTGTATCTTAAGAACCGCTATAGCTAGACTTCTGAAATTTTCACAGATTGTGTATATCTGTTGCCGCTATAACAACAAATACTAAAAATTAAATTAAATTTATTTTTAAGGGGGGCTCCCATACAAGAAACGTGATTTTTTTGGCCTTTTTTGCTCGTAATCAATAATGGTAACAGCTACGCACTTGAAATTTTCACAAAATCCTTAATTGACTAAATATTTAAGGAGTTTTTTTCACATCTTCATCTATTTCTTCCCTCCTATTGGTCGCAGGGTGATGTTTTAAAGCCTTCTTCGATATCTTAAAGACTATCCAACACAAAAATATTTTTTTATTTGAACCAGTTGCTCTATAGCTTTATAATATTATAAGTATATAGATATGATTTTCCCAACTATATAACACCTGCTAGTTATAACGAATGGTAGGTCGTACGAAAAAAGTGTAAGATATTTTTTGTAGAAAATTCTTTGATCTCCACTCTTGTGAGTCACTAGTTTTATGATAAAATGTACCGTTTGAAAAATAAATAGGAAAATCCTCATTTCCTTACATTTGACCTTGAATAAAAATTTTTACACAAGGAGAATCGCCGGGGACTTTTGAGGTTTTATTTATGATGGTGTATTTAATGTCCCTACCAATTTTTAGCTCTATGCGAATTATTCCGTGGTCAAATGTTTAATTTTCCTGGGGTATAGATCGCGATCAGATGGCGACCCATCTATATAAATAATAATCGGCCAAGTGCAAGTCGAACTCGCGCACGAAGGGTTCCGTACCGGTATAGAGCGAAAGTAGACAAAAAATTGTGTTTTTTGTATGGGAGCCCCCCTTAAACATTTACTTTATTTTAATTTTATTATTAAAATTTACTAAAGTACAAATATAACTAAGGATTTTGTGAAAATTTCAAGTGCCTAACTGTTACTATTATTGATTATAAGCAAAAAAGGCCAAAAAAAATCACGTTTCTTGTATGGGAGCCCCCCCTTGAATATTAACTTTATTTTATTTTCAGTATTTTTTGTTATAGCGGCAACAGATATACACAATCTGTGAAAATTTCAGAACTCTAGCTATAGCGGTTCTTGAGTTACAGCCTGGAGACAGACAGACAGACGGACGGACAGACGGACAGACGGACAGACAACGAAGTCTTAGTAATAGGGTCCCATTTTTACCCTTTGGGTACGGAACCCTAAAAAGTGTCTTAATATTTTTGTAGAGAATTTTAGGATCTAAAAGTTTCGCCGGTCGCAAGTTAACTTGATCAAATGACAATCGAACTTGACAGCCTCTGTTGGATTTGAACGGTGCTAAATTAGTAGCATGCCGCGAGCATCCCGTTCCACCAAAATTATACTGGATACTTATCGTTGTTAAAACATTAAAATATTGAAGGGGCCAGTATATGTGCAGGGGCCACATTTACCACCTTTTCCCTATAAAGATTAGAGCAACATTGAATTTAGAAATACGTACTTCACTATTGGGCTGGGATGTAATGAGGAAGGAGTTTATAGTCCGTAGTGTGAAAGGATTCCTTATGGGCCTGCCCATAAAGAAAACATAAGGAGCCTCCCGCCCTTTTCAATAGAAAAAAAACATACCTTGCTCAAGTCAAAGTTTTCCAGTAAATCCACCTTGGGACACTCCTGCGCCTGCGCCACTACCAAGAGTGTTACAACAATATAGTTTATTATTAACTTCGACATTTTAGCTGGTTAAATGATTTCTACTTACTGAGTACTAGAAGAACGTTATACCCTTTTATACTCAGCAGTTTTATGCATTTCAAATTAGTTGAATTTAAAAAATACCGCCTTTGTAGTTTTTATTATAATTAATACCAGCATAAAGTTTCATGGTAATTTTGTTATCGTCATGGTTAAATATAATATGCAGTTTTGTACTATTTGATTGACTTCCAAAATTACGTTCGGCTGTATCTTTTTTTTATGTATGTTCAACGATTACTCAGCCGTTTGTAGTCCGATTTACAAAATTCTTTTTGTGTTGTATAGGGTTTGACTCGAATTTGGTACCATGTTCATAAAAGTGGTGACCTGATGATGGGATCTATGAGTAATCGAGGGAACTCCTCAAAATTTATATGGAAACATATAGTGATTTTGATTTTTCTGAAGTATTTTAGGCATATACTACCAAAAAGTAAGATTTTTCACCAGGATGTACCCTGGTTCCAAAGGTACCCAAGAGAACTTTTGAATCCTTATAGATACAAGTTCGAGGATTTTGGATTTATTTAAACTACTCCAAGCAAAAGCCAATGAATCCTACATTATTTCTGCTGAACATAAGCTAGATTTTATTTTGGAAAAAAATAGGATTTCGTAAGATATTTGGGTTTTTCGGACGCCAGGTGGAAAATCAACCAGAAAAGTTACTTATTTTGCGTACGCTGCCGAAACTATAAAAGATAGAACCATAAAATATTCTAAGTAATTGTAGATCTTATAAATATCTACAAAAAAGTCCGCGACACACTATACTTATCTATGTTGAGTGAGGCACAATAACCATTTTTTTATTTAAAAATCTTGAATTTTTTGGACTACATTTAAACCATTTATTTTACTTATGCTATTAATCCTTATGAAAATAAATTATTTAATCACTAAGAACAGTTTATGTAGATAATATTTGGTCTTTGAATGATTAAAATTGGACGTTTAGTTTTGACATTATGGCGAAATCAAAGCGCACGGAAGTGCGCAGGCCTAGTTCCAGCAGGCCGCGCGCATGCCGTGCACTATTTACACGAACCGCTTCGACGCACTTTTGACCCCCCTGTAGCTCAGTGCCTATTGCAAGTGCAAAGATAAAATTATACCTACGTAATTATATACTAGTACTTAAGCAGTATACCAAATTTCATTGAAATAGGTTCTGTAGATACTGAAATACGTCTCTGTAAAAATAGCTAATTTTGGCACTCACTTATTCACTCACTCACTCACTCACTCACTCACTGACCGGTAATCAAAACCTCTAGGCCACTTCCAATTGTCCTAGCGTTATGAAATTTGGCACACAGGTCGGATGTTATATGTAGATTACCAAAAAATTCAGAAATTTTAGAAATTTAAGAAATTGGTCAAGCGTGAGTCCGTTCATCTACGAACTATAGAGGCTACTTCCAAATATCCTAGCGTTATGAAATTTGACACACAGGTCGTGTGTTATATATAATGTTATAGATTTAAAACGAAAAATTAAGAAATTTTAGAAATCGGTCAAGCGTGAGTCGGCACCGCTACGAACTTTAGAGGCCACTTCCAATTATTGTCCTAGAGTTATGACATTTGGCACACAGGTCGTGTCTTATATGTCATGTAGATTAACAAAAAATTAAGAAATTTTAGAAATCGGTCAAGCGTGAGTCGGCTCATCTACGAACTTTAGAGGCCACTTCCAATTGTCCTAGAGTTATGAAATTTGGCATACAGGTCGTGTGTTATAAATTATAATCTATAGATTAACAAAAAATTAAGAAATTTAAGAAATCGGTCAAGCGTGAGTCGGCTCATCAATGAATTTTAGAGGCTACTTGCAAAATATGCCTTAGCGTTATGAAATTTGGCACACAGGTCGTGTGTTATATGTATATTAAGAAATTTAAGAAATCAGTTAAGCGTGAGTCGGCTCGTCTACGAACTTTACTGTTTACTTAAAAATTTGTCTTCTATCGATAGTTTAACAAATACCACTAAGTATTATTATTAGTTCAAATTTAGAAGTATTATGGATCAGGCTGTTGATGAAGATGGTTATGATCGATGAAGTGCATCTGAACTGGGCATTGATTTAGATTTCAACTCTTTTTTAGACCAAAAAGTAGCCTGAAGGAACTAGGCCCTATTTAACAGGTATGTTTTTGGTGGGATTAAAATATAACGATAGTGGGCGTCACCAAGCGGGGGTGCGCGTGCGGGAGGAAGACAATCTGCTGTGTGCACTGTGCAGTGTGCACCCTTCGGTTAGTGAGTAATGAGTAATGACTGCGTACTTGCGTAGTGCGTCCGCGTCGTCGATGTCAGTGTTGGAGTCTGTGAATTGACTTGAAAATAATTTTGCTGACCGACTCTTTCCTGGGTAGGCTCTTTGCAGCCGTAACCGACATCCACGCGGGCAGAGCCGCGGGCGACCGCTAGGAATATTATATTATACAACCATACACAACTCTGACAACAAGGCTATAATATAATATACAGCATGACTGGTGAGACAATACCGATAATTAAGGAGAGTATTTTTTTTCAACTAATATAATAGCCAAATGTCACGTCCTCGAATATTGAACATGTCTCACCAGATGTGCTGTATAGCCTTGTGGTTTCATAGTTAACTAAAAAGGGTAAAATAATAATTTTTTAACAAAAAATTAATTAGCCTAAACCTCAACTATTTCTGTACTCAATCTTCATGCTTTTGAAGTCGGTACCAGCTTACCTAAGTTCTTTCAAGGATCTCAGAACATTTCCGGGCTGGTAGCGACTAGCGACTTCAAAAGTACGAAGATTGAGTACAGAAATAGTTGAGGTTTAGGCTAAGTCTGAAGACGGCACTATAATAAAGAATAGGAATTATTTGATTCTTTTTAGATTATTTTAAAGTTCCAAACTCAAGTGGCTACCAATCCGTCTCCGCCGTAACTCTCATACTTTACAACATCCTGTACAATCCTCTCGCTCCTCCATATCTCCTTGACAGGTTCAATTTTTCCCGTTCTCCCGATCTCTCATCTGATCTTCCAACTCAACATTTGGTGTATAAACCCCCTCCCTCCACCCCCCTAAGGAGACCAAAGAGGGAGTAAGATTTTGTATCAACTGATTAAAGTAGAAATACTTTTAATGGCATAACAACGTTTGCCGGGACAGCTAGTTCTTAATAATAGTGCACGTCCTATCTGCTGTCTCAATCCTATCTCTCTCCGTCGCGCGTCGTAGGGCTGCTGGAAGAGATTTCTATTTTCTATTAGAAATAAGCAGACCCTTTGTGTCGTTTTACTGTGTATATTGTTATATTGTGATTGTTTCTTGTGCACAATAAATTATTAAATAAGTAATTAATAAAAAATAATTTATTCATTCAGTCATATTATTATTAAATATGAACATTCTTCTAAAGTTTTAAAAATGTTTTCTGCATTGTTTTCTGCAGATAAATAATTCAAATAAGTAATTAATATACATCAAAATTTAAATTTAAATTTAGCAAGAGTGCAGTTAGCAAGGCAAAAATTTACGTAACACTGCTTCATTGCCGTGCCGAGATGTGTTTTTACAGCAAAATATACTATATTTTATTACCTATAACCTATCAGTAGGTATAACCTATCAGTCGTGATGCCATGATGCTGAATGACGATAAATCCATTTAATTAAACCGATCAACCGGTAAATACAATAATATAGAGCGCGCTTTAGAAGTCAATGAGTAATAGATTTGCAATTCCCAATAATAAACTGCGATTTGAGTTAGCCAACGATTCAGGGTAGCGCGGACGAGCGACTCTAGTTTTGAATATTTCTAATAGACTTACTAATTTCTTTGATCCTTTCTACAAACTTTAAATATTAGAAACATGAAACTTTGTTATTGGGTTAGTAACCCAATAACAACCCAACCCAAGTTAAAATTAAATGGTTGTGTATTTAAGCGTTTCTGGAAATTCTACCCCCAAGGGGCTGAAATTGGGGTTGACAGTTTGTATGAAACTTTGTCAATTTCAAACCGATCGGTCTGAGACTTTACATGCATTTAAAGCTACTATGACGTAGGCATCTCCTAAAAAAAGATTTTAAGAATTCCACCCCTAAGGGGGTAAAATAGGGGATGAAATTTTGCATGAAACTTTTATTAAATTTAAACTGATCGGGCTGAGACTGTGTATGCACAAAGATACTACGATGTAGGCATCCCCTCAGAAAGGAATTTAATAAATTCCATCACTAAGGGGATGAATAATAGAGGATGAAAGTTTTTAGAAATTTTCTTAGACTTTCGACTGATTGAACTGAAATTATTAAAGATTGTAACCTAAACTAAACATACAATTTTCGAGTGTCATTTGATTAATATGTGCCTACTTGGCTGCGGGTCCCGTTTTTACCCTTTGAGTAAGGGACCTTAAAAGAAGAAAATTATCCATCTTCGTTATTATATTATGCTAACGCGGACGAAGTCGCGGGCAACAGCTAGTATATAGAATAAATCACGTGGAGGGGCATCGGTTATTTAGTTTTTCAGGAAAATTTACGGTTTGCGTGAAATTTATAATTTTTATCACAAGGAGCATCGCCGGGGACTTTTTAGGTTTCATTTATAATGGTGGTATTCCGAGGTTACGAATTTTTTGCGTCTAATTAGACCGGACCTCAATACGTAGTAATTTTTTGTGGAATGGGTTAGATAATAATCGTAATACACACATGCTTAACAGCATCCATATCACTTATAACCAGCAAATACAATTAACAGCATCCATATACTTATAGATACTAAAAACTTTTACTTTCAGTATACTTGCCTGAAACCCTGTCAACCGCGTGCGCGCGTTGCACACCAAAACAGAAGGACGTGGTACGGAAACTCCTCCTCGGCATAAAATCCAAGAGCGAGACCAGATTCTTCGAGCTCCTAGACAAGTACGACCCCGCCCGTGCCAACAGACCAGCTCTATTCAACTTCCTGGTTACCGGCAACTAGAAGACTACGATCAACGACTAAGACACAAAGACTGATTCAGATTTTTAAAATATTTATCGAAGTGAATGACAAGAGTGAAAGGTTTTTCAGAGAGAGAAGTTAGGCTTATAATTATCATTGAGGATTATCTTATCAGCGTATTTTCTTTTGCATATTCATCTTTATCATTATCATCGTTTATCATTTCATCATCAACATCATCATCACCATTAGAAGTCTTACATAACATCTTATTATTATAATTTACGAATCATAAACTGTTAAATATGGTTTCTAAGCCTCAAGGTATTTTATAAAGTCTTTATTACAGGAACATAATATAAACATGACCGTATTTTTAAATGTTGACAGATATTATAATTTTTCATAATAATAATAATTAATAATATAAATATAAAATTACAAGTCCTGACTGATTGACTGACTGACTGACTGATTCATCATCGCAGAGCAAAAACTGTTAAAGTTACAGCCACGAAATTTGGTGAGCAGGGTTGTTTTATTAAGTAGACACCCACTAAGGAAGGAATTTTGGAAATTTTAACCCGAAGGGGGTGAAATAGGGGTTGAAAGTTTGTATGAAAGTCCGTCATGTCTTAATTTAGAAACATGAAACTTTATTTTTGGGCTACTGAATAAAAATAAATAAATACGTACTTAAGCGTTTTTGGAAATTCTACCCCTAAGGAGGTGAAATTGGGGTTGAAAGTTTGAATGAAAGACCGTCATTTCTTGAGTTAGAAACATTAAACTTTGTTTTTGGGCTATTGATTAAAAATGAATAAATACGTGCTTAAGCGTTTTTGGAAATTCTACCCCCAAGGGGGTGAAATTGGGGTTGAATGTGTTAATGAAAGTCCATCATTTCTTAAGTTAGAAACATGAAACTTTATTATTGGGTTATTAATTAAAATTAAATGGATGCATATTTAAGCGTTTCTGGAAATTCTACCCCCAAGGGGGTGAAATTGGGGTTGACAGTTTGTATGAAACTTTGTCAATTTCAAACCGATCGGTCTGAGACTTTGCATGCATTTAAAGCTACTATGACGTAGGCATCTCTTAAAAAAGGATTTTAAAAATTCCACCCCTAAGGGGGTAAAATTTGGGATGAAATTTTGCATGAAACTTTTATCAAATTTAAACTGATCGGGCTGAGACTGTGTATGCATAAATATACTATGATGTAGCCATCCCCTCAGAAAGGAATTTAATAAATTCCATCCCTAAGGGGATGAAATAGGGGATGAAAGTTTTTAGAAATTCTCTTAGACTTTCGACTGATTGAACTGAAATTATTAAAGATTGTAACCTAAACTAAACATACAATTTTCGAGTGTCATTTGATTAATATGTGCCTACTTGGCTGCGGGTCCTCTTTTTACCCTTTGAGTAAGGGACCTTAAAAGAAGAAAATTATCCATCTCCGTAATTATATTATGCTAACGCGGACGAAGTCGCGGGCAACAGCTAGTTAAAAATAACTCTCAAATTGTTCGGAATTATATCACCTGCAACTTTTCGCCATCGTCCCACGCGAAAAACATATCATCCTCATCACCTTGATGAGTGGCAGTCTTCCACCGTGCGTTTTTCGCGTAACTTTCTGCCGCGCACTGTAAAACTCCGGAACGAACTGTCACCAGCGTCCAGCAGTATTTCCGGACCTATACGACCTGCAAACCTTCAAGAAGAGAGCGTATTCCCTCTTAAAAGTCCAGCAACGCACCTGCAGCTCTTCTGATGTTGCAAGTGTCCATGGGCGACGGTAGTTGCTTACCATCAGGTGACCCGTTTGCACGTTTTCGCCCTTATTAAATAAATAAAAAAATAGAAACATCGGTGAAAGAATGACGCTGATATCTCATATCTTCAAAACTCTCCTAGATACAACAGTTTGAAAATTACATAAAAAAAACCTTCCTAAAACGCTCCATACAAAATGATAGTGCGCTGTGACGTCACTGATCGATAGCTTGTAGGTTTGCATCGCGGGAGGGGGAACCAATCTTAAGAACTACACCCGTCGACCATAAAGGTCGTCAGAAGCTGTGTTCGTACTTTTACCACAAATAAAAAAAACATGCTTATATGGCGAGACTCCAAAAGCAAAATATTATAAAAAACAAAGGACTGCACTCCGGCAGTGCCGACATAAAAGAGAAAGAAAAAGCCGGGCGTAACATCTTCATGGTGGCCGGGCAGCGAGTTCTTTTGCCTTTTACCAAAAAATGCACAACGCCGCTAAAGAAGTTTTCACTTCAAAATTATTTTTCTCTTCGCTTCCGGTCGCGGTGGTCCGTCTGCGCGGGGTCTCACAGACCGCAAAAGTTATTTCCGGGTGTATTATGCAGTTGTACAGCCGCCGGGCCACAAAGACCCTGACTCCTGCCGATTATTCACTTCGACTCGGTTGATTGCGAATTCTATTACAGGTTAATAGTTATCAGGTTTCTAAGAGGGTTAATTTGGCGGTATTATCTTGAATACCGCAATCGATTTGTACACGTAGTACAATGGAACATATTATACGCCTCCGTGGTCCAATGGTTTAGAACAGAGGTTCCCAAACTTATAAGTACCACGCCTCCCTACTGCTTAAAATGAACATGCTTACGCCTCCCTTCGGCCCAGGGCCCAGCAAGTAGTAGCTAGTGGCCTCGTCAAGCTATTGTAAAATAAAATAATAAAGACCAAAAATACATTTTCAGATGTTTCATTATAAAAATATTATGCTTTTACATACTTATTTTAAGGGGGTGACTAACCCAAAATTGACGATTTTATAATTCTTTGTTATACTTGCAATTAAGCTCCGAATTGTTTCATTTTCTAAAATTAAATACTACATTATATTTCCAAGAATCCGATCTGAGCAAAAACACGATATCTTAAAATTTTCTCGATAGAAAAAAATCGCAATTCGCAAAGATGCATCTAATTTTAACGAATTTTTCAAAATATTATATTATTGCCATAACCGTGCATTAAAGTCAGTTAATATTTTAACATAATATTGTAAAAATTCTATCATTGAGAAACCGACCTAGCGGATTTTTAAAATGTTGTATATTTATCGAGTTATTGAGAAGGACAATGTTTGATTTTTTGGGTTAGTCGCCCTCTTAAGAAGAATCAATGTGACGGATGAGCTTGCATGTTTTTGAAAAGATTTCCAATTCGCGTACGTCGCGGGAATGCGCGGGCGTCTGGAGTAAAACCGCCGCCGGCGCCCGCGCCCCCCTCATCATGTCTTCGCGCCTCCCTAGTGGGGCGCGCCCCCTAGTTTGAAAATCAATGGTTTAGAACGTGGCTCTTGACCCGGAGGTCGTGGGTTCGACGGAAGGTGATCCATGCGTCGGAGGGGCATGTAAGAAGTCAGTCCTGCGCCTGATATCTCACCATAGTCGTGTCGGTCTTCCGCCCACTGGGTTATGACTTATGAGAGTATAGGAATAGAGAGTGCTTTTGTGTACTGCACACACACATGGGTACTATAAAATTACTCCTAAGTAATTAGCCTGGTTTCAATGAAACCGGCCACCGTCACCGAAACCGGTGTGGGAGTTATAATTATTATTATTACTACCTGACCCGCCAGACGTTGTCCTGTCTTAACGATGATTATTTAATTTGAATTGGTATGATTAAGAAATAATCGGCCAAGTACGAGTCGGACTCGCGCACGAAGGGTTCCGTACCGGTATAGAGCGAAAGTAGACAAAAAATTGTGTTTTTTGTATGGGAGCTCCGCCCATATTTACTTTATTTTAATTTTATTATTAATAATTATTAAAGTACAAATACAATTAAGGATTTTGTGAAAATTTCAAGTGCGTACTGTTACCATTATTGATTACGAGCAAAAAAGACCAAAAAAAATCACATTTCTTGTATGGGAACCCCCCTTAAAAATAAACTTTACTTTATTTTTAGTATTTGTTGTTATAGCGGCAACAGATATACACAATCTGTGAAAATTTGAGAACTCTAGCTATAGCGGTTCTTGAGATACAGACCTGCCTAGAGACATACAGACGGACGGACGGACAAACAGACAGATATTGAAGTCTTAGTAATAGGGTCCCGTTTTTACCCTTTGGGTACGGAACCCTAAAAAAACCGGCTAAGTGCGTGTCGGGCCATGCGCAATAGGTATAGGGTTCTGTAGTACCGCTAGTTTTTAGGGTTCCGTACCCAAAGGGTATAAACGGGACCCTATTACTGAGACTTCGATGTCTGTCCGTCTGTCTGTCCCTCTATCTGTCTGTCTCCAGGTTGTAACTCAAGAACCGCAATAGCTAGATTTCTGAAATTTTCACAGATTATATTGTATTTCTGGTGCCTAGAATTTAGATCAATAATTATTAGGCGTGATAGTTTTTCCGTAAAGTGTACCACAAGATGTAAAGGTTGTGGGATATACTAGGGCTCGCTTCGTTCGTCCCGAATATTATTATAATAATAGCTCCCAAACCGGTTTCGGTGACGGTGGCCGGTTTCATTGAAACCAGGCCAGCTACGCAGGAGTAATTTTATAGTGCCCAAGTGTGTGCACAGTACACAAGAGCACTCTCTATTCCTTTACTCTCATAACCCAGTGGGACGGCAGACCGACACGACCGGCGAGAGATCAGGCGCAGGACCGACTTTTTGCATGCCCATCCGACGCATGGATCATCTTACTTGTCAGGCAATCAGGTGATCAGCCTGCATTGTCTTAACCAAACTTGGAAATAACCATAGAACTACAACGTATTTAGATATCGTTGGAAATAACATGTTTCCAACGCGGGAATTGAACCCACGACCTCCGAGTCAAGAGCCGCTCTCTATACCACTAGACCACGGAGCCCGGAGGCGTTTACTATAGCTGTAGTGTTATTAAAACTATGTTATTAAATAGTTTTAACAAAAAAACAATAAACGCTTTTATTCGGAATGTTGGCTAAATAATAATCTGCGAACGTCATAAAATCCATCCCGACCGACACATTGCGAAAGTGTCGATGCCGTAAAATTTTACTCGACTACAATTTAACCATTTTTGGTTAATGCCCCGGGCTGAAACGATTGAATAAGTCCACTCGAAAGTGTAAGGGCGCATAAAACCTAAAGCGACGATATGGATTTGTGCAGTTACGGTAATCCACATTTCACACTCACATTACGAATACGAAACTAGAGCGTAGAGATATTGAAAAATATGGTTATACCCTAGCGGAATAGAGAAACAAAGATCTGAGCAAGCGAGATGTCACTATCAGTATTTGTACTATTCTGTGCTATCAGTAACACTGCGTGGTAAAAAGAAACGTGTGATATATGACAGCAGAACTCTTTTTTTGACGTCCAGTCGGCACTTATAGTAAGTAAGTAAGTATACGTACATATATTTTTACATACATACCTATTAGATGTAAACCTATTTCGGTTTCGTTTGACAGCTCGAGATTGTTGCTCTATTCCGCTAGGTATAATATTAATTTATTAACTTTTTGGTTTATGCTATGTGGTTTTTGGGATGTCAGTTAAGTACGAAACAATAGTTTTATTTTTTAATTTCCATATTTGCATTATGATATGGACTTTTATTACAATATAATACCAGGTTTCCCTCTGGGAATGCTCGCTTTACATAATTGCGATATATACCTAGAGTTCTCAAATCAAGAAAAACCTTTCACCTAAGTGTAACACCAGTCACCAGTGATACCCACTAAAGTTAAACTATAAATTGGACGATACCATTAACTATCCAAGTGGGTGTAAAAAGTCGAACCTCGGTGCAAACGAGTCGGGTAAATTAGGCGTAAAAGAGATAGAAGTAGTATTTCAGATATGTCTGCACTCACTTGGGACGGCGCCAGCCCAGTCAGCCGTGAACTAACTTGGCTTCAGAATGTGATAAACGCTATCACATTTTTTTAAACTTAGAATTCTGTAGGCTTAAAATTTTAAGAGGTGTGACATGGGGTGGGTTGAAGTTCTCGTTTTCACGATTTTACGTTATTGGTGAATGGTGATAAGGGGTTTGTAACCTTGTTATCTCTTTGTTCATGATAGTACTGCTTACTGTTATAGGCTAGGATTTTTCAACCTTGAGAAGATGGCACACATAGGCCAAGATAACATGCTCAGGAGTTGATCTTAGGTGCGATTAGCAAGATATTTTAGAGAAATAAAAAACACCATACGTTTAAGGGCGTAATTTGTGAGTCGTGACTCGTGAGCCGCAGAATTTCTGCCGGGCAGAATTTCTTGTCATACAATTAATGATAACTCATTTTGAGTCGCCGTGTGAATCAAACATGACTTTTGTATGAAACTGAATGCAGCAGAATTCTGCCCGGCAGAAATTCTGCGGCTCACGACTCACAAATTACGCTCGTTTGGCTTCGCCCTTAACCATTTATCTTTTCGTTTTTAGCCAGGGAATCCTGGGGAGCCTTCCAGGCTTTCAGGGGAGCCAGGATTCCCTGGCTAGAAACTCCCTATAAAGACATTTAGAACAAAAGACTTTTAAAATACTTTCTAGATTCTAACGGTCTTACTACAAAAGATTTAAGCACCTGTTAAACAGTTGATTAAAAAAATTCAGTACATATCTACATAATGGTGTCAAAACAACTGTTCAACAGAATATCATGTTTAATCTTTTGTAGTAAGACCGTAATAGTTTATTCAGCACACAAGTTATCGTTACATAATGTGGCGAGTTGGTGACTTGAAGTTTGAACTACGTCATTCTCTTCGGCAGAGTCCTGTCGATGCTACTGCCTGTGGCCTTGCAGGAGCTGTCGCCGAAGTCGTCCCAGAAGAAGCGGTTCTTGTCCAGGACCTTGGAGGACGCGATGATGCCGTCCACTGTGGCCTTGGTGCTGGGCGACAGCTGCTTGGTTCTTGAGAGGACCCACGCTAGTTCTGATGAGCAAAGTACGAATAATTATGGTATCCATACTTCCATACTAATATTATAAATGCGAAAGTATGTCGGTCTGTCTGTTACCTCTTCACGGCCAAACCGCTAAACCAATTTTGCTGGAATTTGGTATGGAGATACTTTGAGTCTCGGCAAAGGACATAGGATACTCTTTGTTCCAGGATATGTACGGTTCCCGTGCGATAAACGAGTTTTGGCGCAATAGAGTTGCGCCCATCATCTAGTTTTTTAACCGACTTCCAAAAATGAGGAGGTTATAAATGTTCGGCTGTGGATATATTTTTTTCTGTATGTTCAACGATTACTCCGCCGTTTGTGAACTGATTTTCAAAATGTTTGTTTTGTTAAGTATATTAGGTTTCACTCCAATTTGGTACCATGTTCACAAAAGTAGTGATCTGATGATGGGATCCATGAGTAACCAAGGGAACTCCTCAAAATTTATATGGAAACATAATATTACGGTGATTTTGGTTTTATGAGAAGCATCCTAAGCATATGCTACCAAAACGTAAGATTTTGCACCAAGGTATACCGGTATATGGTTCCGAAGATACTAAGAGAACTCCGGATTCCTTATAGATTCAAGTTTGGGGGTTTAGGCGCTGTTTTAAGAACTGAAAGCATATGCTACTATGCAAATTACATTCATCATCATCATCATCAATACCACGTCAGGGTCACTAATGTCACCAACATTGAACATAACAAATTCAACCTTAACTCCAGAGCGTAAGGCACATACACATTTGACATTAGTTCTGAGAAGTAAGTTGCTTCGATAATACAAGTAACATGCAAACTGTGCACTGTCACACTTACAAGTCGCGGCCGCCAGCGGCCGCGATTGATTTTAAACTTTATCTTCATTATTGTAATAGATAGTATCGCTTGAGAAGTCTACGGCCGCCCGTGGCCAGCGGCCCTATTGTTAAATTACCTAGCACGTGTTCACTTCGTTTTTTTTAAATGTATTGTTTTAAATTATCTGCAGCTGATATTATATTATTTTGTAAGTGTGACTGTTAACAAATTGTAATAAGATGCGTAGAATAATATACAGGTGTATTATTCTACGTATAGTTAATATTATAATATAGTATGCGATGGTTTAGTAGGTAACTAAAAAGAGTGAAATTATTATTTTTAACAAAAAATTAAAACCGCGCGACTTCCAAGGTAAAAACAATAATAACATCCTTACAATATTAACTAAAAAGTATTTTTTCCTATCTAATAGTGCCTTTTTCCGAATTCGGCTAAAACTCAACTATTTCTGTACCTACTCAATCTTCATAATTTTGAAAAAAGAAGGATGTTATTATTGTTTTTACCTTGGAAGTCGGTTTTAATTTCTTGTTAAAAATAATAATTATAAACTGATCTTGAAGTGCCTGATAGACGTACGAACTTAGTACGCGGGTTTTAAGTTCGCGAACTTACATCGGCTCGCGTCGGTGACACACGAGTCACGAGAATCGCTCACACTAGACTACCATGCCCCCAGTGTACTATTATCTATTCTGTGCCCCCAGGCTCGCAGTTCGCGGCACAGGCGATTAAGATCGTCGAGCCATAAATCTGCGTACTTACTCGCGTGTCTGTCACACCCTTTAGTATTTGCACAAAATAAGATGCATATCGGTAACAATTATATTTTGGAGTAACAGTGTGGTGTTTACCACCAGCTGTAGCAACCGATCACTTACAAGGTTACAATTCGATCCTATTATAGAAAAAACTTCGATATACGATTTGTTGTAACAATCAGTTCCTTACCAGTTTTGGCTTTGGTTTTGGGGTCGGTCATGCAGGCGTACTTGATCGCGTAGTTGTTGTAGTCTACTGCCAGGAAACTGATGGGGATTTTGTAGTTTGACTTGCCATCTGTAAGTTACAAGAATCTTGAATTGTAAGTCGTTATACCTATTTACAGTAATATTATTGGTCTACGATCTGTAAAGGGCCCCCGAGACGGTCAAACGGTTTGATTCAAACCTTACGTGTTTGATGCAACCGTTTGATGTCGGTTTGAACGGTTTGTCAAACGACACTGCGCAGTTTAATTCAATACGCGCTGTCGAGTACACGTCTTGTGATGCAGACAAGATGCTCTAGAGTCTAGAATCTAGATTCTAGAACGAGGACCGCGATTTTCCTATGTTTATAACGTCAATGTCCTCTGTCGAAAAATAAAAAAATCTACAGAAAGTGCTAGAAACTACAGCTTCTTTCTTTTTTTTCTTCCAAGTTTGATCAAACGCGTCGGAACACGATCAAACGGCGCGTCAAACAAAACAAAAATATGAAATTTCATCAAACGAGCTTCAAACACGTAAATGTTTGACAAACCGTTCAAACTAGCTTTGTAAACGATCAAAATGGTTTGAGTCAAACCAAAATTTACGTGTTTGAATCAAACCGTTTGATCGTCTCGGGGGCCCTTAATATCTTGGTAAGGTTCCAATGGTTGCCTTACCACTGAAGAACTGCGATAATGTTAATTGTGACGCTACATGAATTAAAAAGAAATGGATTACCTAAAATGATTTGGTTCTAAAGACTTCAATGATGTGTCTAATCACCAATAAAAGAACACTTACTCAAGAAGACGTAGTTGACAATGCCCTTGAGATGGTCATCAGTGGACAGGTCCAGTAGTCCATCGTAGACGATCAGCTTGCCGTCCTGCACCTCGTTGACTTCTATCACGTAGTCGTTGTCACCCCTCTTGGTGTAGTTGGTGATGACGCAGTTGCCCGAATTCTCCAGGGTATTGGTGTAGCGTGCTATCTCGTACCATGTGCCTTGGGCATACTGTAATAAACAAAACAAAAAACCTTAATATGGGAAACACCGGAAAACTTTTCACGAATTTTTGTTATGCATGTGAATATAATCTATATCCATATGTACTAATATTGTAAATGCAAAAGTGTGTCTATCTGTCTGTTACCTCTTCACGCCCAAACCACTGAAAAGCTGGTAGCGACTTCAAAAGTACGAAGATTGAGCACAGAAATAATTGAGGTTTAGGCGAAGTGTGAAGACAGCACTATATCAATAAAATATAAGGAATGAGAATTATTTGATTCTTTTTAAATTATTATTTTTAGAATATTACTTTTGTTTTTACCTTGGAAGTCGGTTTTAATTTTTTGTTAAAAAATAATTATTTCATTAAAAAAATTCAAATGAGCTCAAAGGAGCTGTATAGCAGGGGTTCCCAAAGTGTGCGCCTTTGGGAATATTTTTTATTATTCCCATTATAATATTAATTATTATCATTTACCTGCTTAAGGTGACGCCATGTTAAAGTAAAAAACCGTGTTGGATGTGTTTTAGATTGCTTGTTTTTTATGCGAGGCTGGCCCGGCCTCTCATAGAAAACAAGCAATGGAACAGCAAAAAATGGAAAGGGCGTAGCGACAAAATAGTTTTTGTCGCGTAATTTAAAAACCATAAATAAATTTCATATAAGCTATAGACAAATTAAAATGTATACTAGAACCAATTTATGTACAAATTTTGGAAGCTTATATCACTCTCCTCTGTTGGCAAAATAGGAATCCCTTTTTTTAAAGAGGTCTTTTTGATTGACTATTCTGTGTTATAAAAGTTGAATTCAAAGACAAAGACATGATGAATACTGACAGTGAACTTTAATTTCTTAGCCTTAGTCATTGCTGAGAAAAATGGACATCGCTACAGCCAAATTATCAAGGCGTCACCTTAACTTAACTTTTAATCTTTTTCTTAGCTGGGTAGAGGTAGGGCGCCGTGACAAAATATTGCGACGTGTAACTGCGGCGCAGCCTGAAAAAGATTGGGAACCCCTGCCTAAAAGTATCATCACATTGTTTTGTTACACCCTGTATTGGTTTTCAGTGGTTAAAAAATTCAATTATTATAATATTATGTTCTTCTGGTCTTCGGGCTCTCGTATCAAAGAGCAGTTTTAGATGTAAACGACAAATCGAAAACGATTTGGTAGCGTTTTATGTCAAATACGGCGTTTGTCCCTGGAGGCATGCTTCAAATGGATGCTTTGAACGGTACAGCACGCAGATCTACCTACTGTAGAAATGCATTTAGTCTACAAGAGTAGTAACTGTGGAGCGACAAAGCTACAGATTTCCTTTGTCGACCTGTAATTCTGTCTAATATCACAGCCGAGTAGAAACCACATCTCCGTGTGGTTTCTACTCGCCTGTGACTAAGTACTAATTAGTAATTATTGTAATCTGTGGACCCTGGAACTTACAAAAAAAAATGCGTAATAATAATAATTATAGATGAGCAAAAAAATTAATAAAAACTAGTACCAGAAGCATTAATTAATACTAGATGACACCCGCAACTCCGTTGCACCAAAATTCGTTTATTTCGTGGAAACCCTACATTTTGCGGGGTAAAAGTATCCTATATCCATTCCCGGGACTCGAGATATCTCCATACCGAACAGCAATATCTGTTCAGTGGTTTGGGCGTGAAGAGGTAACAGACAGATAGACACACTTTTGCATTTATAATATTAGTACATATGGATATAGATTATATTCACATGCATAACAAAAATTCGTGAAAAGTTTTCCGGTGTTTCCCATATTAAGGTTTTTTTTTGTTTATTACAGTATGCCCAAGGCACATGGTACGAGATAGCACGCTACACCAATACCCTGGAGAATTCGGGCAACTGCGTCATCACCAACTACACCAAGAGGGGTGACAACGACTACGTGATAGAAGTCAACGAGGTGCAGGACGGCAAGCTGATCGTCTACGATGGACTACTGGACCTGTCCACTGATGACCATCTCAAGGGCATTGTCAACTACGTCTTCTTGAGTAAGTGTTCTTTTATTGGTGATTAGACACATCATTGAAGTCTTTAGAACCAAATCATTTTAGGTAATCCATTTCTTTTTAATTCATGTAGCGTCACAATTAACATTATCGCAGTTCTTCAGTGGTAAGGCAACCATTGGAACCTTACCAAGATATTAAGGGCCCCCGAGACGATCAAACGGTTTGATTCAAACACGTAAATTTTGGTTTGACTCAAACCATTTTGATCGTTTACAAAGCTAGTTTGAACGGTTTGTCAAACATTTACGTGTTTGAAGCTCGTTTGATGAAATTTCATATTTTTGTTTTGTTTGACGCGCCGTTTGATCGTGTTCCGACGCGTTTGATCAAACTTGGAAGAAAAAAAAGAAAGAAGCTGTAGTTTCTAGCACTTTCTGTAGATTTTTTTATTTTTCGACAGAGGACATTGACGTTATAAACATAGGAAAATCGCGGTCCTCGTTCTAGAATCTAGATTCTAGACTCTAGAGCATCTTGTCTGCATCACAAGACGTGTACTCGACAGCGCGTATTGAATTAAACTGCGCAGTGTCGTTTGACAAACCGTTCAAACCGACATCAAACGGTTGCATCAAACACGTAAGGTTTGAATCAAACCGTTTGACCGTCTCGGGGGCCCTTTACAGATCGTAGACCAATAATATTACTGTAAATAGGTATAACGACTTACAATTCAAGATTCTTGTAACTTACAGATGGCAAGTCAAACTACAAAATCCCCATCAGTTTCCTGGCAGTAGACTACAACAACTACGCGATCAAGTAGTATGATACTTTTAGGCAGGGGTTCCCAATCTTTTTCAGGCTGCGCCGCAGTTACACGTCGCAATATTTTGTCACGGCGCCCTACCTCTACCCAGCTAAGAAAAAGATTAAAAGTTAAGTTAAGGTGACGCCTTGATAATTTGGCTGTAGCGATGTCCATTTTTCTCAGCAATGACTAAGGCTAAGAAATTAAAGTTCACTGTCAGTATTCATCATGTCTTTGTCTTTGAATTCAACTTTTATAACACAGAATAGTCAATCAAAAAGACCTCTTTAAAAAAAGGGATTCCTATTTTGCCAACAGAGGAGAGTGATATAAGCTTCCAAAATTTGTACATAAATTGGTTCTAGTATACATTTTAATTTGTCTATAGCTTATATGAAATTTATTTATGGTTTTTAAATTACGCGACAAAAACTATTTTGTCGCTACGCCCTTTCCATTTTTTGCTGTTCCATTGCTTGTTTTCTATGAGAGGCCGGGCCAGCCTCGCATAAAAAACAAGCAATCTAAAACACATCCAACACGGTTTTTTACTTTAACATGGCGTCACCTTAAGCAGGTAAATGATAATAATTAATATTATAATGGGAATAATAAAAAATATTCCCAAAGGCGCACACTTTGGGAACCCCTGCTATACAGCTCCTTTGAGCTCATTTGAATTTTTTTAATGAAATAATTATTTTTTAACAAAAAATTAAAACCGACTTCCAAGGTAAAAACAAAAGTAATATTCTAAAAATAATAATTTAAAAAGAATCAAATAATTCTCATTCCTTATATTTTATTGATATAGTGCTGTCTTCACACTTCGCCTAAACCTCAATTATTTCTGTGCTCAATCTTCGTACTTTTGAAGTCGCTACCAGCCCGGAAAAGTTCTGAGATCCTTGACATAGAACTTACGCTAAGGTAAGCTGGTAGCGACTTCAAAAGCATGAAGATTGAGTACAGAAATAATTGAGGTTTAGGCGAAGTGTGAAGACAGCACTATAAAAATAAAATTGTCTAGGGGGGCAGGTGTCTTCAACTTACCGAACTCAAGTCGAAATTCGCTACCAGGTCCACCTGAACTGGGCAGTCCTGGGCCCGCACCGCAGCGAGGATGGCAACAGCTAACACCAAAGAGAACATTTTGGACTTGCTGATCGGCTTCTAATGACAATTGTAAAAAACGACGACCTTTTGTACCAGTCCTAATTAATTAAAAAATGAATGTTTCAAAATAAAATAAATTATCGTGACATCGCTATTTTCGATTTAATTACTTTTTTATTAAAAAATATTTAAAAAATATGATTTTTATTGTTTTATTAATATATTTTCTTAATAAAAATAAGTGTATATAATAAAATATAAACGTACTTATGTTTATGGTTTGTTTTGCGGTTGTAATAATAAATTGAATCATATTTTTTTCCAAAACGCTGTTTTTTTATTGAAAATTGATCCGGCAAATTATACATACAATATACATATTACACACGTAACAATACATATTCTCTGTAAAAACCACGCATGTCAATAATTATTATTATATTATATAATTAATAATGGTTGTAATTAACTTTATTTTGTCCAAATCAAAGTAATTTAATAAGAGATCAATAGTTCCTTCTGTACAAAGAGAATATAAACTATGATTCGGTTATCGGTATTTTAATATAACCGTCGACTTGCTTTTGTCGAGGCTTCGAAAAAAACTCCTAAAAGAGGCAAGATCCAAACAACAACTAACATTACAGACTACAAATGCACGTTTCGGGGATAAAACAGTCGCATTAAAAACTGCTAAAACGCGAAATAAATTAACGAAACCTTTTACGTTTCTAATCAAACATTGGGAATACGAGCCAATCACTCTTATCCGGCACCGACCGCAACCGACCGGCCGTTCACAGATAAATTGCCGAACTTTGTTGCACTCTATCCCCGCGCCGAATACATCACACCTACATTAATAACGAACAAAAACGACCACGCAATCAATATTATAATAATTATAATTAATATACTAAGTTTTATCCGCTGGATATATTATCATATTATTGGGCTTCAAGTTTTGGGTACGAACAGCGCCGGTTTAGCGAGCAAGCAAACATTTTATCATGTAACTAATTATTACATATCTTTAATAATTATTGTTTCCTGCCTGCCTAGCATACGCCAACGAGATATCTCACTCTAGAGATAGTTAAAAACTACTCGTCTCATAATGTCAAAATCTCGACATTATCTCGACAAAACTCTATAAAAATGTGTTATTTCGATAATAGATCTATGCGAGAATAAAATTTTTGTCATGCTAGGGTCAATAGAGATGAAGATACAAACTATCAAACATCGACATGTAGAGTGAGATATCTCGTTGGCGTATGCTAAATTGTAATATAATATAGTTGTAGTGCAGTAGTGTAATTGATTTAGTTGTACGTATAAAAAGTGTAAAATAAAGTGTCATAGGTACGTTTTACCTACGTTTTAGGGTTCCGTAGGTTAAAAACGGGACCATTTTTGTTAATATTACCAGAACATTAATTACTAATTATTACCAACACCAACTTGTCACGTATAAAAAAAAAAAAGAGTTATTGTGACATATTAGAAAATAGACTACTCGCTACTAGAGAGAGATAAATGAAATATTTAAAATCAGTGACAAGTTTATTGTTATAATAATATACAATAATTACTTTAAAAGAGAGAAGAGACTCAACAATGTAAACTAATCATTAAAAATTATCATCAAAGGGTCGAGTGGGTTTGTGCTACACTGGTTTCAGCCGTCTGTGCGCTCGGAGGGTATGGGGGACGTCTAGGACCACATGGCACTTAGCTTGGAGACTGGAGGATAGCTAGCCGGTGTGAAGAGCTCCAGCCCCTTCGCGTCGTCCGGAGGTGGTCGCTGGTGCTCGGACGTCCCGGGTGTGTACAGCAGCCGGTGTTCGCAGAGTGTTCAGGTGGTAGAGCAGCCCGGGGCGGTGGCCATCCGCAACCCAAGGCTGGATTTATAGCTCCATGATCATGGGGGTGAGCGGGTTACTAGTATGGGTCTAGCCCAAGTATGGGTCCCCTGAAAAACCATTCCAGAGTTTCAGAAAAAAGGAATGGACAGACAACCACGTGGTCCACATCTTTAGGGAGCGAAACCACGGGTTGCATGTCCATTACAATAAAAGTAATAAGAAAAGTACAGTTTATGAACAATTAATAATTTAGAATGAGGGTATATTAAGATTATCCAAAATTACGAAAATACGAGATTTTTAACAATTTGGAACATGTTACATTTAGGATTTTGCTAAAATAAAAAGAATTAAATGAATATAAAGAAAGATTTCTTAGCCAAAAGGGCTTAAACTATAAAACAAAAGTTTGCCGAACACATAGTCAGCTAAGTATTTTAGAACAATAGAACAACATTAATATATCAAGGAAACCTTGTAATTTTCAACACAATTGGGAAGCTATAAGAAAACTAAATAGACACACAAATTAAACTCACCAATATTGGGGAAAAAGCAAGACGTGATTAAAACTACATTTTGTATTTGAAATGTAGAAAAAGGCCGATGACAGTTCACCCTAGCTTTTATACTAGAATGTTTTTTTAAAAGTCAAGAGTCAAAACTAAGAAGTAAAACGCGGGAATTTCAAAAATTAAATTTGACTAAAAGAATTATTTAAATATGAATATATTATTATTTAAAATATTTGAATATCTAGTTTAAATTCTTTTAATGTTAAAAAGAGATCGTAATTTCCTAGGAATAGATCAATAAGGAAACTTTAATTCTAAATCATTTCAATAGATGGCGTTAATAGTACCATTTTAAATATTAATTATTATTTAACAATTTACTACGTTACAATTCCCCCGCTGCTACCCAAGGACTTTGAGTGCTTTCACGAAAAATCCTGACTATGCAAGCATATACAAAATGAATATTAAAAAGAAAGAAAGAAAGAAAGCCTGGGAAAATAAAACTTAAAAATTGCCAAAAAGGTTGGAAGATACAGATGCCAGCATTAAGTTAACACGCGCCAAAGATAAAATTGACTACCCTTGCATACTATGCACACACCATATCACATACATACTTCACCTCTCTAATTGTGCATCTGGTCACAATATAGATTGACCCAAAGACGCTAACCTATCACACAAGCATTGCCGTCCATAATAGAGGTACAGCAACGCAAGTCAAACTATACATCATTATTATAAAATAATGTACAGCAAAAACCTACAACGCGGAAACCTACTAGCCTTCCAAAACAAAATAGCACACTGCCCGACAAGAACCGGAAGCCAAGCTTGACCGTCTTCAGGCATCATGCCTACCATTACTCATAAAGAGTGAGCAAGGTAAAAAAAAGTACAACAGGACTAACCACAGAGTCCCTAACAAAATACAACAGGACTATAACAGAGAGCCCCATTTAAAAGACAACAGGACTAAAACAGAGAGCCCCATTTAAAAGACAGCAGGACTAACCTCAGAGTCCCAATTAAAAGACAGCAGGACTAACCTCAGAGTCCCAATCAAAACAGAACTAACAGAGTCCTATTCAAAATACAACAGGACTAACCACAGAGTCCTAATCAAAATTTAAAAAGAAAATTTTATTTTTCCAAGCAAAAAAAATTAATAAATTAAGGTGTTTTAAAGAGGAGTTGTAACCAATAAAAAAAAATCCAAAGAAAGTTAAACTAGTTAAAAGTTCAAACTTAAGTTGTTGAACGAGTTTAAAAAAGTTAAGTTTAAGTTAACTATAGTTTAAGTTTAGCCCAATATTGGTGAAAATACGTGTTGAAAATACAAAGGCATAAAATAGTGGTATACAATTACAAGTTACACAACTACAAAATAAAAATTGTATAAAGTGCTATAATAATAAACACCTTACACAATAACAAGTTAAAGTACTACAGTTAGTACCTGACCATTATAGAAAAAATTAGATTTAATGAACATTAAAAGTGTCAATTAAATGCAAAAGTTATGTAAAATTTAAAGATAAGTTAAAAGACAAAAGATTGAACGGTCAGACACTAAATAAGGAACATCACAACAAACACAAATACTGAACACACAAACCCGAGGAGAGAGATACACAGAACAGCCAAAACCAGGTAAAACCACGTGTATGGGCGCCAATGTCACGTATAAAAAAAAAAAGAGTTATTGTGACATATTAGAAAATAGACTACTCGCTACTAGAGAGAGATAAATGAAATATTTAAAATCAGTGACAAGTTTATTGTTATAATAATATACAATAATTACTTTAAAAGAGAGAAGAGACTCAACAATGTAAACTAATCATTAAAAATTATCATCAAAGGGTCGAGTGGGTTTGTGCTACACTGGTTTCAGCCGTCTGTGCGCTCGGAGGGTATGGGGGACGTCTAGGACCACATGGCACTTAGCTTGGAGACTGGAGGATAGCTAGCCGGTGTGAAGAGCTCCAGCCCCTTCGCGTCGTCCGGAGGTGGTCGCTGGTGCTCGGACGTCCCGGGTGTGTACAGCAGCCGGTGTTCGCAGAGTGTTCAGGTGGTAGAGCAGCCCGGGGCGGTGGCCATCCGCAACCCAAGGCTGGATTTATAGCTCCATGATCATGGGGGTGAGCGGGTTACTAGTATGGGTCTAGCCCAAGTATGGGTCCCCTGAAAAACCATTCCAGAGTTTCAGAAAAAAGGAATGGACAGACAACCACGTGGTCCACATCTTTAGGGAGCGAAACCACGGGTTGCATGTCCATTACAATAAAAGTAATAAGAAAAGTACAGTTTATGAACAATTAATAATTTAGAATGAGGGTATATTAAGATTATCCAAAATTACGAAAATACGAGATTTTTAACAATTTGGAACATGTTACATTTAGGATTTTGCTAAAATAAAAAGAATTAAATGAATATAAAGAAAGATTTCTTAGCCAAAAGGGCTTAAACTATAAAACAAAAGTTTGCCGAACACATAGTCAGCTAAGTATTTTAGAACAATAGAACAACATTAATATATCAAGGAAACCTTGTAATTTTCAACACAATTGGGAAGCTATAAGAAAACTAAATAGACACACAAATTAAACTCACCAATATTGGGGAAAAAGCAAGACGTGATTAAAACTACATTTTGTATTTGAAATGTAGAAAAAGGCCGATGACAGTTCACCCTAGCTTTTATACTAGAATGTTTTTTTAAAAGTCAAGAGTCAAAACTAAGAAGTAAAACGCGGGAATTTCAAAAATTAAATTTGACTAAAAGAATTATTTAAATATGAATATATTATTATTTAAAATATTTGAATATCTAGTTTAAATTCTTTTAATGTTAAAAAGAGATCGTAATTTCCTAGGAATAGATCAATAAGGAAACTTTAATTCTAAATCATTTCAATAGATGGCGTTAATAGTACCATTTTAAATATTAATTATTATTTAACAATTTACTACGTTACAAACTCTTGTACAGAAAAACATTATTTTTTTATAAGTAATTCCAAAAAACAAAACAAAAACTTCAAAAAGTGAAACCAAGTCTATCAAATGAACATGGAGCTAAGCACTCTTGTATGCTGGTAACTTTTTATTGTTTTATATCCATTATGGTTGTCCTAATCTATTTTGTTGTTCTTATTATGGTGCATAAACATCATATTATTAAGTCTGATATGTTGTTTATGAGCTAACTTGGTCTTTGATGTGAGCATAATATGAAAACTTTAGCCCGCGTGTAAAAAGTTGTTGATTAAATTGGTTTTATAATCTCTTTGTTAAACTTTTTACGTAGTTAGTACACTTAATTATTCGTAACTTGCTAGTGAGACCTTTTTAGGTTTCCGTAGTCAACAAGGAATTCTTATAGTTTCGGTCTGTCCGTCCGCCTGTCCGTCTGTCTGTCTGTCTGTCCGCAGTCTTTTTCAGAGACTATTATAGGACCTAAAAAGCTGTAATTTATGGCATGAATGCACATATTAATGATGCCGACAAAATGGTACAAGAAATCTTAAAAATATACATTTTTTATGGTACCTTGAACCTTCCCTACACATCAAGCGGGGATGAATTTTTTTTCGCGTCCACCCCATCGTGTGGGGTGTCGTTGGAAAGGTTTTTTAAAAATATTATGAGTATTTATAGATCATATTTTTCCGATTTAGGGATCTGTTTGTGAGATATTAAGTTTTTATAACGCCTCCGTGATCTAGTGGTACAGAGCGCGGCTCTTGACTCGGAGGTCGTGGGTTCGATTCCCGCGTTGGAAACATGTTATTTCCAAGTTTGGTTAGGACAATGCAGGCTGATCACCTGATTGTCTGACAAATAAGATGCGTCGGATAGGCATGTAAAAAGTCGGTCTTGCGCCTGATCTCTCGCCGGTCGTGTCGGTCTGCCGTCCCACTGGGTTATGAGAGTAAAGGAATAGAGAGTACTCTTGTTTACTGCGCACACACTTGGGCACTATAAAAATACTCCTGCGTAGCTGGCCTGGTTTCAATGAAACCGGCCACCGTCACCGAAACCGAAGCTATTATTATTATTATTATTATTAAGTTTTAAAGTGGAAAATAATCATTAGAGTCCAGTGTCCCCCCTTCTACCAGCTAAACGGTAGCTTCTGGAAATGTGAAAAAATTCACGCGAGTAGGAAATATGGTGAATTTAAAAGGAAAACTATCACGGCTAAGAAGACTTCATAAGGTATTGAGTAATAGTCGATCAACTAAAAAAAATGTATTCGGCGAAGTATAAAGGAACTTTTCGTTCAAATTCCTTTGAAAGCAACTGAGATGTTGTTAGTAGTGTAAAACACGTTATAAATGTACATTCATTGTCCATACACAAAATTTAAAAAAGCGGCCAAGTGCGAGTTGGACTCGCCCATGGAGGGTTCCGCAGCAGCAATGAGGTTTATTTTTATGAAATTAAAATATTTTGATTTATTTTTATATTTCAGTCGATTTAATGAAATTTAGATTAAGGTTTACTATTTATGACGTATAAAAAAAACTACTGGCTAGATCTCGTTCAAACCAATTTTCATTGGTAGTTTTTATAGTAATCTACATCATATATTTTTTTTTAGAATTATCATGCCTCTACTTTACAAATTAGAGGGGGGGACACACATTTTTCCACTTTGGAAGAGTCTCTCTCGCAAGCTATTCAGGTTAGAAAAAAATGATATAAGAAACCTCAATATGATTTTTGAAGACCTATCCATAGATACCCCACACGCATAGGTTAGATGAAAAAAAATTTTTTGTTTCAGTTGTACTTTACTATTTATGACGTATAAAAAAAACTACTGGCTAGATCTCGTTCAAACCAATTTTCGTTGGTAGTTTTTATAGTAATCTACATCATATATTTTTTTTAGAATTATCATGCCTCTACTTTAGAAATTAGAGGGGGGGGACACACATTTTTCCACTTTGGAAGAGTCTCTCTCGCAAACTATTCAGGTTAGAAAAAAATGATATAAGAAACCTCAATATGATTTTTGGAGACCTATCCATAGATACCACACACGCATAGGTTAGATGAAAAAAAAAATTTTTTGTTTCAGTTGTACCTATGGGGACCCCTAAAATTTTTAATATTTTTTCCATTTTTGCATCAAAATCTTAATGCGGTTTACAGACTACATCTGCTTACCAAGTTTCAATAGTATAGCTCTAATAGTTTCGGAGAAAAGTGGCTGTGACATACGGACGGACGGACAGACAGACAGACAGACAGACAGACAGACAGACAGACAGACAGACAGACAGACAGACAGACAGACATGACGAATCTATAAGGGTTCCTTTTTTGCCATTTTGGCTACGGAACCCTAAAAACAAGCGTTACTACCGAACCCAATATTGCGCGTGGCTCGACATGCACTTGGCCGGTTTTGAATATGAAGATTAGTTAAAAATGCGCTCTTTTGTAAATTGTAATACAATCATAAACATAACATTATTATGTAGTCTAAAAATAACTAATTATATTATTATTAGGTTTATTGCATTACTTTTTCAGAATGTTCTCAGTTCTCACTTCACAGTTATGCAGGGTGTTACAAAAGTAAGTGATAATACTTTAGGGTGGTACGTGTTCCTTGTAGAGGGTTCACTGTGAAAGTGGCAGCGCTGAAAGACCAATATTTATTTCACTTCTTTATGGGCAAGCGCCCCAGCGTAACGAGTTTCCCCATACAAGAGTGAAAAAAATTTTGGTCTTTCGGCGCTGCTACTTTCACAGTGAATTCTCTACAAGGAACACGCGTAGGTACACATCCTCAAGCAATATCACTTAGTTTACATCTTGTATAAGATATAAAAATTCGGTACACCCTTGTCGTTCTAATACGTAATTTTTGCCACATAACTTTTGCCACAAACAGACCAAAGATCAAAGACTAAGCATTCATAATGCACTATTTACATTCATTTTCCATCGCGAGAGGGTTTACCGGTTATTCCGCGACTCGCAGACCGGAAACCTTTATATAATCCGGCCGCTTCCGCCCGGCTCCGCTTCACAGACTCTAAAGATTTTTTACGCGCGCTTTACGGCCGTTTTAGTTTTTAAATCTACCCAGTTTGTGGCTTGTGTTAATATTTATTCAATTTCAGTTTTTCATGCAAAAATCACTGAAAGATTTTAACTAGAGGAAAGGATTTTTATGAGAGTAACTTTGCAGTTTAGAATTTGCTGATTAGTTTAGAGGGGCGAAACTGCGAAAAGATACTTAAATTAGGTATTGTATCCCTGTGTTGAAACAATTCGAAATACGCAATTAAATATTAATTTGTGTTCAAACATTATATTAATTAATTTGTTCATTCATTCAACAGTAACTTTATTGCATGATCATAATAGCAATAAAATAAATGTAATTTTAATAAAATGTATCATTCGAATTCCGATCTTTTCAGGTTTTGTAGTAAGTTAATTTTTAATGTTTCTATCATTGTTTGGCTCTCAAATTAGCGTGTTCTCCAAGTGTTCTCAATACGCTTGTTTAAAAGAAAGTAAGAAAATTAGTTTCAAAATCGTCGATCAGACGAAATAATTATTCATGTACCTACTTACTTTTTGAAAGTTGGTACATGAATATAAAAAAGCTAAACAATAGCGGGGCAAGATCAAAATTTTATGTGGGCGAGATACATTTTGCGAGGCCCGCTAGGCCCAAATGGATTATTTTTAGACAATCATTTTTTATAAGTAAATTTTGAGTATCAAAGCGCGTAAATTCCAAAAACAATTCTCGGGGTCCAAGAGGCGCGAGGCCGTGGGCGGTCGCCCACTGCACATTGCCCACGCCTTGTGTGATGTGTCGCATCTGGCTAAAAGGGAGGGACAAGAGCCGGCGGCGACGCGACGTCGACGACGATATAATCAACGTCGATTGGTCGTTCTAACAGTTTCGCTATCTTAATGGTCATCAGGACTCATCAGTCATGAGTCATGCTCGTCCATCACGGAAAAATATGGAGATATTGGGCCATGGTGACAAATAGTAGTGACACTCGGGGAGTGCCGCGGTAAACTACCTACCGCGAAACATGCCAACTTTGCCAGCTTTTTTCGAATAATTTTAATTCTTGTAAAAAAAATGTATAGAAGTGTAAGTATTTTTTTGCCCTGTGCAACTACAAGGCTACATGCGCAGATGTAGGAATGTCAAAAACATTACTACTGTTCATTTAATTCAATTTATGATTGATTTTCATGCCGGGTAAAGTTACCTGGACTTGTAGCCAACATTACCCACCTTGATTTTTCACGCAAATATGAACTTTGCGCAGGTGGCAACAAGGTCCAGTAAAAGAATTCGCCACCACGCACAATTATTCACAAATCTGCACCACAATTTGCCCGCAAAAATTCGTACCGTTTTTCAGAAGTTCCAACAAGTTACTGAACATTACTGAATAAAGTTAGCACTACGGGGTATTGTCAATGTTATCAGTCATATAACCTATTTTCTGCCAAATTAAACAAATGTTGCCATAATATTATAATACCTCTGTACATCAAAGATTTGCTTGAAATGGATCTTTAGGGCAAAGTTGTCGTATGTGGCAAAGTTGGCATGTTTTACTGGTATTGCATAGCATTTTTTATCAATTTATGCAATAATTATAATTCGAATACGTCTGATCGAACGCACACAAATACCGTGCCGAAGTCTGGCAACGCCTCACCGAGTCGGAGTTGGGCGTGTTAGGTTTTTTTTGTTACGGAATTTCTTGATTCGGTCGCCGTGCTAAAGTCCGCGATAAAAGCTATGCAACAGCTTAAAAACACACTTTCGGGCCTGTTTTACCACTTTCTGATAAAGTGCCGAATAGGCTATCCACCACTTAACTTGACAGATGAAGTATGGAGAATCTGTCAAAAAAGTTGTGGATAGCCTATTCGGCACTTTATCAGGAAGTGGTGAAACAGGTCCTTAATCCTATCGTCACGGTTCTCGGAACTAATAAACTGTCTAGAATCAAGAGTTTAATTATTTGGAACGGGCAAGTAATTCCAATGGCGGTCATTAGTTGGACCGGAGCCAGGGTCCAGGGCCAGGGTTAGATCAGCCAACAATATAATATTATGACCACAGCTGAGAGGATACTTTATTTTGTAGGTGACCGCGATTAATTGGCCAGAGAAAATACTTTAAAACAGGTCATGAGCAGTAAAAATATAACAATTACACAGGGTGTAACAAAACTAGGTGATAATAATTACTTTAGAGGGTGCAGTATAGAGTTAGCTGAAGTGAAAGTAATCTATACGTCTTACATATAATAAAACTGTAGAAATGTGAATTCTGTACACTAAAGATATTCAAAAAATAATAAGCGGGGGGTGTTACTATATCGCTATCATCAAAAATGTGGTTAGTTTTTTGTCTGTCTGTCTGTATGTTTGTTCCACTATCACACGAAAACTACTGATCCGAATTGAATGCGGTTTTCGCAGATATATTCTCCAACCAATTCTCCAAGTCTTCTTCCAACTTAACATCTGGTGTATAAAAATTTTGCCCCCCACCCCTCTAAGGGGACCAAAGAGGGGGTAAGATTTTGTATTAAACTTTTTTCTTTAATGGAGTTACTTCATATTATTAACTGTGTTTTCCAACTTAACATCTGGTGTATAAAATTTTTCCCTCCACCCCTCTTAGGGGACAAAAGAGGGGGTAAGATTTTGTATCAACTGATGAAGTAGAAATACTTTAAATGGCAAAACAACGTTTGCCGGGTCAACTAGTAGCATATAAATGTGAAAGTTTCGATGAAAGAGTAACTTGTCTGTCTGGGTCACGTGACCCTTAAACGTAAAATCAAAAAATTAAAATCAAATAAATAAATAAATAAATAAACGTTTATTCTGCCACCATTAATGTTACACATATTATGACAATATAGGTACATAATATGCAGAAGTGATAATATCAATAAGAATAAAATTAAAATTAACCTATTTTACCTATTCTACAGCTAGTTCATACATAAAAACTATCAAAGGTAAACAAAAAAGAAAAGAAAGAAAAAAAAATAACAATTAATGTAGCACAATAGCACGGCAGTGTAACATCCAAGTGTGAAGAAACGGACACCACTCAGGTTATGACGACCAAACAGTCGTCCCTGATCTTCCGTGGACCCCTAATTTTCGGGCAGAGGACAACAGACTGAAGCTATATTTTAAAATTATAATATAATATAATTATAATATAATTAAATCAAAATATTTATTTCTAAATAGGTTAACAAAGTTAACTCTTTTAGAACGTCTACATAAGGCCTGCCACCGGTTCGGGAACTAACCCGGCGAAAAGACGGCGTAAGAAACTCTGCGGGTAAGGGCCAGCGCAGACAAAACGGAGCGCAGCAGCAGACAGACAGGCATTACCGCACTTGAAAATAAACTTTTAAACTATGACACTAAAGTGCGATAAGGGATTCCCGCGTAATTCCTCGAGGACGCGGCACGCGCGAGCATTCCCTGTAAGGTTCAAGCATTTATGCACTTTAGTGTTATAATTTTAAAGTTTATTTTTAAGTGCGTTAATAAAATCCTCTCCGCTACGCTCCTTTCTGTCTGGGCTGACCCTAAGATGTAGAGAGCTCATCAGAGTAGGCTGCTGGCGCGGCGCAGGAGAGAAAGTTACATACTACTCTTTTCCTTACAAAACTATACTGATTTTACTTGAAAGTCATAAAAACTATTTACATGGAACGAAACGCTGGATGAAATATAAATAAAAATCCGCTTCTAGCCATTCTTTCCACTGGGACGAACATTTACGGGACGAAAGACTACTCTTTTCAATTACCTTTAGCACAAAACAATTAAAATGTTTAAATGTAAATAATAGTATGATTTTCGTCTAAATGGGATCAAAAAAATGATTAATTAACAAGCTACAAGGTACTTTGTTCTAATTAAAAGGGGAAAAAATTGAAATTGCCCATAAGTTATAAAATGTTAGTAATTAATGAATTGACGGTTGACCTTTAGCAGTAGTAAGTTGTAAAAACGTTACAAAGATCAATAACGATCTATCAATGTAAAAAGCTAAGAAAACATCCGTAGTCATGTAGGTATACAAGTTTCCTTATCCTGTATAAAATAGTTTTTCCGTATATCTCCAGTGTGTATTTTGGACACACAGACAAAGTACTTTCATTTGATGGATTGTTACTGTATTGCAAACTTCTAAGAAAGTTTGTCTATGGTTAAAGTTATAACAGTCCTTCGTATAAGGTTTTCACTTACACATCGCTTTTGTGAGATAATTATTTTTGTAGAAAAATTCTATTATAATTAACTACATGACGTCCGCAACTCCGTTGCGCCAAAAATCGTTTAACGCGCGGGAACCGTCCATTTTTCCGGGATAATAAGTATACGATGTCCTTTACCGGTACTCAATTCTCAAAGTATCTCCATACCATCAAAATCTGTTCAGCGGTTTAAGCATGAAGAGGTTACAGACATATTCGCAAGTGCAATCATGCTCAAAGTCTGAGTCCCGGGGCTTGGCAAAGGAATTGTAGAGCCTGCTCATCGGGCTCCGCGAGCGATGCATAAATCGTTTTTTGGTAATGTCATCAGATACCTTTTCTTCTGGGGGGGTCCGTCAAAAATGTCACTTCAAGGTGTAAATGTTTGCAAATCACGTTACATTGGCCCCAGCTGTACTAGGTTTAGAATTTATAGATAGTAGATACTCGAAATACGGCCGCAAAAAACCCTATATTATTCAAATTAGAAACGTGATTCATATTTCGTCAATACTGAAAAACATTGTTGAGTTCGCCAATATTCTGTTTCAAAATACAAGAATACGTTATGCTTTATAGAAAAAACGAATTTTTGCTATTTTGTTATATTATTGTGGTAGTAGAAAGTGCAAATAATATATTTCTATATTTCGCTGGAAATGGCACAGCTTTTATGACGTTCCACGAGCTGAAAGCTCCACTCCTATTGTCTTTGATTTTATTTCATGTATGAAATTGTGTTACTAGTTTTGGTTTTAACAAGTAAGAAGTAATATTTCACATTTTCACGATAAAAACAACATATATTTTTAGTTGATATAGAAATGTTTATACCACAACTTAATAATAAATTCCTGTCTCGATTTATATATTTTAAAATGTATGTATTCTCTTTACTTATTATAATTTTTAAATATATAATGGCGGGAAGCCATTCACTCGTATAGAATATGTATTTATGTCTATCTGTTACCTCTTCACAATCCGCTAAATATATTTTGAGTCCCCGAAAAGAAAATAGGATATTTTCCATTGTGACAAAATGTATGTACCAGTGCGATAATTGACAATCGTTGCAACGAAGTTGTGGGTTCCCGCAAGAGTTTTAGTAAAAAATCCAGCGACTGACGTTGACTACCGTTGACGCATGCCATCTATGCGTGCCGTTTATCTGTAAGTTAAGCCTTTGATTGAGTTATGTCAAGCCCAGTTAATAGATCACGACTATTTACCCGCCATCATATAAAGTAGATGCTCGTCTTCGATAAAGAACACTATTGAGTATATCCCAAAGGGTGCCTATAGTCGCTGAAGGGTCCTGAGAAGTTATGCGAAGATAGGAATCTGATGACTCAGCAGCTTGAGGAATTATTGTCGCAGGAATAGCTGTTACATAGTAAGAAGGGTCAGGTACGAGACGTCAGTATCTATCGTCGAATGCTAGCCCATTTCATTGCGAAGTGTTGATTGTAGATAGTGGAAAGTCAGTAATAAATTGATAGACCTAGCAAATCTGGCTAAATTGTTTAACCAATAGCTACGTCAGGTGTACACCTGATCCCCCCGATGGTTGCTCGCCTTGTCGTGGCGGTGGGGCTCTAGTAACCGCGGCTTGGACAATCGCGGTGAAGCGAAGAGGCAACCAGGGCCGGCCGGTGTCGCCGCCTGGCCCGAGGAGGGCGCTCCCAGCGGACTGGAGGAGTCCGCTGCGGATGCGCACCGAGGTGGGGCCGCAGAGGAAGAGGCAAGTAGGTATTACGGTGCGCCGCTTGCCCTATCCTCTGCGGCCGAGGACGGATCGCGGGGGGGAGAGGCATTGTGGTAGGTTGCCGCTTTCCCTACCCCCCCTGCGAGCTGGCTGTTCCGTTTGAACGGCATTGGTGGGGCCGCAGAGGAAGAGGCAAGTAGGTATTGCGGTGCGCCGCTTGCCCTATCCTCTGCGGCCGAGGTGTGGTCGGTGGCAGAGCCACAGACCTGATCTGCCACATGCCTCCAAGTAGCAGACTCGGGGGGCGTCTGCTACAGCCCTGGTGGGGGCCGAGGAGGAGGGCGCACGTGTTGTGCGCCCATTGTGGAGTCTTCGGACCGCTGGCGGGGTCGCAGATGTGTGTATCGTTCCCGTGGCCCCGTTAAAAGGCGGCGTGGCGGAAGATGGGGGGGGGGGGGGGGGTTAGTGGGTATACCGTGGTCTCATTAGCTACGGGAGTCCCACATCACCGCTCGGGTCGCCCCCTGCGCCTGGGTGGTATGCGTAATGCATTTCCCCCTCCGGAAAAAAAAAAAGGTGTACACCTGATTTTGTACAACACCCACACTAATACAAGCGTGAACAAGTCAACAGAGAGGTAGACATCATCACTATTTAAGGTGACGCCGTGCTAAACTAAAAAACCATGTTGGATGTGTTTTAGATTGCTTGTTTTCTATGCGAGGCTGGCCAAAACAAGCAATGGAACAGCAAAAAATGGAAAGAGCGTAGCGACAAAATGGTTTTTGTCGCGTAATTTAAAAACCATAAATACATTTCTTATAAGCTATGGGCAAATTAAAGTGTATACTAGAACCAATTTATGTACTTTTGGAAGCTTATATCACTCTCCTCTGTTGGTAAAATAGGAATCCCTTTTTTTACAGAGGTCTTTTTGATTGATTATTCTGTGTTATAAAAGTTGACCAATCGTGTTATGCTATGGGTAATTCAAAGACAAAGACATGATAAATACTGACAATGAACTTTAATTTCTTAGCTTTAGTCATTGCTGAGAAAAATGGACATCGCTACAGCCAAATTATCAAGGCGTCACCTTAAAGACAAATTTTCGCATTTGTTAATTGTTTGCCTATTTGTTAATTGAACAGGCTCCGACTCCGCTCGACGGATTTTGATGAGTACACACAAATACATGTTACGTGCCGTTGGTGCCACGATGGAACTCATATTCCACAATTACACGAAATTTCAAAGTATCCATTATAAGCCCGAAGCTGATCACAAAATTATATCATCACTAATTCCATTAGGGACTACCCAATTAGGCTTCTCTCATCTGGCGACGAATTAGCTATACGGAAAATATGTAATACAACATTTAGGGTGCTGCTGAAGTGGCTTTCCATCAAAAGCTTATAAATTGGGCTTTTTAACGCTGCACGTAAACTATTTAACGATTCTTTACATCCTTACAAAAATAGAGCTACATAGAAGTTTTTACAAAGTTAGCGACCGCTGTTGTTCCTTAAAAGCTAAATACTTAGCTAAAATAAGCACACGCTGTATACAATGTTTGAAACTGAATAACTTTTTAATCCACTATAATTATTTTTAACTAAAACTTTGGATTCTTTAGGTCACGTTAAATAGAAGTTATGACACGGTAATTTTAGATTTTGTACGATAGGCGAATTACACTATGTTCAATAATATAATAATTATTATGTTCATCATATAATATGCGAACCCGACAGACGTTGTCCTGCATGATATTTTTGGAAAATAATCTAAACCACTAAAATTAATGAATAGAAGTATCATATAAATCGATCCTGCCGTTTAGGAGCAGTGTGTTCAGTGACATACACACGTACAGTATATAAAAATATACGTGTAACGTTATTTGTCCGCGATGGACTCCGGAATGTGTCCGGAATGTACTTATAACCAAATATAAGAGCCAAATCATAAATTAGGTTAGTTATTAATACAAGGAATATTATAATTATAAGGGGAAAAGTAATTGCCCTTGTTATATAAAATGTTAGTTACTTTTCGTTACGTTATCAAATAATATCAAAATGTATCTCGACTAAAAACATTTCTATTAAGCATGCCGACAACGCATAACCTACTTAACGCAGTAGATTGAATATTTCGCCCCATCCTCATTATTATTCGCGGCACGTCTGGTGACAGTATTTGAACTGTGGACCCCGGAAATATAATACTAATTCCGCCTAATGTAATAAGTATCTTCGTTAAAAAAATGTTGTTTGGCTCCGCTATAAAAATAAAAAGTAAGTACCTAAATAAAAAATACGTGTCGCACTCGGGGACTTTTTTTTTGCGTTGGGGGAATGCATTTACGCATCCTGGTCTGGGGAAGGGCCGAGGTATGTGGGACTCCCCGGGGCGGACGTACATCCGCACCCGGGACTACCTACTAAAACCCCAACGGTGTTCCTGCTCCTGAAGGTGGGGCATGGGGCTACGGGAAACGCGTGATACACGACCGCAGCCCCACCACCTCTGCCTCTTTGGGCTCCACTCTTACACACCACTCCGCGACGATGCGCTGGAACACCTAGCGCATCGTGGCCTACCCGGGGTCGCACTCGGGGACTGCCGCGGTAAAGCTATTGCATAGCATTTTTTATCAACTTACGCAATGGTTTGCCGTACGTCTAGTCGCACGCACACAAACACCGTTACGGTAGACGATGCGCGGCAACGCCGCACCGGCACAGCGGTGCGGCAACGCAACGGTGTTAGGTTTGTTTTCCCGCCCGCGATAGAAGCTATGCAATAGCTTAAAATAATTTACTAAGTGACAGATACGTTATAGTTCATCAGCTATTAAAAAGTAATTTCTGCGGGGCTAAAATGGTCGCTTTGTGGAATCATGAGATGATTCGTAATATGATTCATTTTTAGGGTTCGTAGCCAAAATGGCAGTCAGTCTGTCTGTCTGTCAGTCCGTCCGTCCATCCGTCCGTCCGTCCGTCCGTCCGTCCGTCCGTCCGTCCGTCCGTCCGTCCGTCCGTCCGTCTGTCTGTCTGTCTGGCTTAGGGTTCGTAGCTAAAATGGCAAAATACGGAACCCTTATAGATTCGTCATGTCATTGTCTGTCTGTCTGACTGTCTGTCTGTCCGTCCGTATGTCACAGCCACTTTTCTCCGAAACTATTAGAGCTAGATTATTGAAACTTGGTAAGTAGATGTATTCTGTGAACCGCATTAAGATTTTGATGCAAAAATGGAAAAATTATTAAAAATTTTAGGAATCCCCATAGGTACAACTGAAACAAAAAAAATTTTTTTTCATCTAACCTATGCGTGTGGGGTATCTATGGATAGGTCTCCAAAAATCATATTGAGGTTTCTCATATAATTTTTTTCTAACCTGAATAGTTTGCGAGAGAGACTCTTCCAAAGTGTGAAAATGTGTGTACCCCCTCTAATTTCTAAAGTAGGGGCATGATAATTCTAAAAAAAATATATGATGTAGATTACTATAAAAACTACCAACGAAAATTAGTTTGAACGAGATCTAGCCAGTAGTTTTTTTTATACTACATAAAAATGGTAAACCTTAATCAAAATTTCATTAAATCGACTGAAATATAAAAATAAATCAAAAACCTTTTAATTTCATAAAAATAAACCTTATTGCTGCTGCGAAACCCTTCATGGGCGAGTCCAACTCGCACTTGGCCGCTTTTTTTTAAATCATCATCATAGGAGTAAAAGCTACTACCATACTACTAAGCTTTCTCTGCTCTCAAAGCCAAATAACCTCAACTACCCTCCACAAAAATGGCTTATTGTGAAACACAGATCGCCAAGTAACAGTACTCAGAAGAGAGAAAAAAAAAATCGCAAAATGCAACTCTGCTTGCAATTCATTTCTGTATTTTTGTACTGATTTGACGTAATATTTTGTCAGTTTGACAGTTTTGACAATTCATTTGCTGAATTGATTGAAAGGAATTGCTTAAATGTGACCATTTTAGTCCCGCTGATGATGAATACAGGAACGTAATTGTTTAAAAAGCATTTTTCGATAATTACTTTTCGCAGCATTAAACTTATTTTTATTAGTACTATTATAACAATCATTCGTAGTTAATAAAAAAATCGGCATAAGATTGCTACGAGCCTCGTTTATGAGACATAAAACGAAAACTTTATTATTAAGCTTCTTTATTATGTTTCCCTTTTTATACGTACCTAAGTACTTACTTTTATTTCTTTTGTTAAAGTAATTTTGTTTCAAATATTTTTTTAATAATAATACAGTTTTGTTCTTTTTATTTTACAATGTTCTTATTGATTCTGGTATTCAAGGTCAGATATTATTTTCGAAGCTTTTTTAAAATTAATTTTTCGTTTTTCTTTTTTATAGAGAGATGTATCTTATAAATTGTGAATACTTTTTTGTGTTGTGGGGGTACGCTTGCCCCTCAAAGGAAGATCTTCCGATCGAGCGAGATAGCATGACGTTATTGCAGACTTTATATTATAATATTATAGAACGGCAAAATATATTACATTATATTCCGTATAATATTACCCTGCAGTTCTCAGAAACATCGATAGCGCGATGTAGGATTGTGGCGCTAGTTGTGGGTACCGTCACAGTGAATCATGATTGCAAACATTTAGTCGTGATGCGATTGTGACCGCAATGTGCATTCTTCACAGGTGCAGGGGGCTCATAGTGTTGAAAAAATTTCGTGCCTTCAGCGCCCCTTTGTATGCGGCGCCCTGGGCGCCGGAGTCGCTCCCCCGGAGTCGCCGCTACTGGTAGGTGGTAAGTTTAATCATATTTTCATACTGTATTTCTGCATTTCTTTGCTCACAATCATTAATTTGTTTACTTTCATATTTATGTTAAATGTGCCAAATTTGCCGTCATCAGTGTGAATAATATCACTATTTTTGCTCTAGTGACGGCAGTCTTGAGAATTAACACAGTTATAACTGTACAAAGACTGGCCGTAAACAGAAGACAGACACGTTCCGGGACCGGGGTATCCCGCGGCCCGCGGGGCGACATCTTTGTCCGACACTATTGAAATATGAGAGAACATGACGGAATTAAACTCGATACGATGTGTTAGAATAATCATGGTCCCTCTTTATTATGTGAAAGCATTGTTATATACTTACGTCTTACATGCCGGGTGTAACAAGACGTAGGCCGTAGATATACAATTTCTAGTTGGCCAACTACAGTCTGTCAAGAAAGTCATGACAGGCGGAAAAATTTTCTAAACGTAATCACGCTTAAAAGGTGTATTGTTTTCTTTGTATTTTTACAGAGAACGCTTATTACATTTTAAATATTGTCACCTTGCACATTTTTATCTCGAATTAATAAAGTTCTCATATTATTTTTTTCATTTAAAAATTGTAGTTGACTGTAGTTGGCCAACTTGAAATTGTAAGTCTGCGGTCGCTCTAAGTGATAATACTTCAGGATGTATAGGTATAATATTATAGTGTCCCCTGTATAGAGTTCACTGTGAAAGTAACAGTGGTACTTATATCAAAACTTTAAATCTTAGCAACATTAGATTTCGGTCAAGGGCGTAACATTTGCATTCCCTGCAGTGGAAACAAATGAGGCAGAAACGGGGATGAGGCAGAAACGGAATGAGGCAGAAACGAGACAGCGGCAGAAACGGGGACAGGAAAAGCGCTCCGCGCCTCGCGCCTTCCGTCGACGCAAAACAAACGTGAATTTACATCTATGAATTCAAGATTTTTCACGAGACATTCTAATTAGTATGTCTCGTGAAAAATCTGGAATATTTAAAGTTTTAAGTCTAATTAGACTTTAAAATTATTGAAGCGAAAAGTTTTGAAAGTGGTGTTGAATACTTAAAATATTCATTTTTTTTTAATTTAAAAATGTACAGACAAAAAAGAGACCAAGCAGAGTAGCAACCTCAGTCCTCAGCTACGTACGGTCGCCGCTACGCTTGACGCCTCCGTGGTCTAGTGGTATAGAGCACGGCTCTTGACTCGGAGGTCGTGGGTTCGATTCCCGCGTTGGAAACATGTTATTTCCAAGTTTGGTTAGGACAATGCAGGCTGATCATCTGATTGTCTGACAAGTAAGATGATCCATGCGTCGGATGGGCATGTAAAAAGTCGGCCCTGCGCCTGATCTCTCGCCGGTCGTGTCGGTCTGCCTTCCTACTGGGTTATGAGAGTAAAGGAATAGAGAGTGCTCCTGTGTACTGCGCACACACTTGGGCACTATAAAATCACTCCTGCGTAGCTGGCCTGGTTTCAATGAAACCGGCAACCGTCACCGAAACTGGTGTGGGAACTATTATTATACGTTCGGTCATTTTGCCGTCAATTATTTTACCTACTATTCAGGTATATTTTCTAGGATAGTAGATTTTTTTTATTACTTATACAGTACTATATGTATTTAGAAGCTTAAAAAATCCTTTAAAATTTCAAAGAGCCATTTTCGGTATGAAAAGGGCTCCTTTTCATTACGAAAATGATAATTGCGAAATTAGTGCTGTTTCAGAATACATAGTACGTCTGTAATATCTAGATTCTACGGGTTCTAGACCGAGATTCCTTTGAGCTTTATTCGTTCGCTCCCTGACTTTTTACAGGTCTGCTAATAATCGCCGATTTTACCTTTTTTTTGCACGACTGCTTTTGTAGCAACGTGTAGGTTTCCTTTAATAAAGTTCTTTACTAAACTACTATGTACTCTAAAGTTTAATAACAGCCTGAAGTCAGACAGACGGACAGACATCGAGTCGTAATAATACGGTTTTACCGTTTTTACCGTCCGTAAGTCGTAACTCTAAAAAATGTACTATCGGAAAAATTGATTCCTAGGCAGATGGTGGACTTAAGTTATTTGGTCGCGTTAAGTCAAACCCATGCGACCGATCACAGATAACGTGCAGCTAAGCAGCTAACATTGAATTGAATATTCCCAGGAACATTGAAATATTCCAGGAACTTTGAAAACTTTTTATTCCGTCGGCGGGATTCGTACCCGCATCCCATGGCTTGAGCGCTAACAACGCGCTGAACCACAGAGGTCGACATAAGATTATACCAAACCTCAACCGCACAAATTAAACCCACTACTCCGGCCATGTATTGGTTTACCAATTTTCACGATATACGGCTACAAGGCTAGACCGACGCCCGTGCGGCTCGCAATAACGACTCCAGATCAAATCTGCAGCCCAAATAACTTACCTGAAATTCGATTCCAAGAGAAACGTCTGGACATTCGCTATGTGGACCGTCATCATCGACCCGCAGTCCATTCCGGGGTTCTCAAAGTGTAGAGAACTTGCTTTCCAACTTTTTGATAACGATAATAAATAATAATTGATAGTGATATCAAAAATGTTTGGCATAGCTAATTGCAAGCGTTATGCCACATAAAATCCAACAAATATTTCATCCCTAACTTCTCTGTCGAAATTATCGAATTTAAGCTGTTGCCCATATCAGAGACCATAATATTTTACTCTATGCCCATATACAATGCTTTTGCTAAGTACGTAAGAGTAAGAGATCGAAAATAAGTTAATTTAGTTATTAATAAAATAATTTACTAACAACTTATGGACTCCTCGTCTGAAATAAACATTTTTTTTTTATTTTTTTTTTTTAATGTTATGAAAAGTTTGATAAAAATATATGAGTTGTAAGTCAAAACCTGTCACAATTTCCGTTTTATAGTTTTCCTAATATTTTCGAAATTTTTACGTAAAAGTGTTACAAAATTCCCAAAGAGTGCTACAATAATTGTGATCCGGATGCGGCAAGTCGACAGTAAAATACGGTTGAAATTAATTAAAATGTAAGTTGGCGTCATTTCATGAATTTTTCGAGCCATACGATCGGAAAGCTTTATTAAATCCCGCAATAAAAGCGTAAAGTTTCATCACTATTTTATGTGGTTATTTTGATTTCCCAGCGGATATTTTACCGCACAACAACCCGGGGGCTATCCGGTGACGAAGGCGATCGGTCTCTATTCGAAAAGAGTCTGAATTTTTATAATGCATTAGTTTTAACAGCGAAATTAGAAATTAAAAATGTATGGGATTATAATTAGGATACGCTTTGTCCCGTATTAAAAAACCACTCAGATGTAGCGCTATCTTTTATTTATTTTTTAATTTTATGATTTGATCCCGGTCGAACGTAGAATAATCGTTTCGAACTTTGGCCTCGTTTAAAACTTTAAATTTTTCCAGATTACTTGTAAAATTTTAATCTTAGGCATATCAAGGGCATGGGGGGGTTTTAGTCGGTACACCTCTGCGGAGGGAGTCCGACATACCCAATGCATTTCCCCTCCTCAAAACAAAAAAAAGGCATATCGTTTTACGGCAATCTATAAGTCTCGATTTAAAATTAATGAAATGTTAAAATATTATAACTAAAATTATGAATATTTGAAAACTTAGTTAGCCGGAAAGTTGGCTTTTTTGAGAACAGAGAAAGCCTTTGTTTAATTGAATAGTCTTTTACATAAAGCCTTCTTCGAAGAATTTCGCCTCAATACCAATTACCAACTATTATCTATTCTGTGTCAATAACCTAAGAAAAGATATTGATAAAATTCATAGGGCAATAATTAATGTAAATAAAATATTTTCAATCGCAAAATAATATACGCTATACGCATATTACGCATTTTAGATTAGAGTAATTATTTACTTACACGTGTTCCACATAACTAACGAACATAATAATAATTAGTATAATAAGTAAATTCTTGAGCAGTCAACCTTCTTATATAATTAAGAACCTAGCCTTGAACTTTAGCAGCAATAAGTATGCTTGGACGAGTCCAGCAAAGTAATAGAATTTGGCAGTATAGGATAACGATTTGGCAAATTAAGTACATTAGACCAATTAAGTCTGAAATTACGGCAGTAATGTGCCAAGTTGGGCCGATCGCGGGCGCGTACACACTCGGGCACGCGGATTACCGCTTACATAGGAAATATATTTAGTAATCTGTGACGCGACGTGTGACCTTAGGGTTGATTCAGACCGCAACGCGACGCGTAGATGCATTTCTAAATTAGTATGGATTTGACAGATTCGCAAGACGTCTCACGTTGACGACATCTGTCAAATCCATACAAATTGAGGTCGCGTCGAGTCGCGCCTCGCCTCGTCGCGTTGCGGTCTGAATTGACCCTTACGCTACGTTATGTTTGTTTATGCCTATAAAATATCGTCTCACGGGGCTCCGGGTCAGGATGGGAACCTTCCCGGCTAGCTTCCCGGCGCCGAGGGGAACGCTTCAGTTTGCCAAAGCGTTCCCTAACTTTGGTGGAAGCGGTCCCTTAAGGTAGACCGGCCGATCGTGGAGGGAGTCCTGTGTTAGATAGATCCAAGATATCCCTCCGTATACGGCTGAAGGCAAACCGCAGGTGGTTTTAATGGGTAAGCCCGACGTCGGGAGTCCCACATACCCCCGGGGTGCTTCTTGCCCCGGGTTGGGGATGAGGCACATTCCCAACCCGGGGCACCCATAAAGGGTTTCCCCTGCGCAATAAAAGAAGGCCTTTAAAATATAGATGCTAAAATAATAGGTACATTAGTATACCTGTACAGCAAAACTGTCATTTGAGAAATACTTTTTCTGGTCATAGCAGCTATTTCTACAGCTGCTGTAGAAATGCGATGTTTCGGGTGGATAGATGGATGGATTGTTCAAGATTCAAACAACTGCCAACGTCCACAACTGCCAACTATCGTCGCCAATTATGCATGCTTACAGACAGTTTGATAATCAAGTTTCATCTTTGGCCAACATGGAGATGAGTATAAAATACTTTGACTAACAATAATTAATTTTTGTAAACTGCAAAAATTTTCAGCACTCCAATGCGTACGCGCTTCAGACACAATATTGTAATGACGTTGGAAACATTAGCGAACAATCCCAAAACTTTTACTATATTGTTCATTTAATTATATTCATTTAACCTTTAGTCCTTCCAAATTACAATTGCTGAAATACGATTTGTTTACGTGAATTACGTTATTGCGTCATTTTTTGCGTGTAAGGCGAGGCTCACGAGACGACTCGACACTTCACGTTCCATATAATATGACGTTAGCCTAGAAATCGTATTTAAAGCATTAAAACAGAATGTCTTTTTCGGTAACACAAATTGAAACTAATAAAATTATATAAATTCCTGGAGCTACGATACAAAATTTTTACCTAAATAGTAATTTTTCGCAAAATTTCTGCTATAAAATACCAGTGTAATGAATTTTTACCCTCAAATTATAATCGCTTACGAGCGCCGACAGCCCCGGCCAAAATATTATTTTCATTATCCATTATTAATTTGAATGGAACACGACTCCGTTCTGACAGATTACTTATTCAGCGGGAATTTTTAATTTACATCGGCTCGCAATTTGTATTTGCTTTGTTTGAATTAGCTTATTCCGCGTGTTCAGTTACTTACGTGTATTGTAATTCATCAAAAAATCCAAAGCCATCATGGCAGCATAAAATGAAATATTGACCACAGTGTTGGTTGTTATAAATATCGTATAGTAATAATAATAAATACTAATAATCTCCATAATATATCCATACTTATATACAGCTAAACCTGGGTAAGTGACAACCGGATAATTGAGAACATTTGAAGCTCCCAAAAGCGAGAAACAGAAACCTCTGTTAGAGAGAGTCGTTTTTCTCTCATGGACCTCTGTGAGCGAGACTGCTTCTTTTCTATACCTCTATAAGCGACAGTCGAGGTTTATTTTTTTATTTACATACGACACAGTAACAAATGAGAAAAACAAAATTTTGTGTGGAGAATGGAGATATTTTAAATCCTGGGAAACGACATAGGATAAGATTATGGACGGGATTGTATTTCCATCCTGAAAAAATGTACGGTTCCCGCACGATAAACTTTGGCGCAATAGAGTTGCGGGCGTCATCTAGTACAATTTTTAACTAGCCACAGTTTCGGTTATAACTCATATAAAATATATCGTATCTAAGTAGAGTCCAGCCGTGTCCTTAAAATAAAATATAAAACATTTTGCGACGTGATACTGCGTTGTTTTTCTTATCCAAGTATGATGCTAGAATGATGAGGGTATATCTATAATATAAATAAAAATCGGCTAAGTGCGAGTCGGACTCGCGCACGAAGTGTTCCGTACCAATACAGACCAAAAAATTTTTTGTCTGTATTGGTACGCCTAAAATCTTCAATGTATTTTAATATTTGGCATGGAGATACTAATTCTAATCTTTTTTTCTTAATTATTATACCAATCCGAATTAAATAATCATCGTTGTGACAGGACAACGTCTGTCGGGTCAGCTAGTTGTTACATATTAATATTATTATCTATTAATTATTATTATAATAATATTATGTTCTCACAAAACGTACCAAATAGCTCATATAGGTCATTTTATTAAATGTTTAATTTTCAGACTTGTTTGATTTCGCTATGTTTTGTTAATGAGAAATAAATAATTAAGTACGTATTATTTTATTTCTAAGGACTAGGACAGTTTTTTTATGCGTCGTGTGAATAAAGACGTGCTCTTCTCAGAGTTTTCACAATAAAACTTTGGAATGAACTGTCGGCAACGGCTTTTCCTTAAAATTTAGTTTGTTATTATTTTTAGCAATATTCCGCGAAATATTTCGCGCTATGGATTTCCGCAAAGTAACGCCTGATTCTTATTAACTATTTACGGCTTTTCCGCATCATAACAAAATGAAAACGCACTCCAACATTGTGCTATCGAAGTGTTCTACTTACAATTACTTTCTATTATGCGAGCGCTGATTTATTGTCATGTTTTAAGGAGGCGACTTATGACAAAATAGATGATCTAATTATACATAATTATTTTTTATACTGGATAATAAGCTACAAATTGTTTCATTTTTTCAACATAGATACCTACTACATTATATTTGCGAGGGTCCGTACTAGCGAAAACCGGTAAAATTTCTCAATAGAAAAAAATGACAATATGGCATCTAAATTTCACGAATAAAGTTAATTTCTCTTCAAAACGGTGCATTCAACTGAGTCAAAATTTTTATTAACTAGTTGTCCCGGTGAACTTCGTGTCGTTTTAATTTAAAACCTTCCCGACTTCTACGATTATTTTAAGACAAAAATCAACCCAATCCGTTCATTCGTTTTCGAGTTTTAGCGCGACTAACATATTTGAAAATCCATTTTTATATATAAGAGAAGAAGATATAAAATTCAATTACCGAGGGACTGTACTCGCGGATTTTTAAAATGTTGTATTTTATCAAGTGGAGAAGAAAAAACTAGATTAGCGCTAATTCCGCGTTGATCTTTTTCGTCTGGCATAATATGAAAGACAGGCGTAAGTGTGAAGAGAGTAGGACGATGTTTGATTTTTCACTTTATCCGCCCTCTTAATAACTTTACTTTTTTAAAATACTAGAACTGCTCCTTAAAATCTCCACTCTCCAGTGTCTATGGGCCACAGCACTTTCTTAACATCAGGCATTAATCTCCATTACCCTGTAAAAACACAACTTATTAACAAAATTAATTCTAGTTTAAATATATTAACCCTTGAGTTTACTTTATGTAGAAGGGCGGATTAACACAGAAGCGTTTCCCTGTCGGCACTAATTATCCTAAATCATTAAAAATCGCCCCATTTGCGTTGAGCGGGAGTTTCGTTAATTACTACTTACGTTTATCTACCTCGTTCATTTGTATCATAATCGTGATTTTAAATTTTCATTTTATTATAAAAGTTATAATGTGGATATTGATTTTACAGCCTTTTTTAGCATAGACCCTTAGGCCGACCATAGTCGGACCGCATCTTGCATTAGAAATCGACTGCAAAATGCGGCCCGTCTATAGAAATATACTTTCTGAGGTTTTTGTCAGCAGTTTATCCATGTAGCAGCGTTGTTAAATGGTTAACAATGGCGGTAGTGACAAACCTCCTTAAACTGACTTCTTAGAAATGAATCTTTAAACATTTTTCATTAAATTATATAGCGTTAAGCATTATAAATATTATAATATAGAGAATGTGCGGAAGCAGGTTGAGCTCGACACTGTAACAGTCTTTTGACTGTTAGGTCCGTATAAATAGTCAGTACTTAAGATGCATCTCGGTCTCAAGACACGGTTCCTGGCTCTGTGATTGGTTGGCTGTCAAAATTTGGAACAATCACAGAGCCGAACCGCGTCTTGAGACCTACCTATGATACCTTGAGGCTTACCTGTGTCGAGTTCTATAACCTTTTTCCTGAAGACCAATTAACTCAAAAATCTCATAAATCAATGGAGACAATTTTGTGAATTTGTGTTTTATTTTTTTTTATTTTTTTATTTACTCTTTAATGTACACAAGAAAAATACAAAAAGATACAATTAACACGGAAAGACGACACAACATTTTTTATGACAATGGCTGAGATCATGTCCGTTGCTATCTTAATCTATTTGATGAATGCATTTCAGAAATTTCAATGAAATGTAAAATAATAATAATCAACAAAAATCAACGTATCTGTCTGCCTATGCATCAATGTACTGATAATAATTATAGATAATAATTATAGTTACCGATAAAAATCTGTTTTCACCGTAAAAACCCAAACGCGATAAATTAAAAAAATAATACAAAAGTGTCAAATTGCACGTGGAAAATAAATTGAGATCGTAATCCGCGCGTTTTGGGAGTCGCGAAACAATGCGCTTTTGTGCCCTACTAGTATAGAGTGCGGCGATGATACGGCCATGAGGCGGCTATGAAACAGCAATGAAACGGCGATGAAACAGCGACAACACGATGGAACAATTAGGCACCCTGCCGAACGACAATATTTATTCGGAGGCTATTTCTCGTCGTCGGACGCGACGGACGAATTAATTCCAAAACAAACGTCTCTATTTTTTTTTTGTTGTTTTCGTATGAGCCTTTGAACTTTGTGCTATTGTTCCGAGTTATTAAAATTATTGTTACTTTTGCTGAGTGACGTCACTCACAGGCGCGCAATTTCGGGTTGGAATATTCTTTGTTTCTGACACTGTAATTATATTATCTTGTCTTAATGAATAGTTGAAGGTACTTCGTTCTTTTATGTACGGCCAAATGTACGGACGATTTCTCCTTAGTCCTTACGTATAAAATGAAAATAGTAAATAATGCATAAGCTATACCATGTTTTGGCCTTACCTATTTCATTGAAAAAGTGGCTAGATACACAAGGATTATTAGTTTAGTTGGGCTCATTGTAGGTACTAATGGTGATAGCTTCACAATCATGGTGCCAATCGAGTTTATCCATCATGGTCCAACATGGAGAATATTGACAAGTCCAATAACATGGTTTTATTTCTTAATTTATAATTTTTAAGTCGAATACTAGCCGCATACACAAGTTTGGTTTCCTAATGTGGAATTTCGATTTGGAATTCCGTGACACTAACGCGCGTGAAAAAACGAACGTGTGCGCTAGTCTCACGGAATCGTGTCGGAATCATCGGAATCTAAATTTCGCATTAGGTCTTAGGAAAACGAATACGAAAAACGTGCGTATGCGGCCAGCCTAAAGGGCCAGCTACTTGACCGCTATCTGATTTAAAATTTGGCGTCAGTCCAAAGTACTTACTGAAATTGCAGACATACATCACTTTTTAGTTTTTACATGAGAAAGAATAATGGCGAAAATATAGAGGTCTGAAAGTTTGACTTATTTCTTCTATCTTGATATGCATACAGATACAGTCACATACGCCCCCTCCATTGCGCCAAATTTAACATAAAAACGCCTCCGTGGTCTAGTGGTATAGAGTGCGGCTCTTGACTCGGAGGTCGTGGGTTCGTTTCCCGCGTTGGAAACATGTTATTTCCAAGTTTGATTAGGAAAATGCAGGCTGATCACCTGATTGTCTGACAAGAAAGATGATCCATGCGTCGAATGGGCATGTTAAAAGTCGGTCTTGCGCCTGATCTCTCGCCGGTCGTGTCGGTCTGCCGTCCCACTGGGTTATGAGAGTAAAGGAATAGAGAGTGCTCTTGTGTTATTGCGCACACACTTGGGCACTATAAAATTACTCCTGCGTAGCTGGCCTGATTTCAATGAAACCGGCCACCGTCACCGAAACCGGTGTGGGAGCTATTATTATTATTGCGCCAAAAGTCGTTTCTCGCGCGGGACCGTATATTTATCGGGATGAAAAGTATCTTATGTCCCAGGACTCACAGCATCTCTTTACCAAATTTCAGCAAAATCTGTTCAGTGGTTACAGACAGACACACATTCTCATTTATAAATTAGTATGGACTACTCTGATGCCATTAATAAGTGACTTACAGGTAAACTTTTCCGATAAACCAAAACACTGGTTAGGTGACCTTCAGCTCAGCCCGAAGCAGATATAATATGGTAATCGCATACTACACCGACTCCACTCCAACCCAACTCACAGAATGGCATTGAATTCACAGCTTTATGGAGTTAATTTACTAACAAGCGAACAACTAGTTAACGACGAGTGGCCAACTGCCTTTCCACGCGGTGTGAGTTAGGCAAATTTTACTGTTATGTCCTAACAATACAGGGTGCAACCTTCCTGCCAAATTTTTTTCGGGGCTTAGGTATCATTAGGAGAGTCAATTTAACTAAAAAAAATTGGGTGTTATTTTTGTAATGACATAATATTTAAAATCGTTGCAGGACGGTCACTCTCGGCGGTGGGTAAGAGCGGGGTTGACGCGTAGTGTCCATTAATTCTAGTGTTTTTTAGGATAACTTTCGGAAGTTATTTCTCAACATTTTAGTACTGAGTAGATTATAAAAGAAAAAATACGTATATTTTTATTTTTAACGAGGATTAATATATACCATTTGGCAGGAAAGTTTAACTGCATCCTGATGTAAAGCATTTTCATGCCATGCTGTGAGTTGGGTTGGCATCGAGTCGGTGTAGTGTGCGATGAGCTTTAACAAGACTTGCGGCTGTTTTCGTCCCATTCACCCACGTCGTTTATCAACGGCAGGGAACAAACAAAATACTTAATTAATCAGTCCCTCGTCCCCGGGAAATCTTCGTAACTTCTGTTTCACGCAACTTTTTCCGCTAAACAATAGATGTGTTGGAAGATTTAGGATTTTAGGAGTTGTTAATGGAGGCCGAGCTTTATTATGTTTTAGTGTAAAAGCCAGATAATTAATTTTTTAGATTCTTTTCCGTTACATACGGTCGGTCTATGTGTCTAAACACACCATGCCGAAGTTCCGCGGCGGAAATTCTGCATGATTACGTCAACAATGTCAAACGCATACAATATAACGCGACGTTTTAGCATGGTGTGTCATCGGTAATTTAAAATACATTGCAGGCGGAATCAAGCCGGACTTCCGCCGCAGAAATTCGGTATAGTGTGTTTAAGCACTATGACCTTTCGACCGTGCATATCGTAGAATGTTGATAGCTGATCTACCTTGAAAATGCAGCAATAGGAATACCGCTGTCATGGCCTACAAAGTTATGGTCAGTAAAGGTATTATTTTTACTCTCACCAATAACTACTCAAGCTATGTTATTTTCTCTCCCAATACTACATTATGTTTCCTAATAACAAAAGTTTGCGTTTTTTCCGTCTAATAATAGCGGATGTTCGATCGTTGATCGGTCCATTCCTCACAGGACCCCCCGGCCTGAGTTTTATAACAAAATATAACAAAACTCATTTACGTGGGAAAATATATTATATAGAAGTGGCAACTGGCCGTAAATCCTCCTAGATAATGAGGAAAAGCGGGCACAAAGGTTTTTTGGAATATATTAGTTGGGCACTTGGGCACTAGCTTTTATCTTAGGGTGAATCACTTTCGAAAAACCCCGTGTTTTCCTTTTGAGTTTTGTTTGGAAAAACTCCTTTTTGTTGTTACTTTGAAGTTATAAATTTTCGATGTATAATTTGCAAAACCTATCCATAGATCAATACATAATATTATATTATAAATGCGAAAGTGTGTCGGTCTATCTGTCTGTCCATTTGTGTGTTTGTCGGTTACCTCTTAACGCCCAAACCACTGAACCAATTTGGTGAAATTTAGTATCGAATGATTCCCGGGACTCAAAGTAAAAGAACATAGGATACTTTTTATCCCGGAAAAATGAATTAACATATTTTGGCTCACCGGAGTTGCGAGGGTCATCATACATTAAAAGGGCAGTATGTAGAAGTGTACAAAAGCAGAATGCAGGAAACTATAATTAAATTGTATAAAATTTGTGTAGCCAAAGCCAAAAGTTGTTGGCCATTTGAGTATTCTTAGTGCAAAAGAAGCGTAATTTTAATGCATGTTGAGTGCATGTTTTAAACTTTTTACACCGTCACACTGTACTGGAAATGTAAGGATAGTCTTAATGGAATTTTCCTTGAAACAAATTTACATTATTCGGAAAGGCGACGCTAGTTTTACGTTATTTTTTCCAGCACTATAGTTCGCCATGCGAAAACAACGTAAGAGAATATAATTTTACATTTTCTGCACTGAAATATTACATTTCTTTATTGTTTTAATAAAAATATAATTTATGAAGTAACTAGAAGCACCGCCGCGAATTTAAATTGTGCATTTTCTGTGATTTTTCAGTCTCCGGAGCTACTGCAGCTACATAAAAATTACATGTTTTTATATAGAAATGGATTGCTATTTGCTGTTTTTTAAGAGGGAATAGGGTTATTACCTATTGGGGTGGGTAAGAATGGAAAGGGAAGGAAATAGGGGAGGGTAGGAAAGGGAATAGGGTTGGGGATTGGGCCTCCGGCAAACTCACTCACTCGGCGAAACACAGCGCAAGCGCTGTTTCACGCCGGTTTTCTGTGAGGACGTGGTATTTCTCCGGTCGAGCCGGCCCATTGTCCCATGTCGAGGGTGCTCTGCTGAGTGCTGACCGGTAGGTGTAGTGAGAAAACCTGTTATTGCCGAGGAGGAGTCGCCCAGTCATGGTACTATTAGCGAAGTTGATTTCTATAGAGTATGGACAATTCAAAGACCAACGTCATTTGGTCTGATCATGTCAATTCATGAGGTTTGATATAACGTGACCAAACTACGTAGTTCCCCCGCCTGCCTAGGAAACAACTTTTTGGATAGTAGGTACATTACGACTAGTATTTGACAAGGTTCCCGGTGATGATGATTTGAAACAGTTTTTTATAATAATTATTATGATTATTATCTAAATGACAAAAGAAAAAAAATACAAATTCATAGAGTTTCGCAAATAGAAAGGAAAAATGTTTTAATATGAGATATTACGAATTGAATACCGAGTAGCTCTCAAAATACTAATAATAAAATAAAAGCGTTATTGGATTGCCATATAATTATGTATGAGCCATCGTCGTACAGTCATGTGAAAACACTTAGCGTTATTATAATATTTGAGTGGCAAAAAAGAAAAATAGCATAAAATATATTAATGGAAAAGGCGGTAGACAAAAACGGTTGTAAAGAGTGCGTTCCTATCATAACCATAGTTATTACTTTACCAGTAACAATTTAATATCTGCATGAAGTAACATCCATACTTAATATTATTATTAATGCGAAAGTGTGTCTGTCTGTCTGTTACCTCTTCACGCTCAAACACCTTCACGTGAAAACGTTGGAACACATCCATTTCGTAATTTATATAGGGGTCAGATGTTGGACAGTGGACATAGCTAATAAGCTATTCACAACGGCAACTTTTTTGACAGATTCTCTATACTTCATCTGTCAAGTTAAGTAAGGCCGGCAACGCACCTGCAGCTCTTCTGATGTTGCGAGTGTGCATGGGCGACGGTAGTTGCTTACCATCAGGTTACCCGTTTGCTCGTTTGCCCCCTTATTTAATAAAAAAAAAGTGGTGGATAGCCTATTCGGCACTTATCAGGAAGTGGTGAAACAGGCCCTTAGTAAAGCATATAATATTTTTCCTGTACTTTAGTAAAGTTAAAACTCCGTAGACGATCAATTTTATTGCACATATTGTGCAATATTAATATTGCTCGTCTAGGGTTAATGTTGCCTTTCAATTTTGTTATCAAATAAGTTGTTTAATCAATATTGTGTGTGATATTGCGCAATAAAATTGATCATCTAGGCGCCCACTTGGAATAAAAAACATGATACATTCATATTATCTTCTTTAGAAAAGTCGCTTGGACGAAAAAGACAATCGACATACTTTATTAGTACGAGAGAATGCAGCCGGTCATTAATTACGCCAGCGGTTTTCACACGAAACTGTGACGCGCCATAAAAAGTGACCGATGGCCTGTTCTCCGGCCGCGCGGATGCCGGACGCCGGAATTATGAATCTGATTACGGCCGGCCGAGAGCCACCGGAGACGTATATGGATTTATTAACTTGCGCCCGAGCCAAATTCACAATAAGTCTTTGTTATTCAGGTTCTTTATGATAATTGTACAGAACACGGACATAGAAAATGGACTGTTCATTCGTGCTATCTCAACTCGTACCCCTTTATACATAAACCTTGTTGAACCTATTTCGATGTTTAGTGTGGAGATACTTTGAATCCCGGGAAAGAACATAGATTAGTTTTCATTTAAAATTATACGGTTTCGGTGCGATAAGCGAATTATGGCACAACAATATTGCGGACAACAATTAGTACGCGACTTTTACGAACAATCAATCGTAAGACGACCTCTGTGGCTCAGTGGTAAGCGCGTCGGTAGCTCAAGCCGGGGGTCGCGGGTTCGAATCCCGCCGACGGAACAAAAAGTTTTCAATGTTCCTGGGTCTGGATGTGTATTAAATAATATGTGTATGATATAATAAAAATCTTAAATATATGTATAGTATAAAAGTATCTATACATATAATAAAATCGTAGGAAAGTCAATTCTGTACATTGAATATTTTTGAAAAATAATACTTGGGACGTGATCTACAATCGATATGGAAGCCAAAAATATAGTTTTTAGAATTTTTGTCTGTTTGTCTGTTTGTCTGTGTGTCTGTTTGTCTGTTTGTCTGTATGTATGTCCGGGATAAACTCAGAAAGTACTGAATGGATTTACTTCAAATTTTGCACGAATATTATATAGAGGTCGGGTCAACACATAGGCTATATATTATGACGATATCACCTAGGGCGGGGGGAGGGGCTCAAGTTTCAATATTTTTAGTTTTTTGCTCATATCGCTAAAACGGTGCATTGTAGAGAAAAAATGTCCTGTACGTAATGAAAGCCCACAAAATTTCCTACAAATTTCTCCTTCACACTTTGTATCTATCTTCACTCCTTGCCATGCTATGAGCTTTTGTCTATCTTTTCTATACAAATTTCGAGTGTCGTTTGATTAACATGCTGGGAGCTTTGGCATCGGTCTTTTCTTGGGAGGGGGGGGGCTTCGCCCGCCCAAACCCCCCCCCCCACCTCCCCAAATTTTGCTTCAAACAAAGCGGTGTTGCGGCGTTATACATCTTTTTTAAGAACAAAGTTAAAAACTAAACTACACATACGGTTTTCCAGTGTCGTTTGTTTTGGGGGGGCGCAGCCCTTATTCCTCATGAAACTTTTGTTCATAATTAAAAGGTATCGTGGAGTTTGTATTGCATCTTAATTATCCTTTGTAGGAACAAACTAAGTCATCTATACATATTGTAATAAAATCGTATCGTAATCGTAATACTTGGGACGTGATCTACTATACTAACGCGGACGAAGTCGCGGGCAACAGCTAGTTAAATATATTTCCGTTGTCTGGTACCTGTAACACAAGTCCTTTAGGTACTTAGCACAGGGCCAGACTGACGTGGTGTGAAGCGTCCATAGATATTATTATTAAAAAAAATCTGTCATTTTTAAGACAATATAACAATCTGTCATTTTATAGACAATAATAGTAGTTACATATATTTAAATTATAAATAATAGCAAGTCGAGACTACTATCAATGATTAACGTTATTTAAATTTGATCAGTTGAATTGAAATTAATTAGATAATATTATTATAACATGTAATATAAATAGAAAATATCAATGAGATGGCGTTTGTACATTCATTCCTATTCTTGTCCCTTAAAACAGAGACAAAAATTAAATAATAAAATAAGCAATGCGAATCTCTCTCAAAGATTGTGACGATATTCCTCCGTCCAGTCTCTATGTCAATGGCCTAAAGTTTTGGTGACGGCCGAATATGGCGCATTGCCACGACGTTATTTGTGGCCCCATTGATTTATACCGACTTATCTCTGTCTTAACAAGAGTTATTTACTCGCTGTATGTTAACCGCGCCGTATTTCCTCGCCGCACATTGGTGAATCGAATACATAAATTCGATCGTGTTTCGAACGGATAACCTATGGGTGAACTCGAAATAGCCTATAGCTTGTATCAAGAAACAATGTGACGAGGCAATTTAGAATCATCAGCTTATCGCCGTCCGCTACTGGACGTAGACCCAAAGACCCATCTTGGACACTGAAGAACCATCCCGATCTTGGGTAATCCTCATTTTGTTGTCGTCGGTCCAAAGAGATGCCTGTTCTACGATACGATTACCTTATCGTGGTCTCCACTGTAACTCTTGTCAAGAACGAAACAATCACTCTAACTTCTGTATACAAATTAGTAATTACATACATATTATAATATGATATTGAATGTACTGTAACTTCTTGGTGGAAATTCATGTTTCACAGTAATAATATTATAGGTACACTTTTCATGCACTTATTCCACTTTTATTAATTTATTTTACTAATTGTAATTGTAGTAAAATAAATTACATACAGCTGTAGAAGCTTTTATTAGCAGGGAGACGAGGGAATAATTATTTTGAATGTCAATAATATATTATGAGTATGACAGAAGCAGTGTATCTCTGACCATCTGTGGGCTTAGCACGTCGCGCCCCACATCGCAGACAATACGTGTTTAGTGTTTATACTTTATAGTTTATAGCGTTAGTTTTAGTATACTTTTATGAATTTTAGTCTACGGTATTTATAATATGGGCTAAGATGCCTCAACTAAATACCTAATAAATAAATAAATAAAAATAGCGTGGCCACTTTGGATTTTGGAATGACTTTCTTTAGTACGCAAGAATAGACAATGTCGTGAAAAATTGATATCTGACATTTTGTGCCTAAATCTGTCAGTATTTCTGTACATATACTGCAGCTGTGCCCTTGTCTACAGAGATAAGTACGTGTAACATACTACATAGTAATATCGTAGTTAATTCATCAAATGTAATCTTGAGGCGTACGTTCCCGTTTGCGAGGACTATAAATATTGTACGACATACGAGGCATTTTATTAAGGTGACGCCATGTTAAAGTAAAAAACCGTATTGGATGTGTTTGAGATTGCTTGTTTTCTATGCGAGGCTGGCCCGGCCTCTCATAGAAAACAAGCAATGGAACAGCAAAAAATTGAAAGGGCGTAGCGACAAAATGGTTTTTGTCGCGTAATTTAAAAACCATAAATACATTTCATATAAGCTATGGACAAATCAAAGTGTATACTAGAACCAATTTATGTACAAATTTTGGAAGCTTATATCACTCTCCTCTGTTGGCAAAATAGGAATCCTTTTTTTACAGACGTCTTTTTGATTGATTATTCTGTTATAAAAGTTGACCAATCGTGTTATGCTATGGGTAATTCAAAGACAAAGACATGATGAATACTGACAGTAAACTTTAATTTCTTAGATTTAGTCATTGCTGAGAAAAATGGACATCGCCACAGCCAAATTATCAAGGCGTCACCTTAACGCGTAACCCTAAATAAACAGTGTTTACGACATTTTTTGTCATGTGGGATTTCATATATTGGATAGTTTTGTAAATTTTTAATTTCATAGTTATGAAACATGTGCGAAATCATAATCGTAATCCGTATTTGCTGAAATTGGGTAACCAAATTGAAACGGTAAATATTCTGAAAAACACAATAATATAATAAAGTTACTAAACTATTTTAACCGTCTTTCAAAAATGGTGTAACAAGAATATGCGAGATAATATGCGAATATAAACATAAAAAGATACATACATACACTGTTGAAATTTGGCACATTTGTTCAGACACATACAGACTAACATATTACTTATTACTAAAACTGGGCAGGTCTAAAAATATTACATACATACGGGTCGAATTGATAACCTGCTTTTTTGAAGTTGTTTTAAAAAAACATTAAAGTTAATTAGAGAAATACTGACGATGATTATCAGCTTTCAAACAAAAATACTAAACCGAAATCAGTGCCTCCGCCTAAGAGCTACAGTGGGAGAGCCATGCTTCGGCACGAATGGGCCGGTTCGACCGAAGAAATACCACGAGCTCACAGAAAACCGGCGTGAAACAGCGCTTGCGCTGTGTTTCGCCGAGTGAGTGAGTTTACCGGAGGCCTAATCCCCTACCCTAACTCCCTTCCCTACCCTCCCCTATTCCTTTCCCTACCCTGCCCTACCGTATTACCCTATTCCTTCGTAAAAGGCCGGCAACGCACCTGCAGCTCTTCTAATGCTGCGAGTGTCCATGGGCGACGGAAGTCGCTTTCCATCAGGTGACCCGTTTGCTCGTTTGTCCCCTTTTTTCATAAAAAAGAGCTACGATATTATAGGCAGACACATACAATAACCAACAAATCTCTCTCTCTCCCTCTTGGTGTCTGTTATAAAATCCATCAGTTTATTAAATGCCGAATCCGTAAAACCTTTCATAATATGAACCTCCCGTGTACAAATATCACAATCAGGCCATTCGCACGCCGCCATTTGCATACGCAATAAATACACAACATGGCCGCAACAGATGACAGCGGGGTGACACTTGACAGCCGCGCCGCGTTTTTTTGACAGCTGCTGCCGACAGCTTTTTAACAAATGATGGACCTGTTGACCGTTTTTGTGGAGGGACGGGTTAAAGAGTATTTTTAAAAGGTCAGCACATTTTTTAAATTAATTTTTAGAATTTATAGTATGTCCGAAAGTTTTATTTTGTATCCGTATGATGATACGTAATATTATGTTCTCAATATGAAGCTCCTGTCATTCTAAGTAGACTCTACCTGTCCGCTTTCTGGAGTTCAGAATACTTTGTAACGTCATACTTTTGGAGGCGTTTCAAAAAATATATGACGTGTGTATTGTGCAAATTACATAAATAGTTTTCTTACTTTCTTTACATATTTTAATAATACGATACGAGTATAATAGGGATAGGTTTTAAGCTTCTTGCGTCCAAAATTTCAAAAATAAAATCCAAACGATACCCAAAAATCTAGTTTAATTGAATACCGAATGTAATTGAATTAAAGCTAATAGAAGACCATTGCCAAAAAGGGACCAGAATAGGACCAGTCGTGGTTAGAATGTAATTATCGCTGCGCCAGGACTCCGTCTCCAAGTTTGTACAATTTGCATGAACATTACCACTCTACACGTACGTACAAACAAATTAGTTTAACTTTTTACCTTGTACGTTATTTTTGTTAGATTAAATAAATTACCTTGTATAATAAATAATAATGCAATGTATTTTACAACAATATAACACCGTTCTTATTTGTCGGGTGGTATAAGTTTGACGTTTGTTTGTTTGTGTGCGTATGTCTGTGGCATCGTAGCCTCCAAATGGGTGGACCGATTTTGATCTTTATTTTAATAATTGAAAGTTGGTATGATCGGGACTGTTCTCAGTAATTTGTATCGTTTTTTTTATTAATTTAATTTTATGATTTTGTAAGCACGATTAATAAATATAAAGTAAATGCTAAAAGCCCTTGTTCTTTACAGACAGTGGTTATATGCCAAAGAAATACGGCTGAAACTATTCAATGAATCAAAATCAAGAAAATTATCTTAGTAAATTAAAATGATCACTCGATTGAATCCATAAATACCTATTCCAGTCATATTAACTCGAATGACATTTCAATTTCTGGCTATAGAATATAAAGCCCCAGAATATATTCCTAATATAATAAAAGAGTTAAGTCGACTAAGCTTAGCGTTAAAAGGTTAGTTTGTAACCTTAATACGATAAGATTTAATTAACCTTTTAATGTCTATTTGCAGCTTTTTTGAAATGAAAATAATATTGTGTATAAGTAATCTTGTTAGTTAAGGACGCTATTACAAATATCAGCGATTTTCCGGTACCCTATTATAGAATTAGGAGTCAAACTGCGAGGATATTTTGGTTTCAAATGAAAGATAATATATTCATCTCCACGACTGTGCCATAAAAACTCTATAGCCGCATACAAAATTTTCACATAAAATACGTTTTAACCATCACAATAATCGCAAAATATGAAAAAATGGGGTCTGATTAGGTACCTTAATATCTAAATACACTGAACTGAGGAAAATAAATATACAAAAAAATTGTTGCTTATTTAGTCCTCTATAAAGTCCGCTAAAAATTTTATATAAAAATAAACAACTTTTCCAGTTATAAGAAAAATAAGAAAATTTCTCAAATTTTTTCATACATTTTCGCCATATCAAAAACGCGGCGAGCGTCGTAACCGCCACTGTACAAGGCGCGCTAATATGAATCTTATTTTAATGTCATTAACGTCGATATTCGTACTGACAGACATCCGACCTGCTAATTAAAAAGTTGGAGCATTCTTAACCTACCCTTTATCATAAGCCACGGTAATGGAAGCTTCATAACCTTTATTTTTCCACACAAGTGGCCTAAGTTATTCAACCTTAGTAACTAAGATTATCATTAGGTAGGGATAGACCTTGTGAGCTTTGTATCACTTATTTTAGTCGCAGTCATATTTTTTTCACCATAACTAAACACATCTAGGTATGAGGTTATTAAAAAGTTGTATGTAGTTTGTTGCGGCGGCGTCCCATCGCCTATTCGCCTCTCTATCAGTATTCTCAGCTTGACATAGTTTTACCACAGTCCACAATATGAAATTATGTAAAATACAGTCTAAGATGCCAGATAAGATTAATAAGAGCCTTATCACTAGCGAGTTGCGAGCGAGTGGACAGCTTGTGGACTGCAGCATGCAGCACAGCTCGTAACGTGTTTCTTGGTGAACACGCCGCGGGCTTGCAACTCGCTATCGCAATAGTAATAAATAATAATATTATTTTATTAGCGTTTAACATTATTATTTATTTCGCAGCATTTTTACTATAAGGGTAGATTGCACCAGAGGCATTGTTATAGTTAAAGTTATGGTCATATAATTATGGCGTCTATTATTGACTTTAGAGATTTAACAGTTCATTTGACATTCAAGTAAGTTGGTGCAACCCACTCTTAAACATGAATTTTAACCAAGAACATAAATCAATATATAGTATAACCAATTATAATGTTATAATGTTGTCTTTACTATTTTAATCTTGAACTTGATGGACTTGCTTAATGAAGTTGATCTACTGTATAATATAATTATATTTATATTGTTGTTTTTCAGTAGATGGACAAGAATTTGTATAACATTTAATTTCTACTAATTCGTAGACTTGGGATCAAGAACAGAAGTCATACCCCGCGTTCCATTTGATGTTAAAAACGATCAAAACGCTCAAAATGGAACGCTCAAAGTAGAATAAACTTCAATGAATTCGATTCATACGTTTGTATGAACTAACAAAAACAAGAAGCGAAACAAAATGCATACCAGGTAGCCATATAAATTGCAAAAGTAACATTTTTTAATAAAGGATGCAATATTAGGATTTGCTTATGAAAACACCGACCCCTTCTTTCCGCTCAGAACTTGCCGTAATAACATGTTATTTTAGTTTGCAATTTCGTCTTGGACGCTCTACGAATACATTTACACAAAACAGTAAAGATATTTTATTTAAACGAAAATGAAGTATAAAATATTTGAGTTAGTGTATGCACTTCGCCCACTTTGAAACATGATCTTAGAGAGCTACTTTTCTATCTATGTAAACGTGTAATACGTTGAACGAGTTCTTTACAGAACACAAACTTTATTTACCTACGTTCCACTCACACTAGGGCAGAGAAGAAGCATCACGACACGTTATGTTACACATATGCCTACAGTACTGACGACCTCTGTGGCTCAGTGGATAGCACATTGGTAGCTTAAACCGGGGGTCGCAGGTTCGAGTACCGCCGACGGAACAAAAAGTTTTCAAAGTTCCTGGGTCATGGATGTGTATTAAATATATTTATCATATAATAAAAATCTTAAATATATTATGTATAGTATAAAAGTATTAAATATATTTCCGTTGTCTGGTACCCGTAACACAAGTCCTTCAGGTACTTACCACGGGGCCAGATTGACGTGGTGTGAAGCGTCCATAGATATTATTATTATTATTATTATTAGTATATTCATCTTTTAGTTGCCCTATTATTCAAGTACATATAACTGCTATGAAAATATGGAAACGCGAATGAACGACGATAAAACCTATAGCCTATGACCTATGTCATAAAGTGGCATTTTATTTGAATTTTTGTTGGTTGCGGTCGCTCACGGCAAAGATCACCACGAACGTCAGATTAAGGTTATATAAGCTTCCCACATATTGTCACTAGTTTTCATGATATAAAAATCAGATTTCGTAGTTGGTGGGTTAAAAAAGGTATTTTCAAGTATTGAAATTTCATCGGATCAGTGAGATTAAGATATTTACACATAAAGCACTGATGATTTAAAGGTACGGTAAGGTTCGTACAGAAGAACATTTTAAAATTTCAAAAAATAAAACCTTACATTTTCACTTCACAGGTATTTTATGTCGCATTTGACCAAATGTTTTTGTCCTTGTTGTCTAAGACCTTGACGTAATCGCTACGCATGTATCATGACCCTATTACAATTTTCGTTACCTGGCTATTTTATGAATCTGACATTTCAATTTAATAAGATGAGTACAGTAGTTTAGGTGCTACATTCAAACGATACACTATATTATTTATATTGCCAAAATCCTTTGTTTTTTTATTTCGGAAAAAAAGTCACTTAGTACAAAGCAAACAGATACATAACCACTGTTACATGATACGCCTGAAGCGGCTGCCTACCGCAACTTAAGTTCTCAAACGCTCTCATAATGTTTATGTTAGTTGTGTACCTTCTCAGAAGGTTACTCGGCGAATAATTGGAACTAATAACCGAACAATATGTAGGCTCTGTTGTTAATACGTTAAATAGGGTAGTTTTACAATATATGTTTAAATATGGGTTAAACAAATAGTTGATTTTCGAAAAACATCTTACGCGGCTATGTTTTGTTATTACTTAATAGACAAAGATTCGTAGACCTACTAGAACACCATAGAACTATCGTAGATACTGCGTAGACCTAACGTGGACGCACCGTAGCGTATCGTATACACAGCGTAGACCTAACGTAGATGCACCGTAGCTTTTCGTATACACTGCGTAGACCTAACGTAGACGCAGCGTTGAGCTATCGTAGACACTTCGTAGACGTGCCGTAGACGCACCGTAGATAGTAGATACATCGTAGAGCTATCGTAGACGCACTGTAGCGTGTCGTATACACTGCGTAGACCCAACGTAGATGCACCGTAGCGTATCGTATACACTGCGTAGACCTAACGTGGACGCACCGTAGCGTATCGTATACACTGCGTAGACCTAACGTGGATGCACAGTAGCGTATCGTTACTCTGCGTAGACCTAACGTAGATGCACCGTAGCGTATCGTATACACTTCGTAAACCTAACGAGGATGCAACGTAGAGCTATCTTAGAGATTTCTTAGATGCACCGTAGATGGACCGTAGAGCTATCGTAGACACTTCGTACACATACCAAGATGCACCGTACTACAGGATGATTACGTATCTTGTCACAGGTATGCAAGTTGCAACAAGGACTTGACAGATTTGAAAAATATCTACCACCATCTATCAATTACACCTTTTGCATAGCTGTTAGACGAGATACGTAATCGCTTCACCGTACGTAATTTTATTGTGTTATTAACCCTATTTAACGTAGAAAACTACTTTTTAAGAGAACCATGTTATTTATTCCATTAGGAATAAAATTGCACTTGTCATAGGATATCAAGATGAATGTGCAATAAATGTGGCTTCAACGGATTGTGACAAACGAGCGCTGTGAACCCGATTCGTTTAAAAATATTCCGCACGAGTCCGTGCCGTTACTCAAACTTAGTGGCACTGCAATCAATGTATTGGTGCATTTTATGTTTTATTACCGGTTTTATTAAAAACTAGATGATTCCAGTAACTCCGTTGTGCAAAAAGAGATTTATCGCGCGGGAAGCACACTTTTTTTTCAAGAAAAATATATTCAATATCCATTCCCGGGACTCATAATATCCATACTAAATTACAGCAAAATAGGTTCAGCGGCTTGGGCGTGAATAAGTAACAGACAGATTACACTTCCGAATTTATAACAACCTGAAAGCCCACCTGCCTTCGAAGGACGAAGAATTATCAACCTGATGAAAGTGTACGAAAAACTTCAAGACATATCTACTCATGGTCCTTTCAATTGTAATTTAAAATGTGTGGATATAATTTATATTATTAATTGATAGTTTATTTGTTATAAAATAAATGTTTTTTTTTTAATATAGATTAGGTACCTACTTGACTTTTATTTTTCATTTTATCTGCCTTTGAGTTATCGCTGAATGTACATTGTTCTCAAAATAGATTTCATCGTAGAGGGTGTAAATAGCCTGATAAATATTGAAATAATGAATTTACAATACAAACGCCAGTGACGACCTCTGTAGCTCAGTTGGTGGGCGACTTGGTAGCTCAAGCTGAGGGTCGCGGGTTCGAATCCCGACGACGGAAAAAAAGTTTTCAATGTTCCTGGATCTCGGATGTGTATTAAATACATGTATAATATAATAAATATCTTAATGCCACCACGATTTTCTAGTTAAGAGATGTATTATAATATGATACATATATATTTAATACACATCCAAGACCCAGGAGCATTGAAAACTTTTTTTGTTCCGTCGACGGGATTCGAACCTGCGACCCCCAGCTTGAGCTACCAAGTTCCCAGCGATGCCGCCCTATAAAAAACGCAAACATGCTAGGTGTGCTCTCGGCACTGCAGGATGAAATTACGTAGCACGCTAGGCGTGTTCACTGGCACTGTAGAGTAAAAAAAGTGTGGTAAAATCATAAAAAGCCTTTTTTCTTAGTTAAAAATAGTTAAAAAATAGTCCTTCTTGAGTTACTGCAGAGATATTTTGTTTTTAGCAGTGTTTGTGGTTTTGAAGGTTCAATTTTGGCAATTATGACATGGTGGATTAGTGATGGATTGTAAATCATTCGGTACCTATTGGTACCTACTTTATGATATACCTTATAGATAGCACATTGTATTGTCAATATTTACATATTTCAGCTTTTTAAAGCATCACGGCAGGCATGATAACGTACCCAGTGTTGTGCTGTTTTATGTAGTTTATTATATCTTTTTTGTTCAAATTATAAAAAATACACTATATATATTTTATTATTCGCATTATAAATTTAGTAATTGGACCAAACAATATAAAAGGTTGAGAACTCGTGTAGATGAACACGCCTGGCATGTTCGCGGCATTACCGCATTACATAATAAATTATTTTCGATAATATAAAAAAATAAGATCATGGAACCACTTAAGAATTCATTAGCTTACGGCAAAAAGTTTATGCTCTGAGCGTTTCGGTGATAAACACTGTCATATCTTTGAGATATTGATGAAAAACGGAGAGCACGCCCGGCGTGCTCGCGGCATGGAGATAAAGATTAGTGTGGACACGCTAGGCGTGTTAGTGGCACTGAATGTGTTAAATATTATGTATATGTAGTATATAAAAGTATTAAATATATTTGCTGTTGTCTGTATAGTTGTCTGGTATGGTACCCGTTACACAAGTCCTTCAGGTACTTAGCACGGGGCCGGACTGCGGTGGTGTGAAGCGTCCATAGATATTGTATTATTATTATTATTACTATACAAGAACTACTGAGTTGAAATGTTGATAATTTTTTTGTATGTCAAATCGTACGTAACTATAAATAACACTATCTCTTAGGCTATACTGATTCACGATTACTCCGTAGTACAACTATAGATTGAGAGATGGCGTAATTAGGTCATTGACCTCACAGTGCTAATCCTAGTACCGACGGTTGTCGGCAGATGGCAACTTTTACGTAAATTTATTGCGGGGAAAAAGTAGGTGCAGGGGGAGAGGTTTGAAACTCCGCCCATATCTTCAAGGTTGTTAGCGCATGTACAAGCCTTAATAAAGTTTTAAAAAAGACTACGCAAACAATAATATTGCATTGTAGGGGAGCGAGGGGCTTGTTGTAACAGGGGTAAGTAGTAACACGGCCTTTTTACAAGGTATTTAAATTTAATTAACGCATTTTTTCACTCAATCTTATCGTTATAACGCGCCAGGCCACGTCATCACAGTCGACAGGATTCCACCAGGTGGCGGAGTGTGTGGATTTTATGGGAGCCCTCCGTTTTCACCAGGTTATTTGTTTTTTTGCTTTCGTAAGCTTTCGATTGGCTATATTATTATAATTGACTAATCGAAACTTTCTGTGTTTTATTCGGTGTTAAATTTATATATGTATGATGTGGTGTAATAGTTTTCGATATTACTAAGTTGATTAATAGTTATCGTCATAATTGATAAAAACTATGTCTTGGGGTTCGTTGTAACAAAATCTTGGGGTAAGTTGTAACATATAACTAGCCCATATATTACTGAAGGTATGTTTTTTGGAAATGCAATACAAGTAACATCAATGATTTTTTCGGGGTTAGAGTGTCTAAGAGAATATAAAGAACGGGAAATATTCAGCCACAAGGTATACGAGTAAGCTGTAGCTGAAGTTTTAGAAAAAAAATGTAGCTTATTTAAGGCAAATCGGAATTTCGTTGTAAAATAACGTATTTTATACAGTGTGAAATTTTAATGGTTGTTCTCCCGCAGTAAAATGATTCTATCTTAGTAGTACAATAGATTTGTAAAGTGTTTTTTGTTCAAATCAAAAAAAAAATTCGGTCGGGTCCATAGTAACTCGCGCCTATCGGCATAAAGTTTCCATAATACGTCATACAAAATATTTTTTATTTTCAAAAAACAACATGCATGGTTCGATAGTACTACTATAGGTAAATCGTTCTGCTGCGGGAAAACAACCACTAAAATTTCACGCTGTAGAAGTACTTTAAAATTTTTGTTAAATGCCTAATTGTAAGTTGAGTACGAAGCTAAAATGAAAAGAATTAATTCTCGTTTTATATTGCTGTTACTATATGCCCCATTAGATGTTACAACAAGCCCCAAACACGGGGTAAGATGTAACACTTCCCACTTTTTGGAAAAAAAAGCATTGTGAAGAAATTAGCTGTATATTTAATATTTTATCAATTAAAATTGATAAAAGGATGTTTAGAGCATCGATTAAAAATTAGTTCTTGGTAATTAAACTAATATATTTCGAGATATTTAAGTATTTATAAAAATGTTACAACAAGCCCCTCTCTCCCCTATTGATGGGAAAAATGAGTAAATGTCCGTATGTCACAAAATGTTACTTATCGTGTTCATCTACTAACGTATTTTATTGCGCAATTTACAGCTGATTAATTTACCGGGCCGAAGTAGTTATTGATGTAATTACCTAACGGCTAGGTCTAACCTATTAAAAGCATCACAGATTTACCAACATTTACATAAGTTATGATCTTAATAGTCTTGCCTGTCCGACCGAGTTAATATTGCAATAACAAGCCCGTGCTTACGTTACGCAGGTGTATCAACACAGCATATTATGACGTCGATCAGCTAACCGTGAGTTCAGTGACCTGTGTGATAACTAATGCCATTAATGACGATCACAGTAACCGATCACCTCATCCACTGAAGTGATGGCGTGGTGAAGTGATCAGTTGAGGTTCATCTGCTGCTTACAATATAATAGAGAAAAAAACTGCTTTTAACAGACTTTAAAAAATTAGGTTATCAATCCGACCTGACTTTATGTAATATATTCAGAATTGCCTAGTTTTCGTATATTTTAGTCTATATCGGTGTCTGAACAAATATGTGCCTTTCAAAAGTGTATATTTAGTGTGTGTTAGTGTATGTATGTTTTTATGCTTGTGTTCCGGAACTACAAGGCCGATTTTTCTGTTGTTGTAATAGTAGGTATTGGAACGAAGTTACTTATCGCGCGTCTCTCTCTCTCTCTTGCATTGAACAGTGGTGTAGCGAAGATTTTTTTTATAATTGTTTGAGTGTTTACTGGTTTTTTGTTTAAAAGAAATAATAAACTGGAACTTTATTCCGTCCGGGTATCCCTTGACACCTCTCAGGTTTTTGTTCAACTTAGAGAATACTGAAAGTTTCGTCAAAATCTGTTCAGTAGTTTTTGAGATAAGAAATTCTAATTCCCAATCACGTACAATTTTGAAGTTGGTTTTATCTTTTTAAAATACTATTTTACTTACATCGATGAACAAAGCAATATTTTTTAAATGCTTTTAAGCTATGGCAGCCAGATATTGTATCGATATGTCTTCTGGAAAATAATAATTAAGTATTCTCCAACTTTCTTTAAAAATAATATATTACTCTATTACTCTTTTCTTATCAATTAATACTACGAATATATATTTTTAAATTATAAATGAAATGGAAATAGATTGCTTTAATTTAAAAATTTCAATGTATTCAATTTTATACGTCGCTTATAAAAATGTTATTTCTATATATTAAAAACATTTCATCTATTTATTATTCATACTCACAAGGCTCCTTACAGACTCAGTATATCCAATTCGATAATGTTAGGGCGATTACAGCGGTACATGATGCGTCAGTTAGAAGTGAGCTGGAGCTCAACGCAGCTGTGTGGGCCTCCGTGGTGTCCGCACGAGGACAAGTATACCAATTATTCATGCTGGAGCACATATCGAAACGATTATTTGCGTTTTTTTGTACTTCAAACTATACGGAGCTTATCGTTTCTACCCGCTGATGTTTCTGACACTGTGTTGAAGACCTTCAAGAAGAGAGCGTATTCCTTCTTAATCCGGCCGGCAACGACCTTCAGCTCTTCTAATGTTGTGAGTGTCCCTGGGCGACGGTAGTTGCTTTCCATCAGGTGACCCGTTAGCTCGTTTGCCCCTCATTTGATAAAAAAGGGAGAGTTTAGCGTGGTTTATGTTTAAAGTATTGCGTGGTGAATTAATCTATTTCCAGTTGAAAGCAATGCGAGTGAATCCGTAGGCTGCAGTTAGTTCTAAAATAATAATATTCAAATGTGCCTCAAATTCCATAATAGAATTCGTATATAAAGTCATAGTTAAGATGTTTATCGTAAAACCGATATCGACAATGTATGGATTTTACCGTTTTTGTATGGGCCCGATATGTTTATGGGCCGTTTGGTTCCGGGGCTTTATTACCTTCACTGTAGTGTAATTGTAAGAAATCGCCCAGAAAACTAATGGATTTTATAGTTTATTACAACAGTTGTAATACAGTTTATCGTTATAATTACGTTACAAAATATTATGTAGTTATAATGTTCTAGCTCAGCTTGGGAAGTTACCTCTGAGCCTGTAGCCGAGACGTTTTCTTTATCGCTTCTTTAAAGAATCGCCGATCAAAATGTATGAAATTTAATTAGAACGTCAACGTTTCGTGAATATCATTCCATACATTTTGATCGGCGATTCTATGAAGAACTGATACAGAAAAAGTCTTGGCTAAAGGGCTAGTAGTGGCTTTAGAACAGGTAATTTTTTAAACTACCTTTTCTAAGGCCACTGCTAGCGCCCATATAAACGTACCTGCTACATCATAGTCATTGCAAGTACGCTGCAATATATAAATATTAAAATATTATAATATCTCTTTTACTGTTCACATTATATTAAGTTTATTGTGTATTTCAGCCATTTGGTTCGAAGTAAATTTACCACAAATTTTTATATGCACAATGCTCATTTCTTCACTTTTTTATATTATTATACTTATAGCGAAAAGCTCACGATAAAACACTTTTTGTTATTCATAAAATATTAATATTAAAAGCGAAACTAGAGTAACCGTACCGGCGTCAACAGCATAGCAAACATATTCCAAACGAGTGGAGAAGATGGAAGCGTTTACAGTGAAACAGGATTTGGGCTGTGAGTGCAACAACGAGCGGTAATTGTAGATGTGTCATACACGAATTAAAATATGAAATAATTATTTGTGTTAATTACAAATAACCTGCATTATAGACTGTATTTTAATGTGAATTGCAATAAGAAATATATGTTATAACGTTTATAGAAGAATTGATGTTGCATCCTAGGGCGCTTGAGAAGTGACGCTAGCGTCGCCGAGAGGGCGCGGCGGGGAAACGCCGGCAGGATGCTTGTATTTTTCCCATTTAAAACCCTGTCGGGTAGCTCTAACAACGTGGAACCGCGTACATTAATTGAAGACGTTAGTGAATGAAGTGAATAAAAAACATTTTACAATATAAGGGCGATTACGCATTTTTCCCCTTACTAGAGATGGGCGGTTTTAATGAGAGATTGAAATATTAAAGAGAGATACGTAAGCTTTTATAAATAAACTCTTTTCCTTATCTCGTGGATAAATAAAATACACTTTTCTGCACTATAAAATTAATCGAAGTAAACAAAGGCGTCCAATTATTTTCTGAAACGCGTTTAAAATATGATATTATTGAATCCACGTTTCTTTATTGGTTCCTTTGAAAAAGGTATTTCCTTGTTTTTTTATAAAAAATTAAAGATATAATATGCGAAATTTAAAGTAAAATGAAGATATTCAAAATCATTTTAATTCAATATAAGAAGTACAAACAGTCTCTATGTGTGGCGTCATGATAAAAAATATGCCAGCGTATTTAGTTATAACTTTCTTCTTTTACTTGAAATATGTTTTTTAGGGTTCCGTAGCCAAAATGGCAAAAAAGGAACCCTTAAAGATTCGTCATGTCTGTCTGTCTGTAGTAGAGCTATACTACTGAAACTTGGTAAGTAGATGTAGTCTGTGAACCGCATTAAGATTTTGATGCAAAAATTGATAAAATTATTTAAAATTTTAGGGGTCCCCATAGGTACAACTGCAACAAAAAAAAAATTTTTTCATCTAACCTATGCGTGTATCTATGGATAAGTCTCCAAAAATTATATTGAAGTATCTCATATCATTTTTTTCTAACTTGACTAGTTTGCGAGAGAGACTCTAGAGACTCTTCCAAAGTGGTAAAATGTGTGTCCCCCCCCCTCTAATTTCTAAAGTAGGGGCATGGTAATTCTAAAATAAATATATGATGTAGATTACTATAAAAACTACCAACGAAAATTGGTTTGAACGAGATCTAACCAGTAGTTTTTTTATACATCATAAATGGTAAACCTTAACCAAAATTTCATTAAATCGACTGAAATATAAAAATAAATCAAAAACCTTTTAATTTCATAAAAATAAACCTTATTGCTGCTGCGGAACCCTTCATGGGCGAGCCCAACTCGCACTTGGCCGCTTTTTTTAATATAACAATAGCAGTAAGAAATAAGTTCATAATAGGATTAAATATCATAAGCTTTTAAGCCTGGGAGACCAATATTTTTTTGGTGTTAGGGAAAAATGTATTAAAAAATTAATATAGCCAAGCGAAGTTCAAACACAGGATTGACAATTTTCTAACCTTTTTCCCTTGCATTTACACAACTGCCGCAATCAGAGACAAATGAAAATTTCGACAGCTCCATATATTTTCTGTCAAAATATTTATTTAATAATAATTAAGTAAATAATAATCGTCCCAGACTGCAGCAGTAAATTCTCTTAATAAGTACCGTTAAGTCAACATAATATAACTTGTAATTGTATTCCGAAGTTCAGTGTGTAGTTCGATAAGTCGATCGGAAGTTCCCGATCCGATCGGATAAGAGCAAGTGTACTCACGGTAGGACACTTACCGTAGGATACTTTAAGTCCGACAGTATGCTAAATCGGATCCGTGAAATTCGAATTTTAGATTTTATTCGTTGGAATTCGTGTATAGAATTTTGTGTTGAAGTGTTGTTTTGACTGTAAACTGTAAAGTGAAGTTAAAGGCTATCCATACTAATATTATAAATGTGAATATGTGTCTGTCTGTCTGTCTGTTGTTACCTTTTGACGCCCAAACCACTGAAACGATTTTGCTGAAATTTGAGTTGCAGGCGTCATCTAGTTCGAGATAAATGATAATCGAGACCCATGGTCTTATGTTGTTATCACTTGCTATTTTCATGGTAGGCGATGATGGATAACATAACGAAGTTGTCTATAGCATATTGTACGTTAATAAGCGACATTGCCCATAGAATTAAGCTCGCTGCACACTATGGGCCAACACATTAAACCAGCGCATTTGTCCAGCGTGTACATAATCAAAAGTCACTCCCAACTTATTGTCAAATAGGTCTGATAACGTGTAGACGTTGTTCGAATGCGCTGGCTCAATACGCTGGCCTGGGCCTTTAGACAATGTATTCTTTAGTTAAAAACGATGACGAAATTCGTTATCAAAATGTATGCGATTTGACATAAGTCATCGCTAAATGACATTTCGCTTGCGAAGACTAATGTCAAATCCCATACATTTTGATAACGAATTTCGTCATCGTTTTTAACGAAAGAATACATTGTCTACGGCCCCAGATGCGCTGCGTTGCCGAATGTGTAAGTTTTGTAATCGCTTACATTGTTCCATCATTTGCCAACGCGGAGAGGGCGCTTAAGGATCTTAGAAGTTAGAAGCTCCGAAGTATAATAACTGAGATAGGTGTCGGTAGGTAGATTGGCGCACGACACGTGCCAATGTAAATTGCTTATCGTCTCCGTCCGTATCATTCTATCTACAATCCCATTGTAATCCACTGGTGAATACTTTGAATGTTACATGAATAGAAAATTATAAAATTACTAGATTTTGCCTGCAACTCCGTTGTATAGAAATTCGTTCATTCCCGAGTGTTTTCCCGGGCCTTAAAGTATAGATCTACAAAACTTTAATCTAAACTGTTTCAGCCGTTTAAGTATAAAGTGAACGAAAGAGAGAGACGACTGACGACTGGCGACGAAAGAGAAGAAGCGAAAAAAACAGATAGACAAACAGACTTTCTTTTTTTATAAAATAAGGAACAAACGAGCAAACGGGTCACCTGATAGAAATCTATGATGGACACTCGTAAAATAAGAGGAAATCGGACCAATATTGTACCGCTGAATTCGCACAATAAAATATTAGCACATTCTACAGCATAAAATTTAACTTGATCATAATATATTGTAACATGTGATCGTCCAAATTATTGAAATTAATCTCACTATTATAAAGGTCAATCCATACCAAAACGCGTGTATCGCTGCGTAACAAGACAACCGGCAACTGGATTTTGTATCCGGGGTTGCCATTTTATAATATTCCTTGCCGTGTCACTTGCGATGCGTCTCTGCGCCAAGCATCGCGACGCAACGTAGCTCTGCAACCCGATGCTTCGCGGTGCTGCACGGAAAAAGTCTTGTAAATAGGAATATTATCATTTTGTGCCATACACAAATTTTAATTTTGACATTTGATGAGAATGCTAGTTTGACTTATATTCCGATGCCGCGAGGCAGTGCGATGCATTTTAAGATGAATCGCCATTTTTTACACAAGAAGATACTCATTAAATAGACAGACTTAACTCCCTCAGTTTTGGGCTACCTGTTCCAAATTGGAATGTCTTTTCTCTGCCTCTATTCCTGTTTGAGGGCAAGGCCCTTGTCTGCCTCCACGTATATCTGACCTTCGCCAGCACTTTCAGTTCTCTATATGACATGACATTGCAAACAATATGAAATTTGAACGACGCATTTAAAAATTCATTGCGACGCGTCGCGACTTTGCAATGTGAATAAACCCTTACGCAAAATAGCAAAATCTGGGTATAGCGGTTTAATATGTGACAATATAGGATCGGCACAAAGCAATCGGCTTGATTACACCGAAATCATATTGTGGTGGTACATGGGTAATGCGGCGGTTTTATTACGTTCCACATATACTATTCGTTACCACATAGTGCGGTTCACAACAATTACCCCATTGTGGCACGTAATTGGTTCGATTCCTGCTCGAATGTAGTGAGAATTACAGCGGGAACAATTGATGACTTGTATTCGAAATGTTATCGAAGGGAACTGCTTGGAAATTACAACAGAGTTGTTCGATTCCGCTTACGAATAAAACTACATAATATGTAGTATTAAAACAGCAAAAGAGATTTAAATAATGTTATTATTTAAATCTATTTTGCTGCTTTGTCAAGTAGCTTTCCATTTTTTTTTTGAAAATGGAAAGCTTCTCAGCTTCTCTCAGACAAACACAGTGACATCAATAATTAGCGTAAATATTTTTATTGGTAACTGAGAAAAATCAGCTCAGACTAAAACATAATAATATAATATAATATGACACTTGGTGGTATGTTGTGGTATTAAGATTATATTAAGTATTATTATTATTATTTGTTAATTTCGTCTGTTTTTATTGATATTTGCACTCTTTTTATTGTAATTCGATAATAATTCCCCCATAGCACAGGCTGCGCCTAGTTTGGGGGACTGCCACTTGTTTAAAAACATTGTCAATTTTATGGAAATAAAGATTTGTATTTGTATTTGTATTTGTACTTCACACCACGTCAGTCTGGCCCCGTGGTAAGTACCTGAAGGACTTGTGTTACGGGTACCAGACAACGGGAATATAATATTTAATACTTTTATACTATACATAATTATATTTAAGATTTTTATTATAATATGATACACATATTTAATACACATCCATGACCCAGGAACTTAGAAAACTTTTTGTTCCGTCGCGTCGCGTCGGCGGGATTTGAACCCGCGACCCCCGGCTTGAGCTACCGACAGCCTACCAACTGAGCCACAGAGGTCGTCAAATAAAATTAAAGGAAAAGAGAGAGAGAGCGCTAAATCTCTGTCACTAAATTTAATAATAAAATTAGTTAATTAGTACGCTGTACGTTAGATGTGTTGTCCAATGCTAAGACGTTGGAATAACGACTTTACTATAAAAATATACAAATTTATAAAAATATAGGACTCCCAAACTAATGCAACCTTAGACAATAGAGAGGAGGATTCATTCACTTTAATTAAACTCTTAATAATTTTGCTTCTTAATAATAATATCAGTATAATCAGTTAAAATTCTATTTTACATGTCTAATGAATCCTCCTATGATACGTCTTAGGGTCAATTCAGACCGCAACGCGACGAGGCGAGGCGAGGTGCGGCGCGGCATAAATTTGTATGGATTTGACAGATTTCAATTACATGAGACGTCTTGCGAATCTGTCAAATCCATATAAATTTAGAAATGCATCTACGCATCTTGTTGCGGTCTGAATCAACCCAATATGGGTCTGACACGTTTTTGGTTTCATTTTTTTTATTAAATAAGGGGGCAAACGAGCAAACGAGTCACCTGATGGTAAGCTACTACCATCGCCCATGGACACTCGGAACATCAGAAGAGCTGCAGGTGCGTTGCCGGCCTTAACTTCTATATAACTTCCATGTTGTTATCCTTCTTCCGTGAGGGTGCTGTCGGTAACATGTAACGGGGCCTTTACGTAAACACCCCCGTTACGTGTACACACAAACCTTTCCGTGTTTACATACTTGGCGCCTGTTTAATTTACAGCTCTGTTTGTACACAAAATAATGAGTGTGTTTAAGGTTAAACTCTTTACCAAAATATAATAATTAAGCAAATACTTATGGTATTTCTTTATTAATTCATTTAAGAATTTATATTGACATTCGACACTGGGTAGACAGTAGAATATCATGAAATACTAATTTAATAATAATTATTATACTAAACAATTGAACTAATGAATTAATTCAGTTTTATTCATTTTCCTCCTTTGTTCTTCTTCCACAATTGAAATAGCCAGAAGAAGATATAAGTAGGAGACTTCGAAATATAAATAAAAATGTGATTGAAAGAGGCTGGAGTATCCATATTGTTATAAAAGAACTCTGACAATGTGCTCTATCTTTTTTCACAAATATTTAGATTTTTTGTGCTGCCCACAAATATATAAGATGGCAAGATTTCAAGGTTGAAAGGGGAGGAGTGGAGCCCCTAGAGCCCTGTTGTTACCCCTCATGTGGGCAGCCTAAACGTGTCATATATACCGCTTAAATCGTACCCGGATTTATATGACATTTAAGGCCTGTTTCACCACTTCCTGATAAGTGCCGGATAGGCTATCCACCACTTAACTTGACAGATAGAATATGGAGAATCTGTCAAAAAAGTTGTGGATAGCCTAGATCCGCACGAAGTGGTGAAAAAGGTCCTCAGAGTAGTTAAGTCTCCATTCCCCTCTTAACCCTTTTTCTCCCTTTACTCTCTACCCCTTCTGCAGCTTCGTTTTCACTTCTGCCAGCACTTTCGGAGTGCAAGCCGTTACTTTTTTACCGTCATTTGTGTAATGTCTAAATTACTGAATCAACATATTTTTTAACACAGAAAGCTCACATTAAAAAACTTTATATTAAAAAACTTATTGAAATAATTACCAGTACCGTCAACAAAGCGATTAGTCTACACTACTATTATAAAGAGGAAAGATTTGTTTGTTTGTTTGTTTGTTTGTTTGTTTGAGTCGAATAGGCTCCGAAACTACTGGACCGATTTGAAAAATTCTTTCACCATTGGAATCCTGCATTATTTCTGCTGAACATAGGCTAATTTTTATTTTGGAAAAATATAAGGTTCCGTAAGATATTTGGGATTTTCGGACGCAAGGTGTAAAAAATCAACCAGAAAAGTTACTTATTTTGCGTACGCTGCCTAAACTATAAAAGATAGAGGCATAAAATGTTCTAAGTAATTATAGATCTTTTAAATATCTACAAAAAAGTCCGCGACACACTATACCTATCTATGTTGAGTGAGGCACAATAACCATTTTTTTATAAAAAAATCTTGAATTTTTTTTGGACTATATTTAAACGCGTTTATTTAAATAATGCTATTGACCCTTATCAAAATAAATTATTTCATCACTAAGTACAGTTAATGTAGATAATATTTGGTCTTTGAATGATTAAAATTGGACGTTTGGTTTAAATGTTACGGCGAAATTAAAATATTACGATTTCTGCTGGGCGTCAAGGCGCGACGCGCGGGTGTGCGTGCGGTAGGGGAGAGATTTAATTATCAGTGCCACCGACTCGCCCGGAGAGTCCACGTAAATATTACCTCGATCGTGGGAATCGCAGACACAATAGATTTTCAATAGTTATGCGACAGCCGGGTGCTGCTTTATTGATTTGATATAGACTATAGTGCTTCATTATTATAATCCTAATTTCAAAAAAGCTTTAAAAGTTATGACTAAGAAAGTAATATTTTTAGAACTTTTTAAAATACGTTTTGAATGACTGTTATTTTTGATTGCTATTATAATTAATTAATTTCTTTAACTATAAATCTATACATAATATAATAAAACTGTAGAAATGTGAATTCTGTACATTAAAGATATTGAAAAAATAATAAGCAGGGGGTGTTACTACATCGCTATAGAAGCCAAAACTGTGGTTAGTTTTTTGTCTGTCTTTCTGTCTGTATGTTTGTTCCACTATCACACGAAAACTACTGATCCGATTTGAATGCGGTTTTCGCAAATATATTTGTCTTTCTTCCAACTTAACATCTGGTGTATAAAAATTTTCCCCCCCACCCCTCTAAGGGGACGAAAGAGGGGGTTAGATTTTGTATCAAGCTTTTGCTTTAACACGAAAACTACTGATCCGATTTGCATACGGTTTCCGCAGATATATTTGCCTTCTTCCAACTCAACATCTGGTGTATAAACTTTCCCCCCCACCCCTCTAAGGGGACCCAAAGGGGGGTCAGATTTTGTATCAAATTTTTTCTTTAATGGACTTACGTCATATTATTAATTGTATTTTCCAACTTAACATCAGTTTTCACCCCACCCCTCTTAGGGGACGTTAGATTTTGTATCAATTACTGATGAAGTAGAAATACTTTAAATGGCAAAACAACGTTTGCCGGGACAGCTAGTATAATAATATAATTCACAGAACGCTTCTCTCGTCTGAATTGAAAACACATATGAAAGCTCTCCCGTAATGAAATTTCATTTGATGACTACATTTTTATAATTCTGTTTGTTCACGAAAATTGGTTTCATACAAATTACACAAAGTTTAAACGGGAGTATTTTAACTATATTGGAAAGTTCGAATTTCGGGAAACGTAGTATCGTTCCTGGAATATGTTATTCGATGTACGACTTAAAAATAGTATTTTAAAAAGGTAAAATTTACCCCAAAATTGTACGTAGTTGGGAATTAAAATCCATCAACATACATATTTTATACATCCATCAACAAGGCTCCCATACAACAAACGTGATTTTTTTGGCCTTTTTTACTCGATATCAATAATGCCAACAGGTAGGCACTTGATATTTATACAAAGGCCTTAATTATGTAATGTCTACTTTATAATTATTAAAATTAAATTAAATTAAATAAAAATTTAAGGGGGGCTCCCATACAAAAAACACAATTTTTGGTCTATTTTTGCTCTATATTGGTACGGAACCCTTCGGGCGCGAGCCTGACTCGCACTTGACCGATTTTTTATAACCGTCAAAACAACGTTCTCTGGGTCAGCTAGTGTTCTTTTACTTTTATTTGTAGCAGTGCGTTAATTCTGGTTACCATTGACTATTGTGTAACGACGTCATAATAATTAAAGACGTGAGTGGTAGAACCAGATAACTGACATTTTATAACATAAGGACGGTCACTAATTTTTTCCGTATAATTTAAACAAAACTTGTAACTAACCTCATCTGGCTATACATAAAATCCACATTTTTTTATTTCAAATAATTTTTATGAAAAAAAACCGGCAATTCTTAACTGTTAGGTAATTACTTAGGCTTCTTCCACTCATTTCTTCCATTTATTGCGGCCAAGTGTAGCTTCTTATCTTAGTAGTCGTCGCCAATTACAATAATTATTATCTATTTGATTTTAATTAAAGTTAAAAAGTCGTGGGTGTTTGTTGTTTTAAAACTCGAAATAAATCTAATAGTAGATTTCCGGGAAATTATTTCGCAGAAACGAGTACGATTCGTTGAAAAACTTTAAAAAATATATACATCATTTATTACAGATCAAGTCCATATTCATCGGGAAATAATTTAAATATTTCCGCTCACCTTTCTAATAGCTCCTGCAAATGAATGAGTATTAATATGCCTCTTCAGGAGCTAGCTGGCAGAAAAATTAGCAATAAATCGTTCTTATACAGCCATTTTCCTAGAAATAAAGCTGAAATCATTAAAAACTAGTATTGAGCACGATCGCAATTAGGTTCAATATCGAATATTTTACTAACAAAGCACAATTTCTGCTTCATTGAGGAAATCTTGTATTCAATTTAAAATTAAACGATATTTTATATTGAGAATTTTATGGCCTCATAATGACTTAAACGCTTAGTGACTAAGTTCCTGGAATAGTACTTATTTATGTTGCGCTCAAAGATCGAAAACGCTCGTGAGCGGAAAAAGCTAACAACGCGTTGTGGTCACAGTAAAACAAACATAATATTATTATGGCTCTAATGATAACGCGCTCGCGTTGTGGCAATCACTGAAAGACCAAATAGCGAAATTCGTGTCGTGGCTTTCGATCTCAACGCGTTATGGCAATTACGTAAAGATATTGAAAAACATAAAGGAGCTGCGAGTCAAAGGATATTATTCAAACAATATTGTCAAGGAACGCTAATTTAATCTCTATACGAGAAAAAACACCGTAAGTGCGAAAGTTATTCGAAAAATCACTTCAAACAAACTTTTAAAATATATTTTAAGATGTAGGAAAATATTTTATTTCAGTTGTATATTTATCTTTCTTGCGTATTTTATAATATGTCTTTTGCTGCGTTTCTATGAAATTATTATTGTAGTTTATTTCTATAAAAAACAAATTTCAGCTATGTCTTGTCTCTCGGGTACTGTGGATTTTTTATTTACCTACTTCGAGGGAAGCTCAGTCACCTTTTATGTACATGGGGAAATGCTTTACACATCCCCGGCGGATTGGGGACATCGGTCGAGGTACGGGGGACTCCCGGTGTCGGTACCCACTTATAAGGGCGTAAGCTGTGTTACGCGGGCACCCGCGCGGGTTCATACAAAAGTGACCCGCGCGGGAAGCCGTGCGAAAGTTATCCTAAAATACACTACGCGTCGCCCGCGCGTGATGTGACCCCGCGCGGGCGCCTCCCCGCGTTACCCCCGGTCATGCCCGCGCGCCGCGAGTAGCCATTCTGCAACGATTTTAAATGGGATAAAATGTCAATAAAAAAAATATAACCATTTTTTTGGTTAAATGGACTCTCCTAATGATACCTAAGCCCTGGAAAAAATTTGGCAGAAAGGTTTAATTGCACCCTGTATATTTCGAATTTAGGTCAGAATCTTTGAATTTACAAATGTTATATAATACATCCATAAGCTAATTTTTTGTGAGTAGCTTCATTTTGATAAGACGAACAACATTTTTATCTGTCAACCAAGTTTTGTTGATACGGAACCCTAACCAGCAGATTTTTTGTATACTGATAGTTATACATAATTTAAGAGTAACATTTTCCTACAAATAGAGCAATCCATATTTTAGGACCATCAAATAAAAGTATGAAATCCTTTCGTTGTTATCGAAATAATGTTCGTCTTATCAAAATGAAGCTACTCACAAAAAATTAGCTTGACAGTAATAAAAAAAATGTTATAGGGAACCCTGACTATAAGCACAATATTTCCAAAACTTGTAACATTGAAGCAAGCTGACACGAACAGTGATGAATTCGTCTTGAGACTTGAACAAGCTTCCGGCTTGGTTATTACAAGTTACTCAAACGGAAAGGCAAAATTAAGCTGGCTCCGTTTGCAAGTTCATCGAAAATACCAATATTATAATATTCCCTGGTGAATTTGGCAAGCCGTAATATTGCGGTAATATTAATTAATATTAGAAAGATTGTACAGTGTAAAATTGGGAGTAATTATTATATAATTATGTCGCAGTCATCTAGTTCAATCTGCGGTTCGATTGAATGACTAGCGCATTCATTGAATGACTCCGTTCAATTGAATGACTCGGCCGAACGTTGATTAAACAATCGTCACTCAACGTTCAACTAGTTAGCGATTTTTTAACATAGCCCTTTGAAGAGAGCGGATATGAAATTAGTCAGGAAATTGAATGTATTTATTTTTAACGGAATAGGAAAATATGTTCAAGAACAGTATATTATTCTTAGTTAATTAATAGCAATGTATTTATTACTTCGTCTGTCCAATACGATTGGATTTGGTTAGGTTAGATGGCAAGGCGGGAGCGTAGCGCAGCGAAGCTCCCATAAAAAAAACACAATTTATGGCCTAATTTTGCTCTATAATGGTACGGACTACGGAACCCTTCGTGCGCGATTCTGACTCGCACTTAGCCGATTATTTAATTTTTCTTTAGCTCTTCTCTTCTTCACTACCGTGCCCTAAGATATATTTTAATATCATGGTACGTAATTGACACTCCCTTTGTATATTTTTATTGTACATCATAAAATATGTAATGAAAAACGGAAAATAAAAATACATTTTTTTTTCATGTTGATGTGATCAAATGGAACACAATATAAACGTTTTCATTACGTTTTACTGCCGTCGAAATTAACACCAAACAAAAAATACGCATTCCTGAAATCTGCAAACATAATTTCAGCGTTTTATTGCTTATTTTTTTACAACTTTTATATTTTGAAAACCATTTTCTTACTACGCTTTTATGGTATTTTTTATTTCTTTTATTGTTTTGGTGTATTCAATATTCTTTGAAACACGAAACAGTCGCGTTTTTCGAATGCAGAGAGCACCATTAGCAGCATAAAATGTAAAGTTGATTGTTTAGACGATGTTTAAATGCCTCCGCTTTAACGAGTGCAAATGAAGGTAAAAAGGCTGTTAAATTTTATCCTGTCCGAGGAATTAACGAAAAAGCTTTCGCATGTACAGGGTGATTATCCGGGCCGGGACACAATCGTTTGTTTAGTCCTCGTTTATGTACTAAATGTAATGTCACCAAATGTTTGCAGACTTTTAATGTAACATGCTTGCGCATTTTTATAAACTGCTTTTATAAAAGGACTAACCATAAATAACTACTATTTGAAAAAAAAAAACATAGACAATAACAAAAAAAATTTAATATCTTATTATTAGTTGCTGGAATTCATAGCACAGTGCACACAATATGTATTGTAAGCGGAACTTGAAATATAATAATAATTATTCGAAATGTTTAAACCTCAACGGATGAATCGACGAATAGGCATCATTATTTGGTAATATAATAGGCAAATATCATGTTTTACATAAATATTTCGTTAAAATTCGTTGCTTTTTCCAAACGAAATGTACTCATTATACTTGTTACTCATTATATTATGAAATGCGAAGCTTATAATATCGAATTAATGATGGCGATGAATGTAGCTCAAATATCAATTTCATATTATGGATTTCAGCCTTTTTATGAGCAAAGAATCCACATTATCATGTTATTAAAGCGTTCAATCGGTGCTCTCGCTGGGCAATTAATATTAGGAGCAATAAAAGAAAAAAATGGAAAAATCGCCCAACAAAACACGCCGTTTTCCGGAAAACACAGGCTTTGTGACTTCTGGGAGGTTCTGTCAGGACTCAGGATAACTGGTAGCATCGATTTTGTTTAAAATATACTTTGTTCTGGTGTTTTTGCACATTAATAAAAAAATAAATAAATAAAAAATAAAAATGTTTATTTCAGACGAGGAGTTAAACGTAATCGTTGTATTATATATTTAAGTGCAGCCGTTAGTTTATAAAGTTTATTTCACAGTATCTCTACAAAGTCCTCTAAGTACGGTAATTTGTTATGAGCTTAACAGAAAAATAAATGATAACAGTAGCCAGGCTACCACTAGAGGACTGTTTTACTATTATATCTAACGAGCTATTGCCCGCGGCTTCACTCGCGTTAAGAAGTATTATTATATACAAACTTTCATCCCCTATTTTAACCTCTTGGGGGTAGAATTGATCAAAATCCTTTCTTAGCGGATGCCTACGTCATAACATCTACCTGCATGCCAAATTTCAGCCCGATCCGTCCAGTGGTTTGGGCTGTGCGTTGATAGATCACCATGTCAGTCAAGTCACCTTTGAGTTTTATATATTTAGATAATTTATAGGTCCACAGGACTGTCAAGACATAATATTAAACAGGGCCAGAGCCCAGAGTACTAGCATCCTACTACGGGTCACATTTAAAATGTACTCTACAACGATATCATACCACTTTATACCTACACATTAAACACGTCTTGTTCGCTGTTTTAATATTACTAGATGATTGAGCGCGGCTCTTGACTCGGAGGTCGTGGGTTCGATTCCCGCGTTGGAAACATGTTATTTCCAAGTTTGGTTAGGACAATGCAGGCTGATCACCTAATTGTCTGACAAATAAGATGATCCATGCGTCGGATGGGCATGTAAAAAATCGGTCCTGCGCCTGATCTCTCGCCAGTCGTGTCGGTCTGCCGTCCCACTGGGTTATGAGAGTAAAGGAATAGAGAGTGCTCTTGTGTACTGCGCACACACTTGGGCACTATAAAATTACTCCTGCGTAGCTGGCCTGGTTACAATGAAACCGGCCACCGTCACCGAAACCGGTGTGGGAGCTATTATTATTATTATTACTAGATGACGCCCGCGACTCCGTTGCGCCAAAATTCGTTTAACGCGCGGAACTGTAAATTTTTCCCTGAAAAAAGTAATGTCCTTTCCCGGGACTCAAAGTATAGTCTCCATACCAAATTTCAGCAAAATCTGTTCAGCGGTTTGGTAGTTAAGAGGTAACAGACAGACAGACACACTTTCGCATTCATAATATTCATATTAATATAGTATGAATGACGACTAAATATGAGATAAAATATTTAATTATGTATTCTACGATGTAGTTCCAGGATAGAATGATAAATAATCGGCCAAGTGCGAGTTGGACTCGCGCACGAAGGGTTTCGTACCATTATAGAGCAAAATTAGACCAAAAATTGTGTTTTTTTTGTATGGAGCCCCACTTAATTTTTTATTTTATTTTATATTGTTAAATATTAAAGTACAAGCATAATTAAGGATTTTGTGGAAAATTAAAGTATCTATCTGTGGCTATTATTGATATAGAGCAAAATAAGCTAAAAAAATAACGTTTGTTGTATGGGAATGGGACTTTATAATATTTATTTTATTTTGTTTTTAGTATTTGTTGTTATAGCGGCACAATCTGTGAACATTTCAACTCTCTAGCTATTACCGTTCTTTAGTTACAGCCTGGAGACAGACAGATGGACAGACGGACAGACATCGAAGTCTTAGTAATTGGGTCCCGTTTTTACCCTTTGGGTACAGAACCCTAAAAATATCAACATATCCTTTTTCAACATATCTGACATACACAAGGTATTTATTATTTGTAACAAGCTTTGCTAAGAAACACAGACATTGCAGCACAAACTTTTACACAAAGCGAAAATAAGCTTCAAAAGAAAATCTCCCTAATGAAAAAAGTTATCCCGATCATTGTAAGTTCGATTTGCATAAACTTTAAACTTTAAAATACTTTGAAGTTTAAAATACTTTTAAATTAAACAAGTTAACAAAACTGCACTCTTTGTAAAGTGCTCTGTGAGTACTGAGTACTGGATGGACAGCGGTTGAACCCTTTATTGATCCATAATGTTCCTCATGTCGGTTTTTCTTGCCGGGCTGGTTCCCGATACTCTTATAGGTGTTCTAAGACAATTAAATCTTTGATTAAGTAATTTTAAACCGATTTAGGGCCTGTTCCAGCACTTCCTGATAAGTGCTGGATTAGCTATCCAGTATCCACCACTTAACTTGACAGATAGAGTATGAATTATGATTTACGGAGAATCTGTCAGATAAGTTGCGGATAGCCTATCCGGAACTTTATCAGGAAGTGGTGTAACAGGCCCTTAGAAATATAAAAATATTGTTTCATTATTCAACTTCATTTCATTTAATTTTAATGTGTATAAACTATAAAGACGTTGCAGGTATTCAATATTTTGTTTTTATATTCGGTTCGGCGCGGCGGTTCGGGAGTCGGGACTGAAGAGGTAATAGGCAGTCAGACACACTTTCGCATTTATAATATAAGTACATATAGATGGTCTTGTCTTATTATAAACGAAAAAGTTAGTTTCTAAATATATTGGTTCAGCACTATATAAAGCCTTCTTGGAGCTGGTGTTTATAAAGTCCAGCAAACTTGTACAGCAAACAGAATCGATTTTATTCTTTTTTGTTCGTTTGTCGCAGCGAACAGTGTGTACAATGCACAGGCGATATGACCAGTAAAAGTTTCAAACGGTATTTGTACACTGACAATACGCCGTACTTTCAAATACGGCTTAAAAACCTTGAAATGCTTAAAAACCTGACATAGAATGAAGGAAGGAACCAGACGAATGGTTCCGTGTTGCTTACCGCCTCCGTGGTCTAGTGATTTAAAGCATGGCTCTTGACTCGGATGTCGTGGGTTTAATTCCCGCGTTATAAACATGTTATTTCCAAATTTGGCTAGGACAATGCAGGCTGATCACCTGACTGCCTGTTTAATAATAAATTGTTAGGTAAGATCACGTTTTACGGCTTTTCGTGTTAAAATGCACCGCGCCAGTTAATCGGTATTTTTTAATTGACAAACAGCCAAAGTTTTTAAAACAACTTTCACTTATTTTGGTGAATTCGTAATGAAGTAAATGAAAAAAAGTATGCGGGTACAAAGTTCATGCAATACAATTTTTATTTCCTACATATTTCTAATACTACCATAATTTTTTTTAATTAGGGGGCAAACAAGCAAATCGATCACCTGATGGAAAGCAACCACTCTCGCCCATGGACACTCGCAACATCGGAAGAGTTGCAAGTGAGTTGCCGGCCTTAAGCAATCTGTGAATGTCATTTCTTCTAGCTACGACTCGTAGCAATACGCTCTACGTAGCAATTGCAATTGCTCGTAGATAAGACTTATAATTTATGTAGATACATAAAATTGTTCGAAGATATTTTTTTCAATTTCACGCTCAATCTACAAGATAGATTCGACAGTAATCTGATACAAGCGTAGTTTATAGTTTAGATTACAGCTTCAGCTTTATGTGTTATATAGGTCACTAAAACAGATTTTTAACGAATTCCCGCGCTGAAGTTTACTGGATAAAAACAGTCAAATGAACGGCTTGAAATTTTGTTCACGCATTTTGTTGCAGTTCACCTACAGTGAAGAAGTCTGTACTCTATTTAATAATATATAAAATTATTCGCACCTTCGTTATTTTAAGAATATACAATGTGTCCCGATACCAGTGTCCGTCTTTTATCGACGAAATGGATCCTACTTTTTTATCGTTCTCACGGTTGCAAAATGGCAGCTATTTTATAATTTTTTACTTGATCTAATACCAATTCTACCAATAGTTTTCAATTAAATGTCCAATTAACATAAAAAATTTCATTTGTTAGCTAAACACGCAGACTACAACTATTCAGACATTGCGTTTTAGCTTTTGTGGAAAGACATAGAAAAATAAAAGTATAAGGAAAAAGTTTGAGTTTTTTGTATATTTTTTGGCTATTGGCTTTTTGTAAAAAATCTAATAAATCTAGCCTATAAAACTGGTTCTTATTTATATGTTAAAAGAATAAGTTCCAAAACTTCTTTGGTTTCAGTCAGATAGTTATAACAATTTGAAAAAAACCCGGTTTTCATTGCAATCACAGGGGCAGTAGGAAAAAATCCGCAATTATTTTTTTTCCTTGCGGACAAAATCGTTACTATCTAACAGCGATTAGTATTCTAACCAGACCCTTTCGTTTCCAATAATTTGAAGGTTGATTACTGAATAATCAACCTTCAAATTATTTGAAGGTTGATTATTCAGTATTGGGGAAAAATGGTGTTTCGAGGGTGATAACTGATAAGCAAATCGTTATACCTTCTAACTTTGACTGAGAGAAAAAAGGTTTAGGAATGTGTTCTTTTTTTATGAAATAACGGGGCAAACGAGCAAACGGGTCATCTGATGGAAAGCAACTTCCGTCGCCCATGGACACTCGCAGCATCAAAGAGCTGCAGGTGCGTTGCCGGCCTTTTAAGAGGGAATAGGGTAATAGGGGAGGGTAGGAATGGGAAGGGAAGGGAATTATGGAGGGTAGGGAACGGAATAGGGTAGGGGATTGGGCCTCCGGTAAACTCACTCACTGGGCGAAACACAGCGCAAGCGCTGTTTCACGCCGGTTTTCTGTGAAGACGTGGTATTTCTCCGGTCGACCCGGCTCATTCGTGCCGAAGCATGGCTCTCCCACGTCGTTCGTGGTCTTGCTGTGTTGATGTTATTAAATGCGTATCTTCTAATGAAATAACGCTAATGAATAACATCAACACACCAGCAGAATTTTGTCCTTAGCCACTTTACCACCATATCACAAAAATATTTCTTTCTGGACTGGATTGAAGCATGACATGAATAGGCATGACTTTTTTTGTTGGTAAGTAAAGGACCATTCCAAAATAGAAATTTCGATGGAAAAATGACTCTGATAGCTTAAAAACTCTCCAAGATATCACAATTCAAATCTCACATAAAATAGACCTTCACAAAAAGCTAAAAATACAAAATGTCAGCTAACTGTGACGTACCTACACGCATATCTAGTTTGTACGCATCGCGAGAAGATTTTTAAAACTTATTAATCGGGACTTAACGCGACTTATTCTAGTAGTAATGCTACTACGAGTACATACTTTTTCGTGACCACGGCCTTTGCAACACGGCCGAAACGTCGAGAAAAACTATGTACTCGTAGTAGCATTACTACTAGAATAAGTCGCGTTAAGTCCCGATTAATAAGATTTAATTATAATGCAACGCGAAAGTTTAAAATGCGAGAAGATTTTGTTCGATAGCTATAAATATGTTAAATATTGCGTTTATGAAAGTGGTCTCATAAATTGCATAATAATTTATCGAATGGTATAAAAAAATTAAGGAATTAAAAAAAATCGACATAACTATCCAAAAATACAGAAGTTATGAGGATGAAATTTTGGGAATATAATTTTTTTATCGTTATGTCTTTATTTTATTTAAAAATTAGCTAATCCTTGTCGTCATCCCTATTGGCAAAATCAAGGCACTTATGCTTAGACATCTCGCAGTTATCTATCAAAATATATTAACGCCTGGAAAAGGTCTCTCAATAAGTTTCTCATCGCGAAACAAATGAAATGCGTCATCCTCGGCCCGGACGACGTTGTTACATTTGAAGACATTTTGACAGTGATGAAAATGGAGTGATTTCATTTTATCACAGCATGTATAAAAATTAATAAGCGGCACCGGTAACAATTAATGGGATATCACACACCTTCACAACATCTTGCATAGAGATTTAAAGAAAGTTGAATTTTGAGTTTTTTGTAATAAATGTATGATCATCGCTTCGCCACGTTTGTGAAAATAAATAATGTCAGAGCAAGTACATGGATAGTATTTATCCGGAAGAATGCAGGGATTCCGCGGGATAAGCTAATATTTTATTCGCCATAAAATAGCCAACACCTACTTTAACACTTTCAGAGTCCATCATACAAAAACAAAATCTAGTCCCTGGAGTTCACTCTAATACTCATTGTAAAACGTATTTATATAATACGAGCTTTTGCCCGCGGCTTCGCTCACGCTAAGAAGTATTATTATATATACAAACTTTCATCCCCTATTTGAACCCCTTGGGGTGGGAATTTATCAAAATCCTTTCTTAGCGGATGCCTACGTCATAACATCTACCTGCATGCCAAATTTCAGCCCGATCCGTCCAGTGGTTTGGGCTGTGCGTTGATAGATCACCATGTCAGTCAGTCACCTTTGAGTTTTATATATATAGATAATGGACTACAAGGATTATTATTTTATTAAGTAATTTTTATATTATGCTTCTATGCTTCTTATTTTCTATACTTTTTTCAGTGCCAATGCATCCTTTTGGATACATGGACTTCACGGTAACCACGTTTTGTATCCGTTTAGATACCGTGGACTATGAAGTGTTAATCTTCATAATTTCTACATAATATTAAACTTATGCTTTCAACATGAAATAATTTTAATGAATATTGCAGCAGAAGGTGTAAGATATATCTCTATTCCCTCGACGAAACGTTCTCTTTGCCCTCCTCAAAGCCTTCACCTGGAATACTCTTTCAAAGTATATTTCAAAGTAGGACACACCGTCATCATGATCAGCAATGAAACTAAAATGTTGAGAATGATCGAATGTATATTGCTATTTTTGCAAAACACACTATTCATTTAATATGCGACTCGTTCCGCGTAAATAAGGAATAATAATTTAGTGGTTGTTTTCCCGCAGCAGAACGATTTACCTATAGTAGTACTATCGAACCATGCATTTTATTTTTTGAAAATAAAAAATATTTTGTATGACGTACTATGGAAACTTTATGCCGATAGGCGCGAGTTACTATGGACCCGACCGAATTTTTTTTTTGCTTTGAACAAAAAAAACTTTACAAATCTATTGTACTACTAAGATAGAATCATTTTACTGCGGGAAAACAATCATTAAAATTTCACACTGTATATGTATATCCTTGATAAATGAGCTATCTAACACTAAATTAATTTTTCAAATCGAACCAGTAGTTCCTGAGATTAGCACGTTCAATCAAACTCTTCAGCTTCATAATATTAAGAGGGAACGCGGGTACGGCAAAACTATTGCCATCACGCTTCACCCTGCGCTGGCACGTGTATTGTGATAGAGACAGATACAGAAAATCGAGGTAACGTATTCCTCTGATTCCTCCTTCAAAATAGAGCCTATCAAATTAATTTATTTTTAAATATCTTCAGAAAGGATGAGTCTATGCCTCTACGTTTTTATTTTATTTTAAAGATCTTTCAAATTTGTTTTATGGTCGGTTGATTGGCGGGGTACGGAACATTCATTTTTTGCGATTTTTGAAGGGTCATATTTTTTTAATTATTAGTAAATAAACGAACGTAGAGGCATAGCTTTCACAGATCCCAATATTGTATCAAAAAATCATTTGTCTAGACGCATTATCCAGGGAGGAAATTGGGGAATACGTTTTTATTTTTTCTTTTTAAAGGGTATCATGGCTTGGCGAATGTTAACATAATGTAACACTCAATATAAGTGATCAATATTTAATCGTTTTGAACCGCGATTAAGATGTTAATCTAAATGGTTGTGTGGGCCGATACCATCCTTTTCGTTCGTGTTAATGTCATAATACTGACGATCGTCAAGCCATTATGATAAGTTATAAAATTTATAAAAAACTAAATGACGCCCGCAACTCCGTTGCGCCAAAACTTGTTAATCGCGCAGGAACCGTACATTTTCCGGCGATAAAAAGTATTCTAATAAATTATGTCCATTCCCGGATCTCAGAGTATCTAGATTTTGTTGGTAAGTATAGAGATAAAAAATTAAAAAAAAAATCGGTCTAGCGGTAAGTATGGGCGTGAAGAGGTAACAAATGGGCAGGTAGAAAGAAAGAAACTTTATTTGGTAAAAATAATTGTACATTAAAATAAGAAATAAAACATTTGAAAACCGTATCTACCAAATTGGTGCTTACTCAGCATGGTAGGCAACGTAGACTTCTGACGTTCAAAAAGTGTATTCATGATACCTATTTTGAATAAAAGATATTTCATTCATTCATTCATTCATTCATGTGTAGCGACCTCGTTGCGACCATAGTCGCAACTCGCAAGACTCGCAACGCTGATTTTCAGTAAGCGCCTTGTGCTTTAAAGTAGATAAGCAATAAAATAAAATTAACCTTTATGACTACAGACAGACCCCGTCGATCGTGGAAAAACGAGACACAATAGCTTATCTTTTGCTATCGCGGTTGCATGCGACCGCTTGGGGCTTGATGAATTAAGACAGACATACTTACACATTTATAATATTAAATATGGATATGTTACAGTTAAAACTAGTTTTTAGATAGAACGCGTTTTTCCTAGTTAGAACTAGTTTTTATTAATGCCTTTGTTAATACTAGAATTGACTAATGTCTGAATCGAATATCAGTTAAAACTAGTTTGTTCTAAACAAAACGCGTTTTCCCGAAGCGAGTCGGTTAAAACTGTCAGAGTTCATCATACCTTGCGTGAAGAAGATGTGCTGAATACAAATTTATCTTTGAGAACTGTTGCTAAGGAGTAGCCATAGGAACAGGCCAAGGATTTATGCGCTGCGTATGCAAGAAAGGAATATGTATATCAAAAAGGTGTCTCTGCAGGAAAAGTTTTTGTAATTCAAAATGCCACGATAGTTTGTCTTGCAATAACAAGTAGACCTTCATCCTATTTTTAAATTTGACTGATTACATTTTATTGTGTGTTAACTGTTAATCAATGTTCTTTAACATTTCATTATTTTATTTACCTACTTAGAGCCTACTTATAATTAATTTTGTCAACTAAAAAGTTGATGACTAAAATATAAAAGTCTTAGATTATTATTATTATTAATTTTTTCCCAATATTAAAAAGACCTAAGACTGAAAAGATCTTATAATATATAAAAATGGATTTCCAAATGTGTTAGTAAAACTCGAAAACGGCTGAACGGATTGGGCTGATTTTAGTCTTATAATATTCGTAGATGTCCAGGGGTAAAATAATATAGTATTATATTTTTTTAAATGACCAAAAATACGATCTGTTTTTTTCAACATTCGAAAGCATTTTCTTAAAATTTATTCAGAAATAAATCTATTTTTATTTTATTTATTTTCTTCTAGTCACAGTTGATACACACCGAGTTGAGCTAAAAGACAATCTACTCATATTCTCTACACGACAATCTGGGGACCGAATATCCGCAGGCCTTAAGTGATAGCCCATTAATTAAGTGGCTGGGAGCCGCCGCTTCGTCCATACAATTACTGAAGAACAAAGACGGTGCCCCAAGCTATTATAAGGACCTTGGGGGGACGATTTTGCTGCACTCATCTTGTAACCGATAAAAATTTGATTTTGCTAATGAATTAGTTTAGGAGGGCCGAAAAAGCAACGTGAATAATAATAATAATAATAATAAATATTTATTTCCTCACCACAAAATTACACATTACTAAAGATTCTACATAAAGCACAGGTTTTGTGGGAGACTGGTGCCTAAGCCCTAAACTAGGCGTTGCCTGTATTTCAGGACACCAGAGACTCCGGACTATCTTGCATTAATACAGTATAACAGTAATTATTGCGAACCTAATATGTATTATTTTATATGTTATAAATATGAATAAACTAGCTGACCCGACAGATGTTGTTCTGCTGGGCTGTTTTTTTAATCTCTACCATTGGGGTGCCACTCAAATGCATACAAAAAATTATTCAAAACGGTCCAGCCGCTTAGGAAGAGTTCTTGACAAACTCATGTACAGTAAAATTATAAGTAATATAAGTACAAAGGTAGAAAGTCGGTAGAAGAAAAAAGTTATGAACCTAAAAAATTAAAATGTGATAATTCGTTGTGTTTTAAAAGTTGTAAAATGTATATTGTATCATAAATATATATTATAGTCATTAGGACAAGCTTAGCAAAATATGTTGGAAATATTTCTAATTAATCTACGATACGTATTAACATTATTATACGTGTAATAACATTATTTTTAATTAGAAATACCAAAATTTCATTGAGGTTGTAATAAAACTTCTCGGTTCACCCCAGTTATATAATTTCTGAACTATAAACCCCAGCATAAAAATAACAACTCTGATTTCCCAAGGTATTATAATATTAAAAATTCTTATAAGAATATTATATGCTGGATTTAACGCACATTTTCCTCACCGCCAGCCAGTCTTCGTCGGGATTATGAAAATTAATCTTAAATACACATTTTCTTATTTACACGCTGCGTTTAAAGTTTAAACGCGACATTTACAATATGCAGCTTCTAGAAAAACATTGTACAATATCGTTTTATAGCTTACTACCGCACTCAGGAACGGATAATAATTATAATATATTATTTTACGTAATTATGTGAAGATACGAGTATGATAAATTGACAACATTTCAAAAATTTTAAGCCTTAAAATAAAAATACCGTTTCTTTAGTTTCTTTTCCTGATATCAAAAAAATATTCAAAAAAATTTTATATTGCTTATTAACTGAGAAAATATAGAAAAACTGAAAAATACGCTGTGACGTCATACTTACGGCATATCAGACATTTTTTCTTTGCCTGATGTAAAAGCGTTTTAAAAAAACATCATGAAGCATAAAAAAAAACAGTCACTGTCAACAATGACATTTCTACATACGAAAGTACCCAATGACAGACGTCCTAATAAACGTAACAAACTTACACTGACATATTTTTTCTTTTGTAAACTGTAATGGAATTAACCGTTCAGGCGTAAGTATGACGTCACTTGGCGCTTACGTCTCTTTAGAATACGAAAGATTAAAATCTATTTTTTAGGTATCTTAAAAACATAATTTTGAAAAAGCAAAAAACACGTGTCGCCTTATTTTAAGTCTACTTTCTTATAAAATAATAAAAAAGCCATGTTAAAATTTTGAAATGTTGTCAATTAAGTACTGTACTCAAACGTCAAATTACAATGAATGGAGATACCGAAAGGACATGGCGATCTACAAAAGCATTGATATAAAATTAAAATCTGACGCAGCATTGTATTTCTATTTATGGCCACGTTCTTGGTTTCTGTTTTAACTGAACCTGAATCTTACGGTGTATTAAGGTCGTTTAAAAGACCGTTCAATGTTCATATATTTCATTTAGTACTCCCATCCAAGCGGATTTTATGTACGTAAGTTTTTGGAGCGCAGACCGACCAATTGGTTGGACGATATAAATAAAAATTAATTTTCAACTTTGTTCGCCTCACTAAAACTCGAGAACAGCTGAACCCATTTGGCTATTTTTAGTCCTTAATCCGTCGATCGTGGAGTTCTTGGAAATCTGTTGTCTATCTATTGTTATCGCGGCCCACTTGGGCCGTTCGGGGATTAATTGATTAAATATTCGTGGGTCCAGGGAAGATTTACATTAGGAACTAAATGACAACTTCACAGCGTTATATAGTAATAAATAACATTAAGGGCCTGTTTCACCACTTCCTGATAAGTGCCGGAAAGGCTATCCACCTAACTTGACAGATAGAGTATGGAGAATGTGTCAAAAAAGTTGTGGATAGCCTGTCCGGCACTTTATCAAGAAGTAGTGAAACAGGCCCTAAATCTTATACTACAATACAATAGCATTATATAATATCTGGAAGGCATCCAGTGCGGCGGTAATCTGAAGTGATGAGTTTACTCATGTAAATAGAGCGTCCGAGCCAATGGAGTTTGTCATGGCTAATGCTATTCTCACTTCGTTATAGTTGCGACAAGCGCGGCGGGAAACTAGCCTCGCTTATTACATTTACAATATTATAATATTGCCTGTTATTTCTAAGTATACTAATAAAAATAACAATTATAAAGAATTCAATCCAATTTCTTTATTTGCAAAATGTGTGTTTGTAAAGAAGCTAATACAGTTGACAATAGCACCATCACATTTGCCCAATTGGGCATGCAAATATTTAGCTTATAAGCTATAATATTATAATTATTAATTATAAAGAAAAAATATTTATTTTGCATCGAATGGGTTTCGAAACTTCAGGAGAAACTTTGATGAAATTTGGCATAGCGTAGTTATAGTAACATAGTGTAAATCACGGAAAACGACAGAATATTTTTTGTCGCGGGAATATGCACTATTACCGCAAAATACTGCGTGTGGAGCTGCTGGAAAATGTTTTACATAATAATATGAATTTTTTAATCCAGACTTATATTGCAAGGACATGTAAAATGTAACGTTAAATATGTTAAGTAATCTATTTTAAACCAAATGTTTACGAAGAAACTACACCCGCATAGCTCCCATACATTAGCTGATATGTCGCAGTCATCTGTAAATGTCATTCAATGAACACGCTAGTCATTCAATCAAAAATAGCAGATTCAGCCAACGACTGCGACAGTTAGGCTTTGTCCACATCTGTATCATGATCGCGTAGATCTTCGTCGCATAGCATTGAAGCGCGATCATCGCGTACATTTCTAGCGCTTCGATGCTACGCGACGGAGATCTGGTACGCGATCATGATACAGATGTGGACATAGCCTTATGCAACTTTGGTAGATAGATTTGCCATAAAACACGCCGAATTTCCGAATTCTTGAATCAAATTAGGGTAGACATATTTTAGTTTTTGAGTCAATTACCTAATGAAAATATCTACGAAAAAACATCTTGTTCTTTTACCAAGCGAGAGCTTAAAGTTATTCCTATCTCGTTATTATAATCCACTTTATAACAGAATTAATTCTCAAACCTGAACAAAGAATTTATTAGGTACAAGAATTTTATCCGGAGCCACCTCGGGAAAATCGGTTTTTCATATTCTACATTATAATCAGTCTACATTATTAAGTTAGAATCTTACTAGAATATTATATATTAAGGTCTTAGAGGTCTTAAAATAAACTTATATTTATTGAACTGTCACAATCAATTATTGAAAAATATATCTGACTTGAACCCACTTGAACATAAACAAACAATATCATCATAAGCGGTCTAACCGTTTTTATTAAAAACTTAAAACACTGCCTAAAACTTGTTCAACGAATTCTACTTCTATCGTTCTAGGTACACTCGCAAGGTATGTCATTTGTTAAAGAAATCAATAATTCCAAGTTTATTGGTCCTGACAGTATGATAAAATGGTTGCTACTATTGCTCCACGGTTTTGTTGCAAATGGGGAAGGGGTAATGGGGCTAGGTCAATAAAACTACGGGGGATGAGGCTAGGGGCCAAAAGGCTAGAGGGCTACGAGGCTAGAGGGCTACGAGCCTACGAGGCTAGATGGCTACGGGGCTAGAACGCTACGAGGCTAGAGCTTCGGCGTAGCGCTACGAAGCTCTACGGTGCTACGGAGACAGGTGTCCCAATAAATCGGTTTAAGGTGACGCCATGTTAAAGTAAAAAACCGTGTGTTTTAGATTGCTTGTTTTCTATGCGAGGCTGGCCCGGCCTCTCATAGAAAACGAGCAATGGAACAGCAAAAAATAGAAAGGGCGTAGCGACAAAATGGTTTTTGTCGCGTAATTTAAAAACCATAAATACATTTCATATAAGCTATGGGCAAATTAAAGTGTATACTAGAACCAATTTATGTACAAATTTTGGAAGCTTATATCACTCTCCTCTGTTGGCAAAATAGGAATCCCTTTTTTAACAGAGGTCTTTTTGATTGATTATTCTGTGTTATAAAAGTTGACCAATCGTGTTATGCTATGGGTAATTCAAAGACAAAGACATGATGAATACTGACAGTGAACTTTAATTTCTTAGCTTTAGTCATTGCTGAAAAAAATGGACATCGCTACAGCCAAATTATCAATGCGTCACCTTAAAGTGCAAAATTGATTCGCAGTGCTTTGAAATATTGTAGTGAGAAACCATTAGCAGTATATCAAGATTTACGACTAGAGTGAATGCAGTCCACGGTACCTCGAGATAAAAGTCTAATGTTAGCTTCTTAAAAGATTAACATAAATCCTGGCTCTTACTATAATATAAAGATTAGAAAACCACCTTAGCTTTTGCTTTCATTTTCATTTTATAGCCACAATTTTTCCATTCAAATGCAATCGAAATAAATAGTCGAGGAATCTAAATATCCAAAGCTCGTTACAAATGCTATTGGCGATCGGAACGCGGGCTCCGCGACTAGCCCGGGAGGGACGCAGGCTCTTTGACTAGGACTCGATGTTGAGTGGCTTTCATTTACTTTGAGTAGTTGAGTACAGCTTATTTTATGTAAGCCTCAAAGTCCATTTAAATGTTTATTTTAATGGTTGCAATTTTTTTTGCACTACTATATTTTGTGTTCTATTAATATTGTTTCTGATTTTTGTTTCACACTAGATGGCCCCGTGAACTTCGTATAGCTTGCCTCCAAATATAAACCTTCCCAGGACCTGAGCCGAGATGTTTTCTTTATCGCTTCCTTATAAAATCGCTGATCAAAAGGTATGGAATTGCTATTAGACAAGTCGAACGACAACGTCATAATATTAACGAACGCTAATATGTCAATTCCATACATTTTGATCGGTGATTCTAGATAAAGAAGCGATGAATAAAAATCTTGGCTAAATGGCCTGGACTTTTACGAATATCGTAAAACTAAAATTATCCAAATCGGTAAAGGCGTTCTACAGTTTTAGTAAGACTAACAAAATAGAAAAATAATTTTTATTATCTAGGTAATATAATCAAGATGTTAATAATATTATTTTGTTAAAACATAAAAGTAGTTATATTAATTCTGTTCTATTCCTCTTCTTGCAACAAGAACGGGTTAGATACTTTGTATTATTTGAAGCTTCGGCCAAACCTACGCAGCCAAAGCAACTGCAAAGCGGGAGCGTCTGCAACGCGGGACGTTCGCGTCGGTAGAGTGGTAATAATTTACGGTTTCGCACCGTAGTCATGCAGGTGTGCACACCAGTTTCGCGTTGCAGACTGCAGACGCTCCCGTCCCGCGTCCCGTAAGGGCCAGACGTCCCGCCTTAGCAGGGGAGCTCGGGGCGTCGGCATGGGGCAGCCGTCGCCCATGACATCGAGTCCCGGGTAGGCCACGATGCGCTAGGTGTTCCAGCACATCGTCGCGGAGTGTCAATGTGTAATGTGGTGTTTCCACGAGTGGAGCCCAAAGAGGCAGAGGTGGTGGGGCTGCGGTCGTGTATCACGCGTTTCCCGTAGTCCCACCTTCAGGAGCAGGAACACCGTTGGGGTTTTAGTGGGTAGTCCCGGGTGCGGATGTACGTCCGCCCCGAGGAGTCCCACATACCTCGGCCCTTCCCCAGACCAGGATGCGTAAATGCATTCCCCCAACGCAAAAAAAAAAGGTTTTGGTTAGAAAAACAAATGCATTTTTTCTTTAGCCATAATAATATTCTAACTCAATTCGACTCGACCAAGGAAACGCCGACTAGTTACATAAGCAGTCTGGAGCCAGCGGCCGTTTGTATAAATAATTTTAAGGAAGTAATAAATTACACATTATTATACAACTTTCCTAAACTAAGTATTGACTTTATCAATTACTTTGCACATTAATTTTCCTTGTGACTCCATATTAATTAAGATAAGTGAACAATTGAGATGAGAAAGTTTTAGAAAGAGCGAGATAATGAACAATTGAATTACTTTTTGTTGATTTATTGTATCAGTTTATAAATTGCAATATTACATATTACAAAAATTTTCATAATAGTGAAACTTATAGATAAGTTATCGACTATAGAATTTTTAGTGCATTCAAAAGGCACGTGCATAGGCGCACCCTTTCGCCTTATCTGGTATGGCAGATGTCTATGAGCAACTTTAAATGCTTTCTAATATATTACGTGTTTTTTAGTTAAGTACAAAGTAGTCGTAGCCTTGCTAGCTAGCTACAAAACATCAATAACAATTTTAAAATCTTCGGTAGCCGCACCGAACTTAAACTCCATTCATTTTCTCAAGTCGCAACACCAATACAAATGTTCGCTCTAAATCTCGCTGACGTGAAATCGCTGAATAAACAAAAACTTTAAAGGCTACCTAATTTCTTGGATCCAAAACGAAAACATTCTTAATATGACCATTGAGGAGAAATACGATGGAGCATTGAAAAGATGCCAAGTGGTAAATCCGATCCTGGCGCTTCATTACTTATTGTTTACTACCAGAGCTGGATTCAGTTTTTAAATTCAAGTTTATTGAAGTGGATTTTACGGGTCATACTTGATATGCATAGCAGGGTTGGTGAGAGTACAGGATTTCGGATACGGTTACGGACGTCCGTTTCGAATTGTATAGTAGACCGTATCCTGGACTAGCGTTTAGAACTAATAAAAAAAAATTATGAATGGAAGTGAAGACCATGAGTTTAGGACCTTTATTTGCATTTTGACGTTTTGTTATATATAGGTTAAAGGTTTATTAAAAAGAAAACTAATATTTTTTATACTAAATTTTTGCAAATCACAGCGACCGAAAACTGTCCGATGATAATATTATTATAATATACAACATAATTTAACATAACAACATAACATAATTTTTTTAACTTGACTGCCAGTACCTTAGTATCTTCATTTCGGACATTCTACAATTTCGGTTGCGGATACGCGAGTAATACAGCTGATGCAGAGCGCGCCGTTTTTGGACAAGATTCAACACAGTTTTACCGCATCTTTATCTCGTACGATATTGTCATAAAAAAAATTATAGGAGGAAATTCTGCACAAGTTTCAAATGGAGGTCGCGTTCTGAGACGCCTTGTTGCAGAAACATGAAATACTTCACACAAAGTTAAGACGCTCAGCGCTCTCATTACTTGAGACTTTACTGATGTTGTTCTTGGTGAAATAATTTGTACTTATCTTGTGCTCGTAATGTGTATGTTGGTATAGAGCTTAAAAATAAGGTCTGAAATAGCATTGACAGGTGTATCTCAAGTGACACTGAAAGACACTTCGACATACGGATACGGATTGGTGGCATAAGTTCCAATTTCAGACGCCATTAATTGGGGTCTATAAAATATTACATTTTCTCCGAAACGGTGTTCACTGTTCTGTAAAAAACCGTTGCATTCGGTAAACCACACATTTACTCCACAAATTCTCCTGCGTCGTGTTTTGTAACAAAATTGTTATTCCATATTAATATAATTTGTATTGAAAAATATTACATATGTACTACATTCGATGCTATAATGTCTTTTGATATATTATATCGGTATGCCTACACCCCGTCTCTATATTTCCGCGTGAGATTTCTTCTACGAATCTCTTGTGGTTATATTTTGTTTACGCAGCGAAGCAAAATAAAACAGTTTCTTGAAAAAATCCTCATCCTTTCCATATACAGCATGACTGGTGAGACATGTTCAATACTCGAGGACGTGATATTTGGCTATTATATTAGTTGAAAAAAATAATATAAAAATAATATCAATTGATCACTGAGTAAATGTAACTTAAAGTTAAATAATTATTTACCCAACGCATGGACACCGCGCGCTGGAGGGGTAGCGCGCGGCGCGCGGGGCGCACGCCGCGTAGTAATTTACTAAGTGTCCATGATTCATTTGTTTAGAGGGAAATTAGGTCAAAAATTAAGTACCTAATTTTATTATATAATTATAATGAGAATCGAGTACTGAATACTCTCCTTAAATATCGGTATTGTCTCACCAGTCATGCTGTATTTCAACCGATATATTATTACACTCGTTTTTTGTGATATTAATTCACTATCTAATATCATTAAAAACGAGTGTAATATACCGTCGAGAAACGTATGTTACGGCCCATGTCCTTTTGCTTAAGACTTGACAGGGTGACCGACTGACCATGCCCCCAAATAAGGCACTTGTTGCCTACTACTTTGATTATTTACTACGGGATCTATACTTTGAAGGTCTCGTGCTCCAATTCTTCTCCTTTTGCCGCAAATAAACCTTTCCTGTCTTTTCAGTACTTCAGGTGTCAAAATTGGGTTAGTGAATATAAATATGAATTTGAGACAAATTGTCTGAATTAGTAACGTGCTTACTTAGTCAAAAGTTTTAATAATGATCAAAGAAACAGTCAAACTTCAGTGTGCTGCCCGTCGCCGCCAACGACGCTCAAGTTTACATTTCCTTGTTTATACTCCGCGTCTTTTCAAGTCAAATTACACGGGGGCAGAGGATGGAGATATTTTTTTTTATCTATGGATGCTTCACACCACGTCAGTCTGGCCCCGTGCTTAGCTGAATGACTTGTGTTACAGGTACCAGACAACGGAAATATATTTAATACTTTTATACTATACATATATTTAAGATTTTTATTATATTATATAAAATATAATACACATCCAGACCAAATTTGGCCGAGAAAATAGCCATAGGTTTGAATATTGAGACAAGTTTATATTTGCGTATCAAATATTGATTCATATTATTCGTTAAAAAATGGTTATATTTTTTTTCCGCAAACCAAAATTTGTCACGCTCAACTGACTACTACGACTCGGACTTGGACGGTTTTTTCAAATAGCAAATTATTAAATTGCATTTCCAGTTTGTACTCGGAACGAGCATCGTTCACGTCGAGTTGACGCACCGCCAACTTGTTCAATTACACAATACAATTTAACTTCCCTGTTCCGTGGAGTTATGATTTTAGTGGTTTAGCCATTTAACCAAGTGGCTTAGACATATCATTGTTTATTCCATTTAATTGCTTACGTGTTTTGTTAATGTGCTTCTTTGAAATTGTGTTTAATGCCGCTTTTGCAGGAACATGGTCTTTTTTTTAACATGGTTAGGGTATGTGGGACTCCTGCGTAGTCTACCCACCAAAACCCCATGGTGCTCCACTCATCGCTTAAGGCAGAGTTGCGGGTACGATAGAACCTACTGCAATGCAGGAACATGGCCTGAGCCGTGGGATATGACTTGGAGACGCATGGGTTTTAAGGTAACCCGAACCAAATCCTTTGGCTTATCATATTTTTTATAATTAAACTCCAATTATGAAAATTTTTGAAAAATTCCACGCACAATAAGGCTGCGTTTCCACCAGAGATATGTCGCGAGGAATGTGTTTTTGAGAACCAATAGAAACGCTTCATTGACGCGAGCTTGCCGTAACCTCACTCAGCGCAGCGATTCTATTGGATCTTAAAAACACATTCCTCGCAACACATCTCTGGTGGAAACGCAGCCTAATTCGACCCAACACACTCATGAAACATGGTTCAACGTTTGCGTACAGTTTACATAAACTAAGTTAGCTGGTAACCAGCGCGTGTATCAACACCGCTTATTACTCCTCAGGGCATCACGTGATTGATTACGGTGTTATGTTTGCTTGTGTCCACACTACAGTAAGACAGGGAACTTAATCTGTTGCGAGACTTCCAGGACATTCCAGGTGTAAAGGGTCTTATCTTAATAAAATCCATGTTATATTTAGGGCCTGTTTCACCACTTCCTGATAATGTGCCGGATAGGCTATCCAGTATCCACGACTTTTTTGACAGATTCTCCACACTATGGGCATGTTTCATGACTTCCTGATAAGTGACGAATAGGCTATCCATCAATTAACTTGACAGATGAAGTTTGGCGAATCTGTCAAAAAAGTTATGATTGAATAGCCTAATCGGCACTTTATGAGGAAGTGGTGAAATAGGCCCTATATCTGTCAAGTTAAGTGGTGGATAGCCTATCCGGCACTTATCAGGAAGTGGAGAAACAGGCCCTAAATATTATAAATGCTAAAGTGTGTTTGTCTGTCTGTCTGTTACCTCTTCACGCCCAAACCGCTGAACCGATTTTGCTGAAGTTTGGTATGGATATACCTTGAGTCCCGGGAAAGGATATAGGATACTTTTTATTAGAATGGAAATGAATGGAAATGGAAGACTTAGAATATAGGATATTTTTATCCCGGAAAATGCACGGTTCCAGTGCGAAAACGAATTTGGAACGTCATCTGGTATTACTATAGGTACGACGTACGTTTAGTTAACTAAATTTTAATTTTTAGTATAAAAACAACTTTCCTAAAAATCTCTTGAGTCTTGCTTCATTCATAGTTAAGAATCTTTAGCACTATGGACATCAGATCTGCATAGTACAATGTACTATCAGAGAAGTTGATTCCTATGCAGTTGGCGGACCTAAGTAATCTGGTCGACTTATGTCAATTCAATGTTAGCTGTGATCTGTCGGCTGTGTTTGACGTAAAGCGACCAAATTACTTAGGTCCGCCATCTGCGAATCAATTTCCTCGATGGTACATGGAAGATAATGTCTTATGTCCGACAGCTTTAAATCATCCTTTGTAAAAAAGACAAAAAGAAAGAATTAAAAGCTTTATTTTATTGTTATTAATAGGTAAATGTTTAAATGTCTTAAGGTTTTTAAAATTTTAATATTATGTACTGACTACTGATACAATCACATTTACAGTAATTTTTATCGTTTACAGCTATTTTCATCTGGTTGATACAATGGTGAAAGTGGACCTTAGTTCGAATTCTGTCCTATAAGTATAGGACTGAACTGAATCCGAACGAACAATAATAGCGGCAGCTTTGCTGACGGAGTCGCAATCGGCAAATGACAACTACTGAGTTATGACGTCATAATTCACTAGTCCCGGTCCGCTCGCAGTTCGTTGTATTGCCGTGTCTTCTGGTACCGCTGTACAATAAAAGATTTCGAATTGTTTTCGTTCGGTAATAAGTTGTAGATTGTTAAGTACTAAAAGGAACATTCCCTTCCTCTTTTACCACTCTTCACTTCACAAAAAATATAGTTCATATTTTGTGTATAATTTATCACAAAAAAAAAATAACCTCGATGTAATTTTAGTGCCCAACTGTAGAATCACATTGTCATGGTGGTGGAGACGAGAAACTGTTGGCACTAAAATTACATCGAGGTTTTTTTTTGGTGATAAAATATTATACAAAATATGAACTATATAATTTTGTGGATAATAATAAGTTATGTGAAGAGTGGTAAAAGAGGGACACTACAAAATGGTGACGTTGTTTCCGATTTTAATAACTAGCGAAAGGGAGATTTGTAGAGCTTTAGATAAACGCGCATAATCACATAAATCAATGCAAATTTATATTTAAGGGAGGACAGATGGACAGACAAATAGACGGAGAGATGGACAGACGGACAGACAGACAGACAACTCGACTTTTTCATTTGCACTAAATCTTAACTGCAAACTTAATGCGAATGGACTATAGCGACGTCGAACGGGAATTTTATTCAAAAGCTGCCGACATTTTGCCAGTCCGCTGTGGAATCTATTTGATGTAGAAAATAAATTGAATACTTTATTCTGAAAATGGCGTCCCCCCATCGGATCATTTTCTGCGAATGGTACGTAATTCGTATCCATTCCTAGCGGTCGTTCCTCGACCATACTCACATAAACGAGGAGTTTTTTGTTACTGTGACATGTATTTTAAGACAACATTGTCCCAATGAATTCCATTGTAAAGTTATGTTACATAATATTAGAAAACAATAATGTATTGTTTGTTGCGGTTTAAAAATATTATGCTCTAGTAAAGCAAAGCAACGCTAGGTGCGTGTATAATGGTAACAAACATTGTTATGGAGAAAAATAAGGCGTATAAAACGAGAATCTATTTTCGACAATAGGCATGATGACTATTTTTTTTCTTATTGGTAATTGAAAGACCCTGAAAAAATATAAACATCGCTGAAAGAATGACTCTGATAGCTTAAAAATTCACCAAGATATGACAATTCAAACATCTCATAAAAATAGACCTGCCCGAAACGCTCCATACAAAGTGCTACGAAAGACCGACGTCACTCTTTCTTAGTTTGTACGCATCGGGAGAGAACTTTGTTCGATAGGTATATTAAATATTGCGTTTATGAAAGTGGTTTCATAACAAAAGTTGCTTTTAATTGCATAAGTTATCGAATGGTATACAAAATATATTAAGCAATTTAATTTAAAAAAATCGACTTAATTATCCAACTTTGAAGGCGCATAACAAAAAAAAATACAAATGCTATCGAGCTGAAATTTTGGGAACACTTATTTTTACGCCGGTTCTTCTCGCCGGGCTAGTTCCCGAACCGGTGGTAGGCACCAGTAGTATCAACGTTCTGAAAGCATTTTTTTAAAATCTACTCAGAAATAAAATAATTTTTATTTTATTTATTTATTTATTTACCGTGATTTATTTATTTTATTAACAAAATTTGCTAATCTTTGACCTTGTCATCATCACTATTCGAATTCCATACTCCCATACTAATATATTATTATAAATGCGAAAGTGTGTCTGTCGGTCTCTCTGTTCATCTGTCTGTCTGTTACTTCTTCACGCCTAAACCGCTCAACTGATTTTGCTGAAACCAACCGATTTTTGTAAAGGAAAGGACATAGCATAGTTTTGGTCCCAAAAAAATACGGTTCCCGCATGATGAAGGATTTTATTCGCAACAAAGTTGCGGGCGTTATGGTTACTCATGAATACGGGGAGACCGATCGTATCCAGATTCCAGTAGTTCTGACCGCGGGGTGACTTAACCAGACCTTCATTCTCGTCTCCAGTCAGGTAGGCTCATCAGTCCAACCGGATTCCCTACATAGAAGATTATTTGAAATACCTTCGGGAAAATATTTGAAAAACAGCTATCCGAAAATAGTTAGCTTTTCCTTACCAAAAATACGCCTCGGGCTTGCATCGACCTTTATTCGAATACTGCGAACAGCGTAGTAAACGTTAGCTAGCATAAATATTGTCTTAACTGTGTGTTTTTAACTGGATTTTTTTACAAAACAAACGAATTTAAAGTCAATTCAGACCACGCGTTTGGGCCGTTGCGTATTATTTATTCTATCGTGAGTAGGCGCCATTTTGTTTACTCTGCTAAGCAATTTTTGTTGTTTGTATTTTGTTATTTTTTGAAATAAAACAGTTACACACAAAGCTAATATCATAAAAGAAAAAAAGTTAACTGGTTTTTCGCTCCTGAAGGTTTAAAGGTTACAAGATTTAAATTGAAGAGGAAATAGATTTCCTGTTTCCTATTTTTATCTACATACTCAATTATTATTATATAACACTAATAACAATATAATATGTTATATGTAATAGCGACTCGCTAAAGCCCAGATAAAGCCTGCGTGGTTTCCGTGGTATGGCATCTTATAAAAGATTGTATTTTTTAACCGACTTCCAAAAACGAGGAGGTTATACGTTCGTCTGTGGATATTTTTTTTTTATGTAAATTATGTTCAACAATTATTAGATAAATAAACGATTTAAAAAAATACTAAGCGATTTATGATATTTTAGTAATTTTGGGTATAAAGCTGATTTTAGTTTTACGCCGACACTGCACATGATCGAAGCTGATGGCCCGAGAATCGAGATGTATTCAGAATATTAATTTAAGGAATATTACGCAAAGGTCGGAGGGCACTACTTGCACATACAGTAAATGACGGACCAACATGAAACATGTTGCACACGTCATAACAGAATGTTGAAAAACGTTGTACAAAACTTTTTGTGTCTGTGTTGGTGTTACCGCCTGGCATAAAAACATTGCAGTAATAATATATAATATTATATTTCGACAACCTCTATGGCTCAGTGGTTGAGCGCGTTGACAACACTCAAGCCAGGGGTCGCGGGATCGAATCCCACCGACGCGACGGAACAAAAAGTTTCGTATGTTTCTCGGTCATGAATGTGTATCATACACTAAAAATCTTAAATATAAGTACATATAATATAAAAGTATTAAATATAATATATTTTCCGTTCTCCGGTACCCGTAACACAAGTCCTTCATTTTCACTTAATTTTCTTACACTCTGTATAATTTATACCTAACAACATTAGTATTGCAAAAATTTTGTTTGCGATCTGTTTGCAATTCTCAAGTTTATACCTTCAATACGCAAATAAATTATTTGCGTACTTTAACATTCAATGTTAAAGTTTTCGTAAACAAAGAAAACACCCATTCTGAAAAAACCGAGTAATTTAAAATGTTTCAACTCAACTCTAAATTCCGAGTCTTTGGCCTAATTCAGAAAATGTGTCCAAACAAAACAATGTCAAAGCCCATTTCGCTAACCTAATTTGCCTTCTTTCATTTCCACCTTTTCCGTAAGTATAATGTAACCGCTTTACGAATTTAAGCCCACAAAGAGGAAAAGAGTTTGTTGAAAAATGTCCCGGGCAACTGGGCCAAAAGTCTAAACCGCTGCACCGCAGTCCGCATTCAACTATTTGTAAGTGGCAGTGTTAGGAATTCTTGTGATATAAAGCTACTTAGGGCGAAAATACTGCACTGGGGTGGCAGATATTATTTATGCTTTCCGTGGCTTGGTTCTATAATTTTCAGTGTGTTGCGTTTAAGGTGAGAAAGTGATGACTTAGGGTCAATTCAGACCGCAACGCGACGAGGCGAGGCGCGGTGTGACATAAATTTGTAAGGATTTGACATATTATATTTTCAATTGCGTGAGACGTCTTGCGAATCTGTCAAATCCATATAAATTTAGAAATGCAATTACGCGTCGCGTTGCGGTCTCAACCCTTATAGTGCTAAGAGAGACTGCAGACTTTCCATCGGCCAATAGTTTGGTGTGGCTCTTGATCAGTACGAAGCTGTATGGAAGTGCGTATCTTACATGGATACCGAGTTGGCCGATAATTAAACAATCCAAAAGCCTTCAAACTTATCCATCGGCAAACTGTCAGCCGATACAAACTAATGCTGAAACTAATTGAACACGTGTAAACATGTATTCTAGTCCAGCATCCAGATATAGTCTGTTTTACAATCCATATGCTATGTCCACATTGTGCCCTTTCATCTTTAATTTTCATAATCTTTTGACATTTCGAATGTCAAAAGATTTTGAAAATTGAAGACACAATGTGGACATAGCGAACGCGAAGAATTATGTCTTTTTGTAACCTCGACTTTGCTAAAATATGGCATACTTTAAGTCTCGGAAATGGACATAGGATACTTTTTATACGCTCAACGGCTACAACTAGATATACAGGGTGTAACCAAACTAAGTGATAATACTTTAGGGTGTGTATGAGTCTGACAAATAGGTGCTCAATCTAAGACCTAGGTTATTTAACCTATCAACACCCGAACGGCCAAAATGGGCCGCGATAACAATAGAATAACAATAGATTTCCAAGAATCCACGATCGACGCATTCCTATTTCCCACTAAAATATCCCTAAAAATTTTCAATTTTCCGGTCCCTTTTCACGTATTAGCGAATGAGTGTCGTGGAAAAATAATACGCTGGACAACTACAAACAGGAAAAGTTTAAATTACTCCTTACTCGTGCCATTCGAGCACCTAGTTACCTAGTTTTTAGGTTATGTAAATGATTTATTATTTTGCTTCTAATATTATATATTTTTAAAATTGCTTTCACAATATTAGTATGGATAACTGACCAAGACCCCCCCCAGAGTACTTAGCATCCATATTCGACATAGCATTTAACCAATACAATAATATTTAATTGAAAACCCATGTAATACAACAACAAGCACAAACTACACGGCCGGAATAAACTGATTCAGAATAAGGGGAGACAATACTCGTGTACCGATAACGACACAAGGGACGGAAGCGACAATATCTAATTACAATACACGTTTTCTCTCGTTGCGATGAAAAAAAAGAACATAATATTATTATTGACACTTCAAATAACGCTAATTTCATAGTGCCTGTGCCTGCGAGGATTTTACCTTGCGTCACGTTAGAATTCTAGTATATGCGTCGCTTTAAAATTGTTAATGCCATTAGATTGTAATATTACGTAACAATAGTTTAAGAATAGCGATAAAAATCACGCTATCATAAAACTAAGCTCCCAATTATTATTTCAACGATTTACTTTACAATTAACAAAACTCTGTTAACTATTTATAACATACGAATAATATACAATCTAGCGGTTTTTACAATTTTACCCTTAAACCATTGAACCGATTTTGATAAAATTTGGTATGGAGATACTTTGAGTCCCGGGAAAGGACATAGGACACTTTAATCCCGGAAAGAAAGTACGGCTCCCGCGCGATCAATGAATTTCTCCGCAACGTATTTGCGAGCATCAACTTGTTAATTCTAAACCAAAAATAGAAAGAAAATATTTCACCTAAGTTGCAGAATGCAGCTAAGTTTAAATACTAAACTTAGCTGCATTCAAGCAGAACGTATAATGGAATTAATTATGTTTAAAGTGCGGCGTCAGTGTTGTGTACAGTTCAGTCCGTCTCCCCTCGCTAATGAGCCGGCAAAATTAAATGTTTCACTAAATTACATAAGACTAAACACGAGTAAGGGTCAATTCAGACCGAAACGCCACGCGTAGATGCATTTCTAAATTTGTGTGGATATGACAGACCGATTTGCAAGACATCTCATGCAATTGAAATCTGTCAATTTAGTACAAATGCATCTACTTGCGGTCTGAATTGACCCTAAGCCACAGAATGCATATTAGTGCAAGTACCTAAGCCTCGCCTATACGCTACTGTACGCAGATTGAAGAGCTATCTCCTCGATGAGCAGTCCACCGTGCGTCTTCCCACCAGCAGTACAGGCTATTTCTAAAACTATATACAGCACGACTGGTGAGACATGTTCAATACTCGAAGACGTGATATTTGGCTATTATATTAGTTGAAAAAAAATATATAAAAAAATAATATCAATTGATCACTCAGTAAATGTAGCTTAATGTTAAATAATTATTTACCCAACGCATGGACACCGCGCGCGGGAAAGATTGCACGCAGCGCGGGGCGGGGTGGGCCGTGCCGGCCGCATAGTAATTTACTAAGTATCCATGATTCATTTGTTTAAAGGGAAATTTGGTCAAAAATTAAGTACCTAATTTTAGTACATAATTATAATGAGAATCGAGTACTGAATACTCTCCTTAAGTATCGGTATTGTCTCACCAGTCATGCTGTAGTTATTCTTTGAAAAGAACGCAAAATTACGTCGAGAAATATTTTTTAAGCTTGCAACTCCTCGGGTTTTACATAATATGATCCGTTTTCTCGTTTTCCCTTTTTGAAACTTCGAGATTATAGATACTTTATAATATTATGGTTTTAAAAAAGGGGTTTTATTTTGGTATTCTTATTTAAGAGTAAATAAGCAAGATGGTACTTGGCGCTAGATTCTGAATGCAGGACGTGGTTTATCAGAAATTCTAGTGAGTGTAAACGACGCTTTGCTTGTAAAATACTCCGAGCTTTGCAAGTCGTAAACGTATGAAATATTTAATATAGTCACACTTATCTAAATCTACAAAGCTGTCATAACAGGCGTCTTATGAAATATTAGTTGCTGGCAACTTTCGAGCGTGTAAGGCGTCCCTCGGGAATCTTACACTTTGTTACAATTACTTAAGAGGTACTCCAAGGACAAGAGAAATGAAAAAAAGTACTTGTAATATCTATTGCTGTCTCCCTTACCTCAACCCTATACCGCAGAGCGCGATAGAGACAACTGCAGAAAATCGACGATTCGTTGTCCCCTGATTTCTTCTCCAAAACTTAACCGATGTAAGTATGTACTTTTTTCATTTAAAAATTAAAGCAATGCTTGAGCTTTGTTCCTGTGCTCTTTTTTGTATAATCGAGCCAAAGTTTTCTGGATTTTTGAACACAGAGGAAAATCTGTCAATTTTTTTGGGTTTTTGAACGTTCATATCTTTTTTAATAATTAAATTATGAAAAAAAAGAAAACTTACTGTATTAGTGGCCATAGATATTAAAAAAAATTATAACTCTACCGGCATTATCCAGGGAGGAAACAGTAACAGTATTGAGTAATCCAGGGAAGAGCCCCGAACATTAATATTATGTTCGGTTTCTACTCTATTTAGGCAATAATTAATTTCAAATAGGCCCGTAATTTCAAGGTGTATTCGATAATACACACATTTCATTAACCTTTAGAATTGGTTGATAATATTATGCTCATTTTATTAGAGCTTCCTAATGTACCCATTAACAACTAGGCCTTTGCATCCATTGTGGATGATTTATACGGTATTTTCAGAGCGAAGTAACCACTCTTCAAATACTGTATTGCCTGGGACAGGATTTTTAAATGACCGTATGGTTGCCCAAGCGCATACGGCATTCTCGCAACACAGTCGGCCTAGTCCAGAGGAAAGAACTAGTCAATACGTCTGGAACCAACCATGTGCGGGTTTCCTCACGATGTTTTCCTTCACCGTACGAGCGTCCGTATTATGTACTTGAGATCTGAAAATGTCTCATTGGTACACGCCTCCACCCGGGATCGAACCTGCACCCTCTGCGAGTGCGAACCAAAGGTTTACCCATTAGGCCACGGACGCTCTTGTACCCATTATTTACTTGCCATTTATACCATACCCATTTATTACTTGTACCCATTATTACGTATCAATTTCTGGTCAATTCAGACTCCAATGCGACGTGTAGATGCATTTCTAAATTTGTATGGATTTGACAAATTTCAGGTGCGTGAGACGTCATTGAAGTCTGTCAAATCCATATAAATTTAGAAATGCATCAACGCGTCGCGTTGCGGTCTGAATTGACCCTTAGAAGTACAAAAAGTAAACTGCTACAAAACGCTGACGTTGTACAGCATATCAGGTTTATAAATCAGTAAAGTGTATTGACGTTTCCAAAGTGCTTCCAGGTCACAGCTCATAATTCCGGTCTGAAAGCTCACCTCGAATGTTAACATATTTGCATAGAATTGGCACTTCGGAGATATCAGCGGCGGAATTGAGTTCTAAAGCACGTCCCATTCACTCCGCGCCGGCATTCAGCGTGACCCGGATCCCGTGACACGCCGTGACACTCGCGCGTGTCACGTCACAGATAAATCTGACGGCGAATCGGACTTTTCGGAGCGCTGAAATAGTCGATACGAAGAACAATTCGTATTTCATTTAGACTTTGAAATTAGGTTAGTTAATTATAAATAAATCGTCGATATTATCCTAATATTATAATATGATTTTTCTAGTTTTAACTAATTTGAATCGTCAAAAATTTTTGAGTATCACCTAATTCATAATCAATTATGTGACGTGATAATAGCAGCTGAAAATATAAATTTTGTACGCTCCGGCGAATAGAAGCTGTAGTGAAAATTTTTTGAGAATGAGATATATTTTGTTACTTATCTTCTGCGTATTTTGTTTGCTTTACTTCTAACTCAAATAAAAAATTAATAAGTAATAACATTTTTATTATTGAAGCGAATTATGATCTAACAGAGCTGATATTATGTCACTTTTAGGGTCAATTCAGACCGCAACGCGACGAGGCGAGGCGCGACGCGAAGCGACCTAAATTTGTATGGATTTGACAGATGTCGTCATCGTGAGACGTCTTGGGAATCTGTCAAATCCATACTAGAAACGCATCTACGCGTCACGTTGTGGTCTGAATTGACCCTACGTTTATTTTGCGTCTCTAATTTTGCAAACTTCAAAAAAATGTGGGCCTAATGTATGCAAAGAAGAAAAAAATCATTCATTCGAATAACTCGAGATGAGATGATGGTTCATCTAATATCCCCGCCAGCAGTGCAATGTCTTCCCAGTGTCTATATAAGTGGTATAACGTCGGCGATTTGTGTCTGTCAGTGCAAGCTGCTGGCTGCTGCCCTGTCACGGAAATTCGCACGATATAACTTTTACGACGCAGACGCTTTTTACTATCGCACCGGCTTGATGGCTAACATTTTGTTTCGTGTAGCATCTATTTGTTTGTAGAAATTGTATACGTTTTAGGCCGGCCGCATAGATGCGTTTTCCGTATGCGATATCCGAATTCGTTTTCAGATTTTGGAAATCCTAATGTATGGAATCGGTAGAAAATTTATACTGTCGCACACGGTCGTTTTTCTCCGTACGGTACGAATTCTGCACGTAAGGTTTAAATGCTAGCTGGCGCATTCCCGCGTGATAAAAACGAAAGTTTGCGCTAGTCTCACGGAATCCCGAATACGAAAAACTAATTCGGAAATTGAATACCGAAAACGTATGTTTGCAGCCAGCCTAAGGTTCAGGCCGGAACGCGACGCGTAGATGCATTTCTTAATTTGTACTGAATTGAGTCTGATTTCAATTGCGTGAGACATCTTGCGAATTTGTCAAATCCATACATATTTAGAAATGCATCTACGCACCGCGTTGCGGTGTTCCGCAACCGTCGTACCCGGGTCAATTCAGACAGCAACGCGACGAGGCGAGGCGCAGCGCGGCTTTTTGTGGTCTGAATTGCAACATCTGACGCCATACATGAACTAACAAATTTCTTGGTAGATAATTTAAATAAAAATAAGAAGGTGCTTACCATATTTTTAGATCTCACGAAAGCTTTTGATACAGTTCCGATTCCCATACTTTTAACTAAGCTTGAAAACATTGAAAACATCAGAGGGTTGCAGTTGGAATTTTTCAAAAGCTACTTAACGGATCGTACACAGTTAGTCACAATAGGTGGACATAAAGGTGATGAATTACCAGTTTACTACGGCGTACCTCAGGGTAGCATACTTGGGCCGACACTGTTTCTCATCTTTGTAAATGATCTTTGCCAACTCAAAATTCCTGGAAAAGTTATCTGTTATGCCGATGACACTGCACTTACCTTTGTGTCGGAATCATGGACAGATCTGGAACGCAAAGCTCAAGATGGTTTTACAATGGCTGAAAGGTGGCTTAAATCCCATACCCTAACGTTAAATTCTGCGAAAACTAATTATATTACCTTCTCCGTTAACCCCAGGTCCCAACCAACCGTTGGCTTATCTTTAAGATCACACCTCTGCATGTCTTCCCTCGATACACCCCAACCCCTTTGTCACTGTCCTACAATATCCTCCGTCGACTATATAAAATATTTAGGTGTAACACTCGACAAATTCCTCAATTTCAAAATCCACATAAACTCATTGATAACCCGTATGCGTAAATTAATTTACATATTTAAAAATCTACGTCACATTGCAAACAAAGAAATAATCCGAAAAGTCTACTACGCCTTATGCTTACCCATAATTTCGTACTGTATCTCTTGCTGGGGTGGAGTGACAAAAAGTATACTAAAGCCGCTCGAGATATCTCATGGAGCAATCCTGAAGGTTGCAACTTTTCGTCCTATTCTGTTCCCGACCACAGTATTATACAAAAACTGTGATGTACTGAATATCCGACAATTATTCATTCTCAATGCAGTTCTTCTTCAACACCGTAACACTCCTTTCATCGCGATCACGAAGCGTCGTAAGGACAAAATATGTCAAATACCCCAACCACGATTGTCTTTTACAAAACGGTTCTTTTATTTTTTGGGCCCATATCTTTATAATAAGATTAACCTAAAAGTACCACTGTACGAATCCACATATAATGTTTGTAAGAAGCTAGTCCGGAAATACTTACAAAATAAAAGTTACGATGAAACGGAACGCTTCATGCCATAACACACATACGTATGTGACACTACACAACACATACACATACACATACACACACACACACACACACACACACACACACACACACACACTCACAAACACACACACACACACATTTGCATGCCCTAGTATAATTATTATTAAAATTATGTCCTGTTAAATTTGAAATATACGTCACTATCTTTAATTTGTAACTTCTGCAGGGAAAGGGACTGTTAACCCTTACTACAAGTCTCAACCTATCAAGGGTAAACAGTGCTTCACCCACCAGTGACGAGATTGTAATTTTGTAAACACTAGACCTGTAATTTAGTTATTTCATATTTGTAACACCTGTTATAATCTCCCTTTTTTGCACCAATAAAGTTATTATTATTAAAAAAAATAATTTAGAAATGCATCTACGCACCGCGTTGCGGTGTTCCGCAACCGTCGTACCCGGGTCAATTCAGACAGCAACGCGACGAGGCGAGGCGCAGCGCGGCTTTTTGTGGTCTGAATTGACCCTGATGTAAAATAACGATGTGTTGACAAGAAAGATATAGATGAATAAAAGATACATAATATTGTAGAAACGATTACTGATGCAGAAGTTACATTAAAACCTGTAAAACAACTAGATAACTTTTTTAAGAGTGAATAAGTGGAAAATGCGTTAAATAGATTTTGACCTTTGAACATCTTTGTAGGCAGCATAAAACAATATTTATTAGTTATTTTGTTACTTCAAATTTTAAGATTTATTAGGTAACTTGAAGTATGAAAATAAAACGTTAACGCAAAATTTGAGAGTTAGTTTGAACTTTGATTTCAACAAAACGATTGATGATTGCAGATGATAATATGATAATAATTTTAATGCAATAATTATTATAAATTATATTATGTACAAAAATCAGGTCTGTCATCAAATGACTAACACAGAAATTATCCTGCGTGTAGACTTAAATTATTGGGCCGTAAGCAATAACAGCTATGGGAAGCGGAACGGTTTATGTGCATATAAAAGTGTACATGCTTACATAACTAACACGAATCTATCTGGTTTTTATTGGCGCCGTAAAACAAAACGATCGACGATAGGTTATAAAATTAAACACAATCTCGCTTTAACTGCACGCAATAAAACACAGTTTAGCCATAAATAAAAGTGTCAACATTACAAACAATGTTAAAATTGTAGTCGAAAGACTATAATGCCTCAGCCTCGAAATAAGAGTACAGCGGGGCGGGAGCGGTAGCGGCAGAGCGGGAAGTCGTCTAGTTTGGGTCAATTTATACTAGCGCAGAGTTGCAGTCACGATCAGAGTCACAGAAATAAATCAAGATAGTACGGCGACGCGTGTGCGTTGCTAAGGGTCAATTTATACTATCGCAGAGTCGAAGCGCATCGAAGCGAATTACCAAAACTGAACATAACAATTTCAACCTTAAATCCAAAATCACACATTACTTCTGAGAATTTAAAAAGTCGCGCGCTCGACCAACGTTCATTGGTCTCGCAGAAGTAATGTGTGCGTTACGCTTTGGAGTTAAGGTTGAATTTTCTATGTACAGTTTTTGGGAATTCACTTCGATGCGCTTCGACTCTGCGCTAGTATAAATTGACCCTAAGGAATCGCTCGTGTCAATTTTTGCTTTGCTTTTAGTTACAACAAATAAATTACCCGTGGCATCCCGTGGAAAGAAATATGTACCTCCTTTTGACCGATTCACTTTCGTACTTCTGTTTTTCTCTCTTGCACTCTTGCACTCTTGTGCAAGATTGAAACACGCGTACTCCTCCCGCTTAGCCGTTCTATCTTGATTTATTTCTGTGATTAGATTGCATCAAAACTTCTTACCAAAAACTGAACATAACAAATTCAACATTAACTCCAGAGCGTAATACACACATTATTTCTAAGATTTTATAAAGACGCGCACATTCTCGCGACTTCGCGCGTAGTAACTTAGAAGTTATTAGTATAAATTGGCTCTATGACGCGCGCCACTCGCCGTGCCGCTGCCTCCGGGCCTATTCAGAACGCGCCGCTCCCGCGCTGCCACCGCCATCGCCCCGCCGCGCCGTCTGTTGATTTTGAGACTGAGGCCTAAGTTACTAGTTAGTTCCCGAAAATTCGTTGCGCGGAAATTCATCGAGAACCTGCACATTTTTCTGAAATCCTTTCCCGGGACTCAAAGTACTTCAATACCAATTTTCATTAAAGACAGTAACAGACAGTGGTTCAAGCAATCGATACCCGAGGAGTTGGGAGTATGATCGAGCGTTTTTATTAGCTTTGTGGATAGCTAGACGATCAAATTTATTATGCAATACCATTGAACAATATTATTGAACAATTTATTGGACATTAAGATTGAAAGGCGTTCAATATCAACCCTAGACGGCCAATTATAACATTGCACAATACGTGATATTGCACAATAAAATTGATCGTCCAGGGGCCCGCTTACATTTACTCCATAATTGCTAAACGACGCATGCATTTTTTCTATCTTCGTGGTAGCAGAACAAAGTCAAGTTTTCAATTATTCTCAGAACACATTAAGGCTGGATAGGTAAGACGCGGTAAATAATTTAGCTTGTGTCTTATTACTGCCTAAGTGGCTGGGGAGGAACTAGGTCGTATGTTGCGGGATGCGGGACACGGGACACGGGACGCACTATACGAGACAAAACGACTTAACATACAATATTTCTTAAATTATATAAAAATGCACTTTCAAATGTGTTAGTCGCGCTAAAACTCGAATCTCGGCTGAACAGATTGGGCTGATTTTAGTCTTAAAATATTCATAGAAGTCCAGGGAAGGTTTTAAAGTGACACAAAGTTCACCGGGACAGCTAGTAATTTACATAATAATAACAAACCTAAATTATTATCCTGTTTCGTTACTTGGTCAAATCTATATTATTAATTATTATGTATAATATAATTATATATTTCATCACAGTTTTTATCGTTGTGGGGGCCTTTGAGTGCAAATGAACAATCTTTAACTTTTAATAATTATAGATGATTACAAGCCAAAATATTTTATAAAGTAGTAATTTTAACTAGCTCTTAATAATCTCTTAAGTAGCTCTCAACTTCGGTGCCTACCTAATTAGAAAACTTTGTATTTCATGAAACAATTTATTGCTTAATCGTTTTAATATAAAAGCTCGAAAGTTTTCGTTATAAATGAAAAATATTTTAGCGAAAACTTAAAACATAAAAAAGTGGCACGCTCGTTTTCATACAATTGGAGCGACATGCGGTATCTATCTTGATCTATGTCTGTGATTAACATACACAACAATACTTGTTACATAATATTATACAACTACTGCGGAACACCCTACATACATGAAACAATAATTAATATTATATCCTTTCTGTTAAAACTAAAAGCACCTTAAACAGCAAATATTACTGCAAATCATACAATAAATTTATATAAGTACAAAACATGCAATAAATATTAGTAAAAACCGCACATTAACGGCGACAGTGAAAACTCGCATGAAACTGTTACCGGACTCGCGGCCTGAATGTAAAATGTTGTGAAACAATATGCGTTCATAATTACACACTATCCTCGGATGGGCTGCGGTTACAGAACAGGTAGACGAACAGACGGTCAATATTATGCAGAAAGTAGATACATTAAATATTTTAAAACGGCATATCGCGGAGTTTGTTGCTAAACTTTGTTTTTGTTGAAATTTCCCTAAATCCTAGAGGAGCTACGTTTCAAAAATCTTCTATTGAGAGTCTCAAGAATATTCTCACAATATTATCGCAAAACAGCGTTTTTGGATCAACTGGTAGAGAAATAAATTAAAAAAAAAAACATTATCTAGCGGTTGTAGGATGATAACAATTGATAATCTTCATTTACTTGGCAGCGGCACAGACGTTTTAGTTAAATTAATACAGAACTAAACAACCCCCAGTACTAAGGTCCAAGTCAGTTTTATATTTTTTTTTGTAGAATTTGTTTAATATATTTACTGATGCTATTGCCAGCTTACAGAGTGCAAGTGCAACATTATATTGCAAGAATGGTATCAAAGCAAAAGTATTAGATAGGCATAAGCAGTGTTATTTCAGTGAGTTCCCTCTACATCGATGCCTGCTCCACGGTAAGCCACCTGGGTAAAAATTATCTAGGGAGTGTGGCTCTTTTGTTAATTGTAGGTATTCATAAAACTAAATGGTCAGAGTTTTACGCTTAAGCGCGAACATTTGAAACATTACTCGCTCTTATCGTAACAAGTAACAAATGTATGAAACGAATCGCTTGAATAAAATTTACGCTAGTTCCACTTGTTACAACTCGTTTCTAGATAAAGAGAGGGATTGAGACAAAAGACGTATGTAACAAAGTAACTTTGTGTAAATCTGATTGAGAAATCACAACCATTTGTGCGAATCCTTTTCGTTGCATGGAACCATGACTGCTCGGGCACTTTGTAAAAGGTGCCTTTCCTGAAGAGAAATAAGTAGCTATGATGATGATAAAAATTACCATCAGCTTAATCATCTGGTTACCCAATATCTAGGTGACCTAACAACTTGAGATTTATTTAAATTTGTTCTTATATTCCTAATTAATTAAGTTCAAGTTTTGAGTCCTTTCTACTTAAAGCCATGTTGAAGTCGCCAAAATCTGCGTGTACGGTGTAACCTAGTTATATTGTTTTATTAGAATGTCTTTGTTAATATAATTTAGCGATCAAATCGCTCGCATCGAAGAAAATAAAGCAATATTAGTGACTATCAGGGCTGTCTGTAATAAAGTACACGCAATATCTTACGCCAAAAATTTCGGTAAGGTGCAGACGGGCTACCACATAAATTATGAGCGTTGTGCCTAAAGCTTATTTTATTAAATTATGTACTTACTACAAGATGGTGTATGGCATCCATTAGACGGTAGGTTTTGCTGTCAGTTTTACCACAGTCATGACTGTGACTGATGGGTAACCTACCGTGTAAGAGCGTGACTGACGGTTGCATGAAGCTGATTGACGAAAATCTGGATACATTCGTCAGCCCATCAGTCACCATCAGTCAAACATAAATTATTCATGATTGACGGAATTGACTGACGCTTGCATGAGCGTATAATGGATGCCTTAGCGTTATGTTGCGTCAAATTTCGTTTATCGCTCGGGAACCGTAAATTTTTCCGGGTTAAAAGTATCCTATGTCCTCTCTCGGGACTCAAAGTTTCTTCATACCCAGCAAAATCGGTTCAGCGGCTTGGGCGTGAAAATGTAACAGACAGACAGACAGAAAGACATATTTTCACATTTATAATATTTAATATTATGGAAGTGTGGATATTAATTGATGCATATTTAATTTTAAACTAGCATATTAAAGTTAAGTCGACTGCTAACCATATAACTGTGAATAATAAATAAATAATACAGATTTTTATGAAAACAAGATATAAATAATAGATAGCTCATCGCGGCAATAAAGATTTTACGAGGGAGATTGTGTATGAACAACCAGGCGGCACCTTTTACGAGGCGCTTACGTGTTCAATGGTTATAGCGTGGGGTCGATGACCGATATCACAATTCACAACAGGAATGCTATTCAGTGAGTTTAATTCATAGGCAGAAAGCGGACCTATATAGGGTGTAACAAAAATAAGTGACAATACTTTAGGGTGAGTACGTGTTCCTCGTAGAGAGTTCACTGTGAAAGTAGCAGCGCTGAAAGACGAATTTTTTTTTTCACTTTTGCATGGGAAAACTCGTGACGCTCGGGCCTTTGCCCATACAAAAGTGAAAAAAAATTACGTCTTTCAGCGCTGCTACTTTCACAGTGAACTCTCTACAAGGAACACGTACACACACTAAAGACTAAAGTATTATCACTTATTTTTGTTACACACTGTATAATTTGGCCGGATTATATGTCAAGTCTACAGATCACAAAAAACATTGACTTGTTAAAACAGTCAATGTATCCTGGCTTGCAGAAGCGTGGTAGGAAATTGTCCGGTGTAAAGGCAACTAACTCGATATTGAATAGCTCATCAGCGCTTGTAGTTGCGAACTAATCTAGTTTGTGTATTGTTATTTGCTTACAATAACTCCCAGAATTTACTAACGTGCTATATTCAAAGCGGGGATACGAGACTACAGTGGTCATTTATCTTGCTCTCTCTCTTGGCCTATAAGCTCAGAATAGGAAAATAAGGCTATAAAGCCAAAATCATCATAATCATATTATTATAAAACAAAGTCGCTTTTTTTCCCTCATGTCCCTTTGTTCCCTTTAATCTTTAAAACTACGTAACGGATTTTGATGATTCTTTCAGTGTTAGATAGCCCATTTATCGAGGAAGGCTATAAGCTATATTTTATCACGCTAAGACTAAATAAGAGAATGTGGAAAAAAACGGGGGAAATTATTTGAAAGGGCTTATCTTGCGAACTAATTGCATTTTATTATTATCATTTATCAATATCAATTCCTTATGCTGTAAAACTAAAAGCATTTTGTTTTATTTAATTTTGTTGTATTTTATAATAAGTAGTCTTGCGAACTACTGAAGTAATTTTTATGTTATTGGGCACAGATAAGAAGTAGACTACGTGAAGGATCATAATAATTATTATTATAGGCTATCGATTTAAATCATTTTTTCAGTGGCTATATGTATACAAATAAAGACTATAATATATTTTTATTTGTTACTAGAATACAAACGCAGCTCCATTGCGCTAATTTAAACTGTACATTTTTTCCGGTATAAAAATTATCATATTATTATGGCCAATGATGTTTTAATAGAATATCATTGATTATGTCCCTTTCCGGCGCTCAGAGTACCTATCTCCATACCAAATTTTAGCAAATTCGGTTAAGCGATTTAAGCGTAAGGAGGTGACAGACAGACACACACTTTCGTATTTATAATATTAGTAGCTGTCCCGACAAACGTTGTTTTGCCATATAAAGGATATCGCCCATATTATTTTATTGAAGTGACGTATGTCACCATAGCAACGTCCATCGCTATCCCGTCGCATATACAATGGTCGCCGCCAGTCTCGAGTTGTAATAATTTACTATTATTTATTCAACAAATGTACTTATCAATATAAAAAGTTGCCAGTAGCCGATTCTCAGACCTACTGAATATGCAGCATATAAAATTTGGTAAAAATTAGTAAAGCCGTTTCAGAGGAGTACGGTAACTAACATTGTGACAGGAGAATTTTATGAATAAGAAGAAGTAATGGTTTATCAACTTTAGCTATTATTTATCTACCTATACTAATATGTATTCTGTGCTATTACCTACTAGCTATTACCAAAAATACATTACGCCACCCGCAAATTTCCCAGCTCCAATAAATGTCGATAACGATTCGACTGATATATTTGTTGGTTTTGAATTTACATAACGTAAATTTACAACACACAGCAACTGCCAAATAAATCACACTCACGTTCTGCCTACGAACTACCTTTAAATACAGCTTTTCAAAGGGCACTAACCTTTTTTAGTAAACTAAATGAACATATTAAAAGGATGAGAAGAAGCATCGACTACGAAAAAAGGTGCTTCTTCACCTCAAAGGAATCCGAAAAAGTCCTTGTGGTTATGAAAAATAACAGAAGAATAAAAATATTATTCAACAAAAAAAGGTAAATATTATGTGTCTTTTTTATAAAATATGGGAGCAAACGGGTCATCTGATGGAAAGCAACTATCGTCGCCCATGGACAATAGAAGAGCTGCAGATGCCGCGGCCATGTGTCTATGTGACGATTATTATCACATATCGTAAATCCCGTTAAAATTATAAAACTTAATGGTCGTCACTAAAAATTTTATACCTCAGCAACACAGATAAAGTACAACTTAGTTTAATGGTCGATGTATTGAAACTAATATTTATTACATTTCGTCCCATTTAGCCCGAAACAACGCTCGCTCGGTTCGCTTTGCAAGCATTTAGCATTTTATTTCAAAACATTGGACAACAAATTCAGTTGCTAAAATAAAAATAATATGCTCCTTAATACGTGTCCTCTACACGTAGGTCTATGATAAACAATACAAGCGTCTACGAACCTGTAGATGGGCATTTTTAGGGTTCTGTACCCAAAGGGTAAAAATAGGTCTCTATTACTCAGATTTAGATGTTTATCCGTCTGTCTGTCTGTCACCAGGCTGTATCTCAAGAACCGCTGTAGGTAGACTACTGAAATTTTAACTGATTGTGTAGGTAAATAATTTTGATATATCTGTTGCAACTGTAACAATAAATACTAAAAAGTAAAAACTAAATAATTAAGGGGGCTCCCATACAAAACCACAATATTTTGTAGCCTATTTTTGCTCTATAGTGGTACGTACTGTACGTAACCCTTCGTGCCTGAGACTTGCACTTTTTTATTAAGTATATTATATTTTTTTATTATACTATTTGCACACAACAAGACACAAAGGCGGGATTTTGATTGCTTGTCATAATTTGTAGATAACCGCGCTTTTATTTTGGCAATCATGGCTAAATGGTAATAAATCATCATGTGCCAACTTGCGCCACACGTTCCAATACATACTCGAATCACAGTATAAATAACTATTTATTTACACTGTGCTCGAATGATGTGTAGCTCAAACTTTAATCGGCCACTCTTAATTATTTAACATTATAAATACAATCGTGTCTGTCTGTCCGTCTCTTTGCGTCTTTATCTCTTTATACTAAAACGCTTAATCAATTTTGACGATATTTGGTATGGGGAGAGATAGGACATAGGATAATTTGCTACTTGGATAAAATATATACAACTCCCGCACAAAAACCAAACTATCTCACTTCGTGAATTTGAAGGTAACAAAATATTTTAATTTTGATGAACGAATGTTGTAGCAGTGGAGTTGCGGGCATCATCTAGTATTTTAATAAAGCTATGATTAAACACATTATATTGAAGAGAATGCAAAAACTCGCGCACACAGAAGGCAATTTCCCTGTTAATGGTGTGTGATTGTTCTTTGTTCTGTGGACCGCCACAGAATGGACCGTTTACTGACATTGTGTCACGAGCTCTCTGCATGAACCTTTTCATTATGACGGTAACTATCTAGCTTGAATAAGGACTGCAGCAGAGCTCTCCACTTGATTTGTTGTAAAGAAGCAGCATATTTTATTAACAGTTTTTAGGGTTCCGTAGCCAAAATGGCAAAAAACGGTACCCTTATAGATTCGTCATGTCTGTCTGTCTGTCTGTCTGTCCGTCCGTATGTCACAGCCACTTTCCTCCGAAACTATTAGAGCTATACTATTGAAACTTGGTAAGTAGATGTAGTCTGTGAACCGCATTAAGATTTTGAAGCAAAAATGGAAAAATTATTAAAAATTTTAGGGGTCCTCATAGGTACAACTGAAACAAAAAAAAATTTTTTTTCATCTAACCTATGCATGTGGGGTATCTATGGATAAGTCTCCAAAAATCATATTGAGGTTTCTCATATCATTTTTTTCTAGCCTGAATAGTTTGCGAGAGAGACTCTTCCAAAGTGGTAAAATGTGTGTCCCCACCCCTCTAATTTCTAAAGTAGAGGCATGATAATTCTAAAAAAAATATATGATGTAGATTACTATAAAAACTACCAACGAAAATTAGTTTGAACGAGATCTAGCCATTAGTTTTTTTTATACGTCATAAATGGTAAACCTTAATCTAAATTTCATTAAATCGACTGAAATATAAAAATAAATCAAAAATATATAAAAATAAATCGATAACATTAAGAGCCTGAATTCCTATGACTATGAAAAGTCAACAAAAGTTTTTAACTTTACACTTAGATTGAAACACGATCTCGCAAAGTTGTTATTCAGATAATAACAGCACCAGTTATAATAACGAGCAGATGGAGTTTTGCTTGCGACGATTTTTATTATAATTATTCTCTCATTAAAATCTTGTTCTGACGACAGTTGCTCCTGACTTAATTGTTATTTGTATTCTTAAAACGTCGCATTATAAATGAGGAGACTGGTGAGTATACAGCAAAATTTATGGATTTTTTTTTTATTTATTTATTTGCTTAAACGAAACAAATTTACATTACAAAATAACATGGATTACAATATTATACATAAGTTAATTACCATAAAAATTACAATAAGTCACCGGTAGCTACAAAAGTGTAAAAGTGCAGCGCAGCTACCGAATATGGATTAACTATAGATGAACTCCGTTGCGCCAAAGTTCGTTTATCGCGCGGGAGCCGTATATTTTTCCCAGATTAAAGTATAGTCTATTTTCTTTCCCGGGACTCATGACAGTATCTCTATACCAAACTTCAGCAAAATCTGTTCAGCGGTTTGGGCGTGAAGAGGTAACACCGTGACACATAGAGACATTTGCATTTATAGTGTGGGTTATTATTATATTATACTTTAAAGCAGCGGCAGCAGCGGTGGACAACCTTTTGGCAGGCAAGGGCCACAAGGTGGCAAAACAAACTAAAGGCGGGCCGCAGGCATATTACTCATACTAGCGACCCGCCCCGGCGTCGCACGGGTATAAAATATATAGCCACTTAAAAAAAAATATGATTAAAATCGATAGCCTATAATTAATATGATCCTCTACGTGGTCTACTTCTTATCTGTGCCCAATAACACAAAAATTACTCCAGTAGTTCGCGAGATAAGCCTTTTCAAATAATTCCCCCCGTTTTTTCCACATTCTCCTATTAGTCTTAGCGTGATAAAATATATCCTATAGTTGTCCTCAATAAATGGACTTAGAAAACATTGTTTTTACTTTTTGAACTTATTCTCAAAACATTGACGGGCCGCAAGTAAAACGTTCGCGGGCCGCGTGTTGCCGACCGCTGCTGTAAAGTAACGTTAAGTTATTACTTATTAGTAATATTGTTAGGAAGGGGGATATGATCTACCCAAACCATGGAACCTGAATAATCATATTGTCTATATCCATCAAATAAATTCACGTTTGTCTTCGTACAGTCTTAATTGAACTTCGTCTAATTGAATTAAGACATTTAAGACGACGCCTTGATAATTTGGTTGAAGCGATATCGATTTAAGACAGAGGAGAGTGATTTAAGCTTCCAAAATTTGTACATAG